>JAEHOE010000021.1:0-604023 GCA_016858145.1 Edaphochlamys debaryana | reverse complement strand
CTGACACAGCCACACCTTCCTCTCCCTACCCCCACTCAGCTCTCAACTTCCCACGCTTGCCTTCAGCTGACAGGAATACCTCGCAGCCGCGCCTCCGCCCCTCCCCCGGCCCCCAAGGACGGGAGGAGCCAGCTCACCGGGCAGGCGGCAGAGCGCCAGCGGCCCGACCTCTGACGCACGCAGGGCTCTGCCGCCCCCTGCCCCACTTCCCCTCTCCACGTTTGCCCTCTGCTTGAGGGAACGGCCCGCCGCCCCTCCCAACTCTTCCCCTGGGACCAGCCCGGCCCCCACGCACATCACCACGTCAGCGCACGGACGTGCTCCATGCGGACAACCTGCACGTCATCCGCGTCGCTCAGGCGCAGGTGCGGGCGTGGCGCAGTGGTTAGCGCGTAGGTCTCATAGTACTCAGGATCGGTGGTGCCAATGTGCCCACTTCTCCGGGAACGTGACTTGGGATATCCTAAGGTCGAGGGTTCGAAACCCTCCGCCCGCAATCCCATCGGGGGGGGTCTAGCGGGATGGCGCAGCGGAAGCGTGCGGGGCTCATAACCCCGAGGTCCCTGGATCGAAACCAGGTCCCGCTAGTAGAGCAGGTACAACTACCTCTTTTGCCAAGCTGGCCCTACGCGTGGCGGATGTGGATAACGGCGGAGGTGCAGGCCTTCCCAAGTCCGCCTCTCTCAAGCGCCCTGGGGCTCCCCCAAGTCCTCTTTCTTGCACGCCGCTCCTGGTCTCTTTTCCACGCCGCCACAAGGAGCAACGCCCAGTTCCTGCCCAAGTTTCGATCTTGCAGGCCTCTTGCTCGCCCAGAAAGCTGCAGGAGGGCGACAGCGCAAAATGCCGAAGTATCTGACGAGGATGGGATTTGAACCCACGCCCTTTCGGACTAGTAGCTTCTCGCCGGACTTTTCGTCCCGGCTAGTAACCTGAAACTAGCGCCTTAGACCGCTCGGCCACCTCGTCATTGGATGAGATGACGGCAAGGACCCCGTACCCCTCCCCATTCCGGTCGCCGCGCTTTCCGGGTCCTTGGAAGCGCAGCCCGCTCCGCCTCCCGCCCTCCGCCTGCCTCTAGGCTGCCCTATGCCCTTCTGCGCTCTCTGCTGCCCTGGGTCCGTCCTGCGCCCTCCGCCCGTGTCCGTCTGCTGCCCCCCCATTGCCCTCCTCCTGTGCTTCCGTCTCGGTCTCGTTTGCGCGGTCTCGCGGTGGGGAAGCCGAGGGAGGGGGAAGGGGGGGGCCGCAGGCGGGCGCCCAAGCCTCGGGCCGCCGGCTCCTCTGCCCCGCCTGAGGCGGGCCCCGCCTGGGCAGCAGCAGTGCGAGTTGCTGCCCGCCTGCGCAAGTGGTGGGTTGCCCGGTGAGGGCTGCGGGATCCCTCCCAGGGCTTGGGCCGGCCAACTGCCGCCAACCTGTAGCCGTCGCAAGGTGATGTGGTGGGCATGAGTTGTAAGGTAGTGGAGGACTGCCTTGGCGCTGCGCTGATGGCGTCAGGCTCTCATATCGATCGGGGTCAACCCGCAGCCGTCGTGTTTTGTCCTAGTGGGTCCTGCTACCATGCCGGCAACATGCAACGGAGGCGCCTCCCACGGCTCCCAGCCGGGCGGTCCGGCACCACGTACGCGAGGGCTTGCCCCGTTCCCGTGTGGCCTGTGGCCTGTGCTCGGATGAGCGTGGGTCCGGCAAGACGGCCTGCGGCCGTGAGGCCCGCAACCTCGCCAAGGCTTGCCGCACCCCTTGGAGGCTCCCAAGCAGGAAGGTCCCGACGGAGCCCACTGTACGGCCAGGGCCACCAAGGTTCCTGGTGGGCCTGCCAACACCCTAGCAAGTATCGACACTGGGCCATGGGCCTGCACTGGGCCCTGCTGGACTGGCTAGAGTGTCGAGGCAGGGAGGTGTGGAGGTGTAGAGGTATGGAGGCAGGCCCACGTGGCGTGGAAGCGGAAAAGTGCGAAGGCGGTCACTCCGAGAGGCGGAGGCTCCTCCCACGGCTAATGCTAAGCGATGTGCTAAAGGGTTCAGAAGGCTTGGGCGGTGCGGGGAGGTGCTGGGGCGAGAGCTGCGCGCTCTGGGAGGCTCGGGGTCGGGCGCGGGCGCACCGTGCACATATCTTGCTATATAAGGGACGATACCATACATGGAGAGACGAGCGCAAGAGCTTGAGCTGGTGCCCGACAGTGCCAGCGCGCCCGTACCCATGTGAGGAGGGGAGCCCCTCATCGTGTCATGGCGGGCGCAACCAGGCCCTCACCAGCCTTGCACCTCGGCTGCTTCGCGGCACGTAAATGGTTGGGGTAGAAGACATTAACGAAGCGAAGCGCTTGGTTGTGGCGTAGGGCCGCGCCGCTAAGCTGCGCCCTGGGATTCGCAGCCCCACTCGCATGCTTACTGCAGATGCCCTCCTGGTCTCTGCATCCGCCAGGGCCGCCGAAATTAGCCGCCCTTTCCCGAGCCAGACCATGACCACGCCTGGTGGGGTCAGCAGCGGCGCGGGGTAGTGGCTCTTGGCCACCGTTGCCACTGCCTCGCCCTGCGCTCATACCCCTTTCCGCTGCCGCCATTGAAGCGCGGTCACACACACGGCTGCCAACGCATTTCCGCACGGATTGCCTGCTGCCTCGCCGTTGGCCCGTCGCCCGCGCTTCCCAAGCGCCTCAGGTCCCCCAGTACCCGCTCTGCATTCTGTGCCGTTGGTTCCGCGCCCAGTTGGAATCCCCTCGGAACGGGCTGTCACGACCCCGCGTCAAGTCGGCGCTGGGTCGTGACAGGACGACCCCCCTTGAAGACCCGTTTCCGTCGTGCCATGAGCAAGGACAGACCTCCAAACAAGGCCGTTCCGTCCTTTTAGGGAAGCTTGCGGCTAGACCGAAAGCTAGACCGAAAGCACTCTCACGCAATTCGGGGCCCCGCGCTCCTATATACTGGAACCCACCCCGCCAAGCCACGATCGGAGCAGGGCCATCCACGCAGCACGGTGCCAAGGATCACCGAGTCGCGCACCAGCCCAGACTGAGCTGCCGTCCTTGATCCAAGCCTCAATCCCTCCAACACTCACGACAGCGCACTACCTTCCGGGATAGTACCTTGAGAGCGGGGTAGAAGAAAACAACGAAGCGAAGCGCTTGGTTGAGAGCGGGGTACCTTCACCATGGTGGATCCTCGATTCCCCACCACTGCCCAGCCTTGACCTCCGAACAAGGCCGCCCAATCATGGCCACTTTCGCCTGCTTCTTGTGGCGAGCGGGGCCATGGTCTTGGCTGCCTGCGCGGTCGTACCGTGTGCTGCGGTCGTACCCCAGCCCGCTTTCCGCCTCGCCCCCCCGCCCCTTGCTGTCCTGACCCAGGGGGGGGGTAAGGTCCTCCCCAGACATACATCATGCCTAATCTGAACAGAGCTTGCTGTGAGGGCCCTAGTCTTGTGCCCTGGAGATGAGCCTCGGGGAGGAGCGGGTTCGCAGGTTGAGGATGCGCGGGAGTCCGGCGGTCCCCTAGGGCCGTCAAAGGGGCGCACTAGGGGCTAGGCGGCTAGGTGCCAGCAGCGGTAATGCCGTGGTCAGACAGCTAGGCCATGCCTGGGCCAGGGGGGGGGTCTTGTTGCAAAGTTATGGGGGCCCAAAGTTCTCGGTCGGTCGTCGGTCGGAGGGGGTCGGGGGACTTTGGGAGGCTGTGTGGCGGAACTTTGTCACCGCGGCGTAGAGCAGCGCCCAGCATCATACCACACGCCCTGAGCATGCAGCAAGGCACGAACTTATGCTGGCAAGTCACTGGTACCCGTCCAGCGGTGTTTGGGTGTCGGGACCGGTGGGACATGTCGGCATGCCGGGCCCCGGGCACACACGCGACCACCCAAAGGCGTGTCGCAGGTGCTCCCGGAAGCCCGCCTTCCACTCCCGCGCCCCAGACCGCACAATACTTGCAATGCACAGCCCTGATACCGCCCTTCGTTGCTGAGCCGTTGGTCAATTGACGGGTCGGGGTCCGTGGCATGGTCGATGGTACCCGACCAACGTGGGCCACCGGGAGTGCTGTGCGCGCCCATGGATAGAGCACACGGCCAGCAGTCCAGCGAAACGCGAAAGGCATAGAATGGAGTACGTACAGGCCTTGTACGGCAGTGTCGTACACTATGCGGGTCGGTCGGTCGTCGGTCCCGGGGGGTCGGGGGACTTTGGGGCATGGTATCGGGCAACTTTGTTTGTACCCCCCCCCCCCCCCCTGCCTGACCACCGAGTTACCGCCGCTGGCCCCCGGTCTTTAGTGAGCCTTTGGTCGGCCCTGGATGGGGAGCTGCCGTGCCTGCCTCTCAAACGCCGGCCGGCCAGGCTCAGCCTATCTACCTCCGGTCGAGACTTTGCACATTCCACCTGCTGACCTGTGACTTCGATGTGTGGGTGTGAACCCACGCCCTTTCGGACTAGTAGCTTCTCGCCGGACTTTTCGTTCCGGCTAGTAACCTGAAACTAGCGCCTAAGACCGCTCGGCCACCTCGTCATTGGAGGAGATGACGGCAAGGAGCCCGTACCCCTCCCCATTCCGGTCGCCGCGCTTTCCGGGTCCTTGGAAGCGCAGCCCGCTCCGCCTCCCGCCCTCCGCCTGCCCCTAGGCTGCCCTATGCCCCTCTGCGCTCTCTGCTGCCCTGGGTCCGTCCTGCGCCCTCCGCCCGTGTCCGCCTGCTCCCCCCCCATTGCCCTCCTCCTGTGCTTCCGTCTCGGTCCCGTTTGCGCGGTCTCGCGATGGGGAAGCGGAGGGAGGGGGAAGGGGGGGCGCAGGCGGGCGCCCAAGCCTCGGGCCGCCGGATACTCTGCCCCGCCTGAGGCGGGCCCCGCCTGGGCAGCACCAGTGCGAGTTGCTGCCCGCCTGCGCAAGTGGTGGGTTGCCCGGTGAGCTCTGCGGGATCCCTCCCAGGGCTTGGGCCGGCCTAGGCGCTGCGCCGATGGTGTCAGGCCCTCCCGTCGGCCAGGTCCAACGGTCGCCAACCCGAAGCCATGTCCATCGACCGACGTGCTTTCCTAGCTCCCTTCCCCTCCAGATGCCTTGGGAGCCGTGACAGGTCTGGGCTGAGCAGGTGACGCCTTAGTCTGCGGTGACCCTTGTACTGGGTTCGCCTCTTCACGTGTACGGCTTTTAATGGAGGGGTGACACGTGCACTGGGGCCTGCTGGTGCCTCTTGGGCCCAGTGGAAGCACGTGCACCCGCGCCTCTATGTGGGTTCGACGATGGGGAATGCATTGAGGCGCGTGGAGCGAGCGCCAACCGCTGTGCGCGCACGATTCGGCCCGATGCCCGAGCCCGGACGTGCAGCATCACCACAGCGTGAGCGCCCGGCAGCTGTATGCGAAACTTACTTAGAACCCCTACCTCCATGCCTCTTCCCGCTCCCACTTTCCCCCGCTTGCCCACCCTTCCGCCCCGCAACAGCCACCAACCCCGCCCCCCCGCCCCTCGCACCCACCTGCGCTGTTGCCGTCCATCCGCGCCCCGGCCCCCACCACCTGCACCGACTGCCCTCCAGCGCGAACAGCGCCCCGCCCCGGGCCGCCAGCGCCGAGGCGTTGTCGGACAAAGAGCGGCCGTCCGCCAACAGCAGGCAGCGGACGGCCCTGGGGGTGGGAGCGGGGGCGGGGGGAGGCACGTGGGGGTGGGTGGGGACGGGGGCAGCGGGGTGGTGGTGGGGCGTGGTGAGGGATGCGGCTGCGCCCGCGTCTTGCCTGCGCAGGTCCCGATCCCTTGCACTTCCCCTTCCCTGGTAGACAGCTGCCACCAAGATCCGCCGACACCAGGCCCCCCTCGACCGCGCCGGCACCCCCCTCACCTGCTGCTGCATCCGTAACAGCCCCCGTCGCATGCACGGCACCGTACACCGTCCAGGGGGGCGGCGGTACGGGCTTGTTGGGCGGCGGCCACGTGTTGTACTGCTGGCCGGAGGTTTTGGGTCCCGTCGGCACACCGGTGAGACGTTCCAGGGCAAAAGTTTCAAGGCTGAAGCGCTGGCACCCCTGGCGCGATAGCAGGGCCCCTACGGAGCTTAGCGGCAGGTCAGAGACCTCTGATTCCACCAGGCGGAGGTGGGGCTAGGGGCCGAGGAACGTGACGCCCAGTCCTCGCCCGGCCCCGCCAGGCTGGCGGGAGGTGGTAGCGTAGGACGGGGAGCGAGTGGAGGAGGTAGAGAAGGGGCGGGCTGCGTGGGCCGGGTTGGCCAGCTGAGCACACCGGGAAACGAGGGCGGAGGTGAAGGCTGAGGCGGAGGCGGCGGGGGCGACGGCGAGGCTCGGCGGGGTCCCGCCAGCTCCCAGCCCATACGAGCTGTTGTGTCGTTCAGGGCTTCAGGTCATCCGGGCCCTTCGCCAATGCTGCTTTCAAGGCAGCTCCCAGTCGTACGTTCGTACTGTGCTAGGAGATCTGGGAGAACTTGGCGCAGCACCTGAGCTGGGGGCCGTGCTGCTGGCCGCGGGCCAGCAGCATCGCAGGGACAACTGGAGCACCATCCTTGCCACTGCGGCCCCGCAGTACGACCTGGCACGTGTGTGACCAGGGGTAAGGCGGAGGCGGGGGCGGCGGCTCTGGCGCTCCGATGCGGCTTGCTGCCGCTACCGCGAGGCCTGCCGAAGTGCGCAGGGGGATGAGTGAGGATGTCGATGTGGATGAATGGAACGGTTCACCACGCACTAAACACCCTAACGGCCCCGGCCCATGCTGTTACCTAGAGCCTTAGAGCTTGCACCAGCTTGACGGGCGGGAGACCCTCTTCGCTGCGTCCACGCACTCGGTTGCGGTCGCCCGCGCGCGAAGCTCACCAGCGGCGACCAGCAAGCAAGCAGCGAGCGTATAATATGCCTTCTTCGGGGGTTGGTGTCGCATCGAGCTCTACCGAGATGGAGGCCCGCGCTCGCTCAAGCACAACAACGCGGGCAAGGCCAGCCCCCAGCCCGCGGAGATTTGCTGCTCATTCTTAGAGACAGTGCGTTCGGCAACGGGGCTGTTCAGTCGGTTCCGCGGTGCATACATTTACTTGGAACATGGGTGTGGGCAGTAGCGAGGTATATTATCGGTCTGCATGGCCGAAGAGCGAATGCGCGAGGATGGCATGCCATATAGTCGTGGTGACGGTTAGTGGGATTGCCGTGCGGCCCCCTTCGGCCGGACCGGCCCCCGCTCGCCGGGTGTGCAGCGCTGTGTTTCCCCTTCAGCCCCTGATTACCGTACACTGCAAGAGCCCATTCAAAGTGCCCGGTATAGTGGTACATGCTCCCCATGGCAGCCCGGGCTGGGATGTGGCAGTCTAACGGAGGGTGGCGGCCGGCTTTCTGCCGGCAAACCGTCGGCTGCACACACCGTGGCTGCGGATGCTTCCGGCAGGGGCACCGCCGTAGGGACGGGACCAGGACTGCACCTCGACATTGAACGTGGTCCACCAGGACTGCACCTCCACTTTTGGACGGGTCAGAACACACGCCTCCACCGCCTCACAAGCTGTCTCATCACACGTGTCCTCCTCACATGTCATCTGTTATTTGGGGCTCCGTGGGCCCGTGTCTGCCGGACAATGGCCGGGCCCCTCATACCCGACTTCCCCGTACGTCCACTGCGCCCCAACGCACGCCCTTGGCAAGTTCACTTCACCGTGTGGCACCGAACGCCTCCGTCCGTCGGTTCTTTCCCACAGTACATCTCCGCCTGCAAAGTTCCCGGCAGGGGGCTAGGCTCACCAATCACCAACTACACACCACTGGGCGACGCCACCGGCGTACATGCCCACCTGTCGCCTGTCAAACCCATCGCACAGAACCCACCCTTTGTGCCTTACGGGCCCCACATGAGGGTATGTAAGATATCCGCACTTCAGCCCCGCCCTCGCCCACGAGCTTCGACTCAAGGCTTTCGTGTGATCACGTGCACTAGCACTAGCCCTCCTCTTCCCGCAATGTCTCCCACCCGCGTAATGTGGGCTAGGCATCAGGCACAAGTCCCACCATAACTCATGAAGATGAAGCTACGACCACCACGCCACGTCGAGCTCTAGCCTATGGTTGGGGACGTCCCTATTGTACGCCTTCCCGAATGCACTGAGACTCCACCCATCACCCGCCCAGTCCTTCCCAGAGCTGACGGCCTCTCCTTCCCCACACCCACCCCACCCCCAGCCGATGCTTCTATGCATCCCCAGCCCAGCCCAGCTCATCGCGGGCTGCCCAGCACCAGCCGCCGCGCCTCCGGGGACATCTGCTGCTCGTCCCAGCTCCACACGGTCCGGTTCCTGAGCCAGTGGAACTCCACCCCCCCTGCGCTCGTGCCAGCGCCAGCGTGCGAGGGCCCCGCGCCGCCTGCTGCATCGCCAGCGCCGCCGCCGCTCCCTACGGCCGGGCTGCGTGGGACCATCTTATTGGGCCGCAGCCAGTAGTAATCCCCCCCGGACTTGCCACCAGTGCCGCGGCTGTGGCGCGGGTGGTAACCGTTGCTGAAGTCCTCATCGTACTGGTCCTCGTACTCGTCTGACTGTTGCGGTACGGCATCGGCGGCGGCGTTATAACCGAACTGATCACCGTTGCCGCCGTCCATGTCCTGGTAGGCGTCGTACGTAGCCGTGTTGCCACCAATACGGCCGAGAGGCGCAGGGGTGCCAAAGATGCCGCGAGTCCCGCCAGCACGCTTGGCAGCAGTCGGGGGCGCGGGCGGCAGTGGCCCCACGTCCCAAACGTTCTTCCAGCCGCTACCGAAGCGTCGCCGCCGACCAGAAAAGAGAAGCGCCGTGACTGAGATGGCCACCAAAGACGACAGAAAGACGCCGGAGTAGGGCGCTGACGCGCCGGCACCAGGAGGCCAGGAGCTAGCAGGCTTTGGAGGAGTGCGGCCACGCAGACGGTCCATAATGGAACGCTTGCCCGGGGCAGTGCTGTTCGACTTTGAAGACGCTAGCTTCTCGGCAGCCCACTTGGCCGAAGCCTGGTCAGCGGCTTTCCGGCGTGATGCAGCCTTTGCCTCCGCCTTCTCCGCAGCGAGCTTCTCGGCGGCAGCCTTCTTGGCGGCGGCGAGCTGGGCGGCGGCCTGCTTGGCAGCCTCGGCCTCCTCCGCCTTGCGCTTGGCCTCCGCCTCGGCAGCGGCCTTCTTGACGGCGGCAGCCTTGCGCTTGGCCTCAGCCTCCTCCGCAGCCTTGGCGGCAGCGGCCTTGGCAGCCTCGGCCTTGTCCGCAGCAAGCTTCTCGGCGGCAGCCTTCTTGGCGGCGGCGAGCTGGGCGGCGGCCTGCTTGGCAGCCTCGGCCTCCTCCGCCTTGCGCTTGGCCTCCGCCTCGGCAGCGGCCTTCTTGACGGCGGCAGCCTCGGCGTCAGCCTTGCGCTTGGCCTCAGCCTCCTCCGCAGCCTTGGCGGCAGCGGCCTTGGCAGCCTCGGCCTTGTCCGCAGCAAGCTTCTCGGCGGCAGCCTTCTTGGCGGCGGCGAGCTGGGCGGCGGCCTGCTTGGCAGCCTCGGCCTCCTCCGCCTTGCGCTTGGCCTCCGCCTCGGCAGCGGCCTTCTTGACGGCGGCAGCCTCGGCGTCAGCCTTGCGCTTGGCCTCAGCCTCCTCCGCAGCCTTGGCGGCAGCGGCCTTGGCAGCCTCGGCCTTGTCCGCAGCAAGCTTCTCGGCGGCAGCCTTCTTGGCGGCGGCGAGCTGGGCGGCGGCCTGCTTGGCAGCCTCGGCCTCCTCCGCCTTGCGCTTGGCCTCCGCCTCGGCAGCGGCCTTCTTGACGGCGGCAGCCTCGGCGTCAGCCTTGCGCTTGGCCTCAGCCTCCTCCGCAGCCTTGGCGGCAGCGGCCTTGGCAGCCTCGGCCTTGTCCGCAGCAAGCTTCTCGGCGGCAGCCTTCTTGGCGGCGGCGAGCTGGGCGGCGGCCTGCTTGGCAGCCTCGGCCTCCTCCGCCTTGCGCTTGGCCTCCGCCTCGGCAGCGGCCTTCTTGACGGCGGCAGCCTCGGCGTCAGCCTTGCGCTTGGCCTCAGCCTCCTCCGCAGCCTTGGCGGCAGCGGCCTTGGCAGCCTCGGCCTTGTCCGCAGCAAGCTTCTCGGCGGCAGCCTTCTTGGCGGCGGCGAGCTGGGCGGCGGCCTGCTTGGCAGCCTCGGCCTCCTCCGCCTTGCGCTTGGCCTCCGCCTCGGCAGCGGCCTTCTTGACGGCGGCAGCCTCGGCGTCAGCCTTGCGCTTGGCCTCAGCCTCCTCCGCAGCCTTGGCGGCAGCGGCCTTGGCAGCCTCGGCCTTGTCCGCAGCAAGCTTCTCGGCGGCAGCCTTCTTGGCGGCGGCGAGCTGGGCGGCGGCCTGCTTGGCAGCCTCGGCCTCCTCCGCCTTGCGCTTGGCCTCCGCCTCGGCAGCGGCCTTCTTGACGGCGGCAGCCTCGGCGTCAGCCTTGCGCTTGGCCTCAGCCTCCTCCGCAGCCTTGGCGGCAGCGGCCTTGGCAGCCTCGGCCTTGTCCGCAGCAAGCTTCTCGGCGGCAGCCTTCTTGGCGGCGGCGAGCTGGGCGGCGGCCTGCTTGGCAGCCTCGGCCTCCTCCGCCTTGCGCTTGGCCTCCGCCTCGGCAGCGGCCTTCTTGACGGCGGCAGCCTCGGCGTCAGCCTTGCGCTTGGCCTCAGCCTCCTCCGCAGCCTTGGCGGCAGCGGCCTTGGCAGCCTCGGCCTTCTCCGCAGCAAGCTTCTCGGCGGCAGCCTTCTTGGCGGCGGCGAGCTGGGCGGCGGCCTGCTTGGCAGCCTCGGCCTCCTCCGCCTTGCGCTTGGCCTCCGCCTCGGCAGCGGCCTTCTTGACGGCGGCAGCCTCGGCGTCAGCCTTGCGCTTGGCCTCAGCCTCCTCCGCAGCCTTGGCGGCAGCGGCCTTGGCAGCCTCGGCCTTCTCCACAGCAAGCTTCTCGGCGGCAGCCTTCTTGGCGGCGGCGAGCTGGGCGGCGGCCTGCTTGGCAGCCTCGGCCTCCTCCGCCTTGCGCTTGGCCTCCGCCTCGGCAGCGGCCTTCTTGACGGCGGCAGCCTCGGCGTCAGCCTTGCGCTTGGCCTCAGCCTCCTCCGCAGCCTTGGCGGCAGCGGCCTTGGCAGCCTCGGCCTTCTCCACAGCAAGCTTCTCGGCGGCAGCCTTCTTGGCGGCGGCGAGCTGGGCGGCGGCCTGCTTGGCAGCCTCGGCCTCCTCCGCCTTGCGCTTGGCCTCCGCCTCGGCAGCGGCCTTCTTGACGGCGGCAGCCTCGGCGTCAGCCTTGCGCTTGGCCTCAGCCTCCTCCGCAGCCTTGGCGGCAGCGGCCTTGGCAGCCTCGGCCTTGTCCGCAGCAAGCTTCTCGGCGGCAGCCTTCTTGGCGGCGGCGAGCTGGGCGGCGGCCTGCTTGGCAGCCTCGGCCTCCTCCGCCTTGCGCTTGGCCTCCGCCTCGGCAGCGGCCTTCTTGACGGCGGCAGCCTCGGCGTCAGCCTTGCGCTTGGCCTCAGCCTCCTCCGCAGCCTTGGCGGCAGCGGCCTTGGCAGCCTCGGCCTTGTCCGCAGCAAGCTTCTCGGCGGCAGCCTTCTTGGCGGCGGCGAGCTGGGCGGCGGCCTGCTTGGCAGCCTCGGCCTCCTCCGCCTTGCGCTTGGCCTCCGCCTCGGCAGCGGCCTTCTTGACGGCGGCAGCCTCGGCGTCAGCCTTGCGCTTGGCCTCAGCCTCCTCCGCAGCCTTGGCGGCAGCGGCCTTGGCAGCCTCGGCCTTCTCCGCAGCAAGCTTCTCGGCGGCAGCCTTCTTGGCGGCGGCGAGCTGGGCGGCGGCCTGCTTGGCAGCCTCGGCCTCCTCCGCCTTGCGCTTGGCCTCCGCCTCGGCAGCGGCCTTCTTGACGGCGGCAGCCTCGGCGTCAGCCTTGCGCTTGGCCTCAGCCTCCTCCGCAGCCTTGGCGGCAGCGGCCTTGGCAGCCTCGGCCTTCTCCGCAGCAAGCTTCTCGGCGGCAGCCTTCTTGGCGGCGGCGAGCTGGGCGGCGGCCTGCTTGGCAGCCTCGGCCTCCTCCGCCTTGCGCTTGGCCTCCGCCTCGGCAGCGGCCTTCTTGACGGCGGCAGCCTCGGCGTCAGCCTTGCGCTTGGCCTCAGCCTCCTCCGCAGCCTTGGCGGCAGCGGCCTTGGCAGCCTCGGCCTTCTCCGCAGCAAGCTTCTCGGCGGCAGCCTTCTTGGCGGCGGCGAGCTGGGCGGCGGCCTGCTTGGCAGCCTCGGCCTCCTCCGCCTTGCGCTTGGCCTCCGCCTCGGCAGCGGCCTTCTTGACGGCGGCAGCCTCGGCGTCAGCCTTGCGCTTGGCCTCAGCCTCCTCCGCAGCCTTGGCGGCAGCGGCCTTGGCAGCCTCGGCCTTGTCCGCAGCAAGCTTCTCGGCGGCAGCCTTCTTGGCGGCGGCGAGCTGGGCGGCGGCCTGCTTGGCAGCCTCGGCCTCCTCCGCCTTGCGCTTGGCCTCCGCCTCGGCAGCGGCCTTCTTGACGGCGGCAGCCTCGGCGTCAGCCTTGCGCTTGGCCTCAGCCTCCTCCGCAGCCTTGGCGGCAGCGGCCTTGGCAGCCTCGGCCTTGTCCGCAGCAAGCTTCTCGGCGGCAGCCTTCTTGGCGGCGGCGAGCTGGGCGGCGGCCTGCTTGGCAGCCTCGGCCTCCTCCGCCTTGCGCTTGGCCTCCGCCTCGGCAGCGGCCTTCTTGACGGCGGCAGCCTCGGCGTCAGCCTTGCGCTTGGCCTCAGCCTCCTCCGCAGCCTTGGCGGCAGCGGCCTTGGCAGCCTCGGCCTTGTCCGCAGCAAGCTTCTCGGCGGCAGCCTTCTTGGCGGCGGCGAGCTGGGCGGCGGCCTGCTTGGCAGCCTCGGCCTCCTCCGCCTTGCGCTTGGCCTCCGCCTCGGCAGCGGCCTTCTTGACGGCGGCAGCCTCGGCGTCAGCCTTGCGCTTGGCCTCAGCCTCCTCCGCAGCCTTGGCGGCAGCGGCCTTGGCAGCCTCGGCCTTCTCCGCAGCAAGCTTCTCGGCGGCAGCCTTCTTGGCGGCGGCGAGCTGGGCGGCGGCCTGCTTGGCAGCCTCGGCCTCCTCCGCCTTGCGCTTGGCCTCCGCCTCGGCAGCGGCCTTCTTGACGGCGGCAGCCTCGGCGTCAGCCTTGCGCTTGGCCTCAGCCTCCTCCGCAGCCTTGGCGGCAGCGGCCTTGGCAGCCTCGGCCTTCTCCGCAGCAAGCTTCTCGGCGGCAGCCTTCTTGGCGGCGGCGAGCTGGGCGGCGGCCTGCTTGGCAGCCTCGGCCTCCTCCGCCTTGCGCTTGGCCTCCGCCTCGGCAGCGGCCTTCTTGACGGCGGCAGCCTCGGCGTCAGCCTTGCGCTTGGCCTCAGCCTCCTCCGCAGCCTTGGCGGCAGCGGCCTTGGCAGCCTCGGCCTTGTCCGCAGCAAGCTTCTCGGCGGCAGCCTTCTTGGCGGCGGCGAGCTGGGCGGCGGCCTGCTTGGCAGCCTCGGCCTCCTCCGCCTTGCGCTTGGCCTCCGCCTCGGCAGCGGCCTTCTTGACGGCGGCAGCCTCGGCGTCAGCCTTGCGCTTGGCCTCAGCCTCCTCCGCAGCCTTGGCGGCAGCGGCCTTGGCAGCCTCGGCCTTGTCCGCAGCAAGCTTCTCGGCGGCAGCCTTCTTGGCGGCGGCGAGCTGGGCGGCGGCCTGCTTGGCAGCCTCGGCCTCCTCCGCCTTGCGCTTGGCCTCCGCCTCGGCAGCGGCCTTCTTGACGGCGGCAGCCTCGGCGTCAGCCTTGCGCTTGGCCTCAGCCTCCTCCGCAGCCTTGGCGGCAGCGGCCTTGGCAGCCTCGGCCTTGTCCGCAGCAAGCTTCTCGGCGGCAGCCTTCTTGGCGGCGGCGAGCTGGGCGGCGGCCTGCTTGGCAGCCTCGGCCTCCTCCGCCTTGCGCTTGGCCTCCGCCTCGGCAGCGGCCTTCTTGACGGCGGCAGCCTCGGCGTCAGCCTTGCGCTTGGCCTCAGCCTCCTCCGCAGCCTTGGCGGCAGCGGCCTTGGCAGCCTCGGCCTTGTCCGCAGCAAGCTTCTCGGCGGCAGCCTTCTTGGCGGCGGCGAGCTGGGCGGCGGCCTGCTTGGCAGCCTCGGCCTCCTCCGCCTTGCGCTTGGCCTCCGCCTCGGCAGCGGCCTTCTTGACGGCGGCAGCCTCGGCGTCAGCCTTGCGCTTGGCCTCAGCCTCCTCCGCAGCCTTGGCGGCAGCGGCCTTGGCAGCCTCGGCCTTGTCCGCAGCAAGCTTCTCGGCGGCAGCCTTCTTGGCGGCGGCGAGCTGGGCGGCGGCCTGCTTGGCAGCCTCGGCCTCCTCCGCCTTGCGCTTGGCCTCCGCCTCGGCAGCGGCCTTCTTGACGGCGGCAGCCTCGGCGTCAGCCTTGCGCTTGGCCTCAGCCTCCTCCGCAGCCTTGGCGGCAGCGGCCTTGGCAGCCTCGGCCTTCTCCGCAGCAAGCTTCTCGGCGGCAGCCTTCTTGGCGGCGGCGAGCTGGGCGGCGGCCTGCTTGGCAGCCTCGGCCTCCTCCGCCTTGCGCTTGGCCTCCGCCTCGGCAGCGGCCTTCTTGACGGCGGCAGCCTCGGCGTCAGCCTTGCGCTTGGCCTCAGCCTCCTCCGCAGCCTTGGCGGCAGCGGCCTTGGCAGCCTCGGCCTTCTCCGCAGCAAGCTTCTCGGCGGCAGCCTTCTTGGCGGCGGCGAGCTGGGCGGCGGCCTGCTTGGCAGCCTCGGCCTCCTCCGCCTTGCGCTTGGCCTCCGCCTCGGCAGCGGCCTTCTTGACGGCGGCAGCCTCGGCGTCAGCCTTGCGCTTGGCCTCAGCCTCCTCCGCAGCCTTGGCGGCAGCGGCCTTGGCAGCCTCGGCCTTGTCCGCAGCAAGCTTGCTTGGCCGCTCAGCAGCATGCTTGGCCGCTAGGGCCTCGGCCTCCGCCTTGGCACGAGCAGCCTCCTCGGCAGCGGCCCGCTCAGCAGCATGCTTGGCCGCTAGGGCCTCGGCCTCCGCCTTGGCACGAGCAGCCTCCTCGGCAGCGGCCCGCTCAGCAGCATGCTTGGCCGCCAGGGCCTCAGCCTCTGCCTTGGCACGAGCAGCCTCCTCGGCAGCGGCCCGCTCAGCAGCTTGCTTGGCCGCCAGGGCCTCAGCCTCTGCCTTGGCACGAGCAGCTTCCTCGGCAGCGGCCCGCTCAGCAGCCTGCTTGGCCGCTAGGGCCTCAGCCTCCGCCTTGGCGCGAGCAGCCTCCTCGGCAGCAGCCCGCTCAGCAGCTTGCTTTGCTGCTAGGGCCTCCTCCTCCGCCTTGGCTCGAGCAGCCTCCTCGGCAGCAGCCCGCGCAGCAGCTTGCTTGGCGGCTAGCGCCTCGGCCTCTGCCTTGGCACGCGCGGCCTCCTCTTTTGCGGCAGCCGTACGTTTCCTGGGAGGCTTTCGCTGATCCTCACTGAGAAGGCGGTCCAGACGCTCACTGACCGGTTCTGCGGGCTTCGTCGTCCAGGCCGGGGCGTCTCGCGCGTCGGTGGGAGAGGGGCTGAGGCGAGAGGCGTTGCGCTGGAGGACCGGCTGCGTGCGTGTCAGCACTGCAAGCGGGGAGCGCAGGGACAGCGGCGGCGAGCCGAAGAGCAGGATCGCGGCTCCGACTACGAGCGCCATGAGGGCGAACGTGGCTGCACCGATGGCCAGCCAACGGCGGGGCGAGGCCGCAGGTGCGGACGCTGCGGCGGCCTTGGAGCCCTTGCGCGCAGCTGGGGCGCTGGCCGCAGCAGCGGCGGCTGCGGCAGCGGCAGCGGCCGCCTTGCGCTGCTGGCGCTTGGAGAGCGTGCCCGTGGCAGCCGGCGGCGGTGGTGGAGCAGCCTTTGCTACGACCGCTGCAGCTGGCGCAGGCTGAGATGCCTGGGCGGGAGGCTGCGGCGCGGGCTTGGTGGGAATGGGCGCAGGTGCGGCCTTCGTGGGCGTCGAGGCAGCGGGCCGTGGTACCTCGGCGGCAGGAGGCTGTGGAGACGCCTGAGCCTGGCGTGCCGGCTGGGGCGACGGCTGGGCCGCAGGAGCAGGGGCCGCAGGAGGCGAAGCCGCTGCTGACTTGGCGCTGTGCGGCGTCGCCTTTGGCTCCGCGGCAGCAGGCGCCGCTGCTGTGCCCTTGGATGCGGGGGTGGCGTGCCGCGCCTCCTGTTGCTTGGCCGCCGGGGACGGGGCAGGCGACTGGGGGGCGCCGGGCGTGGCTGCAGGCTTGGCCGCCGCCGGCGACTCGGGTGCCGCTGACGCGGAGGCGGCTGCGGCTGCCTTGGCGTTCTTGGCTGCGAGGGCGGCCATGGCGGCACGGGCCTTCTCCTCCAGGGCCTCGGCCTTGGAGAGGTGCGCCCTGGCGCCGCCCTTGTCCTTGCCTGGCTGCGAGCGCAGCCCCGCCGAGGGGCTGGTCACCGACCCAGATGGGCCGGCATGGCCCGTGGCGGCAGGTGCGGGCGTGGAGGTCGAGGCGACCTCGGCGTACCGCTTGGAGGGGTGCTCCTCGGCCGCAGGGGCTGCAGGGCTCGCCGGCACTGGGCCCGCCGGCGCATCCACGAGGCCGTGAGCGGGCGACGCGGTCGCGGGCGCATGTGGTGCTGGCGGCGCTGACGGAGCAGGAGACGGCTCGGCGGGGGCCTCCGCAGGTGCCGGGGCAGGCGATGCCGTGGCTGGAGAGGGGGCAGGGGCGGGAGTCCTCTGGCCCCGGCGGCCCCGACGGCCCGTCGCTGGTGAGGCGCTCTCACCCTCCCCGCTGCCGCCAGCGCTGCGCTGCTCCGGCGTCGCCGGCTCCGCAGAAACTGGCGCGGCCAGCGCAGGCTCCGGCTGTGCCGGCTGCGGCGCCGGCTCAGCTGGCGCGGCGACCGGCAGGGCCTCTCGCTGCGGCTCGGATGCTGCCTCTGCTGCTGGTGGCTGCACCCGTGCGTCCTGGGCGAGGGCCGTCAGGGCAGCGTCCTCGACCGCGGCGGAGCGCAGCATCTCGGCCGCCCGGGCGCCCATGGCCTCAGCGCAGGCAGCCATGCGGGCCGCGGCCTGGGGGTCGAGCGCGTCGTCGGCCGCGCCAGCAGCGCCAGCGGGAGTGGTAGCCGCAGCCGTTGCGGTGCTGTGGGCACGCGAGCGGGGGAGCTGGGCGCTGCCGAGCAGCTCCACGGGCGCGGCGGGCATGCTGAACACGTCCACGCCGCCCGGGGTCTCCGGCGTGGGCTCCGGCGGCGGGAAGGGCGCCGGCAGCGAGGGCGAGGGTGAGGGCAGCGGCGAGGCCATGCTGAGCCCCGACTCGAGCGGCTCCAGGGGGGACTGAGTGGGCATGACCCAGCTCTCGCGGTGGTCCTCCATGGGCCCCACCCGGCCACAGCTGCTGCGCCGCCCCCCAGCTGCCGCCGCCTCGGCTGCCTCGGCCGGGGCCTCGGCAGCGCCGCTGCCGCCCGTGCTCATGTCGTACAGGGCGTTGGTGTTCCACCCCACGGCTGAGTCCAGCTCCGGCAGGGGGCAGGAGGGCAGGCCGGACCCGGGCAGGGAGGCCGAGTGCGGCGCCAGGGCAAGCGGGTTGAGGGTGCCGGGCGAGCCGCCCGGCAGCAGCCCGCCGACGTCTGTGCGCATGACCGTGAACCCGTCCGAGGTGGCAAAGGTCTCGTAGGTGGCGCTGCCAACGGTGCTGGTTCCGCTCATGTGGGCTGCCAGCGCCGCTGCCTCTGCCTCCGCACCGCCATCGGTGTCGGCCCCACTGGCGTCGAGCCTGTGCGGCAGCGGGGGGATGGGGACAGGCCAGATGGTTACGGCTACGATCCCTGGAACCATGAGGTTGTGCAGTTGATGCAGAGGTGCAACCCTTGTTGGAGCAAGTACTTGGCCCGTCCCTGCGGCGCCTGCCCCGGCCCTGCACTCACCTGAACATGGGGTTGTAGGCCGAGTCCACGGCGCCCTCCCCCATGCCCCTGGCCGCCGCCTCCAGAGCCTCGCCCAGTGCTAGGGCGGGGTCGGGGCTGGCGCTGGGGCTGCGAGAGCGGGTCAGCCTGTGGACAGAAACAAGGCAGCGGTGGCCAGGCTCTGTGAACACAAGAGGCACGTGTAGATACCAAAGCAGCGCTGTCGACGATGGCACGTGCATGTCATAGACGCTTGAACCGCCGCACAAGCCTCCGTAATCATGTAAGCCGCCTAAACAAAGGACACGTGCATGTCATCTGTGCCGCTGAACCCGTACAGCCCAAGCCCAAGCCCCCGTCAACACCATGCCCACCTGAACAGCGGATTGGCTCGCAGGCCCGTGAGCCCCCCGCCCGAGCGGCTGACCAGCTCCTGCAGCTGCAGCACCTCATCCAGGTACCGCGGCGAGGGCCCCGTCCGGGAGCCGCCAGCGCCAGCGCCCGCTGCAGCGCTGGGGCCGGGGCCGGACGTGCGCGGCGCCGCCGCGGGCGTCATGCCCAGCTGCAGGGGCGTGTACTGCTGCTGCTGCTGGGTGAGGGGCGGCGGCGCAGAGGCGCCGGGCGTGCGCTGTGCCGCCTCGTGGAGCGCCTGTGCGCGGCCGGCAGCGAGCATGGCCGCGGCCGCAGCCGCGGCGGCGGCTGCCTCCGCTGCGGCGGCGGCCTTGGCGGCGTTCATGGCCGCAGCGGCGGTGGCTGCCGCCAGGGCCGAGTCGCTGTCCGCTGCCGGCGGCGACGGCACCGTGGACGCCGCGGCGACGGCAGCGGCAGCCATTGCGGAGACGGGCGAAGCGGTGGCGGCCGCACTGCCTGCAGGAGAGGCGAACGCAAACGACGGCCGGTGCTGCCACGACCGCTCGCCAGCGGGGCTGCCATCCGCCGTCGCGACGACACCCTCTGCCGCGCCCTGAGCCCCTGCCGCCGCGGCCGTCGGCGTGCCCTCGCCGCTGCCGCTCCCGCTCCCGCCCGCGGCCCCGGCTGCGGCCGCCACGGCGTGCAGCGCCCAGGACTGCCGCTGGCGCTGCTGCAGCGCTGCGAGGTGGGCCATGGGCGAGTCCACCTGCCGCGCCTCGGGTGGCGTGAGGCCGGCCACGTAGGCGTCGTAAAAGGCGGCGGAGAAGCGGGCGGGCGGGGGCGACCTGGGCGAGGGCGGGATCTGCGACCGCGGCTGCGCCTGCGCCTGGGAACGCGCCGCTGTCGAGGGCTTGACCGGCGTGGGCGTCAGCGCAGGGGCGCCCGAAGAGCCCCAGAACCCGGCCGTGTCGAAGCCGGCCGCGCCGCTGCCATCAGCGGGGCCGCTGCGCTCAGGCGAGTCAAACACGCTCGGGTCGAGGAAGCCGTCGTCAGCGGGGTACGGCGGGGCGCGGTAAGCGGCGGGCGAGGCGGACGGCTGGGAGCCGCCGGGCGTGGCGGTGGGGTGGTGGAAGTGGTGGTGGTGGTGGTGCTCGTGGATGTGGTGCACGTGGTGGTGCTGGGCGCCGGGGGAGGGGTAGGGTTGCGGCGTGAGCTGGTGCTCGGTCCAGGGCCCGAGGCCCATGAGTGCAGCGTCGGCCTCATGGCCGCTGGCGGAGCGCGGGGCGCTGCGGTGCGTGTCTGGGAGGTGGTGGGTGGAGGCGTAGGTCGGGCGGTAGGCGGAGGCCGAGGAGGTGGAGGTGCCGCGATGTGGGTCGGTGCCGGGCGTGCGCAGGGCGTGGTCGTACGGGTGCGGGTGGCCGTCCCCCGGGTGGCCCTGGCAGCCCAGCACCGCGCACGAGGTGGAGCTGTAGCCGGGGGGCGGCGGGACGCGGCCTGCGGAACAGAAGAGGGGGCGGACAGGCTGTCAAGGTGGGCAGTGCACATTGCGCTCAAGGATTGACGCCCCCGGCTCAGTCACCGAGCAGCCGTCCGTCATCTCTTACTAGCATGGCATACTGCGTCGGCTCCAAGACCGGAGCCCAGGACCCAGGACCCAGCGTTGCCCCACTCACTGGAGGGCAGCGGTGGGGACAGCGGAGCCACCGGTGAAGCCGCGCCGGGCGTGGACACACGGTAGTGCAGCTGCGGGCCGGGCGGGGAGTGCGCCGCGGGGGGCGGCGTGGTCTGCTGCTGCTCGGCGGCGGCCATCCGCCCGTGCAGCTGCTGCCGGACCTCGGAGGCGGCGGAGGCCGAGAACTCCTGCGGGGTCACGGCGGGGAAGAGTTTGCCCTCATTGACAACACGCTGCACGGCTAGGACCACAGGCACAGCCCCAAAAGGTCACAGTTCCGTGAGGGGCCCAGGAGCAAGGGCATGGGCCTCCTGCCCGGACCCTTACGTCCCCTGCTGCGGGTATCCCTTACAGATCCCGAGCGCAATCCCCAAGCCTCAAGCCCTGCATAGTGCCCAGAGCGGGTCTTCAGCCCTGCATAGTGCTCACCATGCCCCGTTCCCTCGGGGTGGTGGAGGCCGAGTGCACCATGCTGTTCACCACGCTGGCCGCCGGCGAGGGCAGCACGCGGATTGGGACCGTCTCCCGGTCCGTGATGTGCAAGTCCAGCTGGAGGGCAGCAGAAGGAAGGCAGCGGCGGCCGGGAGCGTCAGCCGTGCTGGCGAGGAGGCCGGGGCATTGCGGGCGAAAAGCAGCGCACGGGAAGCTGCACGCACACGGGATGTTGCAACCGCAGCCCCCTTCTACCGCCACCTCCCCGCGGCGCACCCCACCTCGTAGCCTTCATCACACGTCGAGTCACGGACGTAGTAGTGGCCACGAAGGTCCGCCGGAAATCGGGCAGTCTGCGGGCTTCCGTCAGCCGAATCGCCCTCGCTGCTGCTGCTCGACCAGAGCGGCACTGCCCGGCCGGCACGGCTTCGTTTCTGTGGGATGGCAGCATGGAGCAGTTGGCCCACTGTGAGGCCCGTGCAAGCCCCTGCATTGCTGCGGAAAGTTGACTTCCGCTTGACGCGCGGGTGCTCGCCAGATCGCTTGGGTAGGTCCTTACAACCAATGCATGTCAACTGGCGAGGCGGGACTTGCCTCAGGGCGGCGTTCCTCCATAAAAGCTTTGTGCCAGCTAGCTCGCGCCTTCTCCTCTCCTCAGCAGCTCTGCATCTGCGCCATTCGCCAGAACCATGTGCACTGAATTGCGTGGAGCGGCAGCTGTCGGGCAGGCCAGGGCCCGCAAGCAAGCGTTAAGATTTGCGCGCGCGAATTGTGGACAAGCGCACTGTGTTGAACCAAGTGTCAGACTGTATGCAGCGTACCTAGGTGTATCGAGAGTGTGTATGGCTGCTGGCGGACGGGCCCGGGGGAGGAGCTGATCGCACACGTACCCAAGGCGCAGGAGGGGGTAGCACCAGGGCGGCTGCTGGAAACAGACTGACCACAGGAAGGGTGTTCTGGTAACCCCTCACGCGCCTAGCCAGTATGGTTTAACGCTGGCGGCTGCCAAGGTATGAAGATGGCTTTCCGAGATGGCCGCATGTCAGTCCTGCGCATGCGCCATGTCAACGCTTAACGCACTGCACGGGCCCGATGTCCACCAGAGGCGCCATTGTCAATGCTGATAACATTGCAGCTACCTAGCTTGCAAGGTCCAGAAGTCTGCCAGTCTTCCACGCCGCAACCTCCTCGCGGCCCCCGCATGCCCCCGCACTCCACCTGCTCGGCCCCCCGCCTCACCGCCCTGCACCTCCCTCCGGATCAAATGACGATCTTGCCCCATCAAATTGCGATTGCCTTTTGCCTTTACGGCCTGCCTATGGTACTGCACCTTTCGAGGTCCCGAGCTCTGAGCAACCCTTCACTCCTCCGCGGTCACGTCGCCCACAACAGCATGACAGCAACCATCTGAACAACTGGCGTCCGCAGTGCAAGCCCCAACCGGCTTTCATAGGGCGTGCTCAGAGCCCCCGTGCCCTTCTCCGTCCCGCCATGCGTCTGTCGTACTGCCTCAAGCACCTCAGATCAGACCTATGCACCGGCATCACCTGCCCTGCCTCAGACGTCCTCAGACGCAAGCGGCTCCTGCCCTTCCTTGCGCTGCGCCTCGCCCTCCCGTCCCTCGCCCTGGCTCGCCCCGCCCTTCTGTGCCCCGTCCTCCTGCCCCTCGTCCCCGTCCTCCACAGCAGGCTCCCCAGGGGCCGGGGCCTGTTGCCCCGCCCCGTCTGCCCCGCCGTCCTCGCCAGCCGCCGCCTCAGCCACGGCCTGCGCCTCGCCGGCTCCTTCCCCCGCACCCTCCTCGCCTCCCTCCCCGGCTCCCTCCGCGCCGCCGCCCTGCGCCTGCGCCGCCTTGACCTGCCTCGCCTTAGCCCGCTGCAGCCGCCGCCGCTGAGTCCGCAGCGCCGAAGCGGACAGCTGCTGCGGCCCCTCCCCCTGCACCGCCGCGGCGTCGCCGCTCTCCGCTGACGGCGGCCCGCGCGCCCCCACCAGCGCCGCCTCCGGCGCGTCAGCGGCGGCGGGGTCCCGCTGTCGCCCGGGGCCGGGGCTGCGGATCAGGCCCGCCGCCGTGAAGCTGCCGCCGCCGCCGCTGCCGCCGCCGCCGCTCAGCAGGTGGGACTCTAGGGCGCCGATGGCGGACTCCCGCGCCGCCACCGCCGCCTCCCGGGCAGAGACGGCGGCCTCACGCGCATCCACCGCCGACTCACGTGATGTCAGGCAGTCGATGGCGATGGCCCACGCTGACGGCGCCGCCGCCAGGCCCGACGCTGCCACCGCCGCGTGAGCCGCCTCCGCCGCGGAGCCCGTCACGGCGGCGGAGGCGTGCGTGCTGCCGTGGGCCCCGCCGCCGCCGCTGCCGCCGCCGCCGCCGGGCCTGCGGCCTCGGCCGCCGTGAGGCTCGCTGCCGCCGCCGCCACCAGAGCCGCCGTCGGCGGTCGTGCGGCGGCTGTTGCTGGAGGGGCTGCAGGGCTCGGGGACAATGTAGGGCGCCCGCTTGGGGCTGGGACGGTCGCCGTCGGCGCCGCCGCCGGGCTCATCGCGGCCGCCAGCGGTGCTGGCGCCGAGCCCCGTGGCGGCAGCGGCAGCCATTGGTGCGAGGTCGCTGCTGCAGCGCCCGACAGCAGCCCACGCAGCGGCGGCGGAGCCTGCCGCCGCCAAGGCCTGCAGGACGGGGGCACGACGGGGGTGGGTAGGTTATTCGTAACCAGGTCGACAAGCCGCCGCTGTCGACCGCGCGATACGCAGCAGCAGCTAGCATGGTCACTGTCTTATCTGGCAGGCTAGGGAGGCAGGAGCAGCGACGCAGCATCAGAGCCAGGCCGCGACGGCACCGCCCTCGCCTTACCGCGAAGTCGCTGACGCCGCGCTTAGTCGCGAGCAGCTAATGATAGCGTGCAGTCGCAAGAGGAGCGATATGCGCGCAGCTCGCGCGTCGAGGACTCTAAGCGCCGCAACTCTGCGCCACCGCCTACGCAACACCTAGGCGCGAATGCGACTTGCCAAGCCGGGCGTCGCTGTACAGGCTAGAGCGCTGGCTAAGCCGTTTCTCTCGGTCACGAGGTGAACAGCCGCAACAACTGAGGAGCGAGAGCGTCCCGGGCTGAAGGTTTGGACGCAGCCCCGCGGGTCGCGATCGGGACGGGCCGTGCCAGGGTGATGTCACTCGCGCGTTTTGTCAGTCGCAACGGGAAAACAAACGCAACCGGTTTGCTACGGGAAAGTCTCTGAGCTCGCCAAGTCCGTGTTTGAAGCTTGGGCATTGGATTCAGCGCCGGTGTCGCTTATCACTCACTGGCGAGGCCCACCTGGCCGGACGCCCAGTGGCCCTCCGGCCCTCCCACACGCTCTGGCTGCCTCCGCATTCCGTCCCGCCACGCTTTGCCTCCGTCCAGCCCCCAGGCCCCCCGCACACAGCTACACTCCACAACGCACCATGGTCCAGCTTGGCCCTCCGGCACGCCCTGCCCTCCAAGACCTCCCAAGTACGGTCCGGTTCCACAACACGCAGCCGCTCCCCTTCCAGCTGGGCCCAAGCCGGGGCCCACGCACGGCCCAGACAGGCCCTCGCCGCCCAGCCAGTCGCACACATCTCACCACAACCGGCGCCCTTCAGTCAATTACGCCATAGCGCCACCGATTGCGGGGCGCCCTTCTCCACTCCCGCCTCCCCTCGGCAACAGTGCCCGTCTCCAACGGGGCTGGCAGCCCTCGTGTGAAGGGCAGCCCTCGTTTGCACCGGTGGGAGAAAGCGGTGTACCCTTCTCCACTCCCGCCTCCGTTCCGTTCCACCGCATGCTTCCAGTGAGGCTGGCAGCTTTGTGCATCTTTCCGCAGCGGGAGGGAGGCGAATGGGGCCCCCACGGAGCCCCCATGTGGGGGGCACCAGGGGTGCATGGGGGCCGCCCGCTACCGGCCTCCGCCCATGGGCCCGCCGCCCTTCTGCATGCTCTTCCACATCTCCGCCACCAGGGGGCCGATGGAGGGGTGGTCCAGCCACTTGGACAGCACGTCGGGGGAGGGCGAGGTGGAGATCTCGCGGATGGCCACCCAGAACTAAGGGGAGGGGCGGGATGGGATGGGATGGGATGGGATGGGATGGGAAAGGGATGAGGTGGTTGGGGTTAAATGGTAGTCTGAGGAGGGGGGTGGAGAAGGGGCTCAAAGTCCATGGGACGAGGACGTAAGGAGGGGGAAGCGGCGACGGCAGGGCAGAACTGGATCCCGAGTCCCCTGCCCGCAGCACGGATGCTACCGCCCCACAGCACCGCCCCGCCCGTAACCAGCACAGCCTCACCTGGGGGTCCTGCTGCGCCCGCATGAGCACCTGCGGAGACCCCCGGGAGGTGGGGTGGGCGGAAGGGGGGGCGGCGCACGTGAGGCATGGGGAGCACCTGGGAATGCGTAGCTGCAGGCCGTTCCACGCAAGGCAGCGAGGTGCCAGCCAGGCGGGGGCGGGGGTCGCGACCAGCCCCTCCAGCACACAGACGGCACGTGGAGCACCCCTGGGCTCCCCATCCTATCCCGGGTCCGCTCCGTACCTGGGGATCGGTGGTGTTGATGAGGTACGACATGTCCAGCTTGCCCAGCGCCGACATGCCCCACATCTTGCGGAAGTACTGTGCGGCAACAGCAACAGCACGCGCGCGTGCGACACAGTCTTGTTGGGCGCAGGATTTAGGCAACAATCCAAATGCGAGGAGGATTCGGAAGGAAGCAAGCCCCAGGCGCCCGGGCTCTTCATGATACTTCGGCCCGATCCTCAATCCCTTTCCCCCCGCACCTCGAGGAACTGCTGGTGCGCGATGGGGTCGCCGCTGACCTTCTCCTCCTGCTCCACCCACCTGCGGCGACACGGGGAGGCAGGGAAGCAGGGAAGCAGGGAGGAGGAGCAATCGTGACAGCAACCCCATGCATGCGCCAACTAGCTACTACCGGTGTCATGCCCGCGCAGGATGACCCCACCCCACGCGCAGCTAAGTGCAAGGGCTTCACACACCGCTGGGGACCCCCCACAAACTCACTTGCGATACTCGCCCAGGCTCTCCTTCAACCTGCGGGGCCACGGCAATGAAGGGAATGAAGCGAAAGTCAGTCCAGTACCAAGCGCCTCAAGTGCTGTGGCCGCTTGTGGCCTCTCAGCTCCCTAGCCTCCCGGCCCCCACCTCTCTGGCCCTGCCTAGGCCCCTGCATAGGTCCCTCGGGTCTTTACAGCGTGAACGGGACACGAGCCCCAGCTGAATGCTCATTTCATGCTGATTCCTAGCCCCAACCCCCACGCCACCCCACGCCACCCCACGCCACCCCACCCCACCCCATGAACATCTGCTGCAGCGTGAAGCCGCCCTCCAGCATCTGTGCGTTGGTGGAGCGCAGGTACTCCTTGGCGGCGGGGTCCTGGGGAGGGGGGAGGGGGGGGCGAGGAGGGAAGGCAGGGGGCGGACGTGAAGGGGCTGGGGCAGGTCCTGGTAGCTACCCCGCCCTCTGCCGCTCCCTTGTCAGCATGACAGCCACGTAGCCTGCAGCCCCACCTGCCAAACTCTCAGACTGCCCTGCCCAGGCCGCCGCCACCGCCCATCTACCCCGAGACAGGTGGCTCCTGAGCCCCCTAGCCCGCGGCCGCCCCACCTGCGACAGCTCCAGTCGCTTGATGAAGATCTCGTAGCGACTGGACGACTCCTCCATCTGGGGGTGGGGGTGGGGTGGGGTGCGGGTGGGGGGTGACACGGGGGTTGAGTGCGGGCGCGTCAGGAGGATGGGGCTACATTCAGGCCAGGAGGGGAGGGCTGCGTGCGAGGGCTGCATTGCAGGCCCCACGACGACCGATCCCCGACACACCACCAACCGGACGCCCCGGCAAGGATGGCCTAATCGGCACCCCCTAGCTCTTTCCTGCGCCCCTGATACCCCCCCCCCCCCCGGCCCCAGGCCCCCACCTTGTCCAGGTACATTTGCTTGCCTGGGGCGGGGCAAAGGGACGCGGGGGCGGTTAGCACTGGGATGCAGGTATCAGTCAAGCGTGAAGCCACCGGGCTCCTCACTTCACTTCACTTCACTTCACTCCCCGACCTTTTGTCCTCGGCCCCGTGCGGCCCCGACCACGCCACCAGTCATCAGCTGCACAGACCGGGTGGCTGTCATCGCCTCCCTAAACCACCCTCTCCCCACTCGCTTGCCTGGCACCCCTGTTCTTACACCCCTCCCCACCCGCCAGGTCGAAGTCTGGGAACTTGGCGGCCATCTGACTGAGGGCGGCTACCTCCTTGACCAGCCTTCATGAGAGGGAGGGGGGGAGGGGGAGGAGGGGTGTTTGCGGGGAGGATCGACAACGGGGAAGGCCAGGGCCGCTGAAAGCCACAAACGTGCACCATCAGCGTGTGCGTGTCAAACCCCGGCCCCAAGAGCTTGCACCACCTGCGACAACCCCTCTGGCCCCCTGTACCGCTCCGGCCCCCCTCCCCGGAGACCCCAGTACGGCAATGGGGGCAAGAGTGCAGTCGAGGGGATACCAGTACGGCAGAAAAAAAGTCCCCCCCTCCCGAGCTCACACGGTGAACTCCTTCATCACGAGCTCGCTGCGGAAGACGGGGCTGTTGAAGAGGTTGTCATACATCTCCTCCGACCCAGACATCCTCATCGCCACCAGTCGCCCCCGGTGGCCCGTGTGGGATGCCGGGCTGCTCGCCCAGCGCCTGTGCGCAACTGACATCCTCCCGGAAACCGCAAGCGGTGCGTAGGAGCAGGTCGCGACTTCCTGTGGCGTAGCGCGGATTCCCCCAGGGAGCGACTTCCCCGCCAACAGGTTCATGATGGACGATGCACTACGACGCAGGTGGGTAGGCAAAAAAGCAGGCCCTCGAGCGCTGCTTGCGGAGTCAGCCTATTGGCGAGTGGCACGGATGGCCAGCGTGGCACGGTCGCCGATGACTCCCGCTAGCAGTGAAGCGAGCCTGTGTGATTACAGTAGTCGCGTGAGACCGCGTTCGGTGCTGAGTGCTGGTGAGGCCAGATCCATTTCGGTGCCACGCCACGAACCCCCATGCAGCTTCTGGCACCCTCCTCGCGGCCCCCGCCGGTCGGGTGGCCACCCGCACGAGCCCTCCTGCCTGCCCTTCGTCCACCACCGCCAACCCCGTCGTTTATCACCCTCCCGACAGCTCTAGCCCGCTCGAGAACGCCCCGCCGTCTACTACCCGCGTCCTCCCTCCCACCGCCTTCCTCCCGCACGCTTCACCCCAGCGTTCCCGCCAGCAACCCCACCGCCTGCGCCAAGACCACCCCACTCCCCTCCCCGACCCCGACCCCAGGCACCCATCCGACCCGCGCCCGCCCGCTTGGCGCCGCGACCCCCGCCGGCACCGCCGCGGCTGGCTCCGCCGCCTGACCGGAGGCGGCCCGTGCCCGCCGAGCCCAGCCGTCCAGCGCCGCCCGCTGTAGGGCGTCCGGCAGGGCCTCCCACTCGGGCGACGCCCGAGCCTCCACGGAGCCTGAGGGGGGCACAGCATGGGCCAATTGCTTGCTGGGTTGCTTGGCATGCTGCTGGAAACCGCCACATCCAAGGACTGAGAGTACGGTTACCCACGGACCCCAAACGGTTTAGACCCAGGCTCACCGTGGGAAGCCACCAGCTCCTCCAGTGCCTCCACCGCAAGCCACGTCAGCCCAAGCACTGCCCCGTCCCGCGCCACCGCCAGCAGGCAGCCGGCGGGCAGCGGCCCGCGCCTGCCGCCGCCGCCGCCGTCGGCCCCTGCCTCGTCAGAGGAGGACCCGTCGGAGGCGCGCCGGCCGCCGCCCTGCCTGCCGTCGCCCTGATGCCGGCTGTGGGCAGAGGCATCCACGGGGGCTGAGGCGGAAGGGTGTTGGGGTGTGGGGCCCGACCGATCGCTGCCGCTTTCGGGGTGGTGGCGGCGGTGGGTGCGGCCGTGGAGGAGGGCGGTGACGCGTGCGGCTAGGTGGCGCTCGAGGGAGGGAAGCAGCAGCGCCCCACAGGCCTGGGGGCGAGTGGGTACGAGGTTATGGGACGGGAAAGATTGAGGGTAGATGCTAGGGACGGAGCAGAAGGGTGC
The DNA here is from genome assembly GCA_016858145.1 of Edaphochlamys debaryana. Taxonomy (NCBI): domain Eukaryota; kingdom Viridiplantae; phylum Chlorophyta; class Chlorophyceae; order Chlamydomonadales; genus Edaphochlamys; species Edaphochlamys debaryana. The sequence continues at coordinate 575,758 of JAEHOE010000021.1, read as the reverse complement.
AGCAGCTCCATCCACGGGTGCGCCCAGCCCCCTCACAGCGCACCTGCATGGCTCGCACGCTCAGCCGCAGCTCCCGGCACGCAGCGCACACCGCCGCGCACCCCAAGGCATCCGAATCTCGAGCAGCCGGCAAGGGTCTTGGGCCCGACAAGGGGCCCTCCGCCTCCGCTTCCTTTGCAGCGCCCGCACACGCCAGCCGAGACCAGGCCGTGGCGACGAGAGGCAGCGCGCGTCCACCGCCGCCACCCCGGCCACTTGCGCTTTCCGCTGCTGCCGCCGCCGCGGGCTCCCCGTCGTGCAGCAGCCTCAGGACCTCGGCCATTGCCTCAGCGTCACACGCCGGAGCCCGCAGCACTGCCACCGCCAGCGCCCCTACCGCCTCTGCCGCCTCCGCCGCCGCCTTGGCCGGGGTACCATCCCCGCCGGTACCTGGAGGCCCTCCGACCGAGCCTGCGGCCCGCAGGACCCAGGCCACGCCGCCTCCAGGCCCAGGCCCAGGCCCAGGCCCAGGCCCACCGTCAGGTCCAGGCCCGGGCCCAGGCCCCTCCGCGTCGGCCCCGGCGCCCCAGCGCTCCAGCGCGGCGAAGTACTCGCACCCCGCCGCCAGCGCCACGCGGTGCACCGGCAGCAGCGCCGTGGCCGCATGGACCGCCAGCGGCCCTACATCAGTACAGGCGCTGCCGCCTCCACCCCCACCTCCGTCGCGGCCCCCGCCCCCGCCCCCGCCCTCGTCGCAAGTGGTTGTCACAGCGGGGCCGTCCCGCGGCGGCCCGGGCCCCGACGGCGCACCGTCGGCCCCTGCTGGCGGCGCCGCAGCAGCGGTTGGTGCAGGGCCGTAGCGGAGCAGCGGCACCGCCAGCAGCGCGTCCGCGGGCCAGGGGCTGCTGGCGTCCGGGTCACTGGGCGTACGCTGCCGACTTCGTGGTGGTGGGGGCGACTGCCGTCCTTGCAGGAGGCTGGACGCGACCAGCGGGCGGCGCGGCAGGCTGCCGGGCGGGGGCGAGTCGGAGGTGGAGGGGGCGTTGTCGTGGGGGCAGCCCCGCATGTCTTGATCCTGCGAGCGCGGATGCCAGAAGGGGGAGGCGCGGGGTGTGAATGCTCGGTTGTATCACAGGACTTGCCAGGCCCCTGCACCCACCTTTGCTTGCGACCACCTCCAGCACCAGCCCACGCACAGCACCGCCCAGTCCGCCGCCCCAGCCCCAGTGCCCACGCCTCAACCCCGCCCCAACCCCAGTGCCAACCACGCACCGCCTCCCATCGCATGACAGCCTCCAGCTGAGCTTCCAGCGGGGGGTGCCAGGCCCGCGCGTCGGAGCCCACGCCCCAGCGGGTGTGTTGCCCCGACGCGTCGGATATTAGGGCTGGAGCGGAGCCAACAGCGCTGGGAGCGGGAGCGGGCGGGTCGGAGGTGGGTGCCAGCAGGATGTGGCGGGGGCGCAGCGACAGCAGGTGGGGAAGCGGGGGCGGAAGGGCGCTGCCGGGGGCGGGCGGGGCGGCACGGGCCAGAGCCCGGACGTGGTGCAGACCTGCGGAGGCAAGCGGGTGGTTTAGCCAGAGCCAGGCAGACAGGGTGCTGTTTAAGCTGACCAGGGAAAGAGTCAGGCCGGTGCACGTGCGCGTGCGTTGCAGTCCATGCGTTTTGAGACGTGTGGTACCGGTACGCACCTAGCGCGGATGCAAGCGCCGCCACCTCCTTTCGCGTCGCCGCCACCGCCGACTCCTCCGCCGCCGCCGCCGCGCCCTCCCCCGCCGCCGACGCCGCCGCCGCCGGCGCCGCGCCTGCCGGCCGCTCCGTCGCCAGCGCCAGCGCCGGCGGCAGCGGCAGCGGCAGCGGCAGGCGCGCGCTGCCGGTGGCGAGGTGGGCAAAGAGGCAGCGGAGCGCGGAGCGAGGCACCCGGGGGTCGGCCCGGATCTGCATGGGCGGAATCGAGTCGGGTGAGGCCCCGCAGCGCAATACTGCTGCCACGCAGCATGCGCTGCCATGCTCATGCCTTGCAACAGGAGACATCTCTAAGCTGAGACAGAGCGGCAGCAGCCGTAGTGCTGCTGCGCAGGTGCCCATTCGAGCCGCCCTCACCTGCACGGCTCGTGGCCACCTCCGTGCGCAAGGGGCCGACAGCCCGCGGTCTCCCTCGCCCGGGACCCCCTCCCCCCCCGGCAGCAGCGCCGACCGCAGCCGGGCTCCCAGGGCGGGGCAGGCCGCCGCCAGGAGCGCCGCCGGGGCCCGCACGGCCTCCGCCTCGGTGACTGTACCGTCGGCAGCGGAGGCCCTTGGCTCGCTGCCAAAGACGAAGGCAGCATCCGAGTACGCCTCCCAAACCGCGGCCATGCCGGGCCCATCAAGCGCCGTCGTATTACCGACGTCGCTGTCATCACCGCAGCTCCCGTCATCGGCAATGTCAGAGTCGCCGAGGGTGGCGTCACCACTGCCGGGCGGCGAGGCGCGTGCGGAGCGCAGCACGCCATAGCACGCGCTCAGCACGGCCGCGGCAGCGCAGGCGGCCTCCGCGGCGACCGTCGCACGCACCGCAGCGACCAGCCGTGCTCGGCCCGTGGCCTGCCTCGACGCCCGCCCGCCCGCCTCGCCTCCATCCCGACCACCGCCGCCACCAATACCGTCTGTTTCCCCATGCTGTTCGCCCTCGCTGTCGCTGCCCTGGTCGCTGCCCTGCCAAGGGCCGCTTCCGCCGCCGCCCGCGCCGCTAGCGCCTGTGCCAGGGCCGCCAGCGGCCATCGCCGTGACGGCGGCCCGCAGGCCCGGCACATACGACACGACGTGCCGTACGGCGCTGTACGGCAGCTCGCGCGTCACGCGCAGCACGGCCAGCAGGCACGCGTGCTGCGCGAGCTGGGCTTGTAGGCACGGCACGGGCTGCTGGTCACCGCCGCCGCCGGCACCGGCGCCGGCGTCAGGCTGCGAGCGTCTGCTTGCCGCGGCGGCGCCGGCGGCCGTGAGGCAGGAGCCGAGCGCGAACAGGCGGCGGCGGGGGCCGTCCCAAGCGGTGCTGTGAGGCGGAAACGTCAGGGCCGCGCCCCTGCCCTGTGGCCCGTCGGTGCCGCCGTGGCGCGTGTCCTCGGCGCCGGCCGCGGGGTGCACTGCCGCCAAGGCGCCGGCGAGCTGCGGGGTTGTGGAGGGTGGGGTGAGGGGCGTGGAGTGCGGGGTGGGGGGCATCGACAAGACCGGGGAGACAACAACAAGGCCCGTTGACCCTCAACGAGGCCCAAGGCACCACCCAGGGGCACCACCCAGGGACGGCTGCGCACCTGCATCGCCCTCCATGTCGCCCCGCCCGACTGGCGGCCGCCGGGGGCCAGGCCCAAGGCCGCCAGCCCGACGGCCACCTGCCGTCCCTCCGCCGGCGCCGCCGCCTCCGAGGCGCCCGCAAAGTGCTCCAGCAGCCCCCGCGCCCCCGCCAGCCCCAGCGCCTCCGCGCCCTCCGCCGCCACCTGCGGCCGCCCCGCCGCCAGCGCCGCCGCCAGCGCCGCCGCCGCCTGACGCTGCTCCGCACTCGCGAGCGGCGCAAGCCGCCGCAGCAGGACCCACCCCGCCGCCGACGCAAGTTGGGGGCCGTCCACGCTACTGCCGCTGCCGCTGCCGAGGCCGGTGGTGGAGGCCGAGAGGCCTGTGTCCAGGGTGGTGGCGAGCGGGCTGCTGGCGGCGGCGCCAGGTGTGCGGAGGCGGCTGGCCTCTGCGGCGGGGTGGCCGGTGAGGAGGGGCGCGCAGGCGAGCGCCAGGGTGGGGACGAGGGCCTGCGGGTGGGGGACACAGCGGAAGGGACGCAGATGGAGGATCAATAGACAACAAGAGGCAGTGCTAGGTATACAGGTGCGGGATGTCATCTGGGCCGCTCTAGAGCATCACCGCGCACTGGCACAGCCCAGGGGCCGCACCTGCAGCCACGCTTCACGGCTGGGCAGCAGCATCGGCTCCACTGGCTTGCTGCCGTACGGCACTGGCGGCGGCAGGACCGCCGCCGCCAGCAGCGGCAGCAGCGGCTCAACCGCCATGGCCGCCTCTGCCGTCCGCGCCGTCGCCGCCGCCGTCATGCTCCCCAGCGCCGCCGCCAGCACACGATGACGGGCCGCCTCCGCCGCCGCGTCGGCGGCCATCGAGCTCCACAAGCCCGGGTGGCAAAGCAGCGCCGCCGCCGCCGGCAGCAGCGGCGGCACCGTCAGCGCCGCCGTCGGCTGGCCTGCGGCCTGCCGCGCGCCGCCGCTGCCCCAGCCCAGGTGCGGAGCCAGCGCTGCCATCAAACGTTCCGCCAACACCGGCGGCGGCGGCGGCGCTGACATGCCGCCGGCACTGCCACCATAAGCGCTGTGGGGCCGTACAATTGGAGCCCAGAAACGATTGGATCCAGAAAGCAGCTGAAGGGCCGCCAGTGCCAGCACCTGCGCCTCGCGGGCGGCGTCGACGGCGGCGGCGGCGGAAGCGGACCCAGCGGCAGCGGCGGCGGTTCCGGCGGCTGCCGCGGCGGCGGCGGCGGCTTCGAGGCAGTCCAGCAGCAGTGGCAGCCACCTGCGCCAAAGGGTCAACCCAAGACGCCGTCGGAAGGTTGTTCTGATTGAAAGGTGCTCCCAGCCGCAGCAGGTGGCTCACCGCGATGTCGGAGCAAAGCCCGCGGTCCCCAACCCACTCACGTCCGCACGCGTGCGAGCACCTCCCCGCGTATGCCGCCTCCCAAACGAAGCAGCGTATGCGTAAGCCGCAGCGCCGCCGCCAGCGTCGCCGCCGGGCCGCTGCCGCCCCCTGGCCCCGCCGCCAGCGCCGCCGCCGCGCCAGATCCCGCCGTCAGAGACGGCGCCGCATTGACGGCGGCGGCGCACCTGCCCAGGTGAGCCGCCAGTCGGTTCGTGCCGTTGCCGGCCTGCCAGTACGGCATGAGTACGGCAGATCGCCAGGATGGGACGAGCGAGATCAGTGCCGAGGCGGCGGCAGCGCCCGCCGCCAGCTGCTGGGCTGCCCGGCCGCCGGCACCGCCGCCGGCCTCCTCCCACTCGCTTGGGGAGGTGTCAAGGACGGCGATGAGGTGAGGACAGCACGTCGGAGGGATGACCTACACGTGGAAGAGTTGTACGGAGCTCACTGGAGTGTATGGCAAGGTACGGGGCCGCTGGCGTCAGAACGTCGCTTCCACCCCAAGACCTTGCCGCTTGGGGCCAAACCTGTTCCCCCTAGGCTTATCCCGCCACATGTTCTTCAACACCGTAGCCGTGACCGGTCCAGTTGTATCGCATGGCCCACACGCCCACCCACTTCGGCCATCACCGCTGCTACGGCCGCGGTCGCCGGCAGCGCCAGGGCCCGTGCGGCCGCCGGCGCTGAAGGGGACGTCAGGGCCGGGAGCAGCCCGGCCCAGGGCACCTCGCGAGCCGCGACATGCCTGGAGTTTGAGGACGAGGCCAGGACAGAGGGTTGGTGGAGTATAAGCCTCACTTTGGGAGAGCTGCTCCCGTGTATTGTTCCCCTCCCCGACATGTCCCCGACTCTGAAGCACACGGCCCTGAGCCCCCTCCAGCCCCACGCCGCCCTCCCGGGGCTCCCTTGCGCACCGGGCTTGCCATCACCCCACCCCTTCCTCCCCCAACCGCACCTGGTCTGGCCCTTATGCGCCGCCGAGCGATGCTGCGTCAGCAGCTCTGCCAGCTGGCTGGTGGCCTTGGCCGCAGACAGCAGGCATGCCCGGTCCGCCGAGGTGCCTCCGGCGGCAGCTTGGACCTCCCAACGCCTGCCAAAGTTCTCGACGCGTTCGCACAGCAGCGCGACCTCTGGGTCCTGGGCTTTGGAGGAATGCTTGCCGGCCGGCCGGAGTCGCATCGTGTGCCCAGGATGGCGCCGAGCGAGCCTACGCTCGGCGCCCTCAGCATCTTGGTCGCATTTTAGTAATCACCTAGACACCTAGTCAAGAGGGTGATTTTGGTGCAGATGAGCGACAGACGCGGTGTTGCGTTCGCTGCGCGGCGTTGTGTGTGATGACGAGTATGCGCTCTGCGCGCATAAAGACCCTTACAGCTCGCTATACTGTCAAGTCGCTAATAATCACAGCGCTGCACACAAAACATTCCAACCCGTCGCCCCGCGTCCACACGAACCAGACCCCCGTCGACCCGCAACCCCCGCCATGCTCGCCCGCGTCGCCCTCGCCGCCATTCGCGGCGCCAGCGCCCCCACGCGCTCGGGTGAGCTCTGTTCGCTGCGCCTGTGAAGGAGCGGGGCCGGGGGAAGCCCCGCCCCGCCCGAGCGCGAACACGGGCCCGCGGGACGTCGCGGCATAGCTCCTCTCCCAGCGCCACACTGCCAATGCCAATGGACACCGGCCCCACGCACCCCGGTGCCCCCTCCCCGCGCCGTCACTCTCCCCACCCGGGCCCCGTTAGCGTTGTCTTTCCTTCCACGCTCACGCTCCCCCTCCCTTTCTCTACCCTGTCTATCTCCACAGCCGCCCGCTGCTTCGCGGCGCGCCCCGACGCGCCCCCCTCAGTGCTGGAGGCGGCCGACTTGGGCGCAGCGGGGCAGCAGCCCCCGCCGCCGCGCATGCAGCAGCCGGGGAAGGACCGGCCCATGGCGCCGCCGGAGGAGCTCAAGGTGGGGAGCAGGGGAAGGGAGGGGCGCGAGGGGAGGGGGTGGAGGGCGGGGTGGAGGCGATGCGGTGTATGTGGGTGTGGGTGTGAACGGCTGCTCGTGTTAGCCGGGGAAGGTAGGCGCGGCGGGTAACCGGCCGGTCCTAAGTGTGTGTGTGTGGGGGGGGGGAAATGGGGAGCGGGGCTGAGGGAACGCACGGACACAAGGGACCACCCAGACCGTTGCAGCATTCTGCCGGTTGCCAGTTGGGCAGTTGCAGTGGTGGTGATAGAGGGGCGTAAGCCCTTCTTCCCGTGCCCTCTGCCCCTCACCCTCTTTCGCCCTGCCCCCCAACCCCCGCCCCAGGGCGAGGCTGAGAAGATCATGAGCGGAACCGACAACGTCTACGCAGACGGTGAGCGTGGCACCGAAGATGGCGGCGCTACACGGCTGCAACCAAATTCCTCCGTTGCATACTCGGGCCTCTGCCCTCTGACCCCGGTCTGCCTGGTCTGCCTGTCAAGCCCTATCCCCTTGCATTTCCCTTTTTCCACCTTCCCACCTGCCCCCTGCCCCTCTCTGCCACCCCCCCAGGCGCCCGCGTGCTAGGCAGCGCCGGCACGCTCGAGTCCCACAGCCCCCCCAGGCCCACCCCCGGGGCGCGGCCGCCTCCGTCCTTGGCGGCCATGACGCCGCCCCCGGGCCCCGGGACGGAGACCCCGCCGCCCCCACCGGCCCCGGCTTCGGCGGCGCCCCGGGGGGCACGGACGGCATCGCTGCCGACGTGGGTGGGCGGGGCGGGGTTGAACTGGGGTGGGATGGACTGGGGTGGATGGACTGGGGAGGGGAGGGCGGGGGAGAGTGGGGAGAGGTTGAGGGGCAGGCAGAGGAGAAAATGCCACCACGGCACTAGGGAGTGGGAAGCTGAGGCGGGACCGTCGCCACTCCTCCCCTCTGCCCCCAGCGCGCACCCCCAGCACCCCTTGTCGTCACCTTTCTCCCCGGGCAATCCGCCAGCCCGCCATGTCGTCCCTCCATGACCTCAATGCAGGGAGCGACGGGTGCACAAAAGGTCATATGTTCCAATGCCGTACCCTTGGCATGCACTCCCAACCCTTCACAACCACGTCCCTCCCCCTCAGCCCCTTTCGCCCCTCATGCCTCCCGCTCCTTGTACCCCTCCCCGCCCCCCTCAGGCCATGGTTTTTATCAATAGAGCTATGGACGCTTCCACAGGCTCTCCGCGCACGCTAGCGCTCAACCTCCTCCCCTCCCCTCCTCCTTCACTAGATCACTACCCCCTTCCGCGCCCTGCACCTCCCCCTCCGCCTCCCTCACACCTCCCTCACATCTCTCCCACCCTCAGGCCATGAACTCCACGGACGCGGGGGCGGACGGCGAGCTCATGCGGGGCCGCCTGCGGGAGCTGCAGCAGCAGGCGCAGGGGCAGGCGCAGGGGCAGGAGGGGGCGGAGGGGCAGGGGGAGGAGGGCGGTGCTGACAAGGCGCGGCCGGGCGTCAGCCCCATGAGCCTGTGAGTTAGGGGTCTGCAAGCTCAAGTGGCGTCTAGAAGGGTAAGATGTGGACATAGTAGATAGTACAGTACCAGAGCGAAAGGCAGCGGACGCTCCAGAGACTGCTGGGGCTCCCAGGATCGAGAGGTCTGTGTAGGCGGCAAGTAGAGTTGGATGGTGGCAAAAGCGAAGCGTCAGGTGGGGTGCAGGATGTGGAACGAGGCTTGAGGAGTGCGTTGTTGGTAAAACCACATCTGGGAGGATGGTCGGCGTTGAAGAGAGTTGACGGTTGAGTCAGGGGCGGCAAGCGCCAAAACAAAATAGCCGGGGGGGCATCTCTGGCGCTGGCGCAGGTGGGGGCGTGTTGGGGCGCCGAGGCTGCAAAGACCCATGTGTGAAGCTTTGTGTGGCCTGGCCTGGGCGATCCTATGTGACCAGCCGTGGCAGGGCGCAGTGGAGGGCGTTGGCGGGCCACAGCGCACCACTCGCGCGCACACCCCGGGCGCACCACTCATCTTCAACGGCCGGGGCATGGGTAATCCTGCCGTGTCGCTCTCGTAAGCTTGGGCCGACGTGCTTCACGCTGGGATTTGCATTGCTCCCGCATTGCTGTAACCTTGTAGAGGCAGAGCCTCGGTGCAGGCCGGAGGGGCTTGCAGGTGGCCGGGCCGCGGTCTCGGGAGGGGACCCCGGAGGACCCAACTGTACCGGCGAGTACCGGCGAAACCGGCGTGACCTCACAAAAGCCCCCGCCCAACCCGTGTGATCTGACGCTAGTGCTGTTCGGGTACGTGAAGAGGCTACGCATCGTGGTATTCCTGGTTGGTCTCGTGGTCCCGGCAGAATCGTCTGTCATGGCGACATGGGCGCTCTCGTAAGGAGACCAGCCCCTTGCAACAGCCCCATACGAGCCAAGGCCCCCAAACAATTCACTGCATACTCACAACACACAACTCACTAGCGGCAACTACGACCAGCGACCAAAGCAAAGCGACCAATCAATTGCGTCGCATCGAGACCACTTGCCTGAGGACAGCCTTTCCTCCACGATGCCTTCCGCGCTGCGTGTTACTGTTGGCTCGACGACGTGCTCTCAACGGAGCTGCACGCGGGCCGTCGCACACCTGAACGCCAGCGGTCGCCGCGCCGCTATAATTGGAACGCTGGCTGGCATTCTGACCGTCGTATCACGTGCGAGCAAGGCTGCGGACGTCGAGGAGGAGGCTAAGGCCCAGGCGGCGCGGGAGGAGAGGCAGCGGCAGGTCGCGGAGGAGCGCAAGCGGGCGGCCGCTCGCGCGGCTCTGAGCGGTGACAGGCAGGGCAGGTGAGGAAGGATTCGCCGTGGGGATATGCGAGCTCCGCATCTTGGCGGTGGCGGCGATGGCAGCGCGGGAGCTGGGCCGTCGCGGCGCCGCGGGCCCAGGTCTTGGCGCGTTTGTGGGCCACCGTTTGTCCCGTACAACCATACTTACCCTCCTGGCTACACCTTTGCAGGTTCATCCACTAAGCGTGGCGCAGCAACATCAAATTGGGCGTTTCCATTTCATCGCTCGGAGGGACGGCTTCGCGCCGGTGGAGTAATTGAGGCTCCACACGCATATGGCAAGGAGAGGCAGCTGCGCGGTCTATTGCGCTTGTATGGCTGAGCGTTTGTGCAGGATGGCGGGAACGCGGTAGGGTTTTGCTTCCACGGGCTGCCGGGGAGGCACTAGGACGCCCTCACGGGAGAGGTGCTAGCACGGACCATTGTCCGCAGACAGCTATGGGAGTGTCGATGACGGGTAGAGGCTTCATGATATGACGGGCTTGTGAGCGGCAGCTGTGGTACGACTTGCGTGTGTTGTGTGTGCGGGGTGGCGTCCTAGGAAGGCGTGGAAGGGCTGTACTGTACTCATACCGGCAGTAGTATACAGCCAAAGTGCCCTCGCGAGGGTGAACTACATTCTAGGAGAGTCCGAGCGGACAGTGACCACAAATGGAGAAGAAAATCAACACAATGCGGTATTCGAGATAAGAGTGACCACCCGCTGCATCTGGTGCGTGGATAAGGTGCCCGCTGCCTGGGTAGGGCAGGCGGCCGGGAGTGGCAGAGGAGCAGCAGAGCGGCGGATGAGTGGGGCCTGTTCTAGGGGAATTCGGGGATGGGCCTTTGCGTGATGGTCATGGCGGGTACTCTCCATGTGTGTAATTGTAACGGTAGGATTCCTGCCTAGGCATCAACCAATGGACAATTCCTCTTGTTACAGTAAGGCCAGCAAGGAAGCTTCCATCCGTGCGTCAGCTGTTCTCATAGAGGCGGGCGCGCGCCACAACCTCCAACCCACTGTCTCAGAGGCTGTGGGTCCAGGGCCAGCAAGGGCGTGATCTCACACTCCAACGCATTACATACCCGTAGCTGCTACCTGCTTTGCTGCGCTGCATGGCCCATGATGCATGCATCCTGCATCAGTACCCGGGCGCATCAGCACCGCAGCTAGGCGCAGCGCAGCCGTCTTCCAGCCAAGACCTCAGCACCCAGGATGGCGCGAACGCCTCAGCCTTGTGCGGATTGGGCGGTCCTGGTCTTTCAGGGCGCTGCTATGTGCCCCCACACGTCTCCATCCTGATCCAGCCACGCAAGCATGTCCAGGCATGCATGCGCTCTGCATGCCGTACGATCCCTATCTTCACTCGGACAGTCTGTCCGAACATTCCGGCGCTCCCATGGGTTCACGGCCACAAAAGTTGCATGCCCCTGCATGCCAGTCCAGAGTCCACTGACCCCACTTCCGTCAGGGGGCATTGCGTCCGACCGCCATGTTCTAATCTACATACAAATGTTGTCTTCACCCGAACGCACGTGGCGCGGGCGCAACTGAAGACGTTCGTTCACAACGTCACAATACATGAAACGGTCCGTTGGGACCGCAGCAGGACAATGGGGCGGGCGTGCAGTGTGGGCGGCTGCGGGTAAAACCTCGAAAGGCCCCGCGGTTAACGACGCGTGCGGGCTGCGGAATGGCAATAGTAAAGCAAGAATACCCGTTAGCAAGCGATGAATCACAGGCTTGGCCCCGGCACATACCGCGTTTCAGCGGGTGTTCCCAGGACCATCACGAGCACACAGCTTCACGCTGCAGAGACCTCAGGGCCCCATGACTGAGCCGATTGAGGTTACCCGTCATCCTACGTTGCATAAATTTCCGGTAAGCTAGATCGATCAAGCCCGCTTGAGAGCTACGCCTCTGTCACCACCACGCCCTCCATCGCCCGTGACTAGTCCGAACCATTCCCTGTACACTAGCCAGCGCCACCGCTTCCAGCCAGCTTGTAGCGGTCAGCCCAGCAAAGCCGTTGCTTGCTGTGTCGCACGGCCATAACCGCGCATCATCCTCACTATTGCATTGAGGGGCACGCGGCAGCCTCACGCCAGGGCCTGCCGGCCGCGCCGCCGGCCGGACTTCTTAGGCGGCGGCGGGGGCCTGGGCGCTGGGCTGGGCGGCCGAGGGCGCGGCGAGGGCGGCGGTGAGGGGCGCGGCGATGGGGTCGGCGGGGGCCGGGGAGGCGGCAGAGGCGGGCTGGGAGGGGGCTGCTTGACTGTCACTACTAGGGAGTCGAGGGTGCCAGGTGGCGGCGAGGGGTTTGGCGAGGGTGGCGGCGAGGGGTTTGGCGAGGGTGGCGGCGAGGGGTTTGGCGAGGGTGGCGGCGAGGGGTTTGGCGAGGGCGGCGGCGAGGGGTTTGGCGAGGGCGGCGGCGAGGGGTTGGGTGAGGGTGGCGGCGAGGGGTTGGGTGAGGGTGGCGGCGAGGGGTTGGGTGAGGGTGGCGGCGAGGGGTTGGGTGAGGGTGGCGGCGAGGGGTTTGGCGAGGGCGGTGGCGAGGGGTTTGGCGAGGGCGGCGGCGAGGGGTTGGGTGAGGGTGGCGGCGAGGGGTTTGGCGAGGGCGGCGGCGAGGGGTTTGGCGAGGGCGGCGGCGAGGGGTTGGGTGAGGGCGGCGGCGAGGGGTTTGGCGAGGGCGGCGGCGAGGGGTTTGGCGAGGGCGGCGGCGAGGGGTTGGGTGAGGGTGGCGGCGAGGGGTTGGGTGAGGGTGGCGGCGAGGGGTTGGGTGAGGGCGGCGGCGAGGGGTTTGGCGAGGGTGGCGGCGAGGGGTTTGGCGAGGGCGGCGGCGAGGGGTTTGGCGAGGGTGGCGGCGAGGGGTTGGGTGAGGGTGGCGGCGAGGGGGAGGGCGGTGGCGAGGGGTTGGGTGAGGGCGGCGGCGAGGGGTTGGGTGAGGGCGGCGGCGAGGGGTTTGGCGAGGGTGGCGGCGAGGGGTTTGGCGAGGGCGGCGGCGAGGGGTTTGGCGAGGGCGGCGGCGAGGGGTTGGGTGAGGGTGGCGGCGAGGGGTTTGGCGAGGGCGGCGGCGAGGGAATTGGCGAGGGTGGAGGCGAGGGGTTTGGCGAGGGTGGCGGCGAGGGGTTTGGCGAGGGCGGCGGCGAGGGGTTTGGCGAGGGTGGCGGCGAGGGGTTTGGCGACGGCGGCGGGAACGGGGCCGGCGACGGCGGCTGCGAGGGCGCCGGTGAGGGCGGCGGCGAGGGGGCCGGGGAGGGCGGCGGCGAGGGGTTTGGCGACGGCGGCGGGGACGGGGCCGGCGACGGCGGCGGCGAGGGCGCCGGTGAGGGCGGCGGCGAGGGGGCCGGGGAGGGCGGCGGCGAGGGGTTTGGCGACGGCGGCGGGGACGGGGCCGGCGACGGCGGCTGCGAGGGCGCCGGTGAGGGCGGCGGCGAGGGGGCCGGGGAGGGCGGCGGCGAGGGGTTTAGCGACGGCGGCGGGGACGGGGCCGGCGACGGCGGCGGCGAGGGGGCCGGGGAGGGCGGCGGCGAGGGGGCCGGTGAGGGCGGCGGGGACGGGGCCGGGGAGGGCGGCGGCGAGGGCGGCGACGACAAGGGGCTCTGTTGGGTCGGTGCCCGGGGGGAATCGGGCGGCGGGCGGGTGGCGATCCAGTAGAGCTGCACGGTGCGCGGGTGGCTGGCCCAGGCCCCGTGGAATTGGGATTGGTCCGTGGACCACCCCGACAGGTCATTCCAGGCACCTGCGTGGGAACGGGATTCGGCGGAGGCGGGTAGTCAGCACAATTGCCGTGTCACGTGGGAACCGAACGAGCGGAGGTTATAGGTCATGATCAGATCGTGGTGCCAGGTATCGCTAGTGGCGTGGGCCTAAGTCGGAGGAGGCGGGCAGCCAGGATCATGGCTGTATCTAGCGGGGGATCTAGCGGCTGTATCTAACAACAGCCGGGGCGGGGCGCGGGTGGTCATAGGCGGGGTTATGGCCAGTCCCTCCCGCCCCCCCACGACACACCGCCGGTCATCCCACAAGGCGGTGTCATCCGACCGACCCGCAGTCATGTGCACTCCCCTGCCCCGGGCCTGCCCTCCCGCCCTTCCCCAGCCTCCCTCAACCGCCCCGCCTTCAGCACCGCCTCCCTGTTGCCTCTGCACCCTCCGCCGCCCCTCCCCTACCCCCGCCCTCCCCGCCCCAAAACACACAGCGGCTACCAAACACACCCTGACGGCTTCTCCCTCCACCTAAGCAAGACCCCGCCGGGAAAACCCCGCGCCTGCCGCCCTCACCCTGTGCGTCGTACACGGCCCTGCCCATGGCCAGGAACTGGCGCCAGCAGGGCTCGTTGACGGCGGATATGGAGGACACAGCCACCGGGTAGGACTCGCGGAGCCATTGGGGGCGGAGAAGCTCTGTGGGTGAGGGGGGGGAGAGGGGGGAGGAGAGGGGTGGGGGGTTGGGTGGGGGAGAGAGGGAGGAGGTCGGGGGGCAGCACGGGGTCACAGCACGGCACAGCACGGTGCAGGTGGAGGCAGGCGCAGCACGGCCTTACGCACCCTCCGATATGGGCGTGAAGGGCAGGTACTGGATGCCGTGCATGAAGGCGGGGTTGCTGCCGAACCAGGTCTCGTAGGCCACCTGCGGGGGGGGGTTCATGAGTTTATCTGAGTTGGAGAGCAAGGCACGGGCCGCTTGGGTGAAGAACCCACGGCCAAGACGGCCTGGACAGCACGAGTACGGCAGTACGACTTCGGCGTGTCCGACATGAAGCCGCGCAGCCCGGCCAGAGTGCCGCGGTCAGTCGGAAGCCCCCCCGTCCCTCAACCCCTCCCCCCCCAAACAGCAGCAGCCCCCACCTTGCCGTTCCAAAGCACTCCTACCACCTTGTTGTTGGCGAAGGGGGCGGGGTACACGTCGGGGAGGGGGGCGCTGCGGGTGGCGGGCGGGGCGGGCGGGTGGGTGGGTGAACGTGGTGGAGGGAGAGCGGCGGCGGTGATGCGGCGGCGGCGCCCCACCGCAGCCGAAGGGCCCTCCCCTCCCGGGCCGTATCCCACGCCGCATCCTGTCGATAGGGCCCACACCTGCCGCAGCGCACCCCTGCCCACCCTTCCCTTCCCTTCCCTGCTCCCCCCTCTGAGCCCTCTCCCCCTTCTCTGCCCCCCTTCCTGCCTCTCCCTTCCCCTCCCCTCCCTTCCCTCCCTCCCCCCCTCCCCTCCCTCCCTCCCCTCCCTCCCCCCCGCCCTCCACGCACTTGGACGTGGGGACCTGGTAGTAGTGCTGCGCCCCCGACACCTCGATGGCCGTCAGCAGGCGGCCCCAGCGGGCGAGCGAGGGGTCGCCCCGCGCCTCGCCCAGCAGGGACACGGCGTAGTAGGCGTGGGCGGCCTCGGAGCTGGACTCCTGGGGGGGGAGGGAGGGAAGGGGGGGGGAGGGCACAGGAGCGGGGGGGTGGAAGGAGGCAGGGAGGGAGGGAGGTGGTGAGCAATGGTAAGGTCAGGGGGAGAGGGGTCGAGCCAAGGGAGGACGCAGGTGTTGGCAAGGCTCTCGCCTTCACATACGCAACCCCTTCTACCTCCCCCCTCCCCCTTGCCCCCTCCCCACCTGGTTCTTGCCGTCCGGGTAGATGGACACACCGCTTCCCCCCCCTCTGCCTCCCTTCCCCCTGTCCCTCTCCCTCCCCCCTTCCCCTTTCCCTCCCCCTCCCCCTCCTCCCCCCCACCTGGTTCTTGCCGTCCGGGTAGATGGACACGCCACTGGCCCACGAGTGCCCGCCCCACCAATCCATCATGCGGGCGAAGGGGAGCCAGGAGTCGGACTTGTGGGGGTTGGCGAAGTCGCGGACGATCAGGTCCAGCGCCTCGCGGTTGTCGTACAACTGCACGATGCATGATTGTACGGCAGTACGGACAGCGCGTTAGTGAGCACGGTGCGACGGGTGCGGCATGGCAGATCCTGAGTCCCCACCCCCTCCCTGCCGGAGCTGCCCCCCTCCCCCCTGGCCTCACCCAGCCCGGGTCCTCCTTGCCCAGCGCCGCCGCGGCGTAGATGACGTAGCCGTAGTGGTAGTGGTGATCTGTACGGACGGCGCATACGGCACGATGCGGTACGGCAGGGTGAGTTTCGGCAGCGAGGAGATGGAATCAGTACGGAGCGAGCACGGGCAGCCGGGTGCCTAGGATGCTGCTGCGAAGGGCCAGGGGACCAGGACCAGGAAGGGTCGGGCCCTCCCAACCGCAACCGCAGGCACCAGGCCCGCCCCAGGCCCGCACCGGGCCCACTGGGGCCCCCCACGCACCGTTGTACAGTCGGTTGCCGAAGTTCCACTCGCGGTCGTACGTCGCGTCGCCCAGCCCGATGATGCCGCCCCAGGTTTTGTCGTACGCGATGGCGGCGTTGACGTCGGGCGTAGAGGCGAGGCGGGGCGTGAGGCGGGTCTTGAGGCGGTCACGCAGGAAGGCGGCCTGGAGGGTGGGGTGGGGAGGTCTGGGTCAGCCATTGAGTTGGGCTTGGGGTTTGAGATTTGGGTCACGGCTTGGGAGTGAGGCTGGGTTTGGTCGGGCAATGGGTTTGCGTGTCCCGATGTGCCGGTGTTGGGGCTAGGCAGGGGCGTGGGCTCAAGTCGGGTTTTTCCGACTCGGACCCGGCACTGAGGCCCCCCCGGGCCCCGCCCGGGCCCTCACCAGGTCCGTGATGTCCGCTGCGGTGTCGAAGGGCGCGGGCCCCAATGGCGACGCCGCCAGCTCGTCCGCAATGACGGCGAGTCGGCCGATGGCGGCGAGGTCGGAGGAGCCAAAGTACATGTTGTCGGCGGCCTGGGGGGGGGGGGGAAGTGGGGGGGGCGCAGAGGGTGCTTGGTGCATGCAGGAAGGCGGGTGCATGCGAAACAATGGGTGCGCCGGGGTGGGCTCCGCCCTCGGTGTATAAAAAGGGTCGCTTGCCACCGGCCCCAAGGCCCCGGTGGCCCCCTCTCCTGCAATGTCACCCCCACTGGCCGAGCTCAAAGTTCACCACGACGCAGTGTGCAATGAGGGCACAGGCCTCCCTTCTGGCTGCCCACATGCTCCCCTCTCTTCCCCCTCCCCTCCCCCTAAGCCCCCCCCCTCCCCCTAAGCCCCCCCTCCCCCTAAGCCCCCCCCTCCCCCTCCCCCCCTCCCCACCAGCAGCCCCGGCCAGTTCTGAGCGTCCTGCATGAGCTGCAGGCCCACGGCCTGGGCCTGGGCTGGATCCGTCAGGCCCCGGGGCGCGTTCCACGTGATCTCCGTCAGGTCGTACAGCAGGATCCAGTCGGATCCGAGGACCGAGTGCAGCGGGCCGCGCAGGTCGTCGAAGATAACCTGTGCATGGCCGGGCAGAATCGCGGTCGGAGGACGTCACAAACCGGGATGCGTACCCTGGAATCCGGATCCAGCGCTGATTCCGGACTCGGATCTGGTCCATCTAGATCCCAACTCCTCACTTAAGATCCAGAACAACGGGGGAACCAACACCACCATGATAGCGAGATTAGTGACACACCGTGGTGCAGCCGGCGCACAGGCTCTGGGGCAGCGCGGGGGAGGCGAGGTGCGTGCGGTGGTGGGGCATGGCCATCATCATCAGCCGCCCCGTGCTGGATCCAGACATGGAAGCCGTCGAGAAGCTGATCCGTACGACGCCCCGCTCGCCGCCCGTGCTGCTCTGTACGGCATCCTGGTAGCCGTACGACATGGAGGCGCCCGTGGGGTAGATGTCTGCGGGGTTGGGGTGGGGTTGGGGGCGGGGGTGGGGGAGGGGAGGAGGGTGGGGGAGTGCCGGTGCATGGATTGAGCAATCCGTGCCATCCCCCTACGCGTGCCTCTTGCGGTCCCATCCTTGCCCCCCCCTTTGCCACTGCCCCTCCCCACTGCCCCCAGCCCCTTGACACCCCCCGCCCCTCACCCGAGTTGGCGTCGAACGTGGCCTCCACGGCCGCCGCCACGTCAGCAGGGTACGACATGACCGGGACGAGCGTTGACCGGATCACGGCCACTCGCATGACGCCGGTGAAGGGCGCCGTGGCCTCGATCAGCGTCTGACTGATCTTGAGCGTTACGTCGGACGAGAAGTAGTACTTGAACGTGATGCCGGCGTTCGAGGTCACCTGTCGTACGGTACGGCACCGGTACGGATTCCATCCAGCGCATCAGTCATGAGATCACTCGGAAACCCCACAACTTTGCCCCGTCCGTTGTGCTCCTGTCCTGTCCTGCCCTCTCCTCCTTTCTCCCCGCTCCCGCTTCCCTCTCGCCCAACCCCAGCCCCAACCCGAACCTCATTCCCCCCCCACACACCCGAACCCCAAGCCCCACGCCCCCCCCCCCCCCCCACCTTGAACACGCGGCCGGTCTTGCCCCCCGGCAGTGTGTCGGCCGTGGTGCCCTCAATCAGGGGGGCCCCCGGGAACTGGGGGATGAGGGGCGTCACCCCGGTGTAGCGGACCGTGAGGAAGGCCTGGGGGTGGGTGGGTGGGTAGGGTAGGGTGGGTGAATGGATGGGGGTTGGAGGGGGCAGGGGCCACGTTGCTAGCAGGGCTGCAAGCACATCCGGCGGTATGGTATGCCCCCCTCACCCCCCACGTGCCCCCCCCTCTTATGCACGACAACCACCCGCCTCCCAATCCCACCCCCCACCTGGCCCTGCAGCATGGTGGCCACCATCTTGCCGGCAGCGCCCGCCCACTCGAACGTCACACCCCTGAGAGCACGGGGCAAGGAGGGGGGGGGGCAAGGAGGGGGGGGGGGGGCAAGGAGGGGGGGGGGCAAGGAGGGGGGGGGGCAAGGGGAGCCGTGTGTGATGGGCTGTGTGTGATGGAGGGAAGCCAACACGGAGTGGGGCCGAGGAGTGGGGCCGAACGGCAGCCCCCGGACGCCCGCCCCGGGCCCTCCCGCGCACGGGTGCCGAATGCCTGAGCCCCAACTGCCGAGCTGACGTTTCCGTGGCTTAGGCGAGCAGCCCTTCACACACCCCCGCCCCAAAACCCCCCCTCTCACATCTCGTTGCCGCTGAGGATGGTGCGGCTGGCGAATCCCTCCTTGCAGCCAATGCTCATGTTCCGATTGTAGGCCTGGGGGGGGAAGGGAAGGGTGTGCTAGTGAGTGCCTGCACACAGAGAGGCAGCAGCAACATACACCTGGCCTTCACACATACACCTGCCAACCTACCTCCCCACTTCCAGCCCCCCCCCCCTCACCGACACGATGGCGATCCCCCCCACGCTCGCGTCCAGTCCGGGGGTGGCCACCTCGAGGCGCTCCGTCAGGGGCCGCACGCGCCAGGGGTGCATTGCCACCTGGGGGGGGGGCAAGGGGGGTGGGGATTGAGGTGAGCAGGGAGTGGGTGTGGGCTGGGTGTGGGGCGCAAGGCCCGTCCCTCCCGCGCCCAAGGCCGGTCCCTCCTCCCCCCTTTCCCCCCTGTTGCTCCCCTCTCCCCCCCTCCCTCTTGCCTGCAGGTCCCCCGCCCGGGGCGGGTCTGTGTCGGTGGGGTGCGCCCAGGGGCTCCACCACAGGTTGGTGGGGAAGGGGCGGGCCAGGTTGGGGTGCAGGCCCTCGATCACCATGCTGCGGTTGACCCAGCCGGAATCGTCGCTGGTTGGGGAGGGGGTGGGGGTGAGTGGATGGGGGAGGGGGGGAGAAAGGATGGGTAGGCGGGGCCGGAGGGGAGTTGGAGCAGCCCGCATACCCGGCCAGCCCCGACGCCCCTGGGAATCAAGGCCAGGCCCCCCATCTACGCCACCCCTCGTCTGACTCACCCCTGCTTGTACCACTGGTTTTCAAAACGCGCTACGGACGGCGGCGGCTCTGCCGTACCGATGGACTGTACGGCGAGCGCCTTGTACGGCACAGGGGACTGCGGCAGCGGGGAGTCGGGCGGGGAGGGCGGCGGCGAGGGCGGCGGCGGCGGCCGGGGCGGGCGCGGCGGCGGCGGGACGCCCGGCGGCGGCGGCGGGCGCGAGGGCGGGCGGGGCGAGGGCGGGCGGGAAGGCGGGGGGCCCGGGGGGCTGGGTGCCGTGTTGCGCGTCGCCTGCGGGGGACCACAGGGCGGGGGTCAGAGGCCGGATGTCAGCGCTGAGGTCGGCCCTGCCTTCTCCCCTCAGGGAGGCTTTCCTTCCACGCTTCTGCAGCATTTCCACCACGCTTTGCACTCCAAGGCCAGCCTTCTACCCCCACCCCCCCTTACCCCTGCCCCTCTCCCTCGTCCTCGTCCCCCCCAACCACTCACGATCCAGTGCAGCTGCACGGAGCGCGGGTGCGGTCACGGCCGACACCACACGAACACATGAGTCTTCCCCCCCCCCTTCCCCCCCTCCCTTTCCCCGCCCCCCCCCCCCCCACTCACGATCCAGTGCAGCTGCACGGAGCGCGGGTGCGCCGCCCATCCGCCGTAGAAGTTGCTGACGCCCGCCGAGTCGCGGTCCGGCAGGCCCGCCACGTAGGCCCAGGCCCCGGCCGGGTCCAGCATGGCCCGGGCCAGGCCCACCAGCTGGGCCCACACGGGGGAGTCGGCGGAGGCCACCCCTGCCGCCGCCACGGGTACCGACTCGGCCAGCCAGTCCCGACGGAGCAGGACCTAACGGGGGGCGGGGGTGGAAGGGGGAGGAGAGGATGGGCGGGGGGGGGGTTGAGGGGGAGGGGGGATTGGGTGTACCGGGCGAAGGGGGAGGGGACCCGGCCGGCCAGTATGGGCGGAGCAGGACCTGGGGTGGGGTTTGAGGAGGTCTTTGTTGCTAAGTGGGATCGCGCCGACGCCAGGGAATCCTTGCATGTATAGGTACATGGGTGTGGAGGAGGGACAGGTGCGGGCTTAAGTACACGGTGGTGCGTTATAGGCCCGGCTACAGGTAGTACAGAAGCAGGGGCCCACGGACCGGCCCCGGCCTCTGTACGCACCTCGCTGAAGGGCGTGAAGGGCAGGTACTGCACCCCGTGGATGAGGGCGGGGTTGCTGCCGAACCACGTGGCGTACTCGACCTGGCGGCGGTTGGTGGTTGGCGGTTAGTTTGTTGACTGCTCGTTATGAGGCAGTTGGGCGTGGGTGAACCTGCTCCCCGTTAATCAGGGCCATTCGGGTTAGGCGCCACCGCTCCCCGCGAACCCCCGGGACCTCCGCCTCGACCGCCCACGCCGGGGCAACCGCGTGTGGCAACCGCCCAACCCCACCCCCCGCCCGTTCCCCCACCACCCCAAGCCCCTCCCCCCCACCTTGTTGTTCCACATCACGCCCACCACCCTGCCCCCCGTGAACACGTCGGGGTAGACCTTGGGGAGGGCGGAGCTGCGGCATTGGCGTGTGGGGTGGGTGGACAAAATGTGAGGAAGGGCCGGCGGTTTGCAGCGGCTGAGAGGGCACAGGAGGGACTCGCCGCGACAACGCATCACCCTCCCCCCCATCCCTCCCCCCAGGATCTCCCATGCCCCCACCTCCCCCATGTGCCCCCACCTCCTGCGCCCCCCCCCCCGTCTCCTGGTGATCTGCCTGCAGCACTGCCCCTTCCATACCCTTGCCCGCCCGTTCCCTCCCCCCCCATCTTCCTTCCACCCCCCACCCCCTCTCCACACACGCCTGGCGGCGGTGGTGAACTGCCCCCTCCCTCCCTCCCCGCCCCCTCCACGCACTTGGACGTGGTGATCTGCCAGTAGTGCTGCGCCCCCGAGGTCTCCACCGCCGCCAGCAGCCGCCCCCAGCGGGCCAGGTGGGGGTCCCCCAGGGCCTCGCCCGCCAGTGCCACCGCGTGGTAGGCGTGGGCGGCCTCAGAGGTAGACTCCTGGGGGTTGGTTGGTTGGTTGGTTGGTCGGTTGGTTGGTTGGTTGGTTGGTCAGGTGGATTGGTGGGCGGGGGGTAGAGGCCGGGGTGTGTCAGAGACGGGAGGTTTGGAGACACGCGGGCGGGAAGCAGCTGGGCAGGGCCGAAAAGCCGAGCACCGACTCGAGAGGCAAACGCGCGATATCCGGCCATGGAATATCCAGGCTCCCTCCCCACAGCCCCTTCCGCAACCAACCCCAACCAGCTTCTACACACACGCCCTCCCACCTGGTTCTTGCCGTCCGCGAAGGCCGTGAAGCCGCTGGCCCACGAGTGCCCCCCCCACACGTCCAACATGCGGGCGTGCGGGAAGTGCGGGTCGTCCTGGCGGGGGTTGGCGAAGTCCCTCACCAGCGCCAGCAGGGCGGGCCGCTGCGCGTCGCGCCAGGCGGGGTCGGCCCGCGCCATGGCGGCGCAGGCGTACAGCAGGTAGCCCCAGTGGTAGTGGTGGTCTGGAGGGGGGGGAGGGGGGAGGGGGGGGGTGGAGGAGGCGGGAAGGAGAGGGGGGCAGGGTGGGGGGCAGAGGAGAGCAGGTAACCCCCGTGGTAGTGGTGGTCTGGAGGGGGGTTGGGCAGGGGAGGAAGCGGAGGGGTGGACGGCGGTCACGTGAGCAAGGATTGGATGAGCATGACAGAGGGGTAGGTGTGCATCTTGAGTGGAGGACGCGCAGCTGTTCCGGGCGGGGCTGCGGCCCCCTCGGCCTCCGAACAGCTGCTCCCTAGCACTCACGCCCTCGCCCCCAGCCCCACCTCCGAGGCTCCCGTTGACCCTCCGCCACCCCTGGCTTCCTGCAAAGCCCCCCTCCCCCTCCCCCTAACCCCTACCGTTGTACTCCGAGTTTCCGTAGTAGTTGCTGGTCTTGGTGCTGAGGGGGGGGGGGGGGGGGAGGGAGAGGGGGGGGGAGGGGCTGGGTCCGCCTGGGCTTGGTCTGGCGGTGAGCACGGAGGGACGGCTGCGCTCATCCAGCCCTTTTCCCAGGTACGGGTTTTGGGGGAGCCGGCGGGACAGGTGGTGCAGACTCCCGGCCCTGCTCCCGAATCCCTCCCCCTTCCCCCTCCCCCCTCCCCACGTGCAACCCCCACCTAGCGTCCTTGTACGTGATGAGGCCGCCCCACGTGATGTCGTACACCAGGGAGGCGGGCGTCGCGGCGTTGGACGAGAGCCGTACGTCCAGCTTGGACTTGAGCCGGGACCGCAGCGCGGCGGCGGCCTGCTGCAGGCTCGCCTTGGCGCTGCTCCCCCCCGCGGGCTCCGTAGCCGCCAGCTCGTCCGCTATGACCGACATGCGGCCGATGGCGGCCAGGTCGGACGAGCTGCGGGTGGGGTTGGTTGGGTTAAGATGGGATGTGGGTCGGGGAAAAGGTGGGGAGAGGCGTGCACCCGCTGTGGCTGCCCCAACTCCTCGGCCCGAATCTCGGCTTACGTTAACCTGCCCAATCACGACCGCTGGCCCGGTGGATCCGGATGGAATGGGCAGGTCATAAGCCGAGATTTGGGCGGCAGATCTGCGGGGCTGTCGGACCGGCCCCCTCTATTATCTCCCGTACCCCTCCCCCCCTTCCCTCCCCCCCTCACCCGAAGTAGGGGCTCTCGTTGGGCTCCAGCCCCGGCCAGGAGGAGGCGTCACTCAGCAGGCTGGGGGGGGGGGAAGAGGGGCACAGCGCGTGGGGGAACAGGGAGGGACATGACCCCAACTTGAACGGAGGCGAGCATCAAAGCGCAACGCTGATGAGCAAGGGGGACCGGAAGCCGGCTGTGAGCTGCACCAGCCCGCCAGCTTCCCCGACTTTGAGCATCGTCTCTCCCCTCCGCCCCCACGCGCGCCACCCACGCACCTGTTGATGAGTGCCGTACGCCAGCTGCCGGGCGGTACGGCACTGGCGGGGCTGAAGCCCACCGCAAGCAGCGCATACTCGAGCACCCACCGCACGCCCAGCACGTGCCTCAGCTCGCCGCGCATGCTGGGCAGTACGACAGGCGTGCCCGTTGGCATGGCGGGGTACGACAGATGCGTGCGGTGGTGCGGCGCGGTCAGCATCATGAGCTGGCCCTTGTTGGTCCCAGACATGGATCCGACCGTGTAGGTGAGATCAACGATCCCGACCTCGGATCCAGACGCCGACGTGCGGTAGCCGTACGTGACGGAGGCCCCCGTGGGGTACAGGTCTGGGGGTCAGGAGGGGGGGCGGGCGTGTCAGGCAGCATACTGATCGCTACCGATTGCTGACCAAGAGCTAGGGGCTGCAATAAGGCAGCCCGAACATGCAGAGGGCCGCAGCAGAGCACTTTCAACCCAATACAGCAACACGATGCAGGGGCAAGTCAGATAATAAGGGCCCCCATGACCCCCACCAGGACGCTGGAAGAGATGGTTACTTTTCGCTTAGCCCTTTTTCGCCCCCATGGGGGCGCCCAGCGCTTGTCGCTAGCTTTTATCCAAATACAGCAAGATGTTAAAACAGCAAGGGGCCCGCATCCACCCACCCGCGTTGTCGTCGTAGGCCTTCTCGATGTCGGTGCGTGCGGTGCCGGCGGTGTTGGTGAGGGGCGACCAGGTGGAGTGGACCATGGCGATGCGCAGCACGCCTGCGGTTGGAGCGGTTGGCGGTTGGCCGTTTGACAGTTAGGCGGTTGGGCGGTTGGGCGAGGCGCGGCTGGTACCGGTACCGGTACTGACCGCAGCCGACTTGCGCGCACGGGCGTGGACGCACCCCCGTACCGCCCGCCGTGCCCCGGTTGGGCTTGGCGTACGCTTGCCGAACCCTGGCCCCGTCGCTGCCCGTCAATGCCTCTTGTAACTCCCGTCAGGCTCCGCGCCGCGTCAGATCTCGCGCTCCTTACCCGAGAAGATGGCAGAGTTTTTGATGCCGATGCTGTTGGCCGTGAAGGTGAGGCGCACGGAGCTTGAGAAATAGAGCTTGAGCGTGACTGAGGTGTTCAGCGACACCTGCGCACGGTGGAGTATTGTGGGGTGGGTGGCAGGGGCGAGAGGTCAGCACACGACTTGTTCGCGAAAGGGTGGGGTCTGGGGTGGGGTGTCCTCGGGTGTGCACTCGGGCGTTACGGTTGAGGCTGGGTTGCAGGGAAAGAGGCGGGCGCAGCGGTTTCCGACCCCACACCGCACTCAATACCAGTACACCCCCACTCTACCTCGGCTCTGAAGCCAGCTTCCGGGCCGGGCATGGACGCTCGCGAACCCCACCCACCCACCCACCGTGAACACCGTGCCGGCGGGGACGTTGTTCAGGTTGCCCGTGATCTCCTGCGCCCCGGGGAACTGCAGCAGCGGGGACAGGCCGCTGTAGAGCAGGGTGAGGTAGGGGGCGCCCTGGTACATGTGGGCGACCATGGAGGGCGGCGAGGGGGCGGAGGCGCCGGCGGCCGTGAGCCAGCGCCATGACACCCCCAGGCGGTCGTACTTGAGCACGGAGCGGCTGGGACAGGGGGAGAGGGGGGTAGGGGGAAGGAGGGGGAGGGGGGGGGTGTTTGTGAGGGAGGGAAGGGGTGGCAAGGGTAGGGTAGGATGACGGGGACACCCCCAGGCGGTCGTACTTGAGCACGGAGCGGCTGCGTGAGTGGGGGGTGGAGGTAGGGGGAAGGAGGGGGAGTGGTGTGTGGGGGGGTGTCAACGCGTGAGGAGGGGACGGGGACACCCCGAGGCTGTCGTGCTTGAGCCCTAAGGCCGGGAAGGGGGAGCAAGAGAATGGTGGGGATGCGAGGAAGGGCTGCGGTTCTGAGCCCAGACGGCCAGATGGGGGGTGCGGCCGCCGAGGCGCTTCCCGACACAGCGCTAGCGCAAGGGGCGGGGCGCCCCGTTCCGCCGCTGAGGCGCTCCCCTTGAGACACACAAACGCGCCGCCACCGCACCTGGTCAGTCCCTCGCTGGCCCCCACGCTGAAGGGCAGCGTCCAGCCCTGGAAGCCGTAGGTGGGCCGCCAGTCGAATCCCACGGAGGGGGCGGTGGCCTCGAGGCCGGTGGGGAGCACCTTGGCACGCCAGGGGAGCATGCCCACCTGACGGGGGGGGACGGGGGGAGGGGAGGGGGGAAGGGGCGTGGTTTGGGGGTGGGGTAGGACGTGGGAAGCGTGGTGCGTGAGGTGGCTTGGGGAGAGAGCGGGCGCGGAGGGCGGTGCTTGGGGAGAAGACTACAGCGCCCTCGGTCCTCCCTGACCCTACGGGGGACCCCGACCCACCGCCTCCTCCCCCAGCTTGTCCGCTGCGGGCGCCGCGTGCGTCCACCTGAGGTCCACACGCAGCCGCGAGCGGGCGTCAAGGGGATGGGTGGCAGTTGAGTCAAGCAGGCAAGGTCGCAGCGCCCAGGGCTGACACCCTACCCACCACCCTACCCCTGGTGCTGTACCCCAAGGTGGTAGGCCTGGATCCAGTCAGGCCTGGATGCAGTCAGGCCTGGATCCAGTCAGGCCTGGATCCCCATTATGTAGACCCCAAGGCCAAGTGCGGTATACCCGATCCTGATGCACCTGCGCGCCCCTCCTCCCCTCCCCTGCCTCCCCCTGCATGCTCACGTGCTCCACCACGAGTTGGTTGGCCCCGGGAAGGCCTGGTCGGGCGGGAGCAGGCTGGGCACGTGGTTCCACACCTTCTGCACGCCGCTGCAGGGGGGGTAGAGGGGGGGGAAAACAGGGAGTGACCCTTTACGGGTTCTGACGGGGTTGACGGGTTTGACAGGGGGATCACGGGCGGAGGCAACACACGGGGAGGGGTAACGGGGGTTGAGGCAGGGCGGATGCCAGAACAGAAACTACATGGGGCTCTAACTTAATCAGCAGACTATCACCACTAGAAGGTTGCGTGCTCACTTGATGTAGGTGGTGTGCCAAGAGTTGTCGAACCGCGTCAGCGACGCCGGGGGCGCCGTGACGTCCACCGCCGGGGTCAGCTGGATGAAGGCGGGGACGGCCGGGGGCGGCGCAGGGGGCAGCGGCGGGGCGGGGGGCGGCACGGGCGGGGGGAAGGGCACGGGGGGCGGCGCGGGCGGGAGCGGCCGGGGCGGGGGCGGGGCGGGGCTGGGCGGGGGCTGCGAGGGCGGCCGCGGAGACGGCGGCGGCGCGTTGGGCGGCGCGGGGGCGGGCGGCGGCGCGAGGGAGGAGCGGGTGGCTATCCAGTAGAGCTGCAGGGCCTTGGGGTGGGTGGGGTACTCCCAGCCGTAAAAGTTGGCGGTGCCCGTGGCTAGGCCGCTGATGTAGGAGAAGGCCTGGGGGAGGAGGGGGCGGTGGGGGCAGATGGCGGAGAGCACGTGGGCAACCGGCGGAAACGGCATTTCACACACCTCACCTCGGCTTATCCACGGCATATCGCTTCCCCTCAGCAACCAAGACACCCTCACACCGCAAGCGAACACTCCCCCTACCCTCTCCACCTTACAAGGGAACCAACTACCTTCTATCTTCCACACCTACTACCCCAGCGCCCACTCCCACACATCCGTGAAGTTTACGCCTCACACGCCCCCTCACCTCTGCGTTGTTGGCCGCGTCGATGGCGCGAGTGAGCTGAGGGAACTGGGCCCACCCGGGCCGCGATCCAACCGTCAGCGGTACGGCGGTGGCGGCGGCGGCGGCCTCGGCGGCGTAGGCCGGGTCAGACAGCAGCAGCTCCGTCAGCGGCGTGTACGGCAGCCACTGCATGCTGTGTACGACGGCCGGCTGGTTGCCGTACTTGACGTTGAACTCCACCTGGCGGGCGGGCGGACAGAGGGGAGTTGAGGGGCCCGCCTCGCCTCCGCCCTTCCCGCTGCGGCCCACACCCACCCACCCAGCATAGCACTGCTCAGGGTGCCATTGTGCAGGGTTGCGCCCGTTCCTATCCACCCGCCCTCACCTCGTTTCCTTCACCCCTCCCCCACGCCCCTCCCCACTGTCCCTCGCTCCATCCTTGCCTCTGCCCCCTCCCTCCCTCGCACGACTTACGAGCTCCCGACCGCGTCCCCCCACCCACCACAGCATTGCACCTGCACCTCCCCCTCGTCCCCTCTGTCCCTCCCCCCCTCCTCGTTCCCCCGCCCTCCCCTGCCTCCCTCACGCAGGTCCCCCCACCCACCATGGCGCTCCGCAGGGTGCCCACCACGCGCCGAGCCCGGAACTGGGTGGGGTAGATGGTGCTGCGGGGGAGGGGCAGGGTGGGGCGGGGCGGGGCGGCGGTGGTGTGAGGGGCAGGCCGTCCGGGTCGAAGACTTTTGTCAGCAGGCAACCCACTGCAACCCTCGCCAGCGTCTGCCGACAAAACTTCACCCCAGTGCACGTCGCCCCATCAATCTCCCCACCCCACCTGGTCGACGGCATCTGCCAGTAGTGCTTGGCGCCCGAGAGCTCGATCGCCGCCAGCAGCCGCCCCCAGCGGGCCAGGTCCGTGTCGCCGAGGACCTCCCCTGCCAGGGCAACGGCGTAGTAGCCGTGGGCCGCCTCGGAGGCCGACTCCTGGAGGGGGAAGCGAGTCAGGGATGGGTGGTTGGATGGGTGCTTGGATGGGTGGGTGGGTGGTTGGAAGGGCAGGTTCGAGGCCGCAAGCCACCTCCTGCAAAGAACCTGGCCCACTCCCCTCAACACCAAAACCCGCACCCCTGGGCCCCTAGGGCCCTGTCCCTGAGAACATGAAAGCCACAAACTAAATGCCCCAGCCCCCACCCACCCCCTCCCCCTTAGCCCCCCAGACGTACCCCCAACCTAGATAAGATCACAATCTGCCCCGTACGTACCCCCCCTACCCCTACCCCTCACCTGCAGCTTGCCCAGCGAGGAGGGCTCCACGCCGCTGCCCCAGGAGTGGCCCCCCCACCAGTCCATGTGCCGCGCGAAGGGGAAGTAGGCGTCCCCCCGGTTGGGGTTGGCGAAGTCCCTCACCAGCGCCAGCAGGGCGGGCCGCTGCGCGTCGCGCCAGGCGGGGTCGGCCCTCGCCACGGCGGCGCAGGCGTACAGCAGGTAGCCGTACTGGATGTGGTGATCTGTGTACGGCGTACGGCAGGGTGGGCGGCATGCGAGGGTTGGATTGGTGTGTGGGTGTGGCGGATTGGACCTGGGCCCAAGGCCAAAGGGGATCAGGCACGGGGTAGGGGTACTAACTAGGAGCACGTGGCTTGCAACCGGCATCCTAAAACCAGTGGACCCCATCCCTTTCAAACGTGGGGTACGCACCGTTGTACTCCAAGTTACTGAAGAAACGGCTGCTCTGGGTGCTGCGAGGGGATTAGACCAGCATGATTGCGTAACTTAGTCAGACCACGAGTGATTCAAGGTCAGAACTTGTTGATCGTTCCTCCCCGTACCACAGGCGATCCCCCCGCATCCCACCTGGCGTCGATGTACGTCACCAGGCCGCCCCACGTGCTGTCGTACGCCAGGGACGAGAACACCTCGGCCGTCGTACGCAAGCGGCGGCCCAGCTCTGTCACCATGGTGGCCCGCAGCCCCGCGGCCTTAGTCATGAGGTCGGCGCGGGTGGCGCTGCCGGGGGGCTCCGAGGCCGCCAGTTCGTCGGCGATGACGGTGAGGCGGCCCATGGCAGCAAGGTCGGCGTAGCCTGGGGGGCAGGAGGGGGGGTTGGCGGGGGGGGGTAAGGGATGGGGCTTCGTGATGGGGTGGGTGGGGGGTGGGTACCTTTTCGAGCGGGAAACGATAAGGGGGTGGGGTGGGGTGTGGGCAGGGGGCGGGCGCCGTAAGTGGACCGTGAGCCTCGCACTCCAGCGCGGGGTTAAGGTTTCAGGATGCGATGGGAAGGGATGGGATGGGTTAAGGGGGTGGGGGCACAGCCTGGGGCGGAGATGGGAGGACTCAGCGGACCGGACTTTTCCTCCCCCCTCCCCTCCCCACCCATCCCTCTACCCCCCTGTCCCTCTATTATACCCTCCTCCCTCGCCCTCCCCGCCTCGCCCTCCCCCCTCCCCTCCCCACCATAGTATGCGCTGTCCGCCACCCCCTGCCCGCCCAGGGGGGCACCCAGGTCCGTGGAGAGCGCCGAGAGGACACCGGACCGCTGGACCGGGTCCCGGATGGGCCCGCGCGAGGCCCAGCCGGTGGACCCCAGTGGGCCCAGGTCGTATGCAAGGGTCCACTCGGAGGCCGCCACGTGGCACAGGGGCCCGCGCAGATCGTCCATCCAGATCTGTGGGATAACGGTGGTTTTGGTGGGTAGAAAGGTCAGCCATGCAGGAAATGCGCCAGCCATTGCTTCCTGCGCGGGGCTAACCGTCGTCAACCTAGTAGAAGCTGACGCGACAGCAGGTGGCTCCTGGCGCTCTTCGCACCCGGCGCTCTCAGGTTTGGTGCCACCCTCACACTCTCCTTCACCGTCAGGCCCAGGGCAACCCCACCTAGGCCCAGCCCCTGGGCCCACCGTGGTCAGGCCCGCCGCCGCGGGCGGCTGCGGCAGCACGGGCGCCGTGAGGTGCGTGCGGTGGTGCGGCATGGCCATCATTAGTAATGGCCGCGGGCTGGCGGCGCCCGACATGGAGGCGGTTGCGAAGGTGATGGTGACTAAGCCGCGGGGTGATCCGGTGGGCGACTGTACGGCGGACTGGTGGGCGATGGTCAGACTGGCGCCGGTGGGGTACACGTCTAGGGGGGGGAGGGGGGGGCGGAGGAGGTAAAGGGAAGGTGAGGTGAGATGTGGTGAGGGAATTGGGGGCCCGGTAACCCCTCTCCCTGCACGCTGTCGGACCGCGTCCCCCTTACAAGCCCCCGTTCCTCACCCCCGCTATCGCACCCCTCCGCTCCCAGAGCACCTCCCTCCCCCCCTTCCCTCCCCCCCTTCCCTCCCCCCCTTCCCTCCCCCCCTTCCCTCCCCCCTACCCGCGTAGTAGTTGTACGTCTCCCTCACGCGCCCCTCCTCCGTGGCGTTGTAGGCCAGCAGGGGGGCGCCGGGGGCCAGGGGGTTGCGGATGAGGGCGATGCGGAGGACGCCGGTGAAGGGCGCGGAGGCGGACATGACCGAGGGGGTCACGGTCTAGGGGTGGGGTGGGGTTGGGGGGTTGAGGGGTTGGGGGGTGGGGGTGGAGTGGGGTGGAGCGAGAAGCGCGGGGGGAGGCGGCGAGCCATGCGTGTGGGAGGGACATCGCACCAAGCCCGAACCCCACCCCTCTCTGCCCGAGCCCCACGCCCCGGACTCTGAACCCCATGCCAGCCCTCCCACCTTCACGCATCCGCCTCCCACGCCCCTCTGCCCCCTTCCCCCTCCCCCCCCCCTGCCCCCACCAGCGTGACTGCGCTCGAGAAGTAGAACCGGTACTTAATGCCCGCAACGTTGGAGTACTGCGTGACAAGGGGGGGGGGCAGGGCCGGTTCGGAAGAGAAAGGCTCACCGCTTATCGTCTACACCCTTCCGCCAAGCCCTTTGCCTCCCTCCCCTCCTTCCCCCCTTCCTGATCCGACCCCCAACCCGTTCCCCCGTGACTGCCTTCCCTGCCCCCCCCCCCCCCCTCCGACACACACCCACCTCGAACACGGTCCGTGTGGACGTCTCGCTGCCCCCAACCAGCTGCAGGGGGCCCCCGGGCGGCTGCCGGATGACAGGCGTCAGCCCGCCGTAGCGCACCGTGAGGAACGGCTGGCCCTGGGGGGGGAGATGAGGGGTAAGGGGTGGAGGGAAGAGGGGTACAGGGAATGGGGGGGCGGATGGGGTTGTTGTTGCTGAGCGGGATCGCGCCGACGCCAGGGACTCTTGGGGGGATGGGGTGGAGGGGCTAGCAGGGGAGTGGAGGTGGCCGTGGGGCGAGGCCCACGGCTCAGCATTGTGGCCACCACGTGCGGTGAGGCGTTCCCCTTGTGCCCTCTTATGTACGGCTCTCCTGTGTACGGCTGGGCTGTGCTCTCCCTTCCCCCCTCTCCTGAACCTCAAACCCGCACACACCTGCAGCATGGTCGCCAGCATGTACTGAACCACGAAACCCCCCCCCCCATGAAGGAGGCACCTCCCCTTTTCCCATCCCGTCCCCCCTCCCTCCCCTCCCCCCCCCCTCCCCCCTACCTGCAGCATGGTCGCCAGCATGTTCTGAACCACGAACCCTCTCTCCTTCCCTTTCTCCCCTGAAACTGCCCCGCTTCCACCTCCTCCCATCCCTGTGTCCGCCCCCCCTACCTGCAGCATGGTCGCCAGCATGTACTGCGACACCCCCGGCACCCCGGCACCCGTCAGCCACTCGAACGTGACGGCCCTGGGGGGGGGGGGAGGGAGGGGGGTGAAGGAGGGGTAAGAGGGGGAGAGGGGAGCAGGGAGGCACGGCCACGCTGTGAGGGTGGACAGGGCCCGCGGAGTACCCCACCCCCACCCCAACCCCAACCCAATGCCCGCCCCCGCATCCAGTGTGGTTGCCACTCACAGCTCGTTGCCGCTGACCACGCGGCGCGAGGTGAGCGCCTCCGCCGAGGTGACGGTGATGTTGTAGCTGCATTGGAGGGGATGGGGGTGGGAGGGGGGTTAGGGGGATCGGTATGGAGAGCGCGGGTGACAAGCGCTGGATCCAGATCCAGATTTAGATCCAGCCCTGTTGCGGCTGTGCGTGCCACGAGCGTAAGCCATGGCGGAGTCTCCCGCAGATACCAGTAGCAAGCAGCCCCGACCCGATCCGTACGGCACCCCGTACGGCACTTGCACGGCACCCACTCGTAGGTGAGGGTGATGGATGTGTCAGACATGCCGCTGGCGAGGCCGGGGGGGACGGCGTCCAGGCCCCAGGGGAGCACCTTGGCGGCCCAGGGGGACATGAAGACCTGGGGGGGAGGGGGGGAGGGGGAGGGGTGCATACAGGGGATGGGGCGTGGGGGCGGTGTAACCTCTCCACGCGGAGCCCTGCCGCGTTGCCTGACGCAAACATCTCCCTGTTACTCTTCCTCGGGCCCTACTTCAGGATCAAGGTGCAGGTGGCAACAACCCCACAAAACTCAGAAGCCACTCCCCATGGCGCTGTGCGACAAGGCCCCCATCCAGGCCCCACCCAGGCCCCAACCAGGCCCCATCCAGGCCCCGCCTCACCGGCTCCTGCCCCACCACCCCGCTCCGACTGGTGTGCGTCCACCCCGACCACCACCAGTTGGTGGGGGCGGGGCCGAAGCCGGGGGGCAGCAGCTGGGGGGAGCGGGACCAGTCGCCGGACCTGCAGGGCGGGGTAGGGGGGTGAAGAGTTCGGCGGCAAGGGATGGCGGGGTTTGGGGAGGTGGCCGCAGGCGAGCGGGAAGGGACAGAAATGTAAAGAGGGATATCCTCAGTCTCCACTATTATTCCTGTTCAATACCCTTTGCTAGTGGCCGGCACGGTCCGGTCAACCCTGTGTTTGCCGTCCTGGGTGCTGCTTGTGGCAGGACGCCAACTTCGATGCCTGACATGTTAGTATGTTGCTGGCAGATTGCTAGTAGGGCAGCAGACATCGTGCCATCCGAAATGCTCCTGGCAGATGGGAGCTTACTTCGTGTTGGGGAAGGTTGTGAGGGTGTCGGGGGGAGCCCCCGTGCCGACATTGGGGCTGATGGGGGAGGTGGGGGGTCCCGTGTAGGGGGGGAAGGGCGGGGGCGCGCCGGGCGGGGGCGGGGAGGGCATGGAGACTGCCGGTGGGGGGGACGGGGTCGGCGAGGGCGGGGGCGAGGGCGGTGGGGAAGGGGCGGGCGAGGGCGGGGGCGAGGGTGCGGGCGAGGGTGGCGGCGACGGGGTGGGGGAGGGGGGAGGGGACGGGGTTGGCGTCGGGGGCGGTGACGGGGTTGGAGAGGGGGGCGGGGAGAGCGCCGAGACCGTCGGTGGCGGCGAAGGGGTCGGCGACGGTGGTGGCGAGGGGTAGGGCGAGGGCGGGGGCGAGGGGTTGGGCGACGGCGGTGGTGAGAGCAGGGGCGAGGGCGGGGGCGATAGCGTGGGCACCGGAGCAGGGCCTCCGAACGAGCGAGTTGCGATCCAGTAGAGAATGCTGGTCTTGCTGTGTCTCGCGTTCACCCAGGTTGCATCGAGGTCCACGGTGTTCACTGTGCCCGCGACCTGCGCCTGCGTCGTGCTCCAAGCCGCATCAGCGCCAGAAGCGTTGGTATAAGAACGAAGGATCGCACGATACGCTTCCCACGCGGCTTTGTTGGTGCCAGTCGCGATTGCGCTGGGCGCGATGAGGTCTGTGGCCTCGTTCACCCAGGTCGGCTTGTGCAGCAGGTCTGAAGCACCTGGAAGGAACGGCACCTGTGCAGCAGGGCACACGGAAGCAACGCACAAAGCGCGATGAGAGCGGTTGGATCGCGGGGAAATAGCTGTCGGAAGCTATCTTTGAGATTCGCAGCCGTGGCGCACCTGGGGCAGCAGGTGCAGCACTACCGCGTCGTTGAAGGGGCTGACGGAGAAGGTGTAGAAGTCTGGGCAACGTGGATCGCAGGGAACAAGGTGATGGAGGTGAGTAGGGCGTAGTTCGGTTACCCCAGGCCCGCACCTGGCCGGCTCCAGACCACCCCCTGCACCCCTGCTGCGCCCTCGCTTTCCATTCCCCAACCCTCCTGATGGCCACGACTCTCGAGCCTCTACACCAGGCCCAGACCCCTGCTGCTTTCCTTGCCCCCCCGCCCTCCACTCCCCCCCCCCCTCCGCTGCATTCCCTGAAATCACAACCGTCCTCCTCTGTGCCTCCCTCCTCCTTCCGTCCATCTTTGCACATACGCACACACTCCTCCCCCTCAGACGCTCACCCACGAACGACTGGTAGACGGTGCCGGCCACCCGCTTGGGCGTGGCATTGTGCTCCGGGTAGCCGGCGTACGTGCCGGCCGAGTTGACGCCGTCGTTGGTGTACTGCTGGGGCCCGGCGGGGTAGGCCGCGGAGCCGGCGGCGGGGACCTGCGGGGGCGAGGGGGGAAGGTGGGGGGAGGGCGGGTGCGCGGAGGTTGGGAAGTGAGACGTCGTGGCCTGGCGCTACCCAATACTGTAGCCCACATGGCTGCCTGCCCCCCCTGGAAATACAGCCTGCTGAACTCAGGCTTAACGTCCGGCCAGCACCCTGCTCCACCCTCCCCAACCCCCCCAGCCCCCCCATACCCTCCACCCCCACCCCCCCCAAGCACCCATCAGGCCCCCACCCACCTGGAAGTACATCCTGCTGGAGGCCGCCTCAACGGCCGCCAGCGCCTGCCCCCAGGCCTGCAGCGCGGGGTCGGCCAGGGCCGCGCCCCACAGAGCTGAGGGGTGGGGGGATGGGGAGGCAGGTGCGGGGGGGATGGAGGGAGCTGAGGCGCGCAGGGGTCCGGGGAGTGGCTCGACCCTGCGTAGTTCAGCGATGCCGGGGATCACGGCCCGGACCTGGGCCCCCTGAGCCCCCACCCCCTTCCGCCTCCTTCCCTCTGGGCCCACCAATGGAGTAGTAGGCCGCCACTGCCTGGCCGGGGCGCTGCGGGGGGGAGGGGTGGGTAGGAAAAGGTACGGGGAAGAGGAGCGTTACAGGTTCCCGACCTTACACACCCACCCACC
Organism: Edaphochlamys debaryana; assembly: GCA_016858145.1. Classification (NCBI taxonomy): domain Eukaryota; kingdom Viridiplantae; phylum Chlorophyta; class Chlorophyceae; order Chlamydomonadales; genus Edaphochlamys; species Edaphochlamys debaryana. The sequence continues at coordinate 541,134 of JAEHOE010000021.1, read as the reverse complement.
CACCCACCCAAATCTTGACCACACCTCTCTACTCCTTACGCCCACCAACACCACCGGCGTTCCCCCGTCCACCCCCCCCCCCCCCGACCCCCTCACCTCGTGGGAGTTGCCGTACAGGTGCACGTGGCCGGGATGGTCGGGATCGCGCACTCCGCTGCCCCAGGCGTGGCCCTCGTACCAGTCCATGTGCCGTACGAACGGGAAGTACGGATCGGATCCGTCGCGGCGGGGGCTGGCGATGTCGCGGATCAGGCCCATCACGGCCGCCTGCGGTGCATTAGTAACGCCCCACTACTGTCACTAGTCCACGATAGAAGGCCGGTTCATAGGAGGCGAGGAGGGGGATTGAATGTCACCCTCCGTCAGCCCTCCCGCCCCTTCCTAACCGCCACAGCCTCATGAATCCCTTGCCCTCGGTCCCCCGTCCTCCCTCCTCCTGACCCTGCACCCCACCTTGACGGTGTCGTTCGCCCATGCCGGCTCCTGCTTGGCCACCACCGCTGCGGCGTAGATGAAGGGGCCGTAGTGCGCAAAGTGGTTCCTGGGGGGCGGGGGGGGGGCAATGGCAAGGAGGCGGGAGGGATGCAGGCACAGGGCGGGGCGCGGGCAGGAGCACTCGGTTAGGTGGGTGGGGGCACATGGGTGCCTGGGGGGACCCTTCCGGCCGGCAGTGGCAATGCGTCGCACGTACACCCCACCCCCACCCCCCGTCCCCCCCCCGCCCCTTCACCCCCCCCCACCAGTAGGCCGCGTTGGAGTCCTCCTGGTTGCGTGTGGAGCCGTACGACGTGATGCCGCCCCACACGTTGTCGTACAGCAGCCCCGTGGACGTGGCGGTGGCGGCGCTCAGCCAGGAGCCCAGCACGCCCTTCACGCGGCCGCGCAGCGTGCCGGCCTGCGTGCTGAGCGTGCTGGCCTGGCTGGCGGTCACCAGCGGGGCCAGCTCGGCGGCGATGTGGGCGGAGCGCGCCTGCGGGGGGCGGGGGCAGAGGTTCCGATCCGGGCTTGGAGGTGGATTTACTGTTCCCATTGAAAGGGCCTCCCAAGCACAAGGACGGCATTAAGATGCTCTGGTGGGCACTCTTTGCGTACCAAGCCCACGCAATTCGTCGCTTACCATGTCTGCGGTCTGCTGAGAGACGCGGAAGACCCAGTTGGATCCGTCCAGGGTCTCGCCCACGTCCGTCGCGAGCTGAGTCACGATGGCCTGGATCCAGGCGGCGTTGGTCATGGATCCGGGGCCGGTCCACGTGACCGCGGGCATGTCGTACGCCAACTGCCAGATGCCGTTGGTGGTTACAACCGAATGGAGGTTGCCGCGGACGCCCTTGAGCACCATGGGGTCTGCCATGGGGCTGGGGTGGACCAACCGCTCCCGGTGGTGCGGCATGGCGAGCAGCAGCAGCCCCGAGTCGGGCTGGGCGGCGTTGAGCAGCGATGTGCCGTACTCGTACTGCAGTACGACCCGTCGCGCGGTCTGTCCCGCAGCCACGACGTCCTCCAGTCCCAGGCGCACCCGCCCGCCTGCAGAGACGCAGAGGGAGGGGCGGTCCAGTCAGGGAATGGTATGCAGCGCGTCTTCGAGGCACGGCTGGAAACGCTTCCGCGCTTGCCTCCTGCCCATGATCAAGCTGATTGGAGCCCTCCATCTGCACAATGCTCTATCCATCTCCCTGGTCCGCCCCCCTGCGCCCTATCATGACCCCGACCACCGCACCCGTGGGAATGGTGTTGGCGTAAGTGTCCAGGAGGGCCTCCCACGCCGAGGCCTTGGCAGCCACGCCCGCCACCGTCCAGCCGTACGGCACCGCCAGCCGGTGCAATTGCACTGCGCCAGCGAAGGAGGACCGAAAGGAGGGGCCAAGGGAGCGGGCGACCGGTAAGAGGCACAGGCACCCTATGATGCAGAGCGGTCTATGCAGGCCAGGGCCATGCTATTGACGCAAGGCCACCGCCACAACCACTGGCCGTAGCTCCAGACCAAGCCGTCCTTTCCAGAGCTCAGAACACGACAATCCCCAACCCGACGACGCTGCAACCCGGCGACCCGCACAACAAGCCGTCTGGGTCTCCTGCCCGGCCAGCAGGCCATCGCCCACTTCGCCCCTCTGTACGTTGCCTCTCGTCTGCCGCCAGCCCGCCAACCACAGGAGTCCCGCAGACCCGCAGACCCCTCCCCCGCCCTTTCTACCGCTCGTTTGGTCAGGCACCCACCCGCCAGGCGCCTCACTCGCCCGCCTGCGGAGACCCGCAGACCTCCCCCCCCCTTCTTCCCCTCACTCGCCCGCCTGTGGAGACCCGCAGACCCCCCCCTTCTTCCCCTCACTCGCCCGCCTGCGGAGACCCGCAGACCCCCCCCCCCTTCCTCCCCTCAGGCACCCACCCGCCAGGCGCCAGCGGCCCGTGAAGGCCGTACTGGCAGTTGCCGTGATCTGCACCGAGGGGCTCGTGACCGACTCCAGGTTCACCGTAACGCTCGCACTGCTGTACAGCAGCCACGTGTACATGGAGGCGGCAAGCTGTACGGCAGGGAGGGAGAGCAGTTGGTATAAGAGGGGGCTGGATGGCGAGCCACGTGCCAAGGGCACAGGTCAACGGTTGCTAGGTGCTGTTGTAGCGCGGTGCCGAAGCCGAGTTCTCGTGAGGTCAACCGTCCTACCCGTCCCGTCTTGTACCATGCCTCAGCCCCAACGCCAGCCCCAAAGAAGGGCGCGCTCACCTTGATCTTAGATCCGGACAGGGATCCGGTGTACGGCAGGGGTACGCCTGGCATCACCTGCTGATCAATCACAAACCGCGGCGTGGCTCCGACGTACTCCACCGTCAGGTAGGGCGAGCCCTGTCCAGGAGCAAATGCAGGGGAGAGGCTTTAGACTTTCTTCCCTCCCTCTACACCGTCACGTGCTCCCTCCTTTTCGCCCATTTTTACCTCCTTTGAGACTCCTTCTTCCATAACCCTCGCTCAAGCCCCCCTCCTCCCCACCGCAAAACACCCCCTCCCCACACCCCCACCACCAGCCCTCCACCCACCCCCAAACCCCACCCACCTGCACCAGCACCGCCCTCATGCGCACCGCCCCCGCGCCGTCCCTCCAGACCAGGGTGACGCCCAGGTCGTCGTACGACTCCAGCCCCACGGAAGCCAGGCCCTCGGCGGTGGTGATGATGCCCTGGAGGGGCGGGGGAGCAAGCGGAGGGGGTTACTGCCGGCAGCAGGTAGGCAGAAAGGAGGAGTTCAAGAGGGCTATCAGCCTAGTTAAAGGCAAGCCATGGGCAAAGGCGGGGGCTGGAGAGCGGTTCCGGGGCCCTCCCGGGCTTCAGGCTGGAGTTCTGGGACCCGGGGTTTCAACCGTGGGCCCAGACAGGCCCCGCTCGGGCCCAGGCGCTGGGCCCACCTGGTAGGTGTAGGTGTGGCGGATGCAGCTGGTCCCGGTGCAGCCGTTGGCGGCCGTCTCGTCCTTGGCGGGGGCGGCCCGCAGGCCCGTGGGGAGCACCTTGACCATGAAGGGCTTGATGTCGATCTAGAGGACAGGGACGGGAGAGGATACGGTAAGTGCAAAGTGTGGATGCGTTGCGTGTGGGGTCTGGATGCGTTGCGTGTAAGGTGCACGGGACCGGGCGGGGTGCTCAGAGCTCCGTCCGTCCCTTTGCTCTAGGCTATGGTGACGTGCGGCTGGGGCACTGAAACAGTGGCTTCGGCACGCGTGTACCGCCTGAAGGCTCCAACTTGGGTTCCGGTCAGGCTCCGGGACTTAGCACATAGCCTTTCCCGGGCTGAGCGTGTTAGGCCAGCCTCCGCAGCAACGGCCAGGCGTGAGCCCCGAGCCCTTCCCACTCCTTCCCGCCTGGTTAGCGCTACGCCAGCCCAGCCCAAGCCCAGCAGGCGGCAGCAGAGGCGCGCCACCCCCGCGTGTGAAGGCACGGCAGTAGTCGGGAGTCCGGGAAGCCAAGGGCCGAGGGCGGTCCGGCTGCCCCCCCCTGCCCTCCCCTGCCCTCCTCTGCCCGCATCCGAGGCTGTGCGCCAGAGGCCTGGGGAGCAGCGGCTCACGGACCCTTGGCCGTTCCCCGAGCAGTGGCTCCGGGCATCCGGTGCAGCTCAGCGGTGGCCCTGGGGCGACTCTCCGCCCAAGGGCTGATGCGCCCAGCGTCTCAGATTTCAGGTACGCGGCCCTCGAATTCTATTCCCTAACGAGACAAAGTTGCGCCCGCCAGCCGCGGTCCGTCCGCCCTGGGGGCTCCAGCCGCTGGCGCCATCCTGCCGCCGACAGCGACTGATGGCCGATGCCCCCTCCCTGCGAGCGCTTGCATGTCTAGGGGCTGCTGATCGGTTATCCTGGAGTAAGTGCATGTGCACGGGTACCGGTGCTAGAGGTCCGCCGTCCCCCCCCCCCCGCTGGTCCTCACCCCGGGTGGGTCCGTGCCAAAGTCTAGGAGGAAGGGGGTCCACCTGCGAAGCGGTCAGGCGGGGAGGGCAGCGTTGTATCTGTGCCTGAACGCGAGGAGCTTTCAAGTTGAACGTCCAGTTGCGTTGGGGCAACCTTCCGCCCTTGTAACTGGGCGTTCGCCTCAAAGCGCGGGCGCTGAGGGCTGGGTTTGGCACGTGTGTGCCCCCGCAGCGACACGCTTTGTCCCGCTCGGCCCTTACCAGGCGTTGGTCGGGCTGGCCCTGCCGCCCCCAACGCGCCGCAGTGTCGCGGGCCATTTGGACGTGTCAGGCGCCGCGACGGCAGTGGTATCGGTGCGCGTTAATTGGAGTGGACCCGTCGTTGGGGTGAACGTCGTATTGAACTCAGTGAACGCCACCGTTGCTGCTGATGTAATTAGAGCCCACGAAAGGCTAGAGAGCGCCAGAAGCGCTCCCGCACGAAGTCGGGTGCCTGCCATGTTGCTGAAGGCCAAGCAGAAACGCTACTCGCCCTACCAGGCCCGCAGCCTTGCGGCTGCTAGGTATTTCTAATTGGGCCCTGGAAAGGAGCAGCGCCTGTGCAACTCGAGCATTTCAGTTCGCTGCTGATGTGCAGAACTGCTCCTGCCCCGCCTCTTTGTGTCAGCAAGTATTTAATTTACGATGCTTGCAAGGATGGTGTAGAGCGACAAGCACGGCCAGTGTGTGCGTCGACGTGCGCCGTGAGGTTCCTCTCGGGCTCCGCGACCGAACAAGCTAGGCCCGGAGTATAGCTATTGCCTGATGTACTGTCTGTAACAAGTCTGTGACACTCTCCCTCTATCGTCCGCCTGCCAATATGGCAAGACTCAGCCAGCGCACACGGCCCTGCGTCACAAGAGAAGAGTTTCCAAATGCAGACAAGGTCGTGCAGAGGAGCCTACCTGGCCGGCCGGGTCGGAACCAAAAGTGTGTGTTACGAAAGGCGACGGGCGCAGCTGGACGGACCGAGCCGGGTCCCGACAAAGGGGGGGGTTGAGGCACCGCTCGAAGGCGCCCCCGCGAGTGCAACCGAGTTGTGGTCCTGGCGGGGGCCGTAGGAGTGAGCGCAGCCCTCGCGTAGTGCACAAGCTACGAGGCATTGCAGCACTGGGTGCACCGCCTGCGCGACCTCGACCAGCACCACATCGCATCAGGAGCCTGCATCGCATGGCACATGGCCGTGGCCAATGCTAACGGGAACTGCAAGGTGGCTCAGTCTGATTGTGAGCTGGAAGATCCCAATTAGCTTCAGCCATGTCTCGCAGTTACACTGGCTCTGGCCTCCGCGCACCGCGTTGTCTGTCGGTTAACGCCGCGCACCGGCCGGGGGCGGGGGCGGGGGGCGGGGGTAAGGGCGGCAAAACCCGCATCACAACATGGCGGCCCCACTCCAAGCGCCACCTCACCCACGACGCCGCCCCACTTCTTCAGCACCTCGCCAACCACCTGCCGGTACACGATCGCCCCCGGTCGCCCCCGGCGGGGGCTGTGCAGGGCTGTGCCTTCCATCCCCGGTCACCACCAGACCTGCTCCTACAGCTGATGCTCTAGGCTCTAGCTAGCTGAGCACTTCTGAGTTCAGGGCGGCAAATCGTGGGCAAGGAAAGGCTGTCCAACCAGTCTTCATGTCACAGCTAAGTCAAAGGGGCAAAACCCGACAACCTTGAGGGCGGCTATGCACCACCTTCGGCCCTACGGGGTAGCTCTCTTGCGCTTGCGTGACCTCAACTCTGGCCCTAACGGAGCGTGCGGGTTGGGTCATCGCGTTTGTAACTGTATCCTGTATCTAACAGCAGCGCTCAAAGTTGTCGGGTTTTGCCCCTGTGCGCCCTCCTGACCCCATCCATCTCCACTACCCCACGCATTCCTCAGCCCAAGCGCCAGCCCGCTGCTCCTCATTTCGAGACCCGCATATCAAGCCCATGTGTCATCACGCCCATGCGTTGTTCCAACACCAATGTTCGCTGTAACTCGTGGTCTGGCTCCGACGCGCAAGCGCCCCAAGCCTCCTCCTGCCCGCACCAGTCTCAGCGCTCGCCCAACATCAGCTGCCCACCCTCAGCTGCCCTCGCGACGACTCCCATGTTCGTCAAGCTCTGCTCAACGCCCCATCAGGCTCGACTAGCCCCGTGTTGCCAACCTCGCATGGCACCGCCCGCCGGCATGGCACTGTGCAGCGGCTCTCAAGCAAAGCACTCCAGGGTGGAAGCCTCCTACCCCGCCCCTGCCCCCTGCCCCCGCGGGCTAGACCCGAGCGGGACCCGTTGGTAACCAACCGGCCACAGGGGTCGACACCGATGGTCCACATCCTCATTAATCAGTGTCCAGTCCGCATTCGAAAGACAGCTTGCCTGCCAAGCAGTAGATTGAGGGGGGCAGACAAAGGATATGGAGGCATATGAGTATGCAAGACTACACAACACCGCATGACGGACAACGCGCTTGCCCCCTGATTGTCGCGGTTGTAGCCCCCCTTCATGCACGCAAGGCCGGCTGGACCTACCTCGCCACCTGGCTCCCCCAGCCGCTGCCCACCCCCTCGCCTCTCCGCAGCCCTCCAGCCAGCAGCGACTCCGGCCCCCAGGTGCAGGGACGGCAGGAGCGGCACACAGAGGCGTGATGTCCCCTCCACTCCTGACTCATCTTTGACGTCTCCCTCAGCGTCTAGCCACGCTGCCCCGGCAAGCAACGCCGCTGGGGGCCAAGTGCCTGGGGCCGGCTCCGAGTCCGGGGCGGAGCCCAGGGCCCAGTCCGTCCCCCTGGGTCTAGGCGGGGCTGGAGGTGGGGCGCTTGCGCCTCCGCCTCTTGGCGAGGGACCGGTCCGAAGCCCCGGGCAGCGAGGGCCGGGGGTTCGGGGCCATGGGTGCGGGCGAGGGGGGGCTGGGCGGGTGCGGCGGGATGGACGGGGGCGCAGGAGGGCTGGGCGGGTGGGGGGGATCGGGTGGGGGCGTGGGGGGGCTGGGCGGGCGCGGGGCTGGGCTCGGCGGAGTTGGCGGACTTGGAGGAGCGGGGGCTGGGCTGGGGGGGCTTGGTGGATCTGGTGGGTGAGGGGCTGGGCTGGGGGGGCTAGGGGGCTGGGGAGGTTGCGGGGGCGGGCTGGGCGGGCTGGGCGGATCTGGGGCGGGGCTAGGTGGACTCGGAGGAAGCGGGGGGTGGGGAGGCGGAGCCGGGGGTAGAGGCGGCTGAGGGGGCCGGGTCGGGGGTGAGGGCGGCGCAGGGGGAGATGGTGGTGCGGGTTTGGGGCTCGGCGGCAGCGGAGGTTGGGGATGCGGGCTGGGGGGCGCTGGGGGCTTGGGATGTGGGCTCGGTGGGGCAGGAAGCTGAGATCCAGATCCTGGCGGGGATGGTGGTGACGGCGGAGGGGGCACGGGTGGACGCGGCACAGGACGGCCTGGGATCCCGGACCCGGGTTCTGAGGGCGGATCAAATGACTCCGGTGGCGGAGCTTCTGGCTTGCTGTCTCCAGGCTTTGGGGGCGGGGCGGGCACGGGTGGACGGGGGCTGGGGGCAGGCGCTGGCGAGGGGGCGGGTTGGGGTGGAAGCGGGGGCGGGGGCGAGGCGGCCGGCGGAGACGGGGACTTGGCGGCGAGTGGAGGTGTCGAGGGGGGGCGAGGGGAGGGAGGCTCCCTCGGGCCCTCCTCTGGCGGCCCGGGGGCGGGGGACGAGGGGGGAGGTGCCGGGCCCTCCGTGTTGGCGGTCGTGCATGTGACCCGGCCCGCACAGTCCAGCACGACTGAGGGACACAGGGTAAAATCCGAGCAAGAAAGGGTGGGGTGAATGAGGAGCGGAGGTTCTTAGACGAAAAGGCCACGAGCCGATGCCTCATCTATCAGAGCTCACGACGGGTAGCACAGACGGACCCCTCTCGTTTTAGACCCGCAGGCCATTCGGCCCCTCCTCACCCGACGTGTCCCTGCCGCCTTCAGAGCACATGGCCACGTCAATGATGTTGTAGGAGATGCGAACGGGCGAGTTGCACCGCCGACACCACAGCACCAGCAGGCAGGACAGGGTGTCGTACGTGAGCGTGCAGCCGCTCTCCACCGCAGGCGAGAGCGCCGGTACCGCCGGGCACTGTCCCATAGCCGGGGTCACCAGAGCGATGGCGAGGAGGTTGAAGAGGGATAGAGGGAGGGGGTGCGCCTTTTGGGAGGGGCGGAAGCGGCGGTCCGAATGCTGGCAGCGGCGCCGCTGGGGGCTGCTGGCGCGACATGTGGATGGGTCGGGGCGGTCGGTCGGCCACAGCGATACCATCATCGCGGCTGCTGTACCTCGCCAGAAGACTATCGTGGTAACGGTCCTGCTTGCTCCATGGTCCACCGCAGCGCGCTGGTCATTGCGAGCACATTCGGCGAATGTGCCAGTAAACCAGCCCAGCGTTCGCCGCTAGCTGACAGTCACCCAGACGTTTCAGGTTTGTATAAGGTATCTCAGAAGCGTGCGTCAGGTGGCGGCGCCTTCTGCCAGCAAGCTCTGCCAGAAATGCTGGCGTGCGGACCAACAAGGCGCGAAGCGAGTAACAGCGGAGGAGAAGCTCAATAGTGAATTAACGTGCATGTAGAGGGAGCATGGGGCATGCAGCTCAGGTTTTGTTGACTTTCGGTGATCTGTCGCGGGCCCTTCGCCGACCGCTCGACTACCTCGATGACGCCCCTCCGCCCCCGGCCCTCCCCGGCCCAACCGCTTCGCAGGTGAGCTTGCGCCACGTTCTGGGATCCGCGGACGCCTGCACGCACACGCTGGGGGCCTCGGCACCACAAGATGGCAGAGGAAAGATAAGTGACGAGTCCAAATGCGTTGCGTGGTGCGGCCCTGAGGATCACCCGTGCGGCTGCTTGCCCATGCCTGTCGCTCTGCCTCTCCCTCTTTCTGTCGCGTTGCGCACAGCCTAGTTGCGTTCAGCTGCATCCCCCTTCGTCGTCGTCCGGACTACGCTGCACGGCCCCTGCGAGCACAGAACCCTCCCCGGCCCAACCGGCCTCTCCCCGCCCCCACATACGCCCCGCCTCGCAAAGCCCTTCCCATACTCCAAAAGCCTCTACATGTGGGTTGCGTCCCTCAAAGGAAACTGTTTGGATCTCGAGGAGACTTACCGACACGCTAAAAGTCCGAAACCCGGCATCGCATTTTGCGCCTCCCTGCCCCCCTCCATGAATCCGCACAGCCCTGCGCCTGTAAGCCAACACGACGACATCAAACCAGGTTCATCGGGACCAAAACAAAACAGCATTAATAATATCCTGCGCTTCCCACATTCAACGCCTTGTAAGCCGATATACTCCGGTATGGATGCCTCCTTTGGTCCAGTCCGTGCGCACCTCGACACCATTCTCTCCCACTCTTCCCAGCTAGGTTCCTCACTCGCGCTCCTACCCCCTGTGCCGTTACTACCTCGCTGCTCAACTCCGCCGCACACACAACACCCTCGCGGCTTGGGCTTCTGGGCGCCCCTGCCACGCCCTCCACACGCCTCCCTCGCGCGCGCTCAGGGCTGCAGGCCGCCGGCCCGCAGAGCCTGCGTCGCCTCGCCCCGGTGCTGGAAGGGGAAGGTGAGGGCGTGCAGGCGCTCGGGCGACACGAAGATGTGTGCTGCCATGCCCACGACCGCCTGCTCGTTCCTGTGTGGAGTGGGGAGCGGGGAGGGCGGCAGGGGGAAGGAGGGGTAGGCGTTGGGTTTGGCGCCCAGGCCCACGGAGAGGAGAGTTGCAGACAGCGTGGGTACGGCAGTGGATGCACTGGGGTCTAGATCGGCCTACTGCTCACCATCTGTACATCATGGATCCGCCACTCGTACGACACAACTGTACGAACCGCTGAACCTGCGATATGGTTTAGGACGGGCCCAAGACCGCAGCGTTCAGCAGGCTACCATACGCTAGGCAGGTGCCAACGAACGCCGGCCTATCCAGTAGCCCAACCCTTGTCCACGGTGGAAAGGCATGGCTCCTCCACGGCTCCCTTCTCTCCTCCCCCCCTACCATTGCGCCGAACCACCAGTCCAGGCCCAGCAGCACGCAGTTGCCCGCGGGCACGCGCCGGTCCCACCCCCCCTCCCCCGCCCGGGGCAGGCCGTAGCGGGCCGCCAGCGCCCGCAGCTCCCCCTCATCGGCCTGGGCCTGGGGGTGGGGATGGGGGGGGGTGAAGGGGATGGAGAGGGGCTACCGAGTTGGGCACCGAGTCGGGGTAAGCAGATGGGCAAGGCTGGGAAGGGAGCGCCTCGTCGGCCTGGGCCTGAGGGGGGGGTGGAGGTGGGGGAGCGCAGGGGGGGGGGGGGAGCGGGTGTTTGAAGCTGATAAGCGGGAGAGCATCGAATCGTTAGTGGGGGGGGGGAGCGGGTGGTGGTGGTGGTGGTCATAAAGGTTGCGTTGAGCGTTGAAGGCGATGAAGGGAAGAGCAGCAAGAGAGTGCCCTCATCCGCCTGGGTCTGGGAGGGGGGTGGAGGTGCGGCAGGGGTGATCTATGGCGGATTGGGGAATTTGGGGCAGGGGCGTTTTGATAGGGTTGGGCCTGACAGAAGGGGCTAGCCTGGTTGGTGGGCAGGGGTGGGCGTGGAAGATTTGGAACTGCGCGCGGTGGTGTGTGGGGGAGGGGCAGGTGGGCGGTGAGGCTGGGAGGGATGAGGCGGGTCGAGGCACGCTCCGCTCCGTTGCAGCGGTCTGAGTTCCAGCTGGTGAGGGCCCAGCCGTAAGGTCCTCTTCCCTGCCCCTTCCTTCCCACCCCTCCCCCCCCTTTCTCCCGCCTGCTCGCTCTCCGTCTCACCACGGCCCCCAGCCCCGAGTGCAGTCCGTCCAGGGAGGGCGGGGCGCAGTGGTCCCTGAGGAGGGTGCCGGGGTCCACCTGGGGGGGGGGGGGAAAGGGGGCGGGAAGGGGGGGGGAAGGGCTTGATGAAGGCTTGGCATGGGTGGCAAAGAGGGAGATGGGTGCGGGATCCACCTGGGGGGCGGTCGGGGGCAAGGGGGCGGGGGAGGGGGAGGGGAGGGTAGTCTTGTGCTGGGTGGGTGAGCGGGTTGGTGGGTGGGTAGGAAGCAGCGAGGGGTGGCCCCCGAGGGTGGGACCCCCGTCGTGGAAGTGGGTCCGCTCACACGCGGCACCCTGGGGCCCACCCACCCACCCACCCACCCACCCACCTGGTAGGTCAGAAGGAAGAACTTGGCAAGCTCGGGCAGGCCCCTGCGGGTCACAGGAATGAAGAGGAACACAAGTAATGTAACAGCGTAGTGTGTATCATGTTGCTAGCGCCCCTCCAGGCCACATCCTCCACACATGATGCCAGCTAGCAGACCGGCTTAGTAATGCCTGTACGACCGCCCGCCTACCCGCGCCCCACCATGTGACCAGGGGCGGGTCCGTGGTCCACGTGTGCACCCCCAGCCAGTAGCCATGCCGATCGAACATTGTGACCAGATCGTGGTTGACCTGACAGGGGTAGACATTGAGGGGGGAGGGAGGGGGGTGGTGGACAAGGGGCAACTGGGGAGGAGGGCGGGGGGTGAGCTGGCCTGTGATGTGGGCGGAGCGAGGGGTAGGGTAAGGGAGCTGGGAGCAGGAGGTCAGAGGGTGGCGACGGGCTGCGGGTCCCTGGCCTGTCACGCAAACTCCTGAAGTCCGCTCTCCCCTCTTGCTCACCGGCCCGGTGATGTATGAGTCATCATCTAGCTGCAGCAGGTACCTGGGGACACGTCGAGAAGGAAGGGGAAGGAAGTGCACGGCACTCAGTCAGACAGGCCCGGCCACAGCCGTTCCAGGTGCCCCTTGTCGCCGCCACTACGCCGCCAGCCCTCAAGCTGCGCACACACACGAACTCCAGCCACAAGGAAGCTAGAAAACCCTCCTGCCTCCGCCCACCCCCCACCCCCCACCCCCCACCCCCCACATCCCGTCCCGGCTCATACGAGCAGCCCTCCCCCCCCTTTACGTCCTCACCTGTGGCCCATGGCCCTGGCGAATCGGGGCATGTAGCTCAGGCGCCAGTCGCCCATGAGCCGGTAGCTGCGGGGCCAGCGGCTGGGGGATAGGGGGGGGGGATAGGGTAGGGGGGTTAGTCTTGGAGTGTGGCTGCAATCCCCACGCCTTCACCGTGACCCTGCCACCCCTTTGCCACCCCTGCGCCTTTGCAATCCCCATCAACCTCCCCCCTTTTGACAGCCCCTGCTCTCACCCCTTCCAGAGGCTCATGTCTCTCGCCCACTCGGGTACCGCCCAGCTCCCATTCGCCAGCGGCAGCACGCGCACACGCAGCAGCGGCGCCCCCGCCCCCGCCTCCGCACCCGCCGCCGCCGCCCCGCCCCCCTGTCCCCCGCCGCCACTCGCTCCCCCGCTTCCCGCCACGGTCCCTGATCCTCCGCCCGCTGCTGACGTGGCGCCCCCTCCGCCGCCTGGATTCACGAGATCCGCCCCGCGAGCTGGATCCACGAGATCCCCGCCGCCTGGATCCACGAGATCCGCCAGCTGCGCCCGCAGCTGCGCCAGGCGGCTGTCCCGCGTGAAGACGTAGGCGACGCAGGGGGTGGCGGGGGCCAGGTGCGCCGAGACCAGGCGGAGGGAGGCGCGGAGCAGGGCCACTCGGTCGTGCGCTGCGAGCGGTGGATCCGGGGTTTGGGATTCAACTCAGCTGGGACACGGTAGCAGGAGTTGGGGTTTTGAGTGACAGATAGCAAAGCTGAAGGCTGGGTGAGGGGTTGGCGGAGCACAGGAATTGGGGGTGGAGGTGGGGTCTGGCTGAGGTGGGGGCAGAGCGAAGCCCTGTGGGGCCCTCCGGGGTACAGGCGGCACATACACATGGCAGTGAAGCTCAACACCCCTCCGTGCCCCCCTCCCGCACACACACAAGCCAGGTGACCGCTTACACTTGTACGCCAGCTTGGTAACCAGATACACAATCGCTAGCTTCTTCGCGTTCGCAGCGAGCTCCTCGGGAGAAGGCGGGTCTACGACGCCGGCCAGGATGTCTTCCGGCTGACCGACTACCGACGCGTAGCGACCGCCGACAGGGCGCAGCGCGTCGCCATGGGTGAGCGACGCAGCTACAAATACGAGGTAGAAAACAAGGGCCACGCGAAATGCCCGCTGGCGCATTTCGGTCGCCACCTCTACACGCGTGATCCCAGCTAGAGGCTACATTGTGTCAGGTATGAGCTATTCAAATGGGGTAGAGATGCAAAACTGTAGAAAGGAACTGGTGGTGTGGTTTGCGCGCGAATGCCCTCTTGCGAAAGTCTGAAGTGCAGGCTGGCAGTAGACATCATGAGCTATGTTGCAAGCATGCTGTCACAGATGGTACATGCATCGTGGTGATCGTCCACTCCGCCCGCCCTGCGTCCTTCGATCGGCACGCGTGTCGCACGTACCCTCCCCCTCCTGCTCCCCGCCACCTCCCGCCGCACAGGCCCTCCCCTCACCCGCCTCCCCTCCACCTCCCGAAGCGAAAGAAGCGTTTTGGCTTAAGTGCAGAAGTGCTGAGTCAGCTGACACGCTCCCACCCAACCAAGGGGCAGGACGAGACGCCTGCCGTGGGCCTGGCACACACAGCACGCTGATGATTGCAGCACTTGGGAGGTGGTAACCTCGAGGCCAAGCCACAGTGAACGTAAAAACTCCATGCTCCAAGCAGGGAACAGGAGGTAGGGGTGACAGGTGAGCAAGCACTCTTCAGGCCATAAGTCCGCACACGGCCGGCCCCCATGCATCAAGGGATAGAGGCACACTGTTGGTCGTCCGATCCAGACAGTTGCTCGTGACTACTGTTCTACAAAATGCAGAAGGGGTAGAGCACGGAGAGATCTCTTTCTGGTCTCTGAAACGAAGAGTATTCTAGCATACCGTGGGTGAGTGAGGGTGGTTTGTCCACGGGTGGTCACCCCTGGGTCAGTCGGTTCAGGATAGGGGCAAAAAGGCCCATTGCAACTGTCAATCATGAAGGCTGATGATAAAGACAAAGAGAAAAGTGGAAAGCTCCTTTCAGAAAGTCACAGTACTAAAGGGTCAGGTATGACAGTGCCCGTACACAGGAAAGAGGTATCAGAAGCACAGCTCTAGGTAAGCCCATCCACGGCTTAATAGTGGAGTGTCCAGTAGTAAGAAACGAACAAGAGTGGGATGAATTCCTATCCGGAGAAATAATGAACAGCAAACCGCCTGCCCAGCGGCTGATAGTGGTGAACGGCACCACGCGCACACCAGCAGTCCCCACAACACAACGGCGCCGTGTCATGACCGCAACTCCCGCCGCAACCAGCAACACCGCCGCCCCGGCCACGCTGCAGCCGACAATTAGCCCCCGTAGCTCCCGGCGGTCGGGAGGTGCACTCGTCGGCCCGGCAGAAGGGCTCGGCCCAGCACCATAGGTTGGCCCCGGGTCCCCAGCGAGCGCTGTGGGGCGGGGGGGGGGCGGGATGCATGCGGAAGATGACAAAGCCGTGGAACATGACAAATGCGATCCGGTATCAAGACTCCCAAGCAAGGGGCCATGTGTGAGGATGGGCATCTCATCAATCCGGCTGGGTCTTGGGTCCACGTGCAGCCTCACCTTCACTGCTCTTGGTGGCGATGTCGGTTGCTTGACTGGTGGAGACGGGGTTGGGGTCAGCACTGGCTTCGACATTTGCAGACGCCGCCTTTGCAGACCCTGCAAGGGGAAGAGGGTGCCCACGTCCGCTCACAACATCCAAAGCAAACTAGATCGTGGGTGCATACGGTGCTAAGGAAGCCCTGACGCGCACCTTCCGACGAGCTGGAACCGCCGGTTGGTGAGGGCGGTGGGGGGGTGCCGGGAGGTGGCGGTGGTGGCGTATCGGGGGGCGGCGGGGGTGGGATGACGGGTGGGGGCGGGGGGGGGGCGTACCAGGCGGAGGGCGCGGCGTATCAAGCGGAGGGGGCGGCGTGCCTGGGGGTGGGAGCGGCACAAGTGGCGGCTTGGGCTCTGGCGAGGGTGGCGAAGGCACGGGAGGGGCTGGAGAGGGGAGGGGAGGGGACGGCGCGGGTGGGGGTCTGGGCGAGGGCGAGGGCGGCGCCGGAGACGGGGGCGGCGTGGGAGGTGGAGCAGGAGACGGCGGCATGACTGGAGGGAGGGGTGGATGATGGATATCACCATGCCGGTCAGCACAGCAAGAAGGCGCAGCGAAGCACCACTCGTTGGACGCATGTCGTCCGCGCGTCGCGACCGCCGCGGCCCTGGCATCCTCAGGCGCTCAGACGTTCATGCCCACTACATAGCTATGACAGCAGGAGGCAACGTTGACGTTAGAGTCAATAAATGTGTTCGCGTGGTCGCGACAGAAGCGCAAGAGAAAGGTTTTTGATAGTTCTAAATAAATGATAGCTGCTTCTTACCGCCTATATGTGATTGTTAGCGCGGTCGGTTCAGCTAAAACTGTGCTCGAACCTTGCGGTCGCTCGGCGGTCTGCGCTAGCCGGTCAGGTTAAGTAGTCAGGTTAATGGCTGGAATGAAGGACTGATGGTCGCTACTCGTGCCGACTGTGTCGGGCAAAACGGGGCGCATTGTGCGACGGTACGGGCGGCGGTGACTCACCGCCGTACGTAGGCGCGCTCTCGCTTCCATCGCCTTCATCCACGGACACGGCCGGAGGGTTCTCGCTACGCTGGAGTAGCCGGAGCAGGCTTGGGCAGCAGGACGTATGCCGCACACAAGGGCAAGCCCCGGAGGGCTGATGGGGAACGACGTACGGCAGGCCGGGGCCGAGGCCAGGCGGTGCGTTGCACGGTGTGACAGATAAATGAAGCCGCCCCAGCCTTCTTCGATGATGCGCATCAGCCACGCAATGAACCAACCCACTCGGGACAAGGAACAAGCAGTCGAGCGAGGCCGCCCGCTCCCCTACCTTCGCCCGCATCACCCGCCGCCTCCCGCTGGCCCACCCGGCCAACCCATCCACGACGGCGCATCCTTGGCCAACACCTCCTCTCGCCGCGCCCGTCGCGCGTTTCTTTTTGCCTCGCTCCACTCCCACCCTCTAGTGGGCAGCCTTGGGCCCCGCGTGCTGCTTGAGCCACCACACCACGTTGAGCCACTGCTCGTACTCGGTCTGAGGCTTGTCCAGGCCGTGGGCGTCCTGCGGGCACGAACGGTGAGAAGGCAGGTGGGGGCCCAGGGGCAGAGGGCATGCGTAGCATGCGGCGATGATAAAGACCGCACGCAGCGCATGCCCCGCACGAAGTTGAGTCGAGCCATGGATTCCTCCGTGGTGATGTGCGAACGGGCTTGAGTGCCCCTGCATTAGGCCTGCCCCGCACCCTCTCGACTGCCCAGGCGCCTCGCTCACCTCGGGGAACACAATCATGCGAGTCGGCGGCGGCGGCCCGTGCGCCGCCACGTCGCGGCCCCGCAGCGCCGTCATGTACTGCAGCCCGTCGGGCGGCGGCACGCGCCGGTCCTTGGCGCCCAGCATCATGAACACGGGCGCGTTGACCCGGTCAACGTGCCGTACGGGAGATGCGCCGTACATGGCCGCCAGGTCGTCGGGCGTCGGCACGGGCGAGCACCGGCGGCGGCCCTCCTGCGGCGCGGGGTCGAGTTTGCGGTAACGAAGTTAGTTGAGCCCATGAGGTTTGGTACGGCCGGCTCGCTCTCCGGCACTCGCAAAGAAGCTCCCACGTTGCCTACCTCCGCAGGCACGCACTCTGCCACCCTCAACCCCGCCCCACAGCCTCCCGCCTCACCCTCCGCACCACCACTCCCACCGCCGCCCCGCACACGCACCTCGCTGCCCAGCACCTCCACGAAGCACCAATCGGGGATGTCCGAGGCGGCGATCATGGCGGAGATGTTGGTGACGGGGTTGCGCATCACGCCCGACCGGAACCTGCCCGCGAGAGAGCAGGGTAAGGCCGTGGTGTGAGGGTCTTGGAGGCCGAGAGGCGGGCCCTCGGCACATGCAACACGTGGCACATACAGCGCGCGACGCTCACGGTGGCCAGGGCCTCAGTTGGAGCTGGACAGTCAGGCGTCAGCGGCAGACACTCTACCCTCCTACCTGCCTCCCCAACTCCTATCCCCCCCTCCTTCCCTGCCCCTCTAGCCCCTGCCCTCACTTGTCCGGGTGCTGCCCCAACAGGTGGGCGGTCAGGAAGCCCCCGTGGGAGCCGCCCACCACCGCCACACGGGAGGCGTCCACCAGGCCTGGGTAGCGGATGAGGGGGGGGGGGCGGGGGAAGGGTTTGGGTTGAGCGGGAGGGAAGGGGCCCGCAGGTGAGCCCTGGCCGGAGCCCTGGCCGCGAGGCGCCCAAGCACTCACCCTCCGCCACGGCCGCCTCGACCGAGGCGACGCAGTCGTCCACGTCAGCAGATCCGATGTTGCCCGGCAGACTGGCCAGCGCGGCCTGGCCGTACCTACAGGCACCGGCGCACGTCAGGTCTCAGCGGATCGGGGGGGACTTTCACGAGTTCGTGAGGGCATCTGGGCGAAGCATCAAGGCACACCAACTCCCCTTGGCCCGGTACCAGTACGAGCACGTCGGTACGGAAATCCTGCCGTACAGCATGTGCCGTACGGCACTGCCGTACAAACGTACCCCGTGCTGCCGCGATAGTTGGGCGAGAGGACCACGTGGCCCAGGCCCGCCAGGTAGGCGTAGGGGGGGTACCAGCCGAGCGTTACGGCGGTGTGGGGGCCGCCGTGGGGTGTCACCACGGCCGGCAGGGGGCCTGCGGGGTCGGCGGGCAGGGGCCACGTGCGGCCGTGGAGGGTCAAATGCCGCATGGCTGGCGCGTGAAACCATCGACCAGTGGGGTTTCCCCACGCGGTTTCCTCCCGGGCCTTCCCCTTGTTCCCTGTGTCCTCTTTGCCTATTCCTCATGCAAGATGCGAGGTGAGGAAGGGAAAGGATCCCCGTCGTCGCCCTTCTCTCCCACCCGGGACGCGCGCGCTCACCGCTCCGCTGCTTGGGCATCCACGCCAGGCAGTCGAAGGCGCCCACCGAGGTGTCGCCCACGCGGGGCTTCACGCGGATGACCTGCGGGCGCCGGAGCAGGAGGGCCCCAGCCAGCGGGAGGGGGGGAGCAGGCGGAACCTCAACGGCTCGTCTTGAAGCCGACCCACTCAGTCCCCCACACACCTCACCTTGTACTACCTGACGAAGAACCACCCTGACCCTACCTCGCCTACCCGCCATCCCTCACCTTGTACAGCGTTGCACCCCCCCTCCCCCCCACCGACGCGTACCGTGCTCAAACCCTGCCACACTGAGCCCGTAGGTTGGAAGCAAACCCCCTGCGTGCCTTGCTAAAACCTTGAGCGCCCCTCCCCCACTCCCCTCCACGCCCCACCTTGTACTCGATGCCCTCCAGCAGCTCCCGGGCAGCTGCCGGCAGCTCCCCCCGCACACCCGCCTCCGCCCCCGCGGCCCCTGCCGCCACGAGGCCGGGGCAGCCCAGCTCCAGGGGCTGCCAGTCCAGGGAGGCCCCGGGGGCGGTGAGGGAGGCGACATCGTCCTGCAAGGCAACGCACGGTGGCCATTTGCAAAACATTGGCGGGCTAGCACGTAGCATATCTACAGCGTGGAAAGGTGCTGTGGCATGCAGGATATGGGCGCGCTGGTCCCGGCGTCCTAGCAGCGAGGCAGCAGCCGGGCCCAGCCCGGCCTCGTACTAGTACTAACCGGCAGCCGTGCGACGTAGAGGCTGGTGGGTCCGTCCGGCGCTGCCCGGGCCGCCACCGCCAGCCCCGGCGCCGTGCCCAGCAGTGACCAGGAGGCGGCGCCGGGGGCAGAGGCGTCCACAGGGGTCAGCGGCACGGGCCCCGCGGGACCCGGGGCCGAGGTGTCGAGGGCGGCAATGGCGGTGACGGAGCCCCATTGCGTGTTGAGGAGCAGCGTGGAGGGGCCTGGTGGGGATGGGGAGCGAGCAGGAAAGCGAACGCGCGCAGTACGGTAAGGGTTGGTCCAACAACAAGTGGAGTTTAGAAGTAGGTCACATTAAACCCGCCGGTGGCGTTCCTGAAGCAGCGCGAGCCTTCCCTCGCCGAGTTAGTTGCAGCTAACCCCAACTAACTCCGACAAACCCCAATAGGGGTCACCGTGAGCACTCACCCACGAAGCCGTCATCCGGCACCCCTGCAGTGTAGAGCCCGGGGAAGGCGGTGGGGCTCCCGGGCTTCTGCACAACGTCCAGCAGCAGCTTGGGCGGGGAGGAGGCGGGGCCCTGCGTGGACGGCAGGGGAGGGTTGGGGTCGGGCGCACTAACAATGACCTACAGAGAGGGCACGTGGCAGCCTTGGGGATGGGCTCATATACATAGGAGCGCCCACGCCCGGGTGATTGCTGCTGGCACCTCCGGACCTACCTCCGCCGTCCAGCCGAGGCGGTACAGCCGCCCCGTGGCACCGTGCGTGCCTGCGCGTAGAGGGCGGGCCGGACAGGAGAAACAGCGCGTTGAGCACGAGCGGCGCAGGCTGGGGAAAACAAGCAGGACTTCGCCTCTGATCGGTGTCCTGGGGCACCTACCCCAAGCCAACCCCCCTGCCAGGGGCCCAGCAGCGCTCACTTTCCAATCCCCCGCTCCCATCACCTCCCCAAAACCATACCAGTACGATACCCCCCGCCAGGGGCCCAGCGGAGCTCACCCGTTGCCACGGCCTCCTGTTGCGACACGAACACAACTGCCTCCCCCCCGGGGGTACAGGTGGGGCTCAGGCAGCTCTCCAGCTCCGGGCACAGCCGAGTGGCGGAGGCGCCGAACTGCAGGGCGCTGACGGGGCGCGAGGAGGGAGCGGAGGGAAGACGGGGTAGATCAAGGAAGGCGGGGACCGAGGGGAAACGTCGGGGTGTTGAGCCTACGTCGGGCGGGAAGGCAGTTCTTTGAAGGGGGGGAAAAGGGGTTCCGGGCTCACCCGTCTGCGCCGCGCGTGACGGACACGTGGTACAGGTGCGCGGAGCGGTTGTAGCAGAACACCACGCCCAGCTTCCTGGGGCTTGCGCCGGCGGCGAGGCGGGGGAAGGAGGGCGGCGCAGCGTGCGGCCAGGCGACGAGCAGCAGGCCGCTGGGGCCGCCGCCGGTGGAGGTGGCGGTGGTGGCGGCGGCGGCAGTGGTGGGCGCGCCGCCGCCGGTGGCGGTCGTGAGCGTGGCGGTGGTGGTGGAGGAGGAGGGCGCCCGGGGGGGGCACCAGGTGGGCTGACCGACCGAGTGCTCCTCGGGCAGCCCGGGGACCTGGACACGGAGATGAAGGGCAGGGGCGGATGATGTGAGGGAAGTCGAAACCAAGGAAGGGGTGGGGAGACTGTATGCGAGAGAGGAGCAGGAGTGTGGGGGCCAGGGCGCACAGGCATGCAGCGCAGGCACGGCAGGCAGTGCGACTGCGCAGCAGGGGCGAGCGGGCAGGCGTTGACTCGCTGCGCAGCATGCAGTGTCGGGGCTTTTAAGCCCGGGCCGCAGCCCCAGCCTCGATCCCACCCCCCGGCCGCGCGCACGCACCTTGACCACCTCCCTGCGGTTCAGGTCGAGCACGAAGGCCGCGGGCGGGCGCTTGCCCGTGTTGAGCTCGCCCCAGTCCTCCGCCGCCGCGCCCACGCCTCGCCAGCTGCGGGGCCCTGCCGCGTCCTTGAGGGCGTCGGGGCCGCCCCAGGCGGGCGTGCGCTCGGGGGCGGGCAGCTGCGGGGTCCGGGGTCAGGGGTCGACGGGGCGGGGGTTGAGGGCGGGGAGGAGAGGAGGGCGGGGAAAGGGAGGAATGGCGCGAGCGGGTGGGAGGGAGGAGTGTTTGTTGCTGAGCGGGATCGCGCCGACGCCAGGGCAACCTTGCACCTTCCGGGTGGGAGGGAGGAGCTAGCACGTCCGCGCACCACCTATGGCCGCTCTCAGGGCATGCGGCGACCGGGCTCGTGCCCCCCAAGAGGGGAGGTAGGGGAGGTCCCACGGACACAGACATGGCATGGGCGTGTCCCTCCGCTCCCCTCCAGCTGCAGCGTGCAAGGCCCGCCCTGCGCTCGCCTCTGCCACTGCCTCTGCCACGGACAAGGACATGGCATGGGTGCAAGGCCCGCTCTGCGCTTGCCTCTGCGGTGTAGGCCACCGCGCTCTCGTCCGCCGCCCAGGCCGCCCCGGAGGCGAAGTAGCCGTCATTCACGAGCGGGCCATGCAACGCCTGTGCGGGAGGGGGATGGGGTGGGGTGGAAAGGGAGTGTATGGGGCAGCACCCGGGCTTGGCCCTCGACGCAACCGTACATAGCGCCACCCAGCACCTTCACCTCTCCGCCCGCTCGCCGCTCTCACCACCACCCCGCTCGCCACCGCCACCCTCTCCCATGCCGCAAGCTGCCCCCACCCCTCCCGCCCGCTCGTCCCGTGAGCCCCCCTCCCTCCCGCCGGATCTCTACCGCCATCAACCCTCCCCTCCCGCTACCCCAACCCAATCCCCCCTTCTCCCCGCTCGTCTTGGGCACCGCCATCTCCCCCTCCCGCCCTCCAGCTCGCCTCCCCAACCCCCAACCCCCAACCCCCAACCCCCAACCCCCAAACCCCAAACCCCAACCCGCCCCTCCCGCCCCCGCTCGCCTTGGGCACCGCCAGCTCCAGGGCCATGCGCCCGCCCCGCCACAGCTGCAGCAGCGCCGAGGTGGCGTCGGAGGGGGCCTTAAGGAACACCAGCTGCTGGGAGCCTGGGGCGGGTGGGGGGGGGGGCATGTAAGCAGCAGGCGTTCAGTCTGGGAGCACCTGCTGCTGGGAGCCTGGGGCGGGGGGGGGGTAGGGGGCGGGCGCGACGGGGTGGGCGGGAGGGCGGGGGGGTGGGGAGGGTAGGAGGTGTGGCTGGAGGAGGGCGGGAGCTGAAAGTCGTGGCGTGACCGACCGTGTGGCGGGCATAGCCACAAGCCCCGGCTAACCAGGCTTGTCCCTTGACGCGGCCACTGCCCGCATGCGTTGCGTAAAGCCATGCACCCACCCGAGGGAGAAACGCTGACCAATTGAACGTCCGCGTGCAGCTCCTGCAAGGGTGGGGGGGGCGAGGACACCAGAGAAGCTGGCTGCTGCAAAGGACGGAAACCACCTGGGTTGTCGGGTGTCCTCGTCAGACCCCTGCGCACGACGGCTCTGCAGCGAAGGTTACTCCAGCTACCGTTCGCGCTGCGATGTCGTGAGCCCCTTTGCCGTTCAGCACACGGCCTCGGCGCCCCTTCACACCTGGGGCAGACCGACAAGGGCCATGAGGGGCCCCTCCGCCTTCCCGGCACCGGCTCCGGCTCCGGCCTCCGCGGGCGGCAGCACGCTGGCCGTGATGTTGTAGCGGCGCTGGGCGTTCGCGGGGAGGTTGCGCTGCTGCATAGTCACCTGGCGGTGAGCGGTTGGCGGTTGCAGTTGAGGGTTGGTCTTAGCGACCACGGGGAGGGCCATGGGAACAGCGCCACCGTGGTAACGAGGGGCTGATGCCCCACCAACGGAAGGGCCCCCTGTTTACCCGTGTCTGATAGCGCAATCTGCCATATCGTCCGCGGCCACCATCCCAGGCGGAGCTCCAAACACATGCAAGAGGTCTGAGAATCGAGACTCACCGTAAGGGTTACGCCTCCACCGGGTGCGGACCTGACCACCGTCTTGCTGACCGTGGGAGCCTCACTGAGGGCAGTCAGCAGAGCGGCCTCGGCCTCCATGCCCGACGGCACCTCCGGGAGAGCGGGCACGGGCAGGGGCGCCGCCCCGGGGCCCGAGGCCGCTGCATCCGCGCCCGTAGCAGAAGTTGAGACCGCGGGCATGGCTGGCCTGTGGTTCGAGGAGAGGGGACGGGCGGGGTTTCGCGGACGGCGTGGCGGGGAGGGCTGGTTCGAGGCAGGGCCTTGCCTTACCCGGTGCTGTAGGTCCTCCTCGCAGGAGCCGGGCAGCCGGATCGAAGATAAGCTGTTGATCCACGCGCAATGGGGCGCACAGGGATGGCTGATCGCGTGCAGACCGCGTGTGCAAGTCCTCGCGCCTGCTTCGCAAGAACGCGACGCGCAGGCGCAGCAACAAGCATGCTATTCCTACAGCCTGGGCAGAGTCCGTGTATGCGAACGCGCAAATCACGGACAAGTCCCGCCCTACTTCTCCTCCTCTCGCAGCAAGCCCGATGCAGGATGCTCGTCCACCGCGGGAGGGGAATGCGCAAAAAGTCGATACAAACTCACTTCTACATGTTCGTAAGCTTTCGCAACGTCGATGTCGCACACGCGCGACTGAACAACGTGTAACCATGTTAATGCCCGACGCGGGCCCTTTGAGCCAAAGCGACAGAATCCATATCCTGGAACAGCACGTAACGCGATGCTGAGGAGTGGGAGACCTGGCTTGTGCTGGCACCGCTTAGACCTGGCCGCGTGAGCCAATGCCGCTGGAAGTCCGCGGGAGGCCTGCGGCAGTCAGGTAAGCTCACATCGACGAAAGATGTGAACCGATGGGGTTGCGCCCGACACGATGGGTTCCAGCATGCCGGGCGTGTGCCATGCCGCCTGCCTTGACCCTCAACTCCCCGCTCCCCGACGCAACCTCCGGGACCAGACTCGACCAGTTCTTCGAACCGTTCATGCCCCCCGCTTCATTCCACCTTGCCCTCTACCGCCCTCCCCCTCGACCAGGTCCGGCAGCGTCACACGTAGCCTGGATGACGGCCTCGACAGCGCTGCTAAGCTGGGCGGCAGCTCGACAGCACCCAGCCGCGCTTCCTCTCAACAGCTGGTGGTGGGCCTGGGCGCCAGCCTAAGGACTGGAGCTCTGGGCGCGGCATCGCTTGCGGCAACCTTGGGGCTCACGTCGACAGGCGCTGACGGTGTAGGCGGACCGTATGGCGGCAGCGCAACCCTGGTTGCGGCAGCAGCAGTCGCTAGCCAGCATCGGAGGTCCAGCGCAAGCGGCGGCTCCTTTGGTGCTGCCCCCAACGACGTCTTTCCTGGACCGAACCGCGGCCGCGGATCGCTGCTGACTCCGCCGTCTCGCCATGCCCACGCCCCTCACTCCCAGCATCCAGCCCAGCCCCAAGCACCGCCCCTGCACCCGCCGCACTTTCCCCCGCCGCCTCCTGGCCCGCACGGGAGCTCCTCGGGCGGCGTGGGGCTCCACATCCGCTCCTTCCAGTCCCTACAACGCAGCGCCTCTACGTCCTCCAGCCTAGCTTCCTCCAGCCTCGCCTCTCGCGGCACAGCCTCCTCGACCAGCGACGCCAGCAGCTTCGCCGGGAGTGCCAACAGCACAGGCTCATCCGCCTCCGCCGCTGGTGGTCCGTCCGCTTCCACCCGAACGGCGGCTGGCCCATCCCACTCCTGTGCCGCCCCTGACGCTGCCGCCATCCATCTGCACGGGCCTGAGGGCGGCGGCGCCGTGGGGCGAGGGCCTGGGGCTGGTGGTGCGGAGGAGCCGCCGCCTCTGCCCCCTCCGCCCTGGGCTCGTGCCCCGGAGCCGGGGCCAGGCGGAGGCCCAGGGTCGACGGCACCGAGCTTGGGGTATGCAGCAGCTGTCGCTGGCTCCCCACTCCACGGAGAAAGTCCTGCACCGTCCTGGACGCGGCACGGTGGAGGGCCGGGCGCCGACGCGCCAGCAGCCCAGGGCTCAGCTGGCGCTGCGCTGGCGCCTCCGCAGCCGCACGGTTCCGTGGAGCCGCACCCACACGGGTCGTGGGCACCGGACCACGACTTGGGTGCGGCCGGGAACCGCCCACACTGCCGTCCAACCAGCGGCTGCCGGGCAGGCGTCGGGGAAGCCGGCGCGGGCGCCAGCTCGACGTGTCTTTCATTGCCAGAGCCCCATCAGGGCACGTCTTGGAGCGCGGGGGCCCACACGCACGAGGGCAGCGCTGACCATGGGGTCATCGGGGAAGGCCCCGGGCCACCCGCTGCTTCCGCTTCAGCCCCCCACTGCACTGCATCCACAGCCGACGCTCCGCCGCAAGGCTTGAGGCCAGCCTCGGGCCGCGGCCTGTCGGTGGCTGTGCCCGGCACCGGAGCCAGCGCCAATACCGACCCTCCCGCGCGAACGGGGTCGGATGAGGCGTGTAGCTGCAGTGACAGCGGCAGCGCGTCTGAGGAAGACACGGGGCCTGGGGCAGGAACCGATGGCGCTGAGGGGCGTACCGGCCTTGGGCCGGGCAACGCCCTGCCGGAAGCAGCAGGCAGCAGCGGCGCTGGCGGCAAGGAGGGGAGGAGAACGCCGCGGCGAAGGAGGCGCGGGGCGCGGGGCAGTCGAACGCAGCTGGGGTCCGGAGCTGTGCCCGCCACGCCGTCCACCCCGCCCACGCCGCACACGCCCACGAGCCCGCGGCGAAGAAGCTCCGGCATTGCCGCCGCCGCCAGTGCCGCATCTGCAGGGACCTCGCCGCTGCGTCGTTCGCTGACGGGCGGCACCCCGGGACGCAGCGGGGGAGGCGTCGGCGGAGGCGGGAGCTTCAAGCAGACCCCGCAGCTGCGGCCGGTGGGGACGGCACCAGCCATAACCATCTCGCCCGTCACCACTCCGCGAGGCAGCTACCCCTCTCCAGGCGCGGCATTGCTAAGCCCGCGACCCGCGTCTGCTGGAGGGGACACCCCGCCGGGACGCGTGGCAGGGGCGGGCGCGGCAGCGGCACTCTCCCACGTGGCCCCATCGGCGGCAGCAGGGCCGGGGCCGGCACCGCAGGGCCGACCTCCGCTGCCCAAGGCCCCGCACGGGGTGCCCGCACCGTCATCCCCAAGCGTGGCAGCAACCCCCACAACGACAGGTGGCCTCGACCACCCATACCTGCATCCGCAGCCACACCCACACGGCTCGCTGTCAGCTGTAGCTGCCTCCGGCACCGCTTCTCGGCCCGCCAGTGCGGGGAGCTCCGCCCGTGGGGCCAGTGCGGGCAGCAGCGGGGACGAGCTGTCACGCGGACATCTGGGCGCAGCGCCGCCCTCCCTCAGCCTTTCGCTCCCCAGACCCACGGCGACGCCGCCCCTGCGGCCGGCCGGGCGGCTGCTGGACGGGCCCACTCACCCACCACCGGGTTCGCACGCAAGCTCGGGGCTGCAGCACCAAGCCAGCTTGTCCGTGTCCTCGGCGGCTGCATCCGAGCCCCGGGCGGGGCCGGGGCCGGGAGTGAGTGCTGCGGGTTCACGCCCAGGCACGGCGTCAGGCCACCCTCCACGCGCGAGGCGCCCCTCCCTGGAGCCGCTCTCTCCCCCCATGCGCCTGGACGCCCCTCGGCCCTCCTCTTCCTTGGCCTCCGGAGTGCCCGTGGGGGGCATGGCGGCACCGCCGCTCCAGAGCGCTTGCTTGTCGCTTCCCCACACACCACTGACGGTTGCTGGCATCGGCGGGGGTGCAAGCGGAGGCGCGGGCGGGGACCCCTCGTCGATGGTTTACGCCGCCCAGCTGCCGCCGCTTCTGACTGAGCCCGAGGGGACCGCGGCGTGCAGCCCTTCGGCCGCTACCGCGGCGGCCCTGGGGCGGGCAGGGGCTGCCGGAGAGGACCACACATGGGGCGAAGATGGGAGCGGAGGCGGCTTTCACACGCGCCCCCTGCCCCACCTTGCCCCGCTGCCTCACCCGCCGACACCGCCTGAGCCCGGACGCTCCCCGTCGCCTCTCGAATTCCTGCCGTCCGGCCTGATGTCGCCGCCCATGACTCTGGCACCTCTGTCCGGCTGCCACGGCCCCGCACCCAGCGTCGACCGGAGCGCCACCTTGAGCAGCAGCGGCGACGGCAGCGGCGGCGGGAGCGCAACGGGCGGGGCCGTGGGCCCACCTAGCCGCGTGGTGGCGCACCTGCGCGACCAACACCAAGGCCACCATCTCCAAGGCCAGCAGGCGCAGCCCCTGCAGGGGCCCGCGTCACAGGCCCTGGCCCAGGCCCAGGGCTGGCCGCTCGGGGCGGGGGGCCTCGAGCTGCAGGGCCTGGCGCCGCCCTCGTGCCTTCGGCCCGGCGCCGCCAACCCGCTGTCCCAAACGGCGCCGGCCGGGCTGGGAGCAGCGCTGCGCAGCGCCAGCGGGGTCCACGGCGGTGGCGGAGGCGGCGGAGGCGGCCGCGGAGGCCCGGAACATCTGCTCGTGGTGTCTGGCTCGGCCTCGTCCTACGGAGCGGGCAGCGCCTCGCCCTCCCGCCGTAACAGCCGGCACGCCAGCCCCGCGCGCCACTTCTCCACGCAGCAGCTCGGGGGCTCGGCGGGTGGTGCCGGTGGCGGCGGAGGCGGGGCCGCGCGGGCAACAACCGCCGATGACGACGGCCCCGGGGCGCGGGCCGCTCGGGACCCCGGCGAGCACGTAAGTAGCTGGTTGGCGCGAATAGCTCGGTAACAAGGGAGCGCAATACAGCTAGAGTCCCGGGGGGAAGATATTTACTCTCCGCTTGGTACTGAGCGCTGACACCACCACCACCACAACCACCACCACCCCTTTCTCCTCGGCGGGCAGGTGAGGCGCACGCAGGAGCGCCTGGCAGCCTACAACGCGGCGCAGCGGGAGTCGGCGCGGGCCGCGGAGGCCGAGGAGGCCGCGCGCAAGCAGAAGCACGTGAGTCGGGAGGCGGCGAGGGGGTCTCGCGGGAGCGTCCGTGCACCAAGGAGGCTCGGACCGCTCGTGCTGTTCTGTTTTCTTAGGGGCCCGGTCCTGCTGGACTTCCATCGGTATCAGAGCTCCTCACCCACGCGGCCACGCTCACGTACGCTCACGTCATCCCTTTAAGCCATGCCCCCCCTTGTGTCCCCCACCGCCGCAGGCCGAGGAGCGAAACCGCGCCGCCGCCGCCCGCGAGCGGCGCCGAGTGGATGTGTATGCCCTGAACGCCCTCCTTGCGCTGTCCGAGGCGGCCCGCACCCGGCTGCTGGAGGAAGCCATGGCGGCAGCGGCCCTGGAGGCGGAGGCGCAACGCGGCACGGAGGGCCCCGCCTCGGCTTCAGGGGCCCAGGAGGGCGCGGAGGGAGCTGGAGCGGACGCGGGCGCTGGTGTTGGGGCTGAGGGCCGGGCGGCGGATGCCTCAGCTGACAGCGGATCGGGCACGAAGCAGGGCGGCTTACAGCGCGAGGCGGGGCACGGAGAGGGGACAGAGGGCGGGGCTGGTGAGCTGGACAGCGAAAGCGACAGCGGGAGCGGGAGCGAGTCGGAGGACAGCGGGGATGAGCGGCGGCAGGAGGCGCGAGGCGGGACCCCGCTGCTGACGGGCTTGGCGGCCTCGGCTGCGTCCGCCCTGCTTCGGCACGGCGTGTAGGCTTGAGCTAGCAGCAGTGGGTGCGCCTATTCTTAGGATGTGCAGAACCGGCATTTGCTTGTCGTGGTGCATTTGACTTGACCCGCTCGGAACTATTGACGCGGTGTACCGGTGTAGGGACGTAGGATCTCGAAATGTTGCATGGTAGCGTTTAGGCGCGTAACACACTGGAACTTGGGCCATAGTGAGTGCAGTTGGGGCATGTTGTTGGACAGGGACGATAAATACTTCCGGACCTACGATGCTTTTGCGGTGCAGAGTTGTTAGGCGAGAGGGAAGGGGGGAGAAAGACTGGGTGGGCCAAGCAATTGCGGCCACGTTGTTCGGGCATAGTCATGCATGACTCATGCAATGGTTGCTGTACACTTGCTAGACCCCAGCAAGGCAGGGGTCCCAGAAAGGGAGCGATGTACCTCGCTGCTGTGTTGCTGCAAATCCTAGTGCGGGAGTGTGGCTGGGCGACTGGGGAGGCAGGCGTGGCCCTGGGACGGACGGGCGGGGGGTTCTGTGCTCGCAGGGGCCGTGCAGCGTAGTCCGGACGACGACGAAGGGGGATGCAGCTGAACGCAACTAGGCTGTGCGCAACGCAACAGAAAGAGGGAGAGGCCGAGCGACAGGCAGGAGGCCCGAGGCCCCCAGCGTGTGCGTGCAGGCGTCCGCGGGTCCCAGAACGTGGCGCAAGCTCACCTGCGAGGCGGATGTAAAGCGCCACGGCGTGGCCCTGGGACGGACGGGCGGCGGGAACGCGTACGTCCCGAACGTGTGTCGGGCCGAAACTATAAATCCTCCTAGCGGCGGCTCACTACCCGACGCACTGGGTTCACTGCTAGCGTGCCCCGGCTCCACTCTATCAGCGCGAAGCATGCGGGCCATTGAACGGCAGCTTGGTCAGTCGCGACTCGCCACGAGCCCTTTTATAGCTGCACGTTTTCCACTGATAAGAATAGCGTAGGCTGTAAAGAGGATGCTGGCTTCAGCAATGCCAGTGCTCGCCCATGTGCCACCAGCCTCGCGCGACTGCGCCTTGGCAAGCTCCGCCAAGTATGGCATGTCTACCCGAACACAACTTCTGGGCGGTCGGCTTGGCGCCACCCTGCCCGTGCCGCGCTTCGCTGCCCCCCTCTGCAGGCGATCCAGTGCCCGACCGCCCCGCTTCAGCGCCACGGACGCGAGCACCCTCTCCCTCGCGCAGCAGTTCACGGCCTCGCTGGTGCCTTCTCCGCGCATGTACGCCGTCACAAGCTGGCCCTTCTTCGCGGTGTGTGCGGGCGCCGCGGCTGCGTCTCTGGCTTCCTTCGACTTGCTGTCAAACGAGATGCTGGCCGCAGCGGCCGAAAATGGCTTCGCCGGTGACGCCACAGCGCTGCAGGTGAGGAGCCATGCACCACGGCAACGTACCCCGCACCGCCCCCGGCCCTCACGCGGGCTCCCCATAGGATCCCAACCCACACCGCTGGCCTCGTCCTTCCCCTCCCCTTGCTTGCTGCGTGCCTGGCCAGGTTTATGGACGCCCCCGCCCCCAGCAGCCTGTGTATCCCTCTCACTACCTCCGGCGCCTGCGCCCCTCAGATCCTGGACCTGCGTGGCGGCTACTCGGCGGAGGACGTGGGCACCGCTCTGGGCGCTTGGGGCGCCAAAGGCCGCGCGCTGTACCTGGTGGGTGCGTGGTGAGTGGTGCGTGGGGAGGGAACGCTCATCAGCATGCAGCGCTGGAGCCCTCGGAGCCCTTCGTCCAGCAGGCCCACGCGCCGCTACTGCCGCTCCCCTGCTACTGCACGCACGCCAAGGCGCAGCCCCCCCACGCCGTCCTCGTGCCACCGGCGGCACCCCACCCACACCACCCACCCCACCCCACATCCCTCGCTGTCCGCAGGCCATTGAGGCCATCGACGTCACCGCCTACATGTGCGGCTACCGAGGCGCCTTCCTCGTGCTCATGAACCGGCTGGCGGCCGGACTGGCGGGTGGGGCCGGGGCAGGGGCCGGTGGGGCCGGCGGGGCAGGGGCGGGGCAGGGGCGGGGCAGGGGCGGCGGGCGGCGGGGCAGGGGCGGGGCACGGGCGGGTGGGGGCGGGTGGGGCCGGGGCAGGGGCGGGGCAGGGGCGGGGCAGGGGCGGGGCACGGGCGGGTCGCGAGGGTGCGGCGGTCGCTGCAGCGGGCGCCGCAGCCAAGGCGCCGAGCGAGGTGCCGTGCATGGCCCCCGCAGGCGCCGTACTCGCAAGCCACCCATGTGCCCATCCTGCATGCATCCCCGCAGGCGCCGCTGCCGCCGCCGACAGCAGCCAGGACGGGGGCGCAGGCCCTCCCGGCGGCGGCGACACGCTGTGGCGGCCGCTGCTGGGCAGCGCGGCGGCGTTTGCATGCGGCGCGCTGGTGCCGATGCCGGTTGTGCTGGCGTGGATCGATGGCACAGAGGGTGTGCAGCAGGTGCGCAGGTTGCGGGCGGGCGTCGCAGGGACCCTTTATTTGCAGCCGCATACATGCCGTGTTGGCTTGACCTGCCTGGGCGTCATCTGACGGCCGCACTCAAGCACCTGACGGCCCCGCAGGTGGGTCTGACGCTCTGGTACAGCGCGGCGGAGGCGCTGGCTGGCGTGGCGCCGTCGGGGGCAGCGTGGGAGGCCGCGGTGGCGGCGGCCTCCGGCACGAACATGTTCAAGTGGGGCTGCGTGCGCGGTGGCGTCGCATGCATGCTGGCGGCTGCGGCTGTGCTGGCAGCGGCGGTGGCGGCTGGACCACGGCCCAAGCCGCCGTCGAGCTAGGTGCCTTGGGTTGAGCGGAATTCGCAAGCAAGCCAGTGCAAGGGCCGAGACCAAAAAACCCATAGCACGACACAATACCCGGTTGGCCACCGCGCCCATGTCCAGGAGCCTGAGGGGTTGGCCCCCTGACGAGCGCACTAAATTGTGCCGAGGCAGCCCGAGGGGGCTAGCCACACGAGCTGCGGAACGGAGTAGGGCCGGGTGCGTCGTGTTGGACGGGCTCAGCCGCTTTCCCTCCCGCTTGCCTCACGGAGGCGGGCCACCCTTGTCAGTTGTTCGGACGGGCGGGCCTGCGTGGCTCAGGGGTATGCGGACAGGCCAACAGTACGGGCGGGGTTGTGACGCCTTCGGGACGGCAGAGAGGAGTGGACAGGGGGCAAGCGCGAGGGGTGAACGGGGGTGAACCGGGGTGAGAAAGTCGATTGCCACGCACGTGGCAGGCGGGGTAAGATTCATGCACCAGCACCGGGTCCTTGCAACAGATTTCGTGAGTGGGGCCAGAAGGACGAGCGAGCGCTCTTGGCGCACGCGGTGTGACAGGGGTGGACGAGAGTGGACACGGGGGGACAGCGAGGGTGAAAGGGGGGGACAAGATGGCACGTGGCGGGCGGGGTACCAGCCAGTCATGCGGGATGGAGCCGGCAAACACATAAGCCCGACCATACCTATCGCAACAATAGCCACTAACGTGTATAGACTAACGTGTATAGAGAGTCATGTGGGGTTGTCGCGTCCGCACTACAGCGAAATATGCGAGCCCTCCAGAGTCCGCGGTACACGTCGCAGACGCTCAAACAACGCGAAGAAGAGGAGGCTTTGTATGGATGTGGCTGTGGCTGTGGCTCGCGTTGGCGCAGTTATCGCCAACGAGCGGACAATCGAGAGGCACCAAAGTCAACAAAGCGCACCAGCAGCTGGCCATACATGCATCCCTAGGCTGCAGTCAATATGAACGCACCTACGCGCAAGTGGACGCGGACCTGGCCATCCATCGCGCTCTGGGCACACACCTCAAAGCGACGCGCTGGGCGAGCGAGCACTTCGGCACGCGCGCCGCTCGTGGTATAACTGTGGGGTGAGTCCGCGGGCCCTCAGTCGACTGGTGGGCACTTGCCAACCGTCAGGGTTTCGCGCTTTGCCCTAACAACGCGCCACCCCGTCCCACGCCCGGTGCCCTTCCTCCCGGAGTACCAGGTTCTTCGGGGGCAAGGCTATGCTGCTAACCCCCATAGACTGGCCAACCATGCAACACCATGCGGCAATACACCTCACCAACATGCGGACCCTGCTGCACCTGGAGGCGCGTGGCGTGGGCGGGGCAGGGCGAGGGCGAGGGCACGCTGGCTAGCGGTGGGAGGGAAGCCCCCCTCCACGCTCCAGAGAATCAGCGACGGGGCCCGTCCAAGCTGGACTCCCGAAACCGCGGAGTACAAGGGGGACAAGGGGGGACAAGGGGGCACACATGTGTGGTACGTGCGAGGGTACCTGAGGCGCAAGTGGGCACGCTACGCCACAGTCACCACTACTGATGAACCCCCCTCACACCCGCCCATCCCCTCGAGCAGGAAACGTTTGGGAAGCACCTCCCTGACGTGCCATTCATCTTCACAACCTCGGATACCCCGCGACATGTGAGCGAAGGGGGTCGGCAAGCTCCGCCCTGTAGCGCGGTCCCCATCGTCAGCCTCAGAGAGCTTGGGGCCAGAATCGTTGGGACGCTCGCGTGCTTCTGCTGATGAGGCGGAGGTTGGTGCGCGGCAAAGGCGGGCCACAAGCGTAGGTGTCGCAAACCCAACCGTCGCAGGCTCGCATGCAGCACCTTAACACGGCCGTGCACTGCCGCGGCCTGCCCCCTCGCCATGCTCTCAGGTGTCCCCCACCATCGTCAACACCTCGCATCCGACCCTGCCCTCCGGCCCGGTGCCCGGTATGCCCAGCACAAAAGGAGCGAGGGCGTCCTTTGCGCCGCCGCCCTACCCCATCATGGGCATCTGCAAGTCTGACTTCTGGCCGGATCTGCTTCTCGTCCCCAATTTCCATTTCTATAACAAGTGAGTCGGGTGCACGGCAAGCACTGGGCGGGCGCGTTTTGCCTCTCCTCATGGGCAGCCCTCAATGCTGCCCTTTTGACAATACTGAGCATTGCCGTACGCGCCGCCGTACAGGAACTACGACAACACGTCTCTGGGTGCCATCCCAGAGTACGCCCGCATCCCCTGGGAGGAGCGCAAGGAGGTGCTGTTCGGCCGGTTCACGTGAGCGCACCGGGCCAGGCCGAGGAGCAAGGCTTAGCTAGGAACGAGTGAGGCGTAGGGAGGAGGTCGGCCGATACTGGGACCAGTGCTGGTATCTTCCGTCAGGACCTTCTGGCTGACAGCCAGAAATCCCCTCTGGGAGCCCCGAAACCTTCTGGCCATGGAGCCAGAAACACCTCTCCAAAGGCTTGAAACCTTCTGGCCATGGGGGCCGCCCGCCCCACGGCCTGCCGTTGGAAAGTGTTCCCCGGCGCACACCCCTCTGTCTTCACCCACCCACAGGCCCCCGCCACGGCCGTCCAGAAAGGCAGCCCCCGCAGGGCCGAAACCTTCTGGCCATTGAGCCACTTTTTAAAAAGAGAGAAAAGAAGGAAAAGAGGAAGATACCGGCACTGACTGGGACGGAAGGCTAAGGACAGGTGTACAAAAACGGTGAATGCTTCACCTCGTCCCGGCGCCTTACGTCTGTTTACCGGTATCGCCGCCGCTCTCCCCAGTGACTACCAGCTGCACCGCGTGCCTCGAGACCGCTCCACCATGAAACTGGGCATCGGCGGCAAGGCGGACGTGTGCCGTGACAAGGGCGTTTCCTGCCCCACCCGCACGTACTTCATGGAACGTGTGGCTACCAAGGTACGGGCGGGTGCGTGTCGCTGCGGGGAAGGGAGTGGGTTCTTCTTGGGGATCCGGTACCGCGGAGGGCACAAAGCAGGGTAAGGGCGCGGGCGCCGCATTTCACGGATCATGTGGTTGCGAAGGTACGGGCGGGCGTGTTCCCTGGTTCCGGGTCGGGGGCCGGAGTGGGTACCTGGGGCATGAGTCCACAGCCGTAGGGAGCAAGTAAGCGCAGGCTACGGTCGCCGGACGTAGAGGGGGGCACCCCGCCGACCCCCGTCAGCCCGTGGCACCTGCTGGGAAGGATGTATGGCACGGGTTCGTGTCCGGTGTCCAGGGGCAGAAATGGACACAAACCCGTCTTCGGGAGCGGAGTCACCACGGTCGTAGAAAACAGTCTGTAATTCCCGGCTTCGTTATGTGCTCTTTTTGGAACAAATAACGTGCTCTGGCCGCAGAACCCGGGCC
Source organism: Edaphochlamys debaryana (assembly GCA_016858145.1). Lineage (NCBI taxonomy): Eukaryota > Viridiplantae > Chlorophyta > Chlorophyceae > Chlamydomonadales > Edaphochlamys > Edaphochlamys debaryana. The sequence continues at coordinate 506,483 of JAEHOE010000021.1, read as the reverse complement.
GAATCGACGTCTCTGCTGCCGCCAAACGACCATTGCTTCATCACGCGAGCATCAAATACCTTGCAAACATGGAAGGGCAGGGGTGAGCAGCCATGCATGGGCGGGATGAGTGACTCTCGGGTGGTGCAGCGAAACCGTGGCTGGGGTGCGGGCCGGCCCTGGCAAGAGTCATCCTTCCCACCCCATCAACAGCATCGTATCACCACCTTGGTACGGCACCCCACACATCCCCGCTGCAGGATTTCCTCTCGGCTGGAGCAGCTCCTTCCCATCGGATCCCTGGTGTTCAAGGTGCGTCACGGGCCAGGCGAGTTTGCAGCCCGGGCTTTAGCACATGCACGTGGCAAGCGAGCCGTTGCAGCCCCTGAGAGGTTCCTTCGCCCCGGGGAAAGGACCTTGCTGGCATGGGAATGAGCCTCACTGCGCCCTTAGTGCGGCACCCCGAGGCAGCACCCCTAGAGCTCCTAGAGCAGCCCCTCTATCTGAAAGACCCGTTATTGGAGCATGGCCACAAGTACGACGCCTCTGTCGCCTCCGCTCCGCCGAGAGCACACCCTTGTTCTCTCCCTCCTCGCCCCAACCACCACGCTAACCTTCCCCAATGATACAGGAGGCGTCCGGCTACTACGCATACTACTACCGGACGTGAGTACGCGAGTACGGCCGGTCTAGCCACACAACCGGTTGCAGCACGCCATGGGTCCGCCGCCGCGGCGGACCGATCGCACGTTTATCCTCCCTTTTGATTGCTCGCCGGTCCCTTGCCCCTCCCTTAACCTGTACCAGGCTCCTCAAGCCGGGGGTCAACATGCTCGAGTTTTGGGCCCACGGGTCCGGGCCGGAGGATGTGTTGGAAAAGCTCGACTGGGCCCGGGAGAATGACGACAAGGCACGGCGCATAGCGGCGGCGGGGGTCAAAACCGCCGCAACCTACCTAACTGCCAACGGCCGTGCCTGCTACTGGTACCGGTGCGTGCGGGGGCATTGGTCAAGGGGCGGGCTGGGTGTTTGCAGACGCCCCGATTGCGGCCAAACCACCCTCCTTTCCCATCATTCGTTTCCATCGGGGTCAATCCCTTGCCTTGATTCTCTGTATCTGCCGCTCGGTGCAAGACCCTCTCACGCTAGCTAGTGATGCCGGGGGGATATACGGTAGCCCCGCCGGGCTACTGGCCTGACCTACCTAACGCTAGCTATTGGCCCATTCCCCGCCCCCACGTCCCACGCCTCCCAGGCTGCTCCACGGCCTCTCCAGGAGCCTGGCCTACACGCCCTCGCTCGACCAGTGGCCCCAGGCGCAGCCGCTGCGGGAGGTGGTGGCGGAGCTGGAGGCGCGGAGGGACCGCGACCCCTGGGTCAGGGACGTCGTGGAGGAGCCCTGGGCGCCCTAGGTTCACGAAAGAGCGAGACCCTCAAAGCAGTTCCAGGCAGGCTATCAATGAAAGGCGTCCGTCTTGTGTCATGTATGTGTAGCTGGATGTACGGCGGGTCGGGGAATGAGAGGGGAAACAGTTCGGGGCTTGAGGGTCTGTGGGGGCCTGTCGGGATGAGGGGCCTCGCGTGTAGCTAGCAGATTGCTAGGAGATTGGATAATCTGGTTCATTCTTGCATATCCTTCTATCCAAACGACGCACTTGTAGCGCGGGTTGAGCAGGCGGAGATAGAGGACGCACGTTAGACACGGTCGTTGAGACCGCCCCTGGGGGGTGGCCCCTGGGGGTGACCTCGGGGCGGCCCTAACGGGGCGTGTTCCCCCTGGGGGGCAGATCCCCTGACTCCTTTGACCTGACGAGGACCCAAACAGCAGGCTGCTGCTGCGCGGGGTGTCGGACGGATCAGGTGATGAAACGGATGCGGGCGGCTGGCGGTTGCCCATCTGGTTAGGGCGGACTCAACGGTGTGCCTGAGCGCTGCTGGAAGCACTGGAAGGTCAGTGGCCAAGCAAGTCCCTGTCCGCTGCCGTGGCCACGGTCGGGTGGTGTTGACGCCCTATCTCACGGCTTAGGGCGGGGCGCGCGGTGGCTGCGGCTGGACATTCAGGCGCCCTGTGATCAAGTAGCTGTAGACCAAGGGTGGGCCTCGGGCCTCGCTCGCTGGTATGCAACGGGGAAGACATTTCGTACCTTGAAGTGGATGGTGGGTGGATGCGGCAGGGTTGCACAATACGGCAGCCCCCGGTGCCAATACGCGCCGCGTATTGATATACAATACGGCCCCCTCCTCGCTAATACGTACGGCTTAATACGGCTTCAATACGGCGGCGCCCAGCCGTACTGATACGGCAGCGTACGGCAGCCCATACTGCCGCCTTGTGCACGAGCGAATGCGCTCCGCGTTCACGTAGAAGCGCAGGGAATGCGAAGGGCATCGGCTATGGCGGAACAGACGGCTGAGCTGCCGACCGACGCACCCCAGCACCCCATCCACGTTTACCCCCCCCCCCCCCTCCGCCGGCCCCCTGCATGCCCGGCCGGTACCCCCGCGCCGCATGCCGTATTACTACGGCAGCGAAAGGCCGTATCCGTATTAATACGTATCTGTATCAACACGGGGACTGATGATACGTATCGGCAACCCTGGGATGCGGTATGGCGCTGCTGGGAGGGAGACCGCGGTCCGGATTGTGGTGCCTGAGGGTGACACACATCCAGCGGACGGCACCCCGGACTTGTGGTGATGCCCTGCTTCATTCATCACTTCCCTGCCTGGGGCGGGCGTTACGGTGCCCTATGTTCTAGAAGCTGGAGGTTGATGGCCTGAAGCCCCACTGGCGCAAGGGGGCACGGTGCACGCAATGTTCATGGGGTGAGAGTAATGAGAGCAAGAAGAGGCATGGAGAGCTACACACGTGCCCCAAAGTGCCTACACGGCAGCCGTACCCTACCGGTACCGGTACTGCATCCATCCACCACCTCCGGCACCAATGACTTCTCCCTGGTACCAGCGAGGCTTCAACCCCTTAGCCTTGGCCTCACCGTACAGAGGAGTCACTGCTCCCGCATACATTCCAGTCAAAGTCAAACTAGTCCCGTGGCGGACTTTATTGCAACGCGAGCCCGGCGTCCCCAATCAAGGTCCAGCGGCATGGGTCCCACTGGCAGGCCACCCCTGAAGGCAGCAGCACACTTTGATAACAAGGTCAACAAAATAAATAAGCATGCATGATAAGGGGAAGAATCCTTGAAATGCAGGTACGGCACTCTTGCGGAAGCTGTAAATCTGGCGAGTGCAGCATGAATGGGTACGTACAATTGCAACTGCTTCTCCTTCACAATCAATCCAGCGGCATGGGCGCAGGCCCCACCCCTCCCTCCCTGAATCCTCTGTACCTCTGCTGCATTCGTTCCATCAGCCAAGTAAAATGCGCGCACACGTGCTCCGTGCACGCATTGCAATGCAATTGATGACGAAGATGTGCATTTGATTTTGAATCAGGCGCAGTAGGTGCTATGGTAGCTATGGTAGCTCACACAAGCGTACTCCCGGTAGCTGCTATGATCACTAGAGCACACACATGAACGGAAACGAAACCCAAGCAAAGGCCTGATGGCTAGGTTGACCCACGCGCCCGCCGTACATGCCACTCGAGCAGAGTGCCATGGACTAGAACCCAGGAGCCACACGTGCCCCTGCGCCCCTTGCCCTCCACCACAACGCCATACCAACCGCTGCTGCGGCTATGGCCGCCACCGCCGCGCCAACGGCAACACCCACAATGAGGCCGGCAGGCCAAGCAGCGTTGGTGCCGCCACTCTGGTTGCTCGTGCCATCTCGTCTGGGGCTGGGGTTCTCGCCTAGAGCGCTCTCCCCGTCACCCGTCCGTTCGGCTTGAGGCCTGAGTCCCGCATCGCCATCGATGGCCGCCTCCTCTGGGTCTTCAGCGGGAAGCGCCGCCTTCAGGAAGCTTCCTGTCACTTTAAACGAACACAAACAATAGGGACTCAGGTGCGTGTGGGCAGTACATAACTCGTCTGGCAAGCCTTTAGCTCACCTCCTGCATCTGGGAGGGGCGGCGGCGGCATGTCTGGCGGCGGCGGCGGAGGCACATCCGGCGGGGGCGGCGGCGGCATGTCTGGCGGCGGAGGTGGAGGCACATCCGGCGGGGGCGGCGGCGGCATGTCTGACGGCGGCGGCGGAGGCACATCCGGCGGGGGCGGCGGCGGCATGTCTGGCGGCGGAGGTGGAGGCACATCCGGCGGGGGCGGCGGCGGCATGTCTGGCGGCGGCGGCGGAGGCACATCCGGCGGGGGCGGCGGCGGCATGTCTGGCGGCGGAGGTGGAGGCACAACCGGCGGGGGCGGCGGCGGCATGTCTGGCGGCGGAGGTGGAGGCACATCCGGCGGGGGCGGCGGCGGCCTCTCTGGCGGCGGCGGAGGAGGCACATCCGGCGGGGGCGGCGGCGGCTTGTCTGGAAGCGGCGGCGGAGGCACATCCGGCGGGGAGGGTGGCGGTGTGCCGGGCGGTGTTGGTGAGGGGGATGGCGGAGAGGGGCTGGGAGGCAGAGGAGGGCCGGGCGGCTTCGGAGGTGCCGGGGAAGGAGGTGGCGGAGAGGGGCTGGGGGGCTGAGGAGGGCTGGGCGGCTTTGGAGGTGCCGGGGAGGGTGGTGGTGGAGCGGGGCTGGGAGGCAAAGGAGGGCTCGGCGGCTTTGGAGGTGCCGGGGAGGGGGGTGGTGGAGCGGGGCTGGGAGGCAAAGGAGGGCTCGGCGGCTTTGGAGGTGCCGGGGAAGGAGGTGGCGGAAAGGGGCTGGGAGGCTGAGGAGGGCTGGGTGGCTTGGGAGGTGCCGGGGAGGGTGGTGGTGGAGCGGGGCTGGGAGGCTGAGGAGGGCTGGGTGGCTTGGGAGGTGCCGGGGAAGGGGGTGGTGGAGAGGGGCTGGGAGGCTGAGGAGGGCTGGGTGGCTTGGGAGGTGCCGGGGAAGGAGGTGGCGGAAAGGGGCTGGGAGGCTGAGGAGGGCTGGGTGGCTTGGGAGGTGCCGGGGAAGGAGGTGGCGGAAAGGGGCTGGGAGGCTGAGGAGGGCTGGGTGGCTTGGGAGGTGCCGGGGAAGGAGGTGGTGGAGAGGGGCTGGGAGGCTGAGGAGGGCTGGGCGGCTTTGGAGGTGCCGGGGAAGGGGGTGGTGGAGAGGGGCTGGGAGGCTGAGGAGGGCTTGGCGGCTTGGGAGGCGCCGGGGAGGGGGGAGGCGAGGGGGGGCTGGGAGGCTGTGGCGGCGCGGGCCAGGGAGGCCGTGGAGAGGGGCTGGGAGGCGACGGGGGCACTGGCTGCGGCCGTGGAGACGGCGAGGGGGGAGCTGGGGGCCTCGCTGGGCTTGGTACACAGCTGGCGCTCCGCACGTAGAGGCCGGCGCACGGGTGCCACTCAAAGTAGGGAGCGGCAATCGGGGCGCTGACGTTGGAGAACATCCTGCGGGAGTGTAATGAGAATCTGAGCGAGGGCAAGAGACTATGCAATGCGGAGGACTACATGCCACGGCACATCCATCCTGAACTCTGAAGCACACAACGCGGTGGGGCCTCGCTCTCTGCTACGGTACACGTCCGGCGGCGTGAGCAGGCTTACTCTGCAGAGCATGGGAAAGGGGGCATACGGTTGTCGTTTGTGGTGCTCAACCTAGAGATCTCAGACCGCAGTGTGACTTGACTTGACGCCATATCAACTCACTCAAGCAACGAACAAAAGTCCAGCAGATCAACCCAACATTTGCTCCCTCCCCTTGCCACCCACGCACCTGAGTCGGTGTTGAAGCCCCTGCAGCTGCAGTTGGCGAGGCACTCGTACACGCTGCCGGGGCCCAACTCGCGCACCGGCTGGCCGTCCTTCCACTTGAGGAACGTGAAGTCGGGGTGGCTGTAGCACACTGCACGGGGCGGGGGCGGCGGAGAGGGTGTATGGCATGGCACACAGGCAATGTTTGGGAAGCAACAAATAATGCAGGGCGGGATGAAGGAGGGACCCGCTAATAACGACGCATGAAAGCTACAAATCTGGCCATGACCGGGGTGCGGTACACCATCGGTACACGCGCTAAGATGGCATGCAGTGGTGCGGTGTGGTTCATCTCTATCCCGCCTACCCTGCATGCCCTGCCGCCCCAGCTCTGTTCCACAGCAGCCACGCACCCCTCACCAGTATCCCCCGTAATGACGGCCCCGCTCACCCGGCACCGCCTCCCCAAACACCTGCACCTCCGCCACATGCAGGTAGTAGGCCCCGCTGCCCGGCGGCACGGGGTTGAAGTTCTGGAGGCTCACCCAGCGCCCCTGCGCGTCCCCAGCGTACACGGTGATGACCTGGCCGTCTGTCGCCGTGAAGTTCTGCTTCCACACCAGCGGGTTGGCCGCCACGTCCGCACCGGTGCGGTTGACGGGGCTGTCCCCAATGCGCAGCTCGGCGTTACGCAGCCTGGAGCCGTAGCCGTACGGCCTGCGGAGGGGACGGAAACAGGTTCGCATGAAGCTGAGCAAGTGCTCGTGCGCTCGTCGGTCATACTTCCTTCCGTGCGGGGCCGTGCGTGCGCACGCACTGCATGTACGGACCTGTTGTAGATGACCACACGTGCCACAGCGACGCGCAAGCCCAGGTCGAGGGAAACCCTGCAGGAAGCACGCAAGGGCGCATGGATCGCCGAGGGCCCAAGTGAAGCGGGCATGAGGCAGGAACGAAAGCGCAATCCAGCATGCAGTGCCAAGCCGTGTCATCAGTACCTTTGGCTGGCAGCAGCAGGTCCTGCTGCGATCACTTGCGCCTAATCCTGCCCCTGCCGGCCCGCCCTGCCCCCGCCCTCGCTCCCCCCTCACCAGGGCGTGAGGTCTCCCTCCGCCGAGTGCGTCCACCGCAGGGTGGTGTCTCCGTCCACCAGGTTGGAGGGGGCGCACACGTCCCCGCACCACTCGGGCACAGAGGCGAGCGATGACGCGTACACGGGCGCCCTGATCCACGCCCAGTTGGACATGCCTGTATGTGCAGCGGGCAGGAAAGGTGGGGCACGGACACACATACATATTACGCCACCAGCAGTCACCACAGCCAATGGGGATCCGGGTACACGGTAGACGTGCCTTCCATCGAACCCTCCCAGCTCACTCGGGCGCCTAGGGGGGCTGGGGGGCTGGGGCGGCGGCCTCGGGGGGAACGGCATGAAGGGGGGCCTCGGCGGCGGCCTCGGCGGCCAAGGCACGAAGGGTGGACGGGGAGGAGGGCTGGGCGGGACGGGGGGTCGAGGCGGAGGACTGGGCGGGCGGGGCGACCAGGGCAGGTAGGGGGGCAGTGGCGGCGGCCGGGGGATAGGGGGCCGGGGGCTTGGCGGCCGTGGCGGCGCGTTCAGGGCGGGCGAGGGCGGGCTGGGTGGCTTGGGCGGGAGGGGCGAGGACACTTGTGGAGAGGGACTGGGAGGCGAGGGGGGCACTGGCGTAGGCGGGGACGGGCGCGGGGGTGGGAAAGGGGGGGCTGGGGGTCTCGGTGGGCTTGGCACACAGCTGGCGTTCCGCACGTAGAGGCCGGCGCAGGGGTGCCAATCGAAGTAGGGAGCGGCAACCGGGGCGCTGACGTTGGAGAACATCCTGCGGGTGGGACGTGGCGGCGTGCAATGATAGGTGGAGTGAACGGGGTGGTATCAAAGACTGAAGGCGTTGGAGGCAGGCCGTCGGAGGAGACAGCCGATATATGCATCCTGTCCGCTTAGACCAATGTCAGGACAGACCCCTTTCTTCCTTTACCCCATTCCCACCGACCCCGCCCTCCTCTCAGCCGATTACCCCACTCCTCCGCGCTGCATCTTAACGTCCCACACCAGTCTTACTCTGCACAGGGGGCACCATGGCGGTCGGGACGTGTGACTGTGAACGTCAGGTTACGCAACCCAACCTGCGCCCCTGCATGCCGCACTCTGCCGTACGAGCCAGGCCTCCCTCAACACTACTACCGGTACCTCCCTCGCCCTTGCCAGCAGGCCACCACCCACCTGAGTCCGTGTTGAAGCCCCTGCAGCTGCAGTTGGCGAGGCACGCGCCCACGCTGCCGGGGCCCAGCTCGTGCACCGGCTGGCCGTCCTGCCACTTGAGGAACGTGAAGTCGGGGTGGCTGTAGCATTCTGGCGCAGCGGCTGGACCCAGCCTAAATGCCCAAGCTCTCCGGAGAAAGAGGGATCCCCTCGCTGTTCTCTACATGTAACTCCAACCGCTGGCTGACCCCAACACACATGCCCCGGCCCTTGGCAGATGGCGGTCGGCGGCGGGAACGGTTACGGCGGTGAAACTGCACGGTTTAGGCCGCGGGGATGGACGACGGGTTGATGACGAGGATAATAACGAGGATCGCTGTGCGTTGGCTTGATCGCTGATACAGCGCGCAGCGGCGGGTCTAGCGGGTCGGCTGCCCAGGCTCCTCGCTGCCATAACCTGCGCACCGTAACTCTGCTGAGTAGTGGGGCGGGGATCGATGTGGGGCCGAGCGGGTCGCGAGCGTGCGTGTCGAAACCGCAGTCGCTTGAAGCGCCTTCTGTCGCTAGCAAGCGTGCAGAGCGCCTTCTATGTTGCGTCTTCAACCTCACATGTGAAAACTGTACAGTTTCAAATTGTTCGAGCGACTTTCCTCCTGACATGTCCGCCGACCACCCGAATTGCTACGTCAGAGGCTGTCCCAATTCATGTCTCCGTCATCTATGGGCTCCCGCCTCCCTCAAGTTATCAGCCGTGCGGCGGAACCGCGGGTCCGACCCCGCCGCTTGGCTGCAAGCCCACCTGATACCATCACGGACATATAGGCCGCAACCATAGCAAGCAGCAGCAGTCCAGCGCCACTGTTGAAAGCCACTGGGTCGGCAACTCGCAAGCGTAGTCGCCGCGCATGTCTGCGTTACTCTCATGTGTGGCCTCCGCCCTTGCAAGTGCGGAGCCAAGCCACGCAAGCATGATGCGGGAGACCTGTCTCTGGGTGCTTCTGAAAGCTCGATGCCTGGCGTGAGGTTCTTTGTTTCTTTGTCTCGACGCTGCTTACTTAGCCCGGCGATGCGTACCGTCGCAGAAGGTCGTGTACGTATGATGTATGGTTATGGAGGTATGGGTTGAAGCCCGAGCATCGCGCGTACGGAGTGAAATGTACGGAGTGAAGGCTGCCTGGAGTCGGCCTGCATACATCCGCCGTCTCCGCATCTTGCCCGCCCGCAGGAGCACCCTTGCAGTCCTAGGATAGGCCTATCCCCGAGCCCACCCCTCTCCCTGATGAGGATCTGGCGGGGCCACTCCGCCCTCCCCAAACAGCTAGGTAGCGTAGCCGTCGAGACTGATGCCCCAATTGATTGGGATTTGCAAGCGTCCATTATGCAGTGAGAGACCGCCCGCCACCCACCTCGGCTACCTCGGTACCTCGCTCGCTAAATGCCACAACGAAGGTCTCCGAGGCGAGGGGAGTCTCTGGCGCAGCAACCATCGCACCGCAGCACAGCAAACGTCTGAGGTCCCGGCCACGCCGCGTGCGTCGGGCTGGCTACTCTAGATAGGTAGGGTGTGAACGCCAGCAGTGGTTCATCACGCGAGGCTCCATGCATGCTCGAAAGCGTGCTGCCAAGCCCGGCCCGGCCAGCACCTGACGCTCATCGGCACATGCGATACCGCACATAACGGCGTGCACGCCCTACTGCGTTGACGGCAGACGACTGACACAGGGGCGTCACGCGCACGGTGCACGGAGGCTCAACCCGGCGCATTTGGGGCCGCGCCCCGCCGCCGCCGCCTGCCTTCAAGTACCGTATATCCGCTGACAATACATGCGCGCTACTGCTGACGAGCGTGCTTGGCGCCTGAAGCCGCTCCCGGCGGGGCCTGTGGGAGCCGCGCTGGAGACCCCTCTGCGTCCGCCGCCTGGGGGTCCACCGGTACCATGAACTCGCCCAGGTCCAGGGCCTCTCCGCCCTCGCCACCCTCGCCGTCCTCCACCTGAGGGCGCGGAGCGTTCGACGGTGCGTGGGCGGCGGGGCAAGGGCGGTCAGCCACTCACATGGTCACAGCGTCCAGCCTCGCTCCACGTCACCCTTGCCCTCAAGCAACCTCAGGCGCGATGCCGGCCCGCACCGGAGAGGGGGCTAGGCGGGCATGCAGACGCCGTGCGTGGTCACAGCACTCAGAGGGCTGAAGACGCATGCCCTGGCGATTCCCGGTCCGCCCAGTCCTTGCGCCTGACTCGCCCCGACCACATCCCGAGCCCGGATAACCCAAAAACACGGCGCTACCTAGGCCGTCTCGCCCAGCCCGGCGCACACGCCGCACCTGGAGGTCCATCACGGGCATGCGCCGCCTCTCAGCTCCCCGTAAACCCAGACTACCCAGACGCATACGGCCACCTGACCACACACACCGCCACTTACCGCCACCCCCCGTGCTGCCTCGTCGCTCCCCCGCGAAACACAAATTAGAGGCTGCCGCAACCTGAACACGCACCTGAATGTTGATGACGGGAATGTAGTTGGCGATAGCGTAGAAGTCATCCCCCAGCGCTGGGGCCGCGGCCCCGGGGCCCGCGGTTCCCCACACCGGCGCCGACCCCTCCAGCCGTGCGCCCGCGCCGCCGCCTCGCGCCGCACGCACCGCCGCCTTGCGGTTGGCCTGCGCCGCCGCCCCCATGACGGACCGACCGTTCGACGCCGCCGCCTGCTGCCAGGCCGCGTCGAAAGCTCGCGTGAGGGCTTCGACGAACTTGTGCCGCGACAGCCGCGCGCCCAGGCCCCGGCAGGTGTAGGCCGCGCGGCCGCTGGGGCCCGCCACGCCCGCCGCGATCAGCGCTCGGCCCACGCCCAGCATCTCGAAGTTAAACTGGTACGACGCGACCTGCCGTACATGCCGTACACAAGCAGGCGGTTGAGCGTGTCACGGTGTGCCCCAGGTGCATCCTATCCCCGGCCCTGCCGGCGAATTGCCCTGCGCCCTCTGCTCCCGTCAGGGTCTGCCGCTACTTAACGCTCGCTACCCTGCCCCTGTCCATCCCCTCCCGCCCCCCCTGCCTCACAAAGTGGTCCACGTCGTGAAGTCGGAACGTGGGCGTCCCCGGGCCGCGGTAGGGCGACAGGCCCTCCGCCGAGAACGCCAGCGGCGCCCCGGGCCGCCCCCCTCCGCCCGCCCCCGCCCCTGACCCTGTGCCGTTCAGCAGGGTCGCGGCTGCAAAGGCAGAGCCTCTGGCTGAGGCGGCGGAGCCGAGGCTGGGCTGTGCACGGAGCGGCCCTGGGCCCAGGGCGGGTAGGCCCTCGGCCAAGGGGTTGAGGGTGGTGGTGAAGGCGGTGCCGGGGCCGGCGTCGGGAGAGGTTGGCACCAGGGGGCCGTAGGCGCTGCCGCCGCCGCTGGACACTGGGGGCGAAGGGATTGCGATGGGCGCAGGGCGCCAGAGGGGATGGTGTGAGGGGTTGCGGTGATGATAAGAGGCGGCTGTGGCTGTCGAAGGCGCTAGGGGTGCGCTGCGGGGCGCAGCAGACGCTGAGCAAGGATGCGCCCGTGGCAATTCTCGCTTACCTCTCGCCTCACGGAAAGAGACGCGGGCGGCTGTGCCCAGGAACAACGCCCCTCCCGCGCTGCCTCCACCGCCGGCATCACCTCCGCTCGCTGCGCAGGCCCCTCCCGCGCTGCGGCCTCCTCCTGCGCCGGTCCCGGCGCCGGCCCCGCCCTCGCGGCCGCTGCTCCGCGCTCCGGACCCAGCGCTGGTCCTGTCTGCCGGGCCTGCTGTGCCTGCCGCGCCTGCCACCCCTGCTGCTGCTGATGAGCCTGCTGCTGCCCCTGCCGCCCCTGCCGCCGCCGCCCCTGCCGCACCTGCCGCCGCCACCCCTGCCGCGCCTGATGCCATCCCTGCCGCGCCTGACACCCCTGCCACCCCTGCCGCGCCTGCCGCGCCTGCCGCCGCCCCTGCCGTCGCCTCTGCTGCTGCGCCTGCCGCCGCGCCGTGTGCGGTGCTGCCCCCCCGCTCCCACAGCCCCCGCTTGGGGCGCATGGCCGCCACGAAGGGGTGCGTGTGGTATGCGGGCAGGTCCAGGAAGAAGGCCAATCCCACCAGCTTGGAGGCAAGCGCCCTGAGAGGGCGTCAGAAGGGGAGTGGGGAGCGGGGAGTGGGGAGTGTTTGTGGGAGAACGGGCTAAGCAGCTTTGGGCGCCAGAGCCCTGAGGTGAAATGACAACGTCGTAGCCGGTGGTGTGTTCGGGAACGCGTGGCCCTTCTTGCCATGGGGCTGCCCCATGCCCCAACCAGCCCCACCTCGCCACGCGTGACTCCCCGTCCACGTCCGCGAACGGCAGGCAGCCGCACACCGGCGCCGCCTCCACGGCCGCCCCCAGCGCCTTGGCGGCGGCCCAGGCCGCGTAGATGGAGTGCGCGCCCGCGCGCGGCACGGCGCTCGGCGCAAAGGACAGCCCTGCCGCACCGCAGGCGCGCGCCTTTAGCGCAGCGGTTCCTCTGCGGCCAAGCAGGGTCGGTTCGGGGTGGTTAGCATGACGGCGGCTGCAGGTCACTACCCTCAGCAGGAAGTTTAGAGCTTTTCTGCGCCCCTATCCTGGGGCACAAGGTGTTGCCAGCCAAAGCCACTGTTGTGCGACGTCCAGGCGATGTAAGCATCCAGGCACCTGGCCCGGACCTATCGTCTTGTTCCCTGCTGCACACTTCCGCTGCGTACTACAGCCACGGCCTCACCTGTCGCTTGCCTCCAGCTTGTTGGGCTGGTCCTCGTACAGGCGCAGCACGGGCAGCAGCGGGCTTCGGGTGGCCGCCAGGGGGTATGGCAGGCTGGGGGGGACCCAGGCCGAGTCGGCATCCACGAACGGCTCGCCTGCACGTGTGAACAAGAGGTCAGAATGTGCGGGGGGCAGGGCGATCGGAACGGGGAAGGAGGCGTGTGCACTCTCGCCCAAACCAGCGCGTACGGTACCCGCAGGGCGAGAGAGGGGTGAGCGAGGGTTGGCATAGCTGGAAGGGGGATGGTGGCGCGCTCTCTCGACTGATCCCAGGCCATCTCGAGCTACCCGAAGTCATCCGCCGACGCATTGCTCTCCAGGCCCCAACGCGTTTTGTGGCCCCTCACCGTACTCTTGTTCGTACAGCTGTGCCGTTTCGCCGTACGCCGCCGCCAATCGCTTGATGGAGAGGTGAAGGTAGTCGGGTCGCGGCAGGTCCCTCCCCTGCAAGCGCCCTGACGACGCACCGCCCGACGGCAAAACACCACCGTCCCTGCTGGTGCCGTACAGCGCCGTACAGGCCTGCGCGTACGAGCCCGACAGGCCCATGTGCGTGTGCCACACGAGCGCTATGTCGGCCGCCGGTACGAGTGTGCGGTCCGGGTGCTGCCGTACGAGCTCCATGAAGCGGCCGTACCTGCGGCACGGAAGGCAAGGGGCAACCGCGTCGATCGAAGGCCAACAAGTCGAGGACGGAAGCGTCAGTCCAGCGGATCTACGTCGGCTTGGGGCAAGCTAAGTGTGCTGTCCTCACCAACTATGGGCTACCAAACGGGATCCTCCGCCAGCACCCTCGCCTTGCCTGACATTCTTGGCTTGCCTCACCATGGCTCCCCAAGCCTCGCCTCGCCTATCCTCGCGTTCCCTCTGAGAAACAGGGGCCGGCAACACCCTCCATCCTGCCCGTCAACCCCACCCACCCACCCGCCCTCCAAGCCCCAGAGCACCCACCCAGCAGCCCCTTGCCCCCCTTCACACACACACAGTTACCTCCCACGGGCCCGCTCCAGGAAGTCCGGGTCCAGGTAGTGCGGCCGCAGCCACGAGTGCAGCAGGCCCGAGAACCGCTGCATCGCCTCAGCCTGTGGGGGCGCAGGAGGGCGAGCGGAACGCGCTTAATCACCAGCAGCCTTCGTCTTGTCGTCGCTGCTCCCGTACGGGCGGCAGGAGTGCAGGTGGAAGGTGCGCCGACCGTTGCAGCCTGGCCCGCAATGAAATGGCAGGCAGGTGTGGTCCCTCACCAGCCCACATCCTGCCTCTTCCCTTGCGCTCCTTAGCCTGCACCTTCCCGCCCAACCCCCACCCTCCCCACCCCTCCAATCCCCCTCTCCCGCCCCACACGCCCCACACGCCCCCAACCCCAACCCGCTCACCAGGTGCATGGCGAAGGCGGGGGGCGCCGCCGGCGACAGCCCCTGCGTGAGGTCGAAGTCCGACCCCGGGGGCGGCGGGGGCCAGGCGGGCGCCTTGCCGGCGGCTGCGGCCCAGGCCTGCCAGTCTGACGGGCGCGAGGGGCCGAAGCCGAAGGCCTGGCGCGGCGGGTAGCCGTGCGCTGCATCCGTGCTGAGGCCCAGGCCCGAAAGATCCCGGGCGTAGACCGTAGGGTCCTGTCGGTGCACCAGCCTGCGTGCGGGGCGCAGAGGATGGGGGCCGTGCGGAGCTGCGGACCGTCAGGCGAGAAGCCCCTTCATCTAGTACGTTCCGTTCGTATGGTTCCCTACACAATCCCGTGTCGGCATCCGCTCGAACGGGCCTCCACACCGCCCCTCCGCGTCCCTCTCTGCCACGCACGCAACGGCTCGGCTCCCCCGCACCAGGCGTACGCCACGTCGAGGGGCGGCATCATGGGCTCAGCCTCGGCCGGGGGCGGGCCGGCCTTTGCTGGGCCTCTCTGGGCCTCTGGGCCGCCTCCCGCTGGGCTGCTCCGGGCCTGATGCTGCTCCTGAAGCAATTTGCACCACACCGTCTCATAGCGCAGAGCGGCCTGAGGGAGGCGAGGCGATTACCCAAGATGACCATGCATCCCAGCGCAGGGGAGGGTGCCAGGGCCCCAGCTCTCTCCTTATGCTCAGACTGTACCCTCTACGCTGGCACACGTCAAAGCTTCCCGGCAACAAAGAAGGCAGGGCGGTCGCCGCCCCACAAACCTGGAGAGCGTAGAAGCCAGAGTACACTCCGCCTGTGTCCACCAGGACGTAGCGCGCAGGGGCCGGTGTGAGACGGTATGAACGGGGGGGGGGGCGGCACCTGGGACAGCCCCCAGATCGCGCCCTCGGGACGCCGGCCGAAACCCACAGCCTCCCCCCCCACCAGGAGACCCGGCTGGCCCCACTGCGCATAACCGGGCTCTCCGCACCAGGCCGCACCTCTTGGGAAGCAGTCAGCTGCTGACAGCAACCGGATGAAACGCACGCACTGCAGCGGTGCGGGAGCCGCGTCTTGCATCTGCGCCGAGGTTACCGCCTTCATCTTCTAGAGATGTAGTTGTTATCGAGCTGCTTCTCGGGCCGCGGGTCACCACTCCATGTCACCGGCTGGCAGCGGCCAGCCTTCCACATTTGTTTGTCGTCATTATCTAGAGGTCTTGTCACATGTGCAGCAGGGTACAATGCAGTTGTGGCGCGCGAGCGCACAGCCCTTCCTAGCTGTCTGCAGGCCGCAACGTGCTCAGCCCGCGAGCGTCGCTGTTGTATTTGTCAGCAGGTGTGCTTCGGCGTAGGCGCGAAATTGCGTGCTTGAAAGCGCAAAATGCGCATCGGGCGTACCCAGGTGTGGGGTACGTGCCTTTCCGACATGAAGCCGGGTTTGCCGGGGAACTTAGGACATACATGCGGGGGCGGCTGGGCAGTGCCTGCGGGCACTTCCGGCAGGCGCCGGCTCACAATGACTCTGGGCAGCCCTTAGGAGTCATTTGACCGGCGGCAACTGCGAGTACCCAACCTCTAACTTGAAGCACAGTGAGGCCGGGAGGGGCCGGAGTGCCCCGGACAAGCCGCCGTAACAGGCGGCGTCGCCTGTCTTCATCATCACTCTTATCTCTTATCAGTCCAATCAGTCTAATCCACATGACACGTCCTGCAGGTAAGGCCGTGGCCCTCAGCACATACGATACACGGCACCGTAGCCAGCCGCGGCCCGCCTCCTCGGCGAGCATGGTCGGCACATGCATGGCCGACGGATTGGCACCGCCCTCCCGAATCCATGTCATGGCCTCCCATATCCGTACCCGCTCCTTAGGCCCCAGGCCTCCTCTCCTAACACGTTCGTTAGCCCCCGTGCTCCCAACGCCCAACGGCGGGGCCGGCTCCTAGGCGGCTCTCTCACCGCCAGGCTGCCTTGCTCACGCACCGCCCCAGCCAAGCTAAGGGTCCAACCCGGCGTCCATCAGTATCCCTGTACGTCCGCCTCCCGTCCGTCAGACCGTTGGCCCCGATGCATCGACCCACCCCAAGCCCCCATGCGTCATGCCGCCGAGCCCAGTTTGCCTCCCTGCTTCCCCCCTGCTGTTCCGTCACCTCCTGGCGTCCACGCCGCTATCACGCTCACATCGGTTATTGCCGCCTTTGCTGTTGCTGCGGCGGCCAGGCACGCCGAACGCTCCGCGGCGGCTTCGGCACAGCGGTCGAGCACGGCGGTCCGCAAAGCCGACAGAGGCGCCGTTGGTTCAGTCACCGGTCATCCTACCAAGCTCCGGGCTTCACTGGGAGCTTCTTTTTTGATAGGCCTTGGAGCTGCGAGGCGCACAGGGAAAGAGCAGGAAGGGGGGCGATGTCGTGTTGAGGGACACAGGGCGGATGTACTGGTGGGAAGAATGTACTGCAAGGGCAGTTGCCGGCAGAGCTCTGACGGCGCTACGCATGCATCCCTGTAAGTAAGGCCGGGCGCCCCCTAGCTTCAAAGCGGGTGCTGAAAGCGTCAGCCCAAGCGGGGCCGGAGCGGAGAGGCCGCAAGGGGGTCCGCCCAGATACCAGCTAACCGCGGGCCGCCCACGACTCGCTACGGCCCGACACACCATGAAACTCCGGGCTTCTCTGCGCCTCAACACATTCCCCCGTCATCACTTCTTCTTGGGGGCGCCGTCCTGTGAGGGCGCAGTCGATGCACACGGCCGGTCGGCTGGCGAGTCGCCCGCCCAGCCCCCTCCCTAAGCGGCCCTCGTGCCCCTGCTACGGAGCCCCAGCCCCAGCCCACAACCCGACGCTGCCCCACAGCCTGTGCTGCGCCGGCTACCCCTCCCCGGCCCACGTCCCTCCAGCGGCCCAGCCCCAGCCCTTGCGCAATGCAAACAAGGGCTATGTAAGACCTGTGTGTGGTGTATGACACACCAACGC
Source organism: Edaphochlamys debaryana (assembly GCA_016858145.1). Classification (NCBI taxonomy): domain Eukaryota; kingdom Viridiplantae; phylum Chlorophyta; class Chlorophyceae; order Chlamydomonadales; genus Edaphochlamys; species Edaphochlamys debaryana. Next base: position 489,461 of record JAEHOE010000021.1, on the reverse strand, counting down.
GCCCACCCACCTGCAGCTCGTCCTCCAGTAGGGCGTCAACGTCCTCAATGTCCTCGCACATGACCTCGTGCTGCGGGCAGAAAGGAACACGATTAAGAATTAAATGTACTGCCACGAGTTCTCTTTACGGAACACAGGAGGCAGAGGCAATGAGCGTCATGCCAGACAAGGAGCCCCCCTATTCAATGAATGCGCTGACCTCCGGCCCTGCCCATGACACTGCCGACCCTCAATCCCGCTCCACCCGAGCGGATCTGCCAGGAACCCAGCGACCCGGCGCACCTGCTTTCCCTGCGCCGCCTTTGGCGGCGGCGCGTGGTAGTCATCATGGTCGTACCCTCCGCCGCCGCCACCGCCGCCAAAGCCGCCGGCGGGCAGCTGCGCTGCCAGGCCCCGGTCTGGCGGCTTGTCGTTCTCCAGCCAGTCGTCGTCCAGGCCCCCAACCATCAGGTCTCCTGCCTGCGCCAGCTCGCCGTTGCCCCAGCCGCCCTGCTGCGGCCGCGCCGGCGGACGGCCCATGCCCGGCGGGTTAACACCCGACCGGATCGACGCGCCCATCGACCGGCCGCCGTACCCCGACGTCCTATTCGTGTTGTTCATGGGGCGGCCGTGGCCCCCCGAGAACACGTCATCGTCTCCCAGAACCAGGACCTCTTTGGGCTGGCCGGGGTCGGCCCCGCGGGAGCCGCCGCGCGAGCCGCCGTAGGACTCGCCGCGGCCTGGCGCGCCGCCGGCCGCCGCGCCGTCCTTGATGCGGTAGGTGGACTGAAGGGAGGACCAGGGGTCGTTGGGATCGGCAGCGGCCGCGGGCGCGGGCGGCGCGGCCTGCGCGGCCTGCGCTCGCTCCGAGGGCGCGGAGGGCTGCTCGTCCTCGAAGGAAGAGTATTGCTGGATGGGCAGCGTGGAGGACTGCTGGTTGGAGGTCCGTCTGGACGGCTGCTGCGCCATGGCCGGCGGCTGGCCGCCGCCTCCGCTGCCCCCGCCGGCGCCGCCGCCGCTGCCCCCGCCGCCGCCACCGCCGCCCACGTTTAGTGCCACCTGCCGGGGCGCACACGCACACGGTCAAAGTTCACCTCATACGGTACCCCGCGCCACCGTCAGTGATACAGAGCCCAGCCCCCAATCCATGCACCAAGGGCGTCGTGCAGAGGTCACCCAGGACGCGTCGCTGCGTGGCTGGTCACCTCCACCATCCATCCACCAGCCCCGCTTCTCCATGGGCGTCCCGCTGGCTTCAAGAGTGGCTGGGCACCTCTGGCCACCCCCACCTGTTCAGGGAAGAAGCCGCCATCGTCCTGTTGCCCGCTCCTGCGAACAGCGGGTTAACCAGGTCCCGATCAAGTCAGGGCGCCGTCCAGCCTGGGCACCGTCGACAGCATCCAGCCTGGGCCCCACACAGACCACGACCCAGGCTGGACCGCGAGTGAGCGGAGGTGCTCAGGCCTCATGGCCACCAGGTGCTTGCCACCGGGGCTGCCCACTGGCACAAAGCCGTAACCACTTTGCCGCACGCTGCGCCCTGCAGCACGGAGCGGCGCTCGAAGCCCAGGCCAGCCACTCACTGTCGGGACTGTAAGGACTGTTGGTGCGCTGGCCCCGACGCAACGGGGGCTGCTGGGGCCTGAGGTTGGCGCCGCGGGCAAGATGGGTGGTGTCAGAGGAAGTCACAGCGGGGTCTGAGCCAGGGTATAGAGTGCTGACCAAAAGCCCGGCAAGACCGGCCCCTCTGTTCCCCTCACCGGCTGGTCGGGTTTCGTGTCATCCTCGAAGTCTGTGCCTCCCTTCACAATCTGATCTACGCGCTTAGCCGCTTCCCGCGATTCTGTAAGGGTAACGCCAAAGGGGGGCGGGCGGGAAAACACGGGGTGAGGGCGGGGGCGAGGTCCCGTGAGGACGGACCCCGCTGAGCATGCGACCCCGTGAAGACATCTGTCGCGCAGATTTAGTGCGACCAAGGCGTTAGGGGTTACCGGCGAAGGTTGTGCCCTGCCCGCTCGTGAGAAGAACATGCGGGCGCATTCGAGCGGACCCAAACGACCCTACCTTGTGCTCGCTGCGCGTTGGGAGCCTCAGGACCCCTGGAGACAAGAGGGCAGTTGCGCCGTGAGTTTGGCAGTCGTCTACAGAAGCGGAAGCGATGAAGGCTCACCGCGGCTTGGTGTCCGGCGAAAACTCCGCGGCAGCATCGGACGCTCCTGCTGGTGCTGCTTTGGGTGTTGCGGCCGTCTCTGGCGCTGCGGCCACAGGGCGCGCTGCAGCGTGTCAGGCGACAATGCACAGCAGCGATACAGCTGAGAACGATGCCATGCCATCCAAGACCTCCTGAGTTGAGCATTCTCACCCTTCGAAGCCCCGCAGCCCATTCGAGCGGGTGCGTGGGCTTTGTCGCAAGGGGGCCCAAGCTCGTCTGTCCTCGCCGGTACTCCTCACGCGAGCTCCAGCGTTCTATTGTTCCAGTTACGGTGCTCTCAAGCAAAATGCGGGGGCTCAAGGCCGCGACTGCTGGTATCTGGACCTTAGAGCGCCTCAGGTGAACGAGAGCTGCCTGCTTCACTTCAACCTTGTGCGCGGTGGTTAAACGGCGTGTGGGTCAATTCCCTTTCAGTGAGAGAGTCTGTGCGGGTAGGTGCGGCGACGCGGCCGAAGAGGTCGACAGAGTCGTAGTGCCATCGCACGTCGGCACGTCGGCACGTCGTCGCCGCGGCGTCGCGCGTACTCGTCGCACACCTCAGCCTTTGCGTTGCGACAAAGCGAGCCCACTTGCACTCGCGGGACTTGCAGCGCACGTTCTTAGGCGGAGTGGTCCAACCTTCGGCGCCAACTGCCCCACCCTGCCCCACCCTTGACACGCGTTCCCCGCCTCTTCCCTCCGACCCCCTTCCCCCTTCCTCCCCCGTACCCTCTTGCCCATCCAAAACCCCATCACTCGCATGGCTATCCCCCGCCCTTGATGCGTCACCCCTTGCGCTTGAAGGCCTCCTGGGACCCTTCTAGGAATGAAAAGCCATTCCAACGCCGCCCAGCGAAGCCAGTCGAGATACCGCACCCTAATGCTTCTCCTTTCTTTCTTCGGACAATACCCCCGCCACCCACACTTACGGCTCCTTGGCCCGTGGGGCGAAGGGGCTTGCCCTAGAGCGTCCCCCTGGAAGACCCGTATCCTCGTGATATGGGCAAGAATGGACCACAAAGCTCAAACCCTCGCATCCTCACAGCAAGGCCTTCCCGCTTTTCCGTTCTTCCGTGCTTCCACATTCGGCTGGGGCCCTGTCAATGCCCACGTTCTTCTCGTACGGCTGGCCGCAAGTAGCCCTCAGCCCCTCACTCCCTGCGGAGCCCCGCGTTCCTGGTGCAACCGCATTCTGGCTGTTGTGGCCATGCAAGTCCCCACATGCTTCCCCTACCACGCACTGGCAGCAAGCGGCCCTCAGCCCGTCCAGGCCCTTCGCTGCCCCCTGCATCCCCACCCCACATCCTGGCAGGGGGTACTCCTGGCTACGCCTGCGGCCATCTGCCCTGTCCCCAAAGTCAGGTAGGCCTTTCGGCACGGCATGCGCCCTGGGAACCCAGGCCATCATCAGCGAATTCCCCATCTGTAGCCCGTGTCCAACGGAAGTCTGTGCACGTCCCAGCAAGGCCACACGCCGCCAAAAGTTTGAGCTGAATGCTAACCGTGCTGCCTTCTTGCCGGATCAGCCCTTGGGGGGCGGTCCCAACCGTGACCGCGGCGCTGGGCGGGGCGGCGGCGGCGATCTCCTCCTAGGAGAGGGCTGCCTTGCACGGCTGCGGTGGGAGGGTCGCACAGGGTGACGTGTTGAATGCTGAAGGCACCATGAGCCTGACTTGGCCCGCCCAGCAGCTCCCGCCACGGGCACAGTAACCGCAGCCTGCTTCTGGCCGCTCCTCCTCCTCGAACCCGTCCCGTTACCCGTGCCGATAGTCCCTCTTTACGCCATGGGCCCAATCCTACCCATCAGCATCAATGGGTACAAGAACTCACGCTGGCTTCCTCGATCGAGGTGGGGGAGAGGACAGGACGCTGCCAGCGCAGGGGGTCACGAAGGACGCCCGCGCGCACCCCCAGCTGAGCACGTAGACAAATTCCATGCCGCGCAGGCGCTCCGGGCAGCCGCCAAAGACGGCCGCCGTCACTGCCGCCGCCTGGGCGTTCAGAAGGTCAACGGCAGCCGATGGCTGGCCGATGGACAGACGCTCCGGATAGGCGGAGTAGTCGTCGGGGCTGTCTGTGTTGGGGTCATAGAGCACGGGTCGCAGCAGGCGCGCGCAGGCCCCGACGTCCGTCCCACCCGCGTAGAGGTACCACGTGCTGTTGGATTGGGCGGCCGTGGGGTCACGCGGGTCGTGGAAGGGGTACGTGGAGTGTGGGTCGAAGACGCCGCTTCCCGCGGTGGCCTCCAGCTGGTTGACGAAGGCGGCTACTGCAGCGAAGGCCGCTTGGCCCGGCCCACTTGTTAGTGTGATGCTGGCGTGGTCCTCCCTAGTGTCCCAGCGGCCGAACCAGGCGTAGACCCAGTCCTGCAGGGTCGGGGAGCAGAAGGCCGAGAGGGAGGGAGGAGGTGTGTATCGGGTGTGAGGGTGGCCCAGGTGGCTGAGGTAGGGCGTGTTGGTGAGGACGGACAGGAAGGGCGAGGGGGCGATGGAGGAGCCACGGGGGCACAAAGGCCACGGGAGAGTGGCCAGCCCCCTGCACGGCGCATACATGCCCACTTTCATGCTTGCCGATATTACTAGCACGACAGGCGAGTCCTCTGCTGTAAAAGAGCGCTGTTGAGTTGAAAGCCAGGGTCTGAAAGTGCCTAGCGCTTCACATCGAGCCAGGATGCAACCATAAGGCAGGCCTTGGATGGCGCGCAGGTCCCGCCCGCCTCGTCTCACCTTGGAATTCGAGGACATGCCGTCAAGCTCAAACCATAACCCCCAGTGAAGACATAAGCTGCGGCCAGGGGTTATGGTGGCAAGCCTCCAGCTCAGGTCCTGTCAGGGCCTGTCCAGTCTCGGCACACGCTAGCATGTTGCTTTAAGGCAGTCCACGCTCCTGGGTGGGAAGAGGACCCCGCACGCACCTGTATGGGTCCAGGTCGCGGGCCTTACATGTCGCTGTGGGGCTCGACGCCGGACTGTGGAGCACGTGAGAGGTCTTCAGGTTCAGCGGCGGTCGGGTGACACCCGCAGGCACAACGGCGGACACAGACGGAGTATCTATGAGGTCCTTCGGAAATCTGCAGCTAGACCACGCATCGCGCTGCATAAAAACTTACTTCCCTGCGATATCACTACCGTAGACACCTGCCGGAGACCTGCAGGTACACCGGGGAATCGGAGATAGGGGTGCCGAGGGGATTGGATGGGCATGACGCACACGTTACCCGCGACTCGTGCTCACGCTAGCAATAGAGCCCATGAACAGAGTCGGAAGTAAGTGAAGCGCGCCCCTATCATGACTGCTGCAGGATATCCAGCTCGTTCGCTGCGCAATCGCTGTAGCGCTGTCTCAGGATGTCGTCGAGAACGCTTCACAACGTGAATGCCCTTGTATAGTGACAGGGATTCAGTATATGAGTTGATTTTATGTGAGGACAGGGCGTGTCCGCAGCGCTTGATCGCGGAAGGCGAAGGGTTACGGAAGGCTTACGAAACGACGGAGGACGATACGAGTACCCCACATCCCAGCTTGGCAAGGCCTCCAGGGCCCAAACCGCTATGTGCCGCCCAGGAGACCCCTTGCCCCTCCTCGCCCTCCTCATTCCCGCCCTTCCCTTCCCTTTCCTGCCCTGCCCTGCCACACCCACCGCTGCAGGTCGAGCTTCCGCTTGGGCGGCCCTCAGCGAGGTCCGGCACGCAAGCGACCCTTCCCTCCCCACCTCCTGTTGAAGCTGTGGTCTGGAGGACTGGCGCCGATGCCTCAAGTCAGTCGTCGCTGGGGCAGACGAAGACACCGCTCGAGGACTGAGCCACTCCCTGCCGCTGCGGCTGCAGGGTCCTTGCTCAGGGGCGAGCAAGAGGAGGTTATGCGGCGGAGCAAGGCTAGCCCCAAGGGTGGCATTTCACAGATTTGGGCAGCACGCGACCGTGGAACGTCCCTGGTGCAAGCCTGTTGCAGCCTGTACCGGCTGAGGTCCCCCCCAGGCGTACTTCCCGCGCACAGACCAAGCAGGAGCCTCCAGAAGAAGGACACGTGCGCCACAAAACTGCTGTCAGGGTCAAGACTGGTCTAACAACCCACTAGCGTGACCTAGGCCTATCCCAAATATGACCCCCCCTCCCCCCCGGGTTTGCTTCGCGCTTTCCCACTGGATGGCCACCCCAGAGCTGCACCCCTGGCTGCAACCATCAAGAGCTGCGGCCCGAGGGCGTTGCGGGGTCCCGGCACTCCCGGGGCCCGTCGGGGCCCTGGATGGCCTGCCGCGCCTACAACCCTCTGCTGCTGTGACGCGGGACCGAAGCTGCCCGACTCCTGCTGTGGCATCGGGCTGAGGTTTGGGACCGCTGCAGGGGCCTCAGGGGATGACACCTAAGCCCCAGGTGCGCGCCACCGCATGAGGTCTGGACGGCATGCTGCTCACGCCGCCAATCCCCACAGGCCGGTGCGATGGCAGCACGGCAGGGCATAAGGGGGGGGGGGCAAGTGGTCGAAACAGTATGAACTCACCCGAAAGCGACCAGGCAGATGCATAGGGAACTGAAGCGAGGGTGACCACGGGTGACGGGGACCCGACTTGCCCGTGTCGTGTGCGGGGCTGGAGGGGCTTCCCGGAGTGACAAGCTTCCCAGTGCTGGCACAGCAAGCTTGGTTGACGGGCGGTGACCCTCCTTACCGCCTGCTGTGCGTCTCCTGCTGACTGCAGGATTGGATGCATCACGAGCTCCGCCACACGCCGACGCGGTACCGGCATGGCATGCCGCATGCCGGGACGTAAAAGAGGCATTACTTAGTCGCGCTGCTCACTGCCAAGCCCAGACGAAAGTGTGTATATGAGGCGTCCGGGTGCCCAACGCGAGAAGGGAGAGATGAGCAGAGCTGGTTATGGCGCCGTGTGCAAGTTGCGGTGTGACGCGCGCTAGTCCATTGCACGTGTGTGTGTTAGTGGGCGTGGCTGGAGCCGTGCGGCGGGGGCAGCGACTGACAACGAGGCATCGCTCGACCATCAGCGGGTCGTTGTGCATGCCGGTCGTCGTGGCACCTGACAGGGAGTGCACAGCGCTGCGTGCATCTGCAAGCCGCGCCCGCAGTACAGTTGCTTGTCGGGCCCTTTGTCCCGAAAGAATACTCGCCCCGCGAGGCATGACCCTGCAACAATGATGCGGTAGACGTCTAGACGACGCCGCCCACTTCCGGCACCTAGCTTCTTACGGAGCAGACGGTTTGCTTTAGGTGTCATACGCTTGGTGACCAGCAAGGCGTCGGAAGGGCGGTGCCGGCAACGCTCGCCGCGCGGGCAAAATGCTCTCGTCCGGGGCAGCCCCCCTGTTGTTGAATGGCTTCGGTATCGCATCGAGGTCATTCGCCCGGGCGGCTGCCGCCGTCGCTGGACGCAGCTCACCGACCGTCACCAGCGTGCGATTGATAGACTCCTTCAACAAGGAGACGGTCGACGATATCTTTGCACATGCGCTCAAGAAGCAGACTGGCGTCAGCCTCAAGTACATGCTGGACTTTGGCCAAAACCCCATCGACCGGCAAATGCTGCTCTCGGCGCAGTTCCTGCACAAGGAGCTGCCTGTGCGCCTGGCGCATCGCGTGGCGGAGTTGGAGAACCTTCCATACGGGCTATCAGCGAAAAAGCCCATCCTGCAGGTGGGCGTGGCCGCGTGGAGCGGAGGGGGTCCGTTCGCTGGCCACCACCGGCTGTCGAGCCCCCACGGCCGCTGCTCGGCCGCCTCCCGAGGGCCTAATCCGTGGCTTGACAGAGGGCACTATTCTCAGCAATTAGCGGACACACGGAGGCCGAGGGCGCACTCACGGGCCTGCCGGGCGCCGGCGGGGGACCACTGCCGCACCGGGTGCCCGGCACTAGGGTTTCGACGGCACCGGCTTGGGTAGCGCACGGCTCCCGTGGGCCCCCGGCACTCTCCTTCCATGCTGAGTCGGGGAGGCCGCTCTTCATGGCCCATACAACATCTGCACACGTGATGCGACGCGCTGCCCGATCTGGCAATCGTGCGGGGCCGACCCACATCGGGCCTAGCGCTGGCTAGGACCGCCGCTGGGCTGGCCACCGCCGGAACATAAGGGATACTGGCCCCTGGGCCGAGGGCCACGCCCGACCCACATGCTCCCACCTCCGGGGGCCCGACCCACATGGCTCACGGACCCTCTCCCCGGCTTGCATCTGGACCCACTCCAGGCCCACTCTGGGCCCCGTGCATGCGCCGCGCTGCCCTGGCCCCACGGACCTCAAGTCCACCTGGGGGCACCCTGCCATCGGTCCGCGCTCGTGCCCCAGACGCCCCACCCCACACGCACCCCCTCCAGTCCCACGACCCCCCTCTCCACCCCACCTTGACCACCCCCGCCCCACCCTCCACCACCCCCGCCCCCGCCAGGTGCGCGACTGGTACGTGGAGTCGTTCCGGGACCTGCGCTCCTTCCCGCCCATCCGGGACGCGGGGGACGAGGCCAAGTTCACCACCATGCTGCGGTCCATCTACCGCCGGTGGGGAGGGAGGGCGGTGGGGAAAGGTTGGAAGCAGGGGGGAGGGGGCATAGGTGGTTCATCTACCGCCGGTGGGGAGGTGATGCTCGGAGTGAGGGGGGGCGGAGAGGACGCGGGTGGGGGGGAGCGGGGAGGGAAGGTATAGTTGGGGGGCGGTTGATTTACCGCCGGTGGGGAGGCGGGGTGGGGATGGTGGAAAGCAGGGGGCGAGACGGGATTGGCGGTTCATCTACCATCGGTGGAAACCGGGTCTTGTTCCCGGAATGCACGGAGGGCGCGGCACGCGGGCTGGGCTCAAGGAGTGTCACCCTCCACCTCACCCCCCATCCCACCCCACCCGCCACCCCCACCCACCTCGACACAGCCACGCCAACGCCGTGCCCGTGATGGCCAAGGGCGTGGGCGAGCTGCGCGAGGAGCTGCGCGCGCAGCAGCGGCTCACGGAGCTGCCCGAGATCCACCAGTTCCTGGACGGATTCTACCTGAGCCGGATCGGGATCCGCATCCTGATCGGTGGGGCCTTGGGGGAGGGGGTTGAGAGAGATGGGGGGGCCAAAGGGGAGGGGTGGTGGTGTGTGTGTGTGGGGGGGGGGGGTTTGGGGGGTCTTGTAGGAGGGGAGGGGAGGACGGCGTGGGGGTTGAGGGGTGGCGAGGAGCAGGCGAGCTGGGTGCCTGGGCACGGTCCTCAGGACTGTCTTGCCCGCTCGTGCACCCCAGCCCTCTGCCCTGCCCCCTCGCCCACCCACACCACACCACACCCCGGCCACCCCAACCGCACGCAGGCCAGCACACCGCCCCTGCCCCTCCGCCCTGCGCCCCGCGCCCACGCATTGTGCACCCCGTGGCATCCCAACCGCACGCAGGCCAGCACACCGCCCCTGCCCCTCCGCCCTGCGCCCCGCGCCCACGCATTGTGCACCCCGTGGCATCCCAACCGCACGCAGGCCAGCACACCGCCCCTGCCCCTCCGCCCTGCGCCCCGCGCCCACGCATTGTGCACCCCGTGGCACCCCAACCGCACGCAGGCCAGCACACCGCCCCTGCCCCTCCGCCCTGCGCCCCGCGCCCACGCATTGTGCACCCCGTGGCACCCCAACCGCACGCAGGCCAGCACACCGCCCCTGCCCCTCCGCCCTGCGCCCCGCGCCCACGCATTGTGCACCCCGTGGCACCCCAACCGCACGCAGGCCAGCACACCGCCCCTGCCCCTCCGCCCTGCGCCCCGCGCCCACGCATTGTGCACCCCGTGGCACCCCAACCGCACGCAGGCCAGCACACCGCCCCTGCCCCTCCGCCCTGCGCCCCGCGCCCACGCATTGTGCACCCCGTGGCACCCCAACCGCACGCAGGCCAGCACACCGCCCCTGCCCCTCCGCCCTGCGCCCCGCGCCCACGCATTGTGCACCCCGTGGCACCCCAACCGCACGCAGGCCAGCACATTGCGCTCCACGAGCCCCCCAAGGGTGACCACATCGGCCTCATCTGCACGCGCTGCTCGCCCGTGCTGGTGGCACAGGTGGGGAGCGGGAACAGGGGGGAGGAGGGCAGACGGGGAAGGGGATGGAGGGGATGGGGGCTCGAGGCACGGGTGGGTTGGAGGGGAGCATGGAGGGTCTGGCAGGGGCCGCTTGATGGCTTGCCGGGTGTTGTAACCCTACCCCTCGCCCCTTCGTACGGCATCCGTGCGGCTGTCGTACAGGACGCGATCAACGACGCGCGGTCCATCTGCATGCGCGAGTACGGCGACGCGCCCGAGGTGTCGGTGTACGGCAGCCCCGAGTTCACGTTTCCGTACGTGCCCAGCCACCTGCACCACATGCTGTTTGAGCTGGTCAAGAACAGCCTGAGGGCGGTGCAGGACCGATTCGCAGACTCGGACGACCCCGCGCCCCCCATTCGGTAGGCGGGGAGGCCAGGGAGAGGCCTACGGGTTGCAGGGGAGCGTTGTGGGGGTGGGGGTGAGGGCGCAAACTTGGAAGGTGCACACTGCGGTAGGGGCAGACTGGGGGAAGCTGCCAGTACTGGCAAGGGCGCTGGCCGGGAGACCCGACAAAGCCGTGCTAAAAGGATAACAAGTCGAGGGCTACGCTGCGGAGCTGCCCGCGCCCTTCTCACCTCTGCCCCTGTCTTGCCCCACCCCCAGGCTGGTCGTGGCGGAGGGCGGGGAGGACGTAACGCTCAAGGTGGGCCCGGAGCTGACGTGGCAGGGATGACGTGGCGGGGGATCAGGGTTGTGGGAGCCCTCGCCCCAGTCGGGGATGCAAGTTGGCAGCGGCACGGTCTGGGCTTTGGGGTTGCCAGGATGAGATGCTGCCGACAGTAGTCTTTGCGTGCTGGGCAAGGGACGGAGGGGGCTCATCTCTGCCTCCACCTCGGCGAGGGGCTGCCGCCAGCAGTCTCTAACTGCCGAGCAGGCGGTAGAGGTTCCTGGTTCTCACCTCCCTCTCACGATCCCAATCCCATGCCATGCCTGATCAGGTGTCGGACGAGGGCGGTGGCATTCCCCGCAGCGGCCTGGCCAACATCTGGACGTACCTCTACTCCACAGCAAAGAGGTGCGGGGGGTGGAGGCCTGGAGAGGGGTGGGCGGTGGGGGCCTAGAGGGGGGGGCGGAGGGGGGTGGAGGCCTGGCGGTGTGTGTATGTGTGTGGGGGGGCTGTACACAACAAACAGTGGAGAGGTGCGCAGCGGTGGCGGAGGTGCGGTGGGCCCTGAGCCCCCCAGGAAGAGGCTCAGGGAGGTGTGCCCTTCCCCCACTCGAGCTGCCATCTCAAAACTCCCATCCACCAACGGCCAAACTTCAACCACCAACTCACAACCGCCCGCAGCCCCGTGGACCCCCGCATCGTTGACGACGCGGACGGCGGGCCCGTGGTCCTCGCGGGGTACGGGTACGGCCTGCCCATCAGCCGGCTGTACGCCAGGTACGGGATGCGCATGTGGGACGGCACGTGTGGGGTGCCTAGTGGACGTTTGTGGTGACTTGGAGGGGGGGCGGCGTACAGTTTTAGGGTACCACCGGGGCAGGAGAGGGGCGTGCTCATCGCAACGGGGGGCAGGCGTACTTGCGCAGCGGGAAAGCGTGCGTCATAGCGGGCTGGGATCAGGTCGTGCATGGTGGCCCCGCCGCCTCGCTGCATGCTCCCTCCCACGCCTCCTCTTGCCCGCCTCCCCCTTTGCCTATGTCTGCCCTGTGCCTTGCGTCCAGGTACTTTGGCGGGGACCTGCAGATCATCTCGATGGAGGGGTACGGCACGGACGCCTACCTGCACCTCAACCGCCTGGGCACCTCCCAGGAGCCGCTGCCGTAAGGCGGAGGGCGGAGCCCTGGAAGCGCAGGCCCCCGTCGGGCCCAGCGCGGGTCCAGCGCGGGCCCAGCTCCGGCCCCCAGCTGCGGACGCTCTGGAGGCTGACGGGAGGAGGTGCTGGCGAGGAGTGCAGGGCGGGTCGCAAGCGGCGCGCGAGGGGTGCTGTAGACAGGCACCCCCGCCCTCAACTGCTGGCGGCTGGGGGCCTGGCGCGCTGGGCAGCGGCCGGTTGGGCGAGGCACTGAGCCCACGGCCCGTCCGGGGAGGCGGAGGCGGACGGGATGAGGGCGCCAACCTTCACCGGCCGAAGCTGCCTGCAGGCGCGGCAGGGCGGAGGGAGCAGGAGGCGTTGGGCGGCCTGCGGCGGCCAAGTGCTGAGCCGCACCGCGCCAATGCGGCGGGCGGCGGGCGCTGGGCGGGCGGGCGCGCGAGCTTACGTTACACCAGGCGGGGTGGGACGGTGTGTGTGGTGATGTGGGTCAGGCGCAGGCAGGGTGCAGAGCGGGGCGCAGAGTCTCCGCTGCGCTGCGGTACTGCGTCCACGCTACCGGTACCCGTAATAACGCGGGCGCATGGGGGCGACGAGGTGGGGAGGGGTAGGGTTTGGCGCGGTGGGGATGGCGTCCCATAGAGAGAACGCGTGTAGTGACGTGCGGTTGTTTCTGTACGGTGTAGTGTGGAGTTGACGTTCGTTTGACGTGTTCCGTTCCCCGCTATACCGTATTGGCTTGCCGTTGCAAGGCAGGGAAGGTTTGCAGCGCGCCACAAGCCCCAGCGGTTTTCGTGTGCGTGTTGGTGTGTGCGCTGCGCTCACGTTATGGTGCTGAGCTTGAATGCAGGGGCTTGGGGAATTCCATGGAGGCTTCAAGCCCCACACACGCAGGTTTGCGGGGTTGAGGGTCAGAGGAATGCTCAGAGCAAGGCTGGACTGACCGCAAGGGCGCACGGCAGCCACCATACCGCGCCTCGTGTTGGCGGTGCACATGACTAGTTGCTAGCTTGCTTTGGGCTTGGCTTCGTGCCTGTTTGCAAAAGGCAGGGGATCGGCTTAACCCATGGGAATGAGGCTCAGAACTTGAAAGGACCGCGAGGGTGAGAAGGGAGCGACGGAGGCAGCGGGCAAGGCGGAACGGGGCAGGAACCTGGGCGTGTGCATGAGCAAGGCGACCTGATAGAGACCTGACAGCGCACGTGTTGCACTGTCGCGGGGGTATTTCATTGGCCCGAGCGGGCAAGCGGGCGCGAGCTCAACTGTAAGCCTCATCTGCAGACCGCGGCATCTCGCACTCAAGCTTCTCGCCATGTGTTCAAAGTCTTCAACCCTGCCGTGGTGAAGGCAGTCGCGGCAAGTCGCCTTGTATGTGTGCGCCTAAGGCGATAGTTGCAGTCGTGGGCCGGGCGTTCAAGAGTTGGTTGGAGCTCGGGCGCGAGGGGAGCGCGGGGGCGAGCGTGGGTTAGCGTGCCTGGCACACGCGTCATAGCCCGGCCGCGCCCTCGTGCTCTACAGAAGCCGGCCAGACATCAGTAGCTAGGCCAGCGCAACTCACCGCACAGTCCAGAGCGCGCGTTTCGCTGCTGCCGGCAGAGCGGGAGCCCCACCGACAGCCCACCGTCACCGAGCTTTGCGCTGCTTGACGCCTGCCACCTCGACCATGCACACCTGCTCACTCCGGCTCCGCGCGGGCACTGTCGGCGCGGTGCCGAGGTCTTTGAGGCCAATGCTAGTCGTGGCGCCTGGCGTCACCGCCCCTGCACCTCGCGCGGAGGTGCTACGGAGCCGAGCTGCACCCGCAGAGTCCAGCAGCGGTGGGTTCCTGCGGGTGTTCACATTCTCCGTGCGCGGGTTGGCGAGGAAAGCTGCCAGCGCAGCTGCAGTCTTAGCAGTGCCCTTGCAGTCCGCAATATACACGGCTAGCTGAAGGGCTCAGCGCGCGTCCGGGGCGTCTGCGGTGGCTCCGATGGAGTCCCCGTTCGCTATTTGCGTTGCCTGAGCGGCCCGCAGCCGGCCTAGGTTCAAATGGAAGGCCTGCCTCCACTTCCTCGGTCTCCACTTCCGGCCGCTCCCACCGGCCCAACGCCCACCGCTCGGCGCCGGCAGCGCACGCGTGTGCTGGCGCGGTCGCCACGCACCCACATAGGGCCGACCTTTTCACGCGCCCTCCCCCCGCTCACCCCCTTCTCTCTCCCCTCTCCCCGACCTTCTTTCTATCGTGCTAATAGTCGGCGACGACGGGGCGACGGACTACCAGGCCGTGGCCGCCAGCCTGAACGCGCTGCTGGCCAAGTCGCAGCAGCCGGGCATTACCGGCAAGGACCTGCGCAACCTGGTGATGGAGCGATTCGGCCGTAGCTACGACATCCGGCTCGGTGAGGAATGTTAGCTGCAAGTAACGCGGTGGTTCTGTGTGCAGCCAACGTCCAGCGTAACGGAGGGAAAGCATCCTGAGCACGCCTGCCCTGTCGGCTACCTGCCCTGCCCGCTGCCGCCCTCCCACAGCCCGGCTCCACGGCCGCATGTACCTGCAAGGTGAGGCGGGACGGGAGGGTGGGGTGGTGACGTCATCTAGGGCCAGGAGTACCTGGATCCTAGAGGTGCATGAGGCCGGCCGGGTGCGTGGGAGGGTGGCGTGGGCCAGGGCCAGGAGCCGAACCTCCAGCCTACCTCCCTGCCCACCCGCCCGGCCGCCCCCACGCGATGGTTGCGTGGGCCAGCACCTGGACCTTTAGCCCCACATGGGTGCATCGTCCGGGGCGAGGAGCCGAACCCCCAGCCAACCACCCCCCCACCATGCCTCCTCCCTCCTTGGCTCCACCCCTTCGCCCACCCCGCCTGCGCCACCCCCCCTAATCCCCCAGTCATGTGGCGCTTCCTGGAGCAGAAGTCCTTCCCGCTGTCCCCCGAGGAGTACATGCAGCAGCTGGACGCAGTGGCGGAGTACCTGAACGACTGGGGCATGGCGGACACGGTGGGGGGAAGGGGGGGGGGCAAGGGCCCGGGGGGGGGGAGGGGGCTTGGGGAATGGTGTGTGGGGGGGACTAAGATCTTGTGAACCTAAACGACTGGGGCAAAGCGGACACGGGAAGGAAGGAGGGGGGGGGGCGGGGGAGGGCGCTGGAAGGGGGCATGGGCACTTGGGGGGCAAGGGCATGGGGGGGGGGGGGGCATGCGACAGGTGAAGGCACGGCAGTGCGCCGCCGTGTTGCGGCCGGCCGGCTGTGTAGGCCCAGCTCTCGGTATGGTGCATGCGCGCTCAAAGCCCCGCCCCGTCATCCTCCCCACGCACCCCACCCCCCACCCCCCTCCGCAGGCGCGCCAGGGCATCATGGGCGCCCGCAAGCCCCCCGGCTACACGGGCGGCGGCAACGCCCGCTGCATCTCCATCCCCCTCCCCGTGGACCTGAGCGGGGCGCGGGGGGCCGAGTGGCAGTGAGCCGCCCCCCGTGGCCGCCGTACTGCCGTACCGGTTGAAACCGCCCGCGACCTTGGCCGGCGTTCACGTGACTAACGGCGTCACGTGGACGGCTTCTGGCCCAGGGCACAGCGGGACACTAGCCGGGGAGTGATTGTTGGGAGCGAGACTGCGGGACTGCGAGGGGCAAGACTCTGCGCGGAATGCGGGGGGCTCGCGGGTGGTGCAAGCCCTGCCGGGGCGGGGCCGGCGGCTGAGTACGGAGTTGTTGATCGGAAGAGGTGAGGGCAGTCGATGCCACGTTCAGCGCTAGGATCGGGAGTGGTAGCGCCTGGCGCTGCGCGAGTGGATGCGATGCGGGGATGGCAGGGCTGAGTGCTTCGACGAAGATTGAGAGCACGTGGGCACGTGGGTGTGGGCGCGAGAGTGTACCCTCCACCTCGGCCGTTCTTGGCCGATGCCAGGCGAAGCGGCCCGCGCCCGGTGCGGCGAGTTGTTGTGTACGGAAATGCTGCGTGACGTGTACGGTGAGTGCGGCATGTGTACGAATATCGTGCATGGAGACACGTGTGTGGCGAGTTGGCGGGCGCGCATGGGAATTTGGTCCGCATTTGAGGAGAGTGGAGGCGGTTGGCGGTTGGTGCTCGAAGAAGACGGGGGTGCGCGGGGGGTTACGGAGTGTTGTATTGCGAGTGTTGTATGGGACAAGTTGCGACTCTGACTGGGGCTTGGCGGGTTGTGGTTGTGTTGCTTGTGAGCCTTGTGCGTTTCCAGCCAAGGCTCGCGGAGGGGGGCCTAACGAAGGATTTGGAGGTGCGACTCGGGTGACTTCCGGTGGTGTTGGGCCCACTCCTCGACCGCTTCTTCGGACCGCTGAAGCACGCTTCTAGGCCGCCGGATTGTGAGAGACGGCGGTTGTGTGCCGGTTCCCTGTTGCGGGGCGGGGCGGGGTCCCGACGGGGGTGCAGGAAGTCGGGGTGGGATCTTGCGGCCGGCGCCGCAAGCTGTATCCTTTTATGTTCATGTGCCGGCCCGGTTTCGCCGGGCGAGGGGACGCAGCGGGAGCGCGTGTGAAGGCGTGTGTGCTTACTGAGGTTTGGTGCGCATTGCGTGACGTTTTGGCCGGCTGGCCCTGTGGGAGCGGACTGAGGTTGCGGAGAGCGTACGTGTGAGCGTGTGGTAGCTGTGCAGCGCCGGGAGCGCTGCCGAGAGGTGTACGTTGTTTTGTCTTGCGGGTTAACTAGCTGGTCACAAGATCTGCTGCTGTGAACCCGTTCCAGTGCCCTGCGCCGCTGCCACTTGGCCCTCCACAGTACCGTCGCCGGCTTCGCCGCCGCCGCCGCTTTCGCCAGGTGCTGGCAGCACCCGCTGAAACTTGTGGAAGCAAACACGGGCCTCTGACGGACGGGACTGGCGTTGGGACTGGCGAGCGCGACGACTGTACAGCCATGATCCATGAACCGTCGTACGCAGAGAGAGTCGGCCCAATCAGTGATGTTTTAGCAGTCTATGCAATGCCTAGTGCATACCGGTACTCGTCATCCTCCTGCAAAGCTATCTATCCGCTGCGTATCAATGCCAGTGACGCAATGGCCGGCACGCCAAGCCAAGCTGCAGTCCACACAGGGTCCACACGCACCGCCCAGTTGCCCGTCCACTGGGCACTCGACCCTACTCCCCTACCACATTTACCAGCAGTACCACCCAGTACCAAAGGCACAGAGCCTACTCCTACCTAGCTGCTCAGGGGCTGCCCCGGCAGGCCGGCCCCCCCGTAGTCCTTCGGCTACTCTAGCATAGCCGTTCTCAGCCGCATACCGCTCCGTGTAGTGCTAGATAGCCCTGTTGCTAGTGCACTGCATGGAGGCTATGCCCTCCGACCCCCGTAGTCCTCCGGCTCTGCTGCTCCAGCGTCCAGCCGGTGCGACCCTGTGCAACCGCTCAGGGGCTGCCCCCGTCAGCCCAGGACGCGAGCCAGTCCGCATCGATCTCCCCTCCCCCCTCCTCGTCCTCCCCCTCCTCCTCGTGCCCCCCCTCCCGCTCCTCCTCCCCGTGCCCCCCCTCCTCCTCTTCTTCCTCGCCCCCCTCGTACCCTTCCCCTCTGCCCTGGCCTCCGTCGGCCGTCGTCCCCTCCTCCTCCTCCTCTTCCCCCTCCCCCTCGGGCGGCTCCGAGCCCTCGCTGCCCCCCTCTCGCACCGCACTGCTGTCCACCGCCGAAGCCTCCTCGTGTGGCGCAGGCTCCTCCCCGCCCTCCTCCCCGCCCTCCCCCTCCTCCTCCTCCTCGGGGCCTTCCGGGTCCTGGGAGTACTCTTCATCCTCCTCCTCCTGCACGTGCTCCTCGCCCACCCCCGCATGAGACCCCTCCCCCTCATCTTCGTACGCCCCTTCCCCTTCCTCGCCCTCCTCCTCCTCCGCCACTCGCCCCTCCGCCCCTCTCCCTTCCCCACCCTCCTCCTCCTCCTCTTCCTCGTCATTCAGCTCCCCACCCACCCCCTCCCCCTCCCCCTTCCCGCCCCCCGCACCCCCCTCCCCCCCTCCCCTCTCCCCCCGGGCAGACGGCAGCGCCGAGGAGGGCGGCGCCAGCGCCAACCGCCGGGCCTCCCGACCGAACAGATCAGCCACCCGGGCCAGCTGCTCCAGGCCCGCACGGGCCCCCGGGTCCAGGTCCAGCCTGCATGGGGCAGAGGAAGGAGGGATTCAGGATCCGTTGCAGTGGCCGTACGGGATAGGATTGGTAGGTCGACGCCTCTCGTGGTGCATGTGCTGGTGATAGATCTTTAAGGTTTAGATCTTTGGATGCCGTACAAAGACGCCATCAGGTTTCCTGGACCATCCTGGATAGGATAGGTAGGTCGACGACTTTCGGGATGCATCTGATACTGGGAGCTCGCGCTAGCTAGGTGCCGGCATCGCCCTGTGCTCACCCCTGCGGATCGGCGCATCGCAGCTCCCGGACCAGATCCGTTAGCGTGCCGGACAGCTCCCACGGATCCGCCGGATCCGGATCTGGATTCCCCGCGTCCCCGCCGGCGCCGCCGCCTGCACCTCGCGAAGACCTGCCCCGGCCGACCCCATCCGGTGTCGTCGTGGCGGCCGCCGCCGCCGCCGCACGCGCCAGGCCGCCGCCGCCGCCGCCGCTGGCCCGGACCCGGGCAGGGCTGCTGGCCGGCCGGCGGCTGGATCGGCCCTTGCCGTGCCCCGATCCGGATCCAGATCCAGATCCGGAGGCGGCGCTGGAGGAAGCTGGCCCCCTGGCAGAGACTGCCCGCTGAGGCGACCCCCGCCGGCTGCCCCCGGGCGAGTAGGGCCCCTTTGGAGCTGGGGACCGCGGCCGGCCGGCGCCGTACGTCGTACGGCTCGTCCCGTACGATGATGACGCGGCGGTCGTACTGGTGTACACCCGTACGTTGCAGTACAGCTCGTCGTCCTCGGCAAAGGACACGCGGCTGCCGGGGAGGGGGGCCATCGCCTCTACCAGGCTGCAGGACGGGGGGGGGGGGTGCAGGGGCAGGGGTGGAAGGGTGACCGCGGGACGGACGTGTCTAGCGCCGCTCCCCGCCTCCCTGCCCCTTGCCCTCCCTAATTTCTCTGCACGTCCCCTGCCCTCCTCTCCTCCCCCCCACCTGTGTATGTGGTGCCGGAGGTACCGCAGCACCTCGGGCGCCCCCGCCCCCATACACACACGCTTCATGCTCTGACAGCCCCCTCCTCTCCTCCCCCCCACCTGTGTATGTGGTGCCGCAGGTACCGCAGCACCTCGGGCGCCCCCGCTGTGCCCCCCCGCAGCGCCGCCCGCGCCGCCAGCTGCTCCGCCGTCAGGCCGGGGGGGAAGAGCTCGGACAGGAGGGAGCCCTGGGGAGGGTGGGGAGGGTGTGTGGGAGAGGACAGGAGGCAGCAAGGTAGGGATGGGGTGTGAACGCAAGCTGTCACTGGCCCCCCCACTCAACGTGACCCTCAGCCTTCTGTCCCCTGCGCCCCGCCCCTGCCGTACAACCTGTCGTACCACACACACGCCGTACAGCATCCCACACGCACCTGTGCCAGCAGCGCCCGGTGCGCGCGGCCCAGCGCCGCCATGGTCCGCCGCACGCCCGCAGAGGACAGCGGCGGCACAGAGGGGCTGAGCCCCTCCCCCTCCCCCTCCCCGTCCCCCTCCGCCTGCCGCCCGCCTCCTCCCCCGCCGTCCGCATCCCCCCAGGCCCCGTGCAATCCCAGCCCCAGCCGCAGGGGCGGAGGCGATCCGGGGCGCGCAGGGCTGGCCCCGCCCCATCCCTCGGCCTCGACCGAGCCGGGTCTCGTGGAGGCGGAGGCGGAGGCGGAGGCGGAGGCGGAGGCGGTGGCGGGGCGGGCGCGGGGTCCGACGATGGTGCTGAGCCCGCGCGGCCCCCCCGGCCCCCCCAGCCCCATGGCTGCCACTACCGCTGGTTGCATGAGGCGCGTGTAGTGCTGGTGGTTGTGAAGCTGGGGGGGGGGGTAAGGGGGGTTGAAGGTGGGGGTAGGGCGGGAGAAGCAGGGGACACGAGGTGGCGCGGTGGACTGGCGGCGCGGTGCAAATTGGCGTCGGCTCTCGCCCTTTCTCCCCCCGTTTTCCTCCCTTGATCTCCCCTCCTCTCCCCCCATCCCTCCCCACCCACCACCCCCACCCACCTCTCAAGCCCTCCACCCCCTCCACCCCACCCACCCACACCACCACCCACCGCATTGATCGCCTCCGCCGCCGCCGCCTCCGCCTCCTCCATCCGCCGCCGCATGCACCCCAGCAGCTCCCCCTGCCGCCCCAGCTCCTGGCCCGCGGCGTGCAGCTCGGACTGCAGCTCGGCGACACGAGTGGCGCTGCGGGGTAAGAGGAGGGGGCAGGGGAAGGGGGCGAGGGGGGAAGAGAAGGGGAGCAGAAGGGGATCAGGGTGAGGGGATGGAAGGGCCAAGGGGGGAGGCAGGGGCAGGGTGGGCAGCTCGGACTGCAGCTCGGCGACACGAGTGGCGCTGCGGGTTGAGGGGGAGGGGGAGTAGGTGGTAGGGTTGAGGGCAAGGGCAGGGGCAGGGTGGAGGGGCGGGCTTTTCAAGAAACCCCTTCACTCCATCAGCCCCTGCTGCCCCCCCCCCCCGCCACACACACTCCCCAGCCCCTCCCCGCCCAACCTCCTCTCACCGGCTGCTCTTCATCACCTCCTCCAGCTGAGCCCGCAGCGCCTCCACCTGCGCCCCCTGCCGCGCCAGCTGCGCACGCAGGGAGGAGGCCAGGGAGGTAGGGGAGCCGGAGCCGCCACCGCCCGAGTAACCGCGGCCGGGACTGGGGGGAGGGGTGGTGGAGGGAGGGAGGGAGGGAGCGGGTTGGGAGAGGGTAAGACGGTGTCATTGGGTAGAAGGACTATGGAGGTGTGTAGATTGCATGAGGCATGTCAGCGTGCGATCTCTTAGCGATCCAGCTGTGCTTTTACACCCTCACTTTCCTCCCGCATTGCCCTCACCCCCAGTCCTCACGCGTGTGGGTTGAGCACCTTGTCCCGCCCGCTGGCCGCCGCCGCCATGGCCGCCGCCACCATCTCCTCCGTACGGATCAGTGCCGTACGGTTGCGCTGCGCCTCCGTCTCTGCGCGGGCCTTCTCGGTTCGGAGCACGCGCTGGGTGGGGGGGACGGTGGGTGCCGAAGGGGTTGGGTAGGGAAATGGGTAGAGCGGGGGCCGAGGGCCGCGGGTGAGTCCCAGGGCCCTACTCACTGTCCCGCGGGCGGCCCCTGGCCTTGGGCGAGCATTCTCCCGCTGTGCCTTGCGTTTCCCCTTCCGCAACCTCACTGGCAAACCACCTGCCCTCCCCCCTCTAGCCCCTCCCTCCCTTGGCCCCTCCCTCCCCTAGCCCCTCCCTAGCCCCTCCCGCCCTTCCCCCGGCCCCGCTCAGCCTCACAATGGCGTCCTCCGCCGCCGCCAGCGCCGCCCGCATCTGCCGCAGCTCCTCGCTCAGGCCCTCCACGTCCCGCCCGTCCGGGCCCACGCAGGCCCGGCCCCTGGGCCCGGCCCTTGGGCTGCCGCCCTCCCGCCCGCAGGCCCGGCACACCAGGCCCCCCAGGCTGTGCGCCAGCTCCTTAATGCGGGCCTCGTTGGCCTGGCGCTCCGCCTGGGGGGGAAGGTGGGAGGAAGGTGGGAGGAATATGGGCAAGGCTGACGGGAAGGTGGGGCAAAAGGGGGGGCTTCTTGTTGCGGGCCTCATTGGCCTGGCGCTCGGCCTGATGAGGGGGAGGAGGGCGCGGGAAGGGGTAGGGGAACGAGCTGGGGAAAGGGTTGGGGAAGGTGGGGTGTGATGGGGCAGAGGGCTGGCGGGACGAGGGGATACGAGGGCAGTGCGTGGTCGATGGGGGTGGGTTCGGGTGCGTGGGGGTCAAGCGGGGAGTGGGAAGGTGGCACCGGGTGATTGAATTGTGAGGCAAGGGTGCTAACCGCCCGTCCACTGGACGGCATGAGCTAGGGCTCCCGCCCCCCTGGGCCTTACTGGGCCTTACTGGCCCCCGGACCCGTAGGTACCACTCGCCTGCGCCGCCGCCGCCGCGTTAAGGCTGGGCGAGCCGCTCCGGAACGTGAAGCTGCCCCCGCCCCCGCCCCCGCCGGAGGACAGCCCTCGCTCGCCCCCGCTCCCGCCCCCGGCCCCGCCAGCGGATGGGGGGCGGGAGGCAGCCCGCATGCCGCCAGCGGATGAGGGCCGAGGCCGGGGCCGGGGCGGCATTCCCACCCCCGACAGGTCCACGGATGTTGGTGTTGGGTTTGAGGATGTGCCCATGGCGGCGGCGGTGGTGGTGGAGACAGGGGCGTCGGTGGGCGCTGACCAGGCGAACATGGGGCCCGACCCGGAGGGTCTGCGGGGAACGGCCGAGCCGGGGGCTGGGCCCGGGTGGGGCACGGGCGGAGGCCTGCGAGGGCGTTGCGCGGGGGGGGGGGGGCGCGGGTGTGAGAATGTGGGTTTTGCTTTGGGCCCTGGTGGAGCAGCGGATCAAAGCAGCAGATCACCGGCTCGCACGCTGAGGGCGCAAGATTGCTGTATCCCCGGTTGAGCAGCGGATTATCGTGGGAGGGGAGGTTTGGGCCTGGTGCCAGGCAAAGCAACGCGGGTTGCAGCTTGCACGCCCCTCCCCAATCCTTCCGTCACCCATCGCACCAGTCATCCCGGTGGGTGGCGGTCCGCGGCCTCTCGCGAGCCGTCTGCGGGCGCTGCCGCTGGGGCGTTGCCGACATGCCTTAGAGCGCAGGCGGCCTGCGCAGGGAGCGAAGGCGCCCCAGAGGCAGACACCCGGGGGAGGACGAGGGGTGGGGTGGGGTGGGGGTTAAAGGGGCAAGGTTTGGGTACATCAGCGGCGTGGGAGCCGGCAGAGAGCGCATTTGTGGTTAAATTGGCCCCGTAGGCACCCAGAGCGTTGTGCGCGCAGGGGGGGAAAGCGACTGCCTGCAGTGAAGGCGCATGCATACGCTCGATGGCACGCGTTACCTTACGTCGCTGCAACGGGATCCTCAGCAAAGTTGAAGTGGAGCATCTGTGCTCTCAGGGGCTGCGGGTGCGACGGCCCGCGGCATGGTCCGGGCACCGAAGGCTTCCGCCAGCCCGCGACTTTGCGGCAGTCTAGCGGTGATTATGTTGTAAGGGTGCTTAGCCAGAGCTTAGCATGGTTTGTGAAGTGAGTTGTAAGCACCTGCCGGTGCCTGAGCACGTAAGGAATGCACCCGCGTGCGGGTTGAGTTTGGCTTCGCCCCTTTGAGTTTACATGGGAAGATCGCCGTGTGCTGTTAATAGCGCAACGAAGGTAGCCCATCGCCGTCGAGTGCACACGCACACACGTACCCAGCACCCGGCGGTCCCCTCGTCCTCCCGCTCGTCGACAAAGGTGAAGTCCCTCTTGCCCTGACCGATACACTTTGAGGACTAAGCGCATCACAGCTCATGGCAGGCCCACACATAGGATTCCTCGAGCCTTACAGGGGCACTGGCATTCTACTGCCTGTTAGGAATGACGCGTTACAGGGTTGCGGCCAGCGGGCAGACGAGCTGCCGGTCCCGCACAAGGGGGAGAGAGTCAACTTCCCCCGACCCCAGGCGTTCCCTAAGGGATTGTCCAACACCGAGTCAACCACCTACTCCAACCCATACAGCCACAGTCTCAACCCGAGTGGGCCAGCTTCATCACAAGCACCGTAACCAGGCCGAGTCAGGGGGAAGGCAGCTCGACATCCGCAGCGGGGTTGAACCGCGGCTTCCCTGCCACGCCACCCAGGAAAGGGTGCTCAGGCGGAACGTCGCTCCACTTCTTACTGAAACCTTGACCACAGTCTTCCGCAAAGGAACGAACCCGAGCCCAGAATTCTGCCTGTTAGCCTTCATGCCTGGGCTGTTCCCCAGCAAGGTCCCGCCTTAGGGAACTCCGCCTGTCCCACTCCCTCGCGCTATCCAGCTGCCACCTACACACCGACACTCCAACGCTTCCTCCCCCATGCAAGTGATCCAAACCAAGAGCAAGAGCCTCCCAACTCAGCCAACACGACGCCTTGCAGCACGCCTCGTTAAAGCCCCTAGTCCCCCCACGTGTGCCTCGGCCTGGGCTCTCAGTTGGGCCATCGCCTCCCACGGGGCCCGGCTCCAACGCTGGAGGCGGCTGCTGGTCTGCGTTCGGGCATGGCCAAGCTCCCGCAGCCCAGCGGGGCACCAGCGGATATCCAGCCCCCAGGACGCCCTCCGCGTGTTCACTCCTCAGGGCTCAAGTGACTTAGCTGCCAATTGCACTCAGCGCTGCCTCCAGGACACCTCTGCTAGAACCACTGCCGGCCCGGCCGCCCCTTCATGCCCGCTACCGGCCTGGGCCTGGGCCTGGGCCGGGCCTGGGCCCCGCCACCGACCGCACACCCGGCCCCGGGCTTACGCGGTGAACCGCCCCCCGCCTGCTAGCCCCCGCCTGCTACCCACAACACAGGACCCACTCAGGTCCCGCCCAGCTCGGGCCCGGCCCCAGGCCCAGCTCGGGCCCGGCCCAGGCCCAGCTCGGGCCCAGCTCAGGCCTGCGAGAGGCTGTTGATGGCCTCGGCGCAGATCCCGGTCATGGATGACTCAGGGCCGTACACGGCCACGGGGACGCCGATCTGGGGCCCCAGGGCCCGCATGAGCTCCAGGCCCTTTTGCCAGTTGGGGCCGCCGCGGCGCACGAAGATGCGCACCTTGGCGGCCTGGGGGTGGGGGTGGGGTGGGGGCAAAGGGGGGGGCTTAAGGTGTGTTTCGTGCCGTGTGGGCTTGTGTGTGTGTGGGGGGGGGGAGGGTGAAGGTGCGGCGGCGCACGACGATGCACACCGTGGCAACGTGGGGGATAGGGGGTAGGGGGTAGGGGCTGGAGGGGAGGGTTGGGGGCAGGTAAGCTGGGGTGAAAGGTAGGGCGTGTTCGTGCGGGCGTGGGTATCATGTAACTTTGTGCCCAGGCGCCCCAACACCGCCGGGCCCCGCCGCTCCATTGCCTGTTGCAGGCCGCACCTGCAGCGCCCCCGCCTTCTCCTTGAGGGCCTGGATGATGCCTGGGGGAACGGAGGGGGGGGGGGGGTCATACGAAATGGAGAGAAAAGAACGAGAAGGAGCGGCAGCCAGCTGGGAGGAGGGGGAGGGCGGGGAGGTGGGAGAGGGAAGGGGCTTCAGACTTGACTTGGATCGGGGCAGGGAGGGAACGGGTCAGACATGCAGGCTGTCCGCCAGGCCAGCTCGTACAGCGCGTGTGTTCACCGCCGCCGGCCGAGGTGTGCGCCGTACTGCCGTACTCACCCGTGAAGGTGGCCGCCACATCGGTGAAGTTGGCGATGCCCCCTCCGATGAGCAGCGCCCGGGGGCGGCCATCGGTGTTGGAGGTGGCAGAGTCGAGCACAGTCCTGGCGTACTGGTACGTCTCGGCCGTGTTGGGCGCGCCGCTGTACTCGCCGTAGTTACTGCGTCGTACGGCAGGTTGTACGGCGGCAAGTGCATGAGTCAGTGTCCGACTCCCCCAGCCTCCCCCACGCTCCCCCCTCTCCCCAGCTCCACCCCCGTCTCCCACTTCCGTGTTGGTGTCCATGTAGATGACGGACCCTAACCCCCCC
Organism: Edaphochlamys debaryana; assembly: GCA_016858145.1. Classification (NCBI taxonomy): domain Eukaryota; kingdom Viridiplantae; phylum Chlorophyta; class Chlorophyceae; order Chlamydomonadales; genus Edaphochlamys; species Edaphochlamys debaryana. Next base: position 463,983 of record JAEHOE010000021.1, on the reverse strand, counting down.
CCCTCCCCCTGATCCCACTCCTCCCCAGATCCTCTACCCCCCCCCTCACCCCAGCTCTGCCGCGAAGCCCAGGTCCGCGATGGTGTCCGTGTAGATGACGGAGGCGCCCCCGCCCGCCACCATGAGCCACACGCGGCCCTGAGGGGGGGGGGGGAGAAAGGGGGGACGAGGGGGTGTAGGTTGTTGTTGTTGTTACACGGACAAGTAAGGGCATCAGCCGTGAACTCCCATACGGGCCGTGGGCCAAAGGGGCGTGTGTCCAGTGAGGCAGGAACAAGTAAAGCTAGGTTGAGTGGGCCCCAAAAGCGCCCCTCCCAGATCTCACGCAAGACACGGTCCAGCTGCCTGGCATCCGACCGAGTCATGGTGGCACCCATATCACTAATAGGCCCGCAGGTGAGGATGCCCGGACCAGTGGCCCGTGGCCAACACGCGCCCCCCATGGGCCTGAGCGAGAAAAGCCGCAGCCAGAATCCCACCATGAGGATGAGCACCGTGAGTTGAAGTGAGGCCCCCCTTGCCTCCTCCCTCCCTCCCCTCCCTCCCCTCCTGCCCCCCTTCCCTCTCCCCCCCTCTTGCCTCCCCCCTTGCCTGGGGGTTGAGCACCGTGAACTTGAGCGAGGCCCCCGTGGCCTCGTCCAGAGCCGCAATGGTGGTCTCGGCGGGGGACAGGAGGCGGCCGAAGGGGAGCGGGAACTCGATCTCGGAGGGCTCGGGGGCGGAGGAGGAGCCGGGCCCGGCCTGGGGGGGGAGAGGTTGGGAAGGGGAGGGGGAAGATGGGTGGAGACTGGGGAGGGGCGGAGCTGGGGACGCGGAGAGGCTAAGGGTGGGGGCAAAGCACCTTCAAAGCACCTTCAAAGCAACCCCTGCTCCTCTCGCGGGATAGACTTGCCCGCTCCCCCATCGGTCCCCCCCCCCTCGGCACTTTCCGCTAGGGGCGTCTGGGGGCCGAGGACTGTGCTCCTCCTGCTCCGCTCCTGCTATGTTCCTCCTCCGATCCGATAGAGAGCACCGCTCGTACCCGGCCCCAAACGGCCCCCCATCCCCCCATCTACCGCACTACCCGGGTGCCAAGCCTCTTTTCAGGGTCCCCAAACTCGACCCACATCCCCCTTTTACAAGGGCGGAGAAAAGGGTGGAGAAATGAGCGCGATACGGCCAGTACCCACCCCTCCCCACCCCGAACCCCATCCGCCCCGGGCACCCGCCCCGCCCCGAACCCCAACCGTCCCGCCCTTACCTGCGCCGCCGGGCCCGCCCCCGCCGCCCACTTGGCGGCGCAGCGGTAGCGGGCCGTGTCGTCCAGCTCCACCCGCATGTCCAGGGGGAAGGGCTGGCCGCTGGCGTCCAGGGTCCTGACAGGGGGGGGAGGGGGGGGAGGGGAGGGATCAGGGGGGGAGGCAAGGGCCGTGTCGTCCAGCTCCACCCGCATGTCCAGGGGGAAGGGCTGGCCGCTGGCGCCCAGGGTCCTGACAGGGGGGGGAGGGGGGGGAGGGGAGGGATCAGGGGGGGAGGCAAGGGCCGTGTCGTCCAGCTCCACCCGCATGTCCAGGGGGAAGGGCTGGCCGCTGGCGTCCAGGGTCCTGACAGGGGGGGGAGGGGGGGGGGGGGGGAGGGATCAGGGGGGGAGGCAAGGGGCCGTGTCGTCCAGCTCCACCCTCATGTCCAGGGGGAAGGGCTGGCCGCTGGCGTCCAGGGTCCTGACAGGGGGGGGAGGGGGGCAGAGGGGGGAGGGATGAGGGGAGGCTAAGGGCGTCAGCCGCACACACAACAACATCTCCCTTCCTCAGGCCGCCCGGTGTTGCTGCCCCCTTGCCCTTCCAAACCTGCAGCCGCACGGCCTGAGGCACCTCGCCTGCCAAGGGGTCCCTCAACACGAGGGAACCTGCTCCCTTGAGCTGCCCCTCGACAGCGCAGCCACCGCGCTGGCCAACCGCTGGACGGTACGCGTCAACCGCGCATGCCCCAGTTGCAGTCATGCTGAGCCGTCTCACGAGCCCCTTCGCCCAACCACGGCCACCCCAGCATGCTCCACACACGCGCCGCACCACCCGCCGTACATGCCGTACCACGCGCCGCACGCGTGCCGTACGGTACGGCACGGTACGGCAATCACGCTCACCAGGGGTTCATCTCCAGCAGGGTCATGTCCAGGTCGTGGAATACGGCGAATGCGGCGGTGATGAATCGCTCCAAGGCGGGCTTGACCTCCAGGGGTAGCCCGGAGATGAGGGGGGCGACCTGGGGGGGTGGGGGTTGATGGGGTGTGTGGAACGGGTTTGGCAGGGAGGCGAGACGCCTTGATGGGCACAGCGTCCTCAAACGTCCCGGCCCGGGCCCCGTGCGCACCCCTACGCACTCCGCCCCCCACGACCCACTGCACACAGCCCCGGGCCACGGAGGCCCTCCACACCACCCCCAACCCTCCTCCTCCCTTCCCCGCCGCTCCTTCCCTCCCTCCGCGTTCCCCATCGCTCGAAATCCCCCCACCCCCACCCCCGCCCCCCACCCCACCTGCTCGCTGGTGAGCTTGCCCGGGGGGGACACCTCGAGCACGTCCAGGGTCACGGTACGCAGCTTGTCCCAGTTCTATGTGTGTGGGGGGGGGCGAGTGGGAGGGAATGGGTGAACCATCCCTCATGTCCAGCCCCATGTCCAGCCTACGTCACGCCTGCACACGGGGGACCCGCCGCACTCTCCGGCCTCGGCTGCGCCTTCACCCCTCCCCCCCCCCCCCCCCCCCCCCCCCCCCCCCCCCCCCCCCACCTCCTCGATGTGGATGCCCCCCGCCTTGATCCCGCCTCCCCCCACCTCCCTCGCCCCTCCCTCCCGCCCCTCTATCCCCCCTCCCCATCCCCCCCCCCCCCACCTCCTCGATGTGGATGCCCCCCGCCTCGCTGAACGCCACCTCCCAGCCCCCCCGCGTGGAGGTGATGGACAGGTAGTACTCCTCGCTGTGCGGCACGAAGGGCTCCAGAAGGAAGGTGGAGATGGGGCCGGTGCAGCCGTTGATGGTCACCTCGCGGTTCAGGCGCGCGGTGGCAAAGTCAATGGCCTGTGCGTGGAAGGGCGAGGGGGGTAAGAGGGGGGTGTGGGGAGGTGTAGGGGGGCGTGAAGCTGGCCGGAGGAAAGAAGACACGCTTGGGCCGGGCGGGATCGCGTTGTCTGCGGTCAGCGCTTTGCCTGCCCACCATTCTGGCGCCCGAGTGACGCCCTCTGCAGAGGGTACTGGCCTCTCCGCACAGCCCCGCGCCCCAGCACTTGCCCGGGTGCGCTCCGCTCCACCTCTGCGTGACCCAGTTCTCCCCGTAGCACACGCCATCGCACGTTCCTCTCCCCAGCTATCAAGAAACCTTGTGCCCTAACTTGCCCTATCCAACCCACATCCCACCTTGGTCTGCCTAGCCCAGCCCTCGACACCGCTCGACCCCAACCAACCCCACAATAGAACACCCCCCAATTTCTCCGCACCATTCCCTCGCCTCGCCCGCACCCTCCCCACCACCCCCAATCCATCCGGACCCTCCCCCTGTCCACCCTGGTGACTCCCCCTCACCCCTCACCCCTCGGGGGTTGTCTACCCCTCCCTATTCCCCCCATGACTCCCATCCATCGAACGAATTCCCTCTCCATGCCCCTCACACCCCCCCTGCCACCCCCCCTGCCACCCACCTAACCCATAGACCCCTCTGAATCCCCCCGCCCGTGCCCCTCACACCTGGTTGAAGTCCAGGTTCAGCCCCACCAGGTCATTCTTCCCACGCTGACCGAACAGCATGTCCGGCTTGACCACCTGCCCGGAGTGGCCGCGCGGATGCGGCATAGAGGGAGAAAAGCGCAACGCCCCGTGTTTCAGTGCGGGCAGAGAGGGCTGCCATCAGAGGGCAGCGGGAGCGGTCCGAGGGGGCCGAGGGGAAGCCGGGGGAGGCGGGCATAGCGCCCGCGCAGCACACAAGCAATGAGGCTATCTTGCTCGACACGGAGCGGTACGCGCAGTAGATGTAGGCGATAGTGCGGCTGTGAGCGGCGACGCTAGAGAAAGCCGGGGGGAAGCTGGGGGAGTCCAGGGGGGAGGGACCGTGCACTCGAGAAGGCGAGCCAGCCTCACCAGCTTGGTGCTCGCGAGCCACGGGTTAGCGTTGAGCAGGTCCGACTTGTTAGTCTCAGCCGTGAACTGCGCCACCTGTGCACACGTTGTTCAGCCAGGCCGAGAGGCGAATCCGTCAAGGCGATTCTTCCGAAGGGCGAGCCCAAACCAGAAAGTAACATTGCCAGCAGCAGTCAGTACATATGAGCTGCCAGAGGTTGCTGCACTACTGCTTGGGTGCCCAACCGCGAAATAGCAGCGGGATCCCGACCGGGCCGTCCGCGCTCGCCTGAATTGGCAGGTCAATGCCAGCCAGGCGCTTGATATGCGCCTTGAGCAGCGACTTGGCCGCGAATTCCCTGATCTTTTTGCGAGCCATGTCGTTGGCTCAAGCTCTGGGCGGGTCGGAGGTGCAGCTTCTGCTAAGACGTGCAGGCGAGTCGAGCTTTCGAGGTCTAGGCGAGAAGGCAATGAGCGCGAGGGAGCTCGCGGGCGTTATGGCACGGATGGCCACATGTGTACGGACAACGGTCGCTCGCTGACCGCCCGAACCCGCCCAACCCGCCCACACGCCCGGGAGCGCTAGACGACATGAGCATCTCTTTCGGGGTTATCAGGATGGGCCACACCGAACCAAAAACCGTGCCTCAGCCCCGCCACCCCCGGTCTGCCTGGCGCCCCAGACGAGGACGGGGGTGGAACAGACACGATGCATTCGCCCTTCCCCTGGGCTACGCGTCGTCGTCCCGACTATGCAAGGCGCATGCGCCTGAGCAGCACTTCCAACACGGCATTGGTCAGAAGCAGCCAAGTAGGGCCTCTTGGTCAACGGACGTGTCCCTGGTCAACGCATAGCCTGGGACGGCCAGGCTGGGACGCCACGTTGTTGCATGTTGGATGGACTCCGCCTCTTCACACGCACACTTGCATTGCGCGCGCTGCCAGCACAGACCTCTCCGTCCGCTTCCTAGCCACACGCCCTCGGCCACTCGTCCGTCCCCACCATCCCCCTATTCAGGGGCTCCCCTGCTCTCGGCCCGCCCTTCCGCACCTGCCCCCCGTAACCCACAGCCCCTGCCCCCCCCTCAACCCTCTGCAATCCCGAGCACGCCCCCCCTGAGAAAGGCGCCTTTGCGCACCGTATGGCCTCGCCACATGGCAGAAATGCTTCACGCACGCAACCTCAAACAAGATAAACCCGCATCGCAGAGACAGCGCTCGAGGACGCAGGCGCTCACCAGCCGTAACTCAGCACAGCAGGAGCGTCGAAGTCCGCATCCGAGATGTTGTTGCACTTTGCTGGCCTTACTTTTCGCGTAACTCGTCCCCCGTGTCTCCTTTTCCCCCCGCTGAGCCCAGCTGCCCCGCAGCTTCTAGCGGTACCTTGTCCACGCACAAGGCATCCGTACAGCCCTAACCCCCTGCTTGCTCCCCCGCTGCTACTTGATGCGTAGGTAGCGTATGCGGCCAAGCCAGCCCTGCTGCGCCCGCGGGCGCCTCGGCTCCGTAGCAACAGCGCTAGCTGCGGACTCTTCTGCAATCCACGCCAGCACATCCACGGCGGTCTGGTGGTCGGAAGGGTAGAGGTGCTTGCGTTGCCTCTTCATGCTCTTCTCCGCGGCCGTCCTTGCCGCCGCCCAGTCCACGGGGCAGCCCTCCGCCACCATCCAGCGGAGGATGCCCAGGCTTGCGGTCCAGCGCACGGCCGAAGCGAATGAGCCGTCTGCGCCAGAGGACTCGCCCCACGGCAGCCCCAGGCGCCGGAGCACCCGCAGCGTTCGCATGTCGTTGTTCGCTGCAGCAGCAGCATAGGGCTGGCCGTCAGCCTGCGGGAGGCGCAGGAGGCGGATGTAATGTTAGCAGCCGGCCGGGGCATGCACAGCAGGCGATGGAGGAACGGACGTACGGACGCTGCCGCTGGAGTTTGTCCGTGACGCAACCCCCGCCTTGTTTGGGAGCATGCATGCGCCCTTAAGCACCCGTGCGATCAGCTCAGCCTTGACGCATTGCTTGCTCGCTGCAATGAGCCCAGCTCCGGATGCATGCCCGCCCCCCCAGCCCAGCAAACTCACTGGCCTAGGGCAGCCGATCTGGTCCAACCCATCGAGCGCCTCCTCACAGCCGGAGCGCACCACCGCGGTCCACGTGCCCCCATCCACACGCACTTCGGTTCCCAGCGTCTCTTTCAACAGCGCCATTGCCTCCGCACAGCCTGCCTCTGCGGCCATCGTGAAACACCGTGGCAGAGGCTCGAGGTCCTCCATCCCAAATGCGCCCACGACCCAGCGGAGGAGGGTTCGGCCCTGGGGGCCTCTCTCGAGGGCGAGCTGCAGCCCCTGTGCGGGCGTGTAAAAATCCCGAGTGACGAGCAGCGGGACCAGCTCGGACGACGACGCCTGGCCCAGATCTTCGAAGTAGTCGATCTGGGCCCAGGGGCGGCTTGCAAAACGGCCTCGTGCAAGCTCCGCAATGTGCCTCTCGTGGGCACCAGCATCCAGCATCCACTCGACGGTCTCCACATGTCCTGCACTGATCGCCGTGTACAAGCTCCGGCTTCCAGGAGCCCAGCCCCGCAGCCGCATCCACTCGAAGCATTCGAGGGGCATGTTGGGCGAAAGCCTGAAGATATCATACCAGTCACACCTCAGGCCCCGGGCGAGCAGGAACTCAGCCTTGGCCTCCCAGTCAGGCGTAGGGCTGCAGACGGCGGCGTGCAGCACTACGAACATTGAAGGATCATTGGCCAGGGGCCTGCCGCGGACTGACATTGAAGGATCATTGGCAAGGTCCACATCATCATCCTCATCAGACAACACATCTTCAGGATCGCGGGCTGTTTCTGCCCTCCTCTCTTCGGCTTGCGCCCACGCGTCCATGAGAACCTCCAGCGCACAGCCCTCCGCCATGCCCTCCAAGAGGCTTATGTCGTCGATGCCCTCGGCCTGTTGCCACAGCAGCTGCGGCCGGCTGCGGCAGCTTCAGGTGGCCGCCGGCGCAGGCAGCGGCTACGGCCCAGGGGTCCACCGTGGTGCCGTGGGCCTGGCACAACTCGCACACCGCGCGGTGGCCCGCCTTGGCGGCAGCGCGCTGGGCCTGCTCCCATGCGCTTTCCGACGGCTGGAGCATCTCAGCAAGGAGCTCGCAGCAGTCGAGAGCGCCCGCGCCTGCAGCAGCCTCCAGCGCCTCGCTGGTCGGCGGACAGCCAGCGGCCTGGATGGCCACCTTCAGGTTGGTAACATCGCCGCTGGCCGCGACCAGGCTGATGAGCTTCTCCCGCTGATGTAGTGGCAGGCTCCTGCACGCCTGCGGCTCCAGCCAGTGCGCCGCAAAGACCCTGTGAGGAGCTGGCTGCGACAGCCGCACGCTGCCATTGCCACTGAACTGCTCCGAAGTCGCCTTGTCCACGAGTGGGAGCGTACACAGTACAACGTGCTCAGGAAGGAAGCGGGCTACGCAGGAAAGTATGCAAGGCAGCCACACGGCGTTTGCATCGTCGCACTCCATCGATTGAAGGCTGTACAAGCCTGAAAGTGTCAAGTAGAGACACTGAATAGTGCTCAGAGCCTGAATATAAGGACGACTGCGCAGAGGGTTGGGCGTTGGGTTTCGGGCTCTGCACGGGGCCGCAACGGGTTGCACCAATGCAGTGGCCCGCCCAGGCCCGCCTTGGCCCCCATCGGCCCCCATCCCTCCCCCTGGCTCTTTGGAGGGGTTTGGAGGGTTTTGTCTCCTACCTCAGCTTCTCACCTGCCCCTGCCCCTGATCTACAACCCGCCAGCTAACTACACGCAGGCTTCGCTCCGGCCCTTTCGCCCATACCTAGACCATTCTACGGCGGCTTCAGTTGGGGGTGTGCTGGTCGGTGCTGGTGGCTCTGCCTGCGTCGCCTCGCTGGCATGCGCCTTCGAGCAATCCTGACGCCTCTCTCGCCCTGATCTGGCCTCCCGCCCTTCACTGGTCTGTATACGGCCAGAAGCGTGGCAGGTTGAAGGGCCTTCATTGGTGGAAGCGCTGCTCCACCCTCGGCGGGGCCAGGGCCCCTGCTGGCAGCCCAGGGCCTGCCCTCTGCCTCTGAAACACTGTGCCGGAGCTCGGGCCAACTGGGTGTGCGCAGGTCAGGTCTTCCTCTGTGGGGAGTCAGGGGACGTGCTCTTGACTTCTGGGCTTGGGGCGGGGTTGTGGGGCCAGGCTCTTGACTCCAGGTCAAGTGGAAGGGGTGGACGGGGGGTTGGAGGGGGGGCGGGCGATCCGGGTCGAGCCGAGCGTCCAGGCTAGCCCTATCCTGCCCGGCAGTGAGTGCATGTACACACGGACGGCCACATGGGTACGGACAAGGGACAACGGTCGCTGGCTGGCCCTCCCAACCCGCCCACACGCCCGGACCCACCTTCGCCTTCACTGCAGTCGGCGGCAGTGGGGCTGGCTGGGACACATCCGTGTTGCGTTGTCGGACCGGGTTCAGCACGCACGGTCAGTCCAGCGGTCCACACATGTTGCACCACCTCCTCTTGGAGTTCGCCCTGGATCATGTCCCTTCCCTTTGCAGGGCCCGTAGTGTTAGGGCCATAGCAAGTAAGGCTGAGGGCGCGCCATACCTACAGGCGCCGGGCCCTCCGCAGTCCACACACGTCCAGATGGGCCTCCACGAACCCGGAACCGTGCCTTGTGCCGTGGCCCAACCCGCACCTCAGACCCCCCTCCGTGTCTGCCTAGCCCTCTTTGAAGAACACTTCTGGCGGCCTGTGGGGGGCCGGGGTGAGGAGATGGGGCGTACGCTAGCTGGTGACTGGTGACCAGTGTTTCGCGCCAAGGGGCGATAAGACGCAGGTCATCCTGTAGTCGACGGAGGCGCCAGGCGTTTTTTGGGGGGGTTCTGGGTGCGAAGATTGCGAACACACGGTCGCCGCCCCCGGCAGCCTTTGTTAATAAGGATGCGGTACGGGAGGGAGTTGGGGATGCGCGGGCAAGAGTGGAGGCCTGCCGAGGTGGGGAGGAACTTCCCATGCTCTAGGTTATCCTGCGCTCTTCTGACGTGTTGCAGCGCTGACGCATGCATCCGATGCACAGCTCACACGCGCACTGGTACCCCTTTCAGCCCCCGCCAGGCATCACCTCATTCTATGAACAGGACAAGGTCCCCCATCCCTCAGCGCCATTCAACCCCGGGCCGCAAGGGCTAGGCCCGCCGGCAGGGAAGATGAATGCCCGTGTGCCGGCGTTGAGGAGGCCCTGGTGTCGGCAGGGAGGGGCTTGCTCTGGGGCAGGCCGGCATGGCCACAGAAGCGCAGGCAGCAAGCTCAATCGATTGAGGCGCGCCGGTTCCCAGGAAGAGGGGAGGGTTCAAGGGACCCCTTGCCGCGCCCCCCCCCCCCCACAGACGCTACGAGCGTTGGTAAGACCGTTTGTGGGGTTGTCGCATGGTGGGCAAAGCGCCTACCCGTCGTATCCCCCGTGCGGCCCGCAATCTACAGACATGGCCCACCCAACCTTCCGCTGCATAAGGAGGGCAAGTCGAGCCTGAGCCAAGCCTTCTGGCGGTGAGAGCGATGCATGCACGGGTCAGGCTTGGGGTTGTGACCTGGGGCTTGCGGGGAAGGAAGGAGCAGTCCGCACGGGTTGCTTGGACAGGTGGTTTTAAAGCCTTTGAAGCCCTCAAGGTACAGGTGACGGCGCCTGAAAGTTAGGGGGGCCGAGGGGGAAAGCACAAGCGCTTCCATGGAGGTATGAAACATTGAGGGCAACAGGTCACCCGCCCCTAGAAGGCACGGCCCCCATGGGTGAGCACAAGTGCACGTAGGGGGGCGCTCCAATGCGGTGAGCACGCGCGACATCCGAAGCGCGAGCCGGCAACCGAGAATTATCAGCAGCAGAGAGGGGGGCCGCAGCCACGCCGAGGATGGAGCCCTGCAGGTGTTTGGGCAGTGGGACACGCGTGCGAAGGGATGCGGGGGCGGAGGACAGGCGCTGGCACCCGTGACATGCGCGACCTTGACCTCCTCGCGCCCTGCCAAAAGTAAACCACGCACACTGTCTCCCTACGACAGCCGAACCCGTCAGTCCAACCGTGCCCACCAGGATGGAGCAGCCTCAGCTCCAGGTCTTGCCGACATGTCCTCCAACGGCGATTCCGAAAGGGTGGAACAGTCGCAACAACACCGTTTCTGTCATCAGCCTGAGCTTCATATGATGATAAGCAACAGAATCGCGCGTGCGTGCGTGGTGTGTGCGTCCGTGGACTCCGACATAGCTTCCGGCATTCGCGGCGACCCTTGCTGCGAATTGCGGAATAGGGCTACCGTTTATCTTCATCACGGTACAAGCAATCCAGCGGGCTCTAGTAGTGTCAGGGCGGGCAGTCGTCGGCTGTCAGGCGCTGTCAGGCGGTCGGTCTCGTACGACTCGCCGCGTACCCGCGTACCCGTTTGCCCTTCACCCGCGGCCGCGTTGTGTCGCTGCCACACCACACAAGCTTACAAGCCGCTGAAAATGTTGGGCGGCGCTCACTTTGTTAACAAGACTCGCAAACCCATCTTTGTTCTGGTGATTGGCTACTGGCTGACGCCTTTCCCGACAGCGTTCTTTCGGGCGTTAATCCGCCTCAAGCCCGGGCAGGATGACTGGGTGTTTATGGGCTATGGCTCCGCGGACGTCTTCGCGTGGGAGGGCACCGGCGACGAGGCGATTGACAGCTGCATCCTCCACATCCTGGGCCAGGTGAGCTTTACGGGACACAGTCGGCTGGGCAGGCGTTAGCGCGTGAGCACGCCCGCGCCTGGCATGACATGGCATGTTGCGTCCGCGTTTGCGCACGCTGCACTGGCCGTTTCATTCCCGGGGATACATGAGCGCGGACGGCGCCACTGCGTCCTTGAGGAACTGCGTAGCCATGGGCCTGGCTAGCTGCTTACTAGGTGCCTACCCGCCTAACTTTGCCCTACTACGCCCCGCCACGCCGCGCTCAGCCCCGCCGTCCCGACCGCACGCCACCCGAACCCGGGCACTACGTCCGGGCGGGCGTTGTCCTCAGCAACCACACACGAATGCACCGCCTCCCCGCCCGCCGGTGCTCACAGGTGTTCGTGACGCTCAACGTGCTGCGCCTGGCCTTCAGGGCGTTCGGCGGTTACCTGATCGATGGATGGGCCGAGGGCCTGGGCCTCTTGGCCGAGGCGGGCTCCAGCATCATCGACCAGGCCGTCTCGTTCTTCATCCACTTCATCGTCGAAATGGTCATGGACGGCTGCTTTAAGAGCGCGCTCGACGCCGCGGTGAAGATGGTGCTGGACCGGGCCGAGGGCATCATCAAGGGGGGCGTTCGCCGTTACAGCCCGCGCCGCAAGATCGCCATCCGCAAGTGCTACGTGACCAACACAGTGGGCGTGGGTGGCGCGCGCCTGATCAAGCTCCAGTCGCTCTCGTGCGGTGACTTCGAGGTACAAAAGGGGGCGTGGTGGGACTTCGTGGGGTCCTACAACTACCCGTGGACCGACCCGCACAAGTAGATTCAATCTTGACGTTTTCTCAGGCTGTCTATTCGCCTGGTGATCAATCCTGCCTCAGGATCATTTCGCATTCACATCTGGCGCATCTCCAGTAGATTTCACTACGCTGTTATTTATCATGCATCATGATCATGACGCATTCGCATCTGGGGCATCTCGCTCCATCCGTTCTGCACCGCACGTGCATCTGTGTGCGGGCTCCTCTCCTGTTGTTTCTGCATCTTCGTCAGTTCTGCGTGGGCTCTGTCCTTACGCTCGACTCAAACCCAGCAGCGGTGTACTGTAGAGCACGGACATCGTGCGTGTTCGACCGGTGTGTGTGTGTGCTCCTGGGCTTTGGCTGTGTACTGTAGATGTCCGCGGCCCCCGGGCATGTTCCTTTGCGTACAGATCTCTCTTAGATGCGCCGTCCAGGCCTGGCTTGATTGTACATAGCAGCAGGAGGTTCCAAGGTGTGTGTTAGTGCGGAGTTCATCCGCCGCAGGAGGGGCCAAGCTGCAACACTTCATTCTTCCCATGGACTAGTGTTCATAGTTTCATCGTGTTGGGCCGATGTGTGCCGCCGGTGGTGGCGGCGACAGGTGGTGGAGGCAGGCGACGGAGGCTGAGTTAGGCAGCCCGACTCGGGGGTCCATTTGCGTGTGGTTGGTTGGGCCGCACGAGCTAGGGACGAGCAGGAGGGCGGGAGCGCTCAGCGCTGCGCAAACAGCGAGTCCCGTATTCGGGCCATACATTGTAACTCCTGCTGAGTGAGGGGTGACCATGCCGGGTCCCAGGCTCCCAGCCATTGCATGCACGCGCTGAGGGCCTCAGCCGGGGCGAATGACGGAGCAGAGCAACACCGCCGAACAGCCGGAAAGGGCCTACCGGGGAACACGTGCACCTTTGTCATGACAGCATAACCCTCCCTGCCAATAGATGTGTCCCTGCCATCCGGCGGCCGGTAAGGCTTCCCCATCCAGGCTACGGCATAGCCTCTTCCCATCCAGGCTAAATCCCGACGAGATCTGCGTCGCGTAGCTTGCGTCCCAAGCTCACAACCCAGGGACGTTCGTTTCAGAGTCACAGCGTTACAAACAAAGAAAGCGGCGCGTGCCGCCCTCCTCCTGCAGCCCAGGCCAGCTCCCGCCTCCCCGCACACTACGCGCGTGACACACGCCCAGCTCGCCTCACCTCGCGTCGCTCCGTATCCCCACTCGGCTCCGCCTCACACCCTCACCACCGCGCCCCGCCGAGGGTCTGTCCTGCCTCCGCGTATCCGCCGCACCCATCACACACCATCTCATGCACGCGCCTCCCGAACCTTCAAAACCTCCTTTCCGAGTTGGATCTGTCCGCGCTGGAAGACACCGTGTCATCCCCAGCTGCTTGCCGCCTCAGTGGGGCGCCCTTCCGCCCCACCCGCCGAACCGTACGTACACGCGCGTCGTAGCCACAGCCCACTCGCATCCTGTGCCACACCACACCCTGTCCTCCTGTCCTCTGGGTAATGAAACCTGTCGGCCTCCGCCGCTAACCATGCCGAGCCCGGTCAGCTACGACTGCCAATGTGATGGGTCCAGCGCCTGGCGGCGCCCTTCCCCCCCATCCCCACCCCTGGTCTTGGGTCTTGGGTCCCCCCCATGTCCAGCCCCCGTCTCCCAAGCCTCCGCCCCCCCTACCCTTCCCAACCCCGTCTGCCCGCTCCTGCCGCCCGCGCCAGAAGGGCCGGCGCCCCCGCCCCCACTTCTGGAAAACGAGAGCGGCGAGGGCCCCGCCCCGGCGCTCAGCCGGCCTCGGCTTGGGCCCCTCCTCTGCGGCCCCTCCCAGGGGAGGCGCTTAGCCGGCCTTGGCGGCGGCCATGGCGGTGGACGCGGCGGCGGCGATGGCGGCGTCCGAGGCGTTGGGCAGGTAGTAGTACTTGCCCTGGTGGTGGTGGTGGGGGGTGGGGGGAGGGGGAGGGGGTGTTGGTTGCGGAGCGGCGGGGATGGGTAGGTTGGGAAGAGCGAGGTCAGGGGCCGGGTGCGGAGCCGCGGAGGCCACGCGCACGATGACAACCACTCCTCCCTGGCGCCTCCCCCCTGCTCCTCTCCCCCCCGCCATCAAAGCCAGCCGCCCCCCCTGCCCAGCCTCGACGACACCATCCCCCCCCCCCTACCCCCCCACCCCCGCCCCCCAAAACTCCACGGCCTCCCACCTGCCCGGCCTTGGCGATCTCCTCCGCAAAGCCCGTCGACACGAACTTGTTCTCCGTGTCGATGACCAGCAGGTTGATGCCGGCGCCGCCCACCTTCTTGGCCATGTCGCGGACCTCGTCCTGGGGGGGGGGCGGGGTGGGTGGGTTTGGTTTGGGGGTGAGGTTTTGGGGCGTGGTAGTCGGTAGCCGGGCCCCCCTAGCCTTTCCCACTGCCTGCCCTTTGCCGCACTCCTCTCCCCGCCTTCCAGCCCCCCTCTGCCCCCCCCCCGACCCCCCCCCCCCCCCCACCTTGAGCAGGTCCGCCGAGGGCTTGGGAGCGTCCGGCTTGCAGGCCTCGGGGTCCTCGTTGGACTTGGCCAGGGACACGTTGGCGCGGCCGTCCGTGATGAGCACCATCATGACGCGCCCCACCTCGCCCGCCTGCTGGGCCTGGGGGGGGGGAGGAGAGGGTGTTTGAAGGGGGAGCGGAGGGGGGTAGCGTCAGGGGGGCTGGAAAGGCAAGAGGACCCGCTCCGCACCCCGGCCCGCGCGCGCAAACCCGAGCCCATCGCCCTTCGCTCTTCCAAAGATCGCCCATTCCCCTGCTCCGCATCCCTCCCCCCCTCCCCTCCCACCCCCCTCCCCCTCCCCTCCCCGCCCTGCCCCCCACCTGCATGGCCACGCGGCACGCCGTGCTGAGGCCGTGCGCCAGCGGCGAGCCGCCGCCGCAGGGCAGCGAGTCCAGGCGGCGGCGGGCCATGGCGATGGACTTGGAGGGGGGAAGCAGTACCTCGGCCTTGTCGCCGTAGAAGGGAATCAGGCAGACCTGGGAAGAGGGGGGGAGAAAGGAGTGGGGGAGAGGTGAGGGGGGAGAGGTGAGGGGGGAGGCGAGAGGGGAGGTGAGGGGGGAGGTGAGGGTGCTTGTTGCTGAGCGGGATCGCGCCGACGAGGTGAGGGAGGAGGTGAGTTGGGGCTCGAGGTCAGGACCGCTGATCAGTTTCCAGGTGCTGTGCGTCCATACTCCGCCCCGCCTCCCCAGACTCAAGCGACTGCACCCCTCTCCAGCCCCTCCGCACGCCCTCTCATACGTATCGCACCCACGCATCCCACAGCACCTGCCCCCCCCCCCCCCCTTGGCTCCCCCCCCCACACACACACACCTGGTCACGGCTGGTGTACGACTCGGCCAGCAGGCGCATGCAGGCGCCCTTGGCTGCGCTCATGCGGTTGAGCGCCATGGAGCCCGAGGCGTCCACCACAAACACCACCAGCGCACCGGCCTGGGGGGGGGAGGGGGGGAAGGGGGGGAGGGGGATGGGGGGAAGGGGGGGAGGATGGGGGGGTGAGGCGGGACAGGGACAGGAGGCGGAGGGGCGTGCTCTGGCGGCGCAGAGCGGGGGAGCGGGGGGGTTGAGGGGGGGACCAAACCGCTAACCAACCGACCAATTAACTGACCAACCACCCCAACCACCAACCACCAACCGCCCAACCAACCCACCTTGCGCGCCAGCTTCTTGCTGCGCATGTCGGGCTTGTCCACGTACACCTTGCGCTGCACCTTGCCCTCCGAGATGGCCTGCTGCCGCCGGATCTGGGGGGGGTGGGAAGAGGGAGAGGGGGGGTTAGGGGGAGGGGACGTTGGCGCCAAGCAGGTGACAGGGTGGCAACAGTGTGAAGCCATGTCTGCTTCGCCGTTGCGTGCACCGCTGCCTGCACTGCCGTCTTCTGCTACTTCAAACCCTGACTTCAATCCCCCTCTCGCTGCCGCCCTCCCCCTTCCACATTACGTCCCCCCCTACATCAGCCCCCCCCCCCCCCGCGTACCTTCTGGTAGGGCGCCGCCGCGCGCAGGGTGGCATCCACCGCCAGGCGCTTGACCTTGTCGCCCTTGGGCAGCATGGGCTTGATGTACCTGACAGGGCGGGGGGAGGGGGGGAGGGGGGCGAGGTGAGATAAGCAGTATCCCTTCCCCGTGCCCCGTTCCCGTGCCTTCTTTCCCCCTCCCCGCACCTCCCCGTACCCCCAAGAACCCACCGCCCGCGGTCGTCCGAGAAGATGAGCGCACCCTCTTGGACACCCTCCGGCCCCGGCGCGCCGCCACCCATACACACCCACGCCCCTTTCCCTTCGTTCCCGTCCCCGTCCTTTCCCCCCTCCCTCGCTCACCGCCCGCGGTCGTCCGAGAAGATGAGCGTCTTGGCGCGGCCGCTGCGGCCCTGCGCGCGCTGCTGCTGCTGCGCAAACATGAGGATCGAGGGGTCCATGATGACGCCCTCCGACTCAAACATGAACTCCTGGGGGATCTCGGGCTCGTCCTGTCCGGGGGGGAGGGGGGGGGGGAAGGGGGGAGCGCCAAGGTGTCAGCGACCGATAGCGCCAGAGGGCGGGCCCCGTGCGAGCGCAGCGCCCCTGGCCTTCTCACACTGCGCCGGACAAAGCTGCGCCCTTTGTTCCTCGCAAATCCCCGAATCCCGAACCACCAAACCTGGCCCGTCGCCGCTTGCCCAGCGAGCCCTCTCCAGCCCCCCTCCCCGCGCGCTGAAGTACTCCCCTCCCTTCGACTCCCCCCCTTCCGCTCCCCTTCACGCCTCGGCCCCTCCAGCACAGTTCACGGCCACTCCTTTCCTTCCCCCCTACCCCCCCCCCACACACACCCACCTGCTTGTCGTTCTCGTCCTCCTTCTCCTCGTCCTTCTCCTCCTCCTCCTGGTCCTCGTCCTGGTCCAGGTTGTTCTACAAGGTGGTGGTGGGGGTGGGTTTAAGGAGGGATTTGAGGCACGAGGGAGGTGAGGATGGGGTCAAAAGATCAGGGGAAGGAGGAAGAATCAGGGGGGGTCCCGGCAGGAGATACGGGATACCCCCTGGTCCTCGTCCTGGTCCAGAACTGCAGCAGCCTATTGCAGCCCATGGGTCCTCATCCATCGAGACCCATCCAGGGCTCCCCGGGGCTCACCTCCGGCGGCGGGGGCGGGGGCGGGGGGGGGCGGCGGGGGCTGCTCCTCCGGCGGGGGCTGGTCCAGAATGGTGGCCCTGGGGGGGCGGAGAGGGCGAGGCGGCGGTTGGTGGCGGCTGTCAGCATCCTCGGCTCAAGGCTTGAGTGACCAATTCCCTTGACCAATTCCGCACCACGCGCCACCACGTCGTAACGCTGAAGACACGCACACCCACACGCACACGCTCCAACCCCCTCTTTTCCCCCCCTTTCCCCTCCTCCCCCGCACCTGGGCAGGATGACCAGCGTCACGGCCTGGCGCAGGTCGTCCTTGTTCACCTTCTCGCGCCCCTCGAGCGCGGCGCAGGCCTTGGCGACCTGGGGGTGGGTGGTGGTGGTGGTGGAGGGTGTGTGTGCGAGGGGATGCGTGAGGGCGGCGCGGTCGCGTGCGGATACTTGCCGCACTGTCATATCCCACTCACTCCAGGCCCCCATCACACGCCACCTCCCCGTCTCCCCCTCACCGATTCGCCCTCTCACCGGCCGTCCCCTCGATCCACGCCACGCCCCCTGGGCCGCTCCCCACCTGTCCCTTCACACCCCTCTCCCACCCGCCCATCCTCTTCCCCCCGGACGCTTCCATCCCTCATCCCTTAGACTTCTGCCTCCCCCCCTTGTCCAGCCCCCACTCCCCCCCCCCACACACACACCCACCTTGACCGCGTACAGCTCCGCGCGGTGGCCCTGCACGCCGCCGCGGCGCGCCTCCTCCACCAGGTAGGTAACCTGCAGGGGGTGAGATTCAATGGGGGGGAGGGCGCGTGTGTTGATGGGGGTGGCTCAAAACAGCACATGGGACAACTATACTTGCCAGGCGTCACATGTAGGTAACCTGCAGGGGGTGAGGGGGGTGGGTGGGAGTGGGGGCGGGACAAGGGGGGGAGGCAGAGTCTAAGGGATGGAAGCGTCCGGGGGAAAGAGGATGGGCAGGTGGGAGAGGGGTGTGTGGGGACAGGAGGGGAGCGGCAGCAGGAAGATTCAAGCGGGGGAAGGGAGGTGATATGATAGGGAAGATGGGGCTGGCTAAAAAGATACATGCACCTGCATGGGGAGTTGGCGGGACGTGTTATCTGCCGCGTCACCTCACCCCCAGCAACCGACCTTGCATGCACTTGCCAGACCCCAGGACCCCGCCACTGCCCCCTCCCGCCCTCTCTTGCCATCGCCCCCCCCCACCTGCTCCGGGGCGATGACAACGTCCTTCAGGTACTCGCGGGCCAGGATGACCTGGGGGGGGGACGGGAAGGGGAGGCGAGGCGGGGTGGGGATGGTCCAAGGCCCTCCGTTACCGGTTGCGACGCCCACCTTCCCCCCCCTCCCCCTCCCCGGTCCGACTGCGCTACCCTCCACCGCCCTAAACCTACTCTGGCGCCATAGCCCACGCCCACCTCCGTCTCTCCCCTCACCCTCCCTCCCCTCCCTTCTCCCTCCCCTCCCGGCGTCCCGTCTCTCCCCCCCATACCGCTCCCCTCCTCCTCTACCTCTCCCCTCTGCCTCCCCCCCTACCGAGGTGCGCAGGGCGTCCGTGAGCTCCGAGGTCTCGTCCAGCGTGTCCTGGGGGGGAAGGGGGACGTGGCGTGGCGGAGAGCAAACGCTACTCGTTACGCCATGGGGTGGACACTCTCTTCCTACGCCCCTCCCGCTCACGGAATGTGTCCTTGAACCTGCACTCACGGCCGTACTTATCACCTCTTTGCACCCTCCGCTCCGCCACGTGGAGATTGCTCTGCACTCGCGTGCTCTCCCTCAGTCCCGCCCCTGCCCCCCTCTCGGCAGGTCACCTTCACTTGCACACGCACTCCTCACCTCACCATGCTCCCTCCTCCTGCCCCTCCTGACTCCCCCCCCACCTGGGGCCTGTCCTGGAACTGGATGGCGGCATCGATGGCGCGCACACGGTCACCGCTGGCCTGGGGAGGGGAAAGGAAGGGGGCAAAAGGGAGGCGAGGAGTGTTCAGTGACGAATCAGTTACGAGTTCAGTGTCGAGGCTCAGCAGAAGGCATCCCAGCAGCGGCTGCGGCGGTGGCGCCAGGCGAGCTCTCCGGGCGTGCGGTGTTGGTGTGCGGCTCCCCTGCACCCTTCTACGCCCTAATCCCGCACCCTCCCCATTCCCAAGGGAGCCCTCCACCCCCTCTCCCCCCCCCCTCCCCCCCCTCCACCCCCTCTCCCCACCTGCGGTACGTCCGCCGACAGCGTGATGGCGATGCGGTCGAGCAGGTGCTCCCGCAGGGGGCCCTCCTCGGGGTTGTACGTGGCGATCAGCAGCGGGCGGCAGCTGGGGGGAGGGGGGGGTGAGTTTGGGGGGAGGGGTTTGCGTCAGCGGGGGCTTGAGCAAGCATGCCGCGTCTATCCATACCCGACCCACCCGAAGCTCCCAGCCAACCCCCTCCCCTCCTTGGGCCCCCCGCCCCACCGTCCCTCTTGAGATCACTCACGGGTGGGCGATCGAGATGCCCTCGCGCTCCACAACGTTGACGCCGTCCGACAGGATGGACAGCAGCAGGTTGGCGATGCCGTCGTCCAGCAGGTTGATCTCGTCAACGTAGCTGGGGTTGGGGTAGGGGTAGGGGGGGACGGGTTTGGAGGGAGGAGGAGGAGGGGAGGGGTCAGGGTAGGAGGCCAGGAGGAGTGGCAGCCGCACGTCGATCTTGTCAACGAAGGTTGGTTGGTAAAGCGCGGTTGAGGGGGCCGGAGTGGGGCCGAGGGGGTTGGCGAAGAGTAAAGTATAAAGTGCGAGCAACGAGGATCGGAGCGGTGGATGGCGCTGGGACCCGCAAGCCGACGCGGCTCCTGGCTGGTTGGGGAGGCAGCACACGCCGGTACCGCCTCTCCCCTCCCCCGGGGGGGGTGCCGCACTCACAGGATGCCGCGGTGCGCCTCCGCCAGGAGGCCGGGCTGGAACACCGTCTTGCCCTCCTGCGGGGGGGAGGAGCGGAGGGGTGATGATGGGGGCGCGTTTGAAGCTGAACGAGACAGCATTGCGTCGTGGAGGCGGGGGTGGGGAGGAGAGGAGGTGGGGAGGAGGAGGGAAGGGGTTGTGCGGCTGCCGAGCAGCGCGTGGGGCTCGAGAGAGTGACGGCAGCGGCTACCGGTATGAGAGGTGGGTGAGATGAGGCAGTGCAACCTTCGTGCTTCATGCGTGGGATGCGACGGGGCTCAGATCTTCCTATGGGTCCACAGCACTGGCCGCTTTAAGGCCCGTGTATTTTGGAGGTGATGTCGTTAAAGGTATTCGTCCCTGCCCGGTCAGTGCAGCTTGCGCTCCGTGCCGTTGCGCGCTCCGTCCGAGTTGCTTACACCGCCGCAGCCCGGTTGCGAGCCCTCCCCCGGTGCTCCTGTCCCTCTTCCTCACCACGGCGGTCGCCCCTGAGCCCTAACCTGCTCCCTCCTGCAACCCCCGCCCCAACCCGGTCACCCGACACGCCCATACACACACGTTTTCCCCCTCCGGACCCCCCCTCTCCCCCCCTCCCCCCACCTTCATGGACGCCTCGATGTCCACGGTGCCCACCAGGCGGTCCTCGGTCACGCCAAGGGGGATCTGCACGAACGGCGCCGAGCGCAGCTTGGTCTTCACGGGGCCGCCCGCGAACTTCTGGGCCAGGCCCGCCTGCGTGGGGGGGGAGGGGAGGGGGGAGCGAGACGGGGGTCGAGCTAGGGGAGATGGCAGGGCAGCAACGACGAAAGCAGCTCGCCTGATCTGCCAGGCGCTTTCCACCTCCTATCACCCTTGCGTCCCGGCTCTGCCTCGCGCACCGTGCCCATGACTCTGGGATCACTACGACGCATGTAGCCACCATCCCCACCTCGCTTCCCAAACCCCTCCTCCCCCACCCCCCACTCCCCAAAACCCTTCCTCCCCTCCCGCGCACCTCCCAGGCGCGGGGGTCCTCGGGGTCGGCGTTGCAGTACGAGCCGTCCACCACCTCGATGGGGGGCAGCAGCGAGTGCAGGCCGCGCGCCATGACCGACTTGGCGGTGCCGCGGCGACCCGAGATGGCGATGCCGCCCAGGCCTGTGTCCACGGCGCCCAGGAGCAGCGCCTGCTTGATGTTGTCCTGACCCACGACGGCGGCAAGCGGGTAGGCGCGCGCGAGGCGGGAGGTGGGGTCGGCGTCGAAGCCCAGGGTCTCCTCGGTCGCGGCCTTCAGGGCTGTGGGGAGAGGTGGGGGGGCGAGGGGGGAGACGGGGAGAGGGGGGAGGGAGGTGGGTGTGGCATGGATGGGCGGAGATGGGCGGGGCAAGGGCAAGTCGCGGGATGCGCAGATCTTTGCCGCGTAAGGTCTTGAGAAGCATATGGGGATGCTGATGAAGGCAGCGCGGGGCGCAGAGAGTCCAGAGCGCGGCAGATATTGCCGCGGATGCAGCAAGTGCCGAAGCGCCTCGCTGAGAGCGACCCTAACGCCAGATTTTGCGCGCCCAATTGCGAGATATGCCCATACGATTGATGTGGGCGCGTCCATCCTTACCGCGCAGCTCAGCAGCGGACACGCCCGTGGCGACCGAGTTGCACACAATCCGCTGCGGGCGCTGGCTGAAGCCGGACACCGCGGGCCGCGCCACGGGCTTGGCACCGCTGAATGGCTTGCGGACATTGGGCCTGCGGCTGGCCGTCGAGGTGCTTGGCCCCGCGAGCTCGTGGGCGAGCGTCTTCATGTTGCCGACCTCGCTCCGATTCCCGCGATGACCCGCGTCTCCGGTAGACGCTGCTAGATAATAGGTCCCGGGAAGGGTTCCGGGTCAAAGATCTAGCTGAATCGCTCGCGCGACAGGATGCGCGAGGATGTGCTCACGCTCCGGGCAACAAGGTCGCCCCCGGAAAGCCTGCTTGTTCAGGCTAAGCAAGCGAAGTGCAAAGCGACTGGGTCTGGAGAGTAGCGCGGCCAAACTGACACAATGGAGATCGCCCTTGGCGAGTACGGCAGTGGGCCAAGAATTGCCGCTGCCTCGCTGCTGCTTGCTCGCGCCTTGCGTGGGGAAACGAACATAACTATATCGCAATATGAAAGAGGGCTAGGCAAAGGGGGGCGCGCAGTCGCGAAGGCCGGCCGCGGGGGACGTCGCGGGTAAAAGCCACGCCCTGTGGAGCATCGGCACGCGGGCTGAGGGCGGACCGTCAACCTCCCTCATTTGCAGTGCCGCTGCAAAGTTGGCTTGCATCCGCTTCTGCAGTGAAGCCCTCGCCCTAGCCGAGCGTCTGCCCGCAGTTCATCCACGCCGGTCCACGCTTCCACCCCCTTCCCTACCCAGATCATTCTCCAGCGCTGGGTCCAAGTCCACGTACAACAGTGTATGGTCAAACAGGAACGGGTCTGACTGTCCGTATGTATGTACCGTTATGGCATCTTCTTCACCTCTTCCCTTCCCCTGAAGAGACGCGGCCGGGGCCGGCTAGCGGGTGGCTACCGGCAGGCGGGGCGCGGGGGTGTAGGCAGCCAGGCCTGGGCCAAGCCCAAAGGACAGGCGGGAGACGGCGGGAGCGCAGGCTGCGGAGCAAGCACCATACCGGTTTAGCACTTAAACGTTTGGGCATTTGAACTGCGGTCCAGCCGTCGGGGAAGGATGTGGGAACCAGCCTTGGCCCTGCGGGTTGGGGTTGCACTGGGAACGTGGAGCTCCCGTGAAACGTGAGGGTTGTGGCCGGCCGAAGGTGGAGCCGTAGGTGTCCGATGGGCAGGTGGTTTGTGGGAATGCAGGTGCACCCGCCGGCGTGAGGAGTGTGCCATGAGGAGGCATCTGCAGGTGTACGCATGTGTCTCGTGTGGGCAGCACGCCGGAAATGGGGCCCACGAGTAGCTGTGGGCCGCTTATGGCTTGGCCCTCCTGCTGGGTGCCCTGTCTCCTACCCTGCCAGTCACCTCCGGCCCATGCCGAGGCGCCAGTCGCGCCACGCTGGGTATTAGCACGATAGGGTGGCGGTCATTGCCCTTGCAGTCAAGCTGAAACGGAGAAGAAGCTGTGCATGATTCTTTACAAAGCCCTCGCGTGCGGCGAGTCCGGCAAACACGAAGTTGCCCAATCGAGTGTCCGGAGTCAAACGGGGTCAGGAAGTCAGGCCGAGATCAATACTAGAGAGTGCATGCCCAAACGTCAAAGAGCGCGGGGCCGCACCCCGCCAACGCAAAGAGAGAGAGACCCCGCCCCCCCCACCAACGTTGCTGTCACATCCTGCCCACCACTCGAGGGCCCGCCCGAATCTCCCCGGCCTCAATCAACAATGTCAGATCGACACGAGCTCCCCTGCATCCAAGCCCGCACGAACCAAACGCTCCGGCACACTCGGCTCCGCTCCTTTCGGCGGTCAAGCGCTGTTGGGCCTGTATGGCAACGCACGCAGAGCGCCGCCGCCGCCTAGGGAGCTTCAGCCCCCCTAGCAGCAAGCGGCCGCGCGGCGCGCCTGTATTGGCCCTGTTGTTTATGAGTCGCTTGATGTCCCCCGCGCCTGTGAGGTTGCGTGCCGGGCGCCCGAAGTCCCGTTCGTCTGGTCATCTTCACGTCACTGCCACGCCCCGGTTTGGGGGCGTTATGCGTCCGAAGCTGGCCTGCCGGGTCGGGGGCCGCCGCTTCCAAACAGCGGCGCTGCGCGCCCAATCAGACGCGCCGCGCCACGGCAAGGAGTGGCGCTGCCGCTGCCGGCAGTCAGCCCTCGACGGTCCGGCACATGCGCCGTACGGCGTACGGCATGCGTACGGCAGTTATTTAAGCCAGGTCGACGGCGAAGCCGTACTTGGGCGCGGCCGAGAGGTTGGTCGCCTGCAGCTGCAGGGAGCCGGTGACCTGAGGGGGGAGGGGAAGGGGGGAGGGGGGGCGGGTCAGGTACGGGCCATATTTTGAGAGCGGATTGATGAGCCGTCGAGCAGCTGGGTGCGCCCCTGACCCCGTAGCCGGCAGTGTGCCTGATGCTTGCGGCCGTTTTGCGGCCTGACAACCCAAACCCCGTTACACCAGTCAGCCCCGGCCTTCACACTGCCAATACGCCTGCAGGGCCTCACCCAGCCCACCCTCTCCAGCCCACCCGCAGCGCCCTACCTTGGCCCCCGCTCTCTGCTCCCCGTCCCCGCCCTTCCCCTCCCATCCCTCCTGCCGCGCCTTTCCCCCTCCGAGCTTTCACCTTCCCGTCTCCGCCCCCACCCCCTCTCGATGGCCATCCTCCCTTCCTTACCCCCCTACCCGAAACCCATCCTCCCACCTCCTTCACCCACCCAACGCCCCCCCCCCCTCCCCCCGCCGCCCAGCCAACTGAGTAACCTCCCTCCCCCGCCCCCATGCCGCCCTGTTGGCCGCCATCGCCCCCATGCCGTGCAGCCCCCCTCCCACCTTCTCTCCGCTGGCCATCTTTGTACCCTTGCCGACCTTTTCCCCCGCTCTCCAACCCACCCCTCCCCATCCCGCCAACCTCCTCCCCCTCCCCACCTCCTCCCCGCTGGCCAACTTGGTATCCCTTGCCAACCATCCCCCCCTGCTCTCACCCCCTCGCTCACCCTGGCACCCAGCCTCCTCCCCCTCCCCAGCCCTTTCCCCACCTCCTTCCCCTCCGTACTTCCGCACCCTCCCCACCCCCCCTCCTCCCCAACCCCCCTCACCTTCTCCCCGCTGGCCAGCTTAGTCTCGTACAGCGCCGACAGCAGGCCGCTGTTCTCCAGCTTGAACTTGGCCAGGGCGCCGGTGGACAGCTTGCGGGCGTAGGCCAGCGCGAAGGTCTGCGGGGTGCAAGGGGGGCGGGAGGCGGGGCAGAGGGGCGGGGGAGCAGGTTAGGGGGTGGAGGAGCTAGCAAAAGAGACACGGCGCCTGCCTGCAAATCCGGGCCCCTCGGGCCGCGAGGACCGACGACAACAGCTGTTGCATGCGGGGTGCGGATGGAGTCTCCCCGGCTGGAGCTGATCTGATGCCCTGATCCCTCGGTGTTGTCGCTAGAACCCCCTCGGTATCCCTGATCTCAGCCGACCGAGGGCACCGGCCTCCTCCCCTCGCCCCCTCCCCGAGCCTGGCATTAGCAGAGCTGGACAGACACATCTGCCGAGTCACGGATCACATGTGTGCGACCCCATAGCCCTTCCCCTCCCCTCCGCCCCCTCACCGTGTCGGAGGTGGCCAGCTTGCGCACCACCTCGGCCCCGACGGTGGAGGCGGGGGTGAGGTTGTGGCTGTACGACAGCTTGACGGTCTTGGCCTGGTCCGCGAGGAGGGCAGCCACCTGGAAGTCGGCGGCGTGGTAGCCTGACAGGGGGGGAGGGGGGGAAGGGGGTGTTCAAGCGTGGGGTGGAGAGCGTGGAGGGAGGGCCGGGGCGGGCGTGCGGTGCTGGAAAGGGCTGGTGTGGTGTGGCCGCGGGTGCCGACGTGTGCGGGGTCGTGGTGTGAGGTTGACTGCGGTGCACTTTAAACGGTTGCTGGCTAGTAAAGCGTAAATGTCGGGGTTGGATGGATGGTCAAAGGTCGCACGCCTGGACGCTAAACTGACTCCCCGATGTGTTGCATCATCCACCCAGGTCTCACCCAGGGCCACGTTGTACTTGGTCAGGGCGGACTTGGCGGTGTCGATGGAAGCCTCGCCGCCCAGCACGAAGGACTGGTACCCGGTGGAGGCAGCGATGTCGACGACCGGCGTCGCGGTGAGGCCGATGGTTGACTTGAGGCTCAGGTAGGGCATGCCATAGTCCAGGGTGACCTTGGCGGTCGTGACATCCGGCACGACGATCGAGGAGCTGAGCTTCACGCCGGGGGCGACCTCGTTGAGCGAGGCGGTCGCGGTGACCTTGTTGTCAGCGCCCAGGGCGACGTCCACCGAGTACTTCTTAGCAGCGTAGGCGGCCTTGAGCGTGGCCTCGACCTTGTCGGCCTTCTGGACAGCCGTCGCGGTCAGCGCAACACCCGAGCTGGTGGTGCTGGTCACGGACAGCTTGGGGTCGAATTGGAAGCTGCCAGTGGCCTTGTCGCCGCTGAGCAGGCCCTTCGCGGCCTTCCCGATATCGGCAAACGCGGTGGGGGCCATATCTGCAAGTTGAAGATACTGTGCAACGAGCGACTGCTTTGAGTTGTGCGGGCGCAAATGGGTCAAGCAGGTAGGGGCAGTGGCTGATGTACCGGTGCAAGTTTTGATGAATGTCGGAGGCCTCCGGCGGATGCGCGACTCAGCGACGCTTTTTCTTCCTTACCACTCGCACGCGTGCCTTTTTGCGGATGCCTCAGCCATGGCGCGCTAGGGCGAACAATTGGCGAGAAGGCGTGGGTCGAGGCGTGCGGGCCCGATTGATGGCCTCGCGGCGTGCCTCGGAGGGCCGCGGCAGCCCAATCGAGATCAAATGACTCGATGCGATACATGGTCGCAATCCGGATATCATCCAGACACGATCCTGGGCAATGGGGGTGGGTCATAGGGCGGCGAGCATGCTGGCGCCGATTCGTCTTACATGTGTCGGAGGAAGTGCCTAAGCCGACGTGGAGCTCGTCCGCAGGCACGCAAGCAAGGAGAGCGTGTCCAGTACACGTCTATGCGTGGCCGTGCGTGCTATTGTGGCCCGGGCCGGTCAACCCGCTGGCACGCGGCGCGGGGCACGGCTCGGCACGCGGGCCGCAAGGTGTCCTACAACCAGCCAGCAGTCCTAATGCGTGAGCCACTTTGGTGTGCCGTTCCCCGGCACGCTTAGGGTTGAGGGCACAGGGCGCACTCTTGCCGCAACCCGCACGAGCCGCGGCCAGGGCTATGCACGAGTGGGGTGGGGAGTAGACGGTGAAGGCGGAACAACACGTGGGGCCATCGCAGGTACCTGCTCTGGCGAGGTCTTGCCGCTGCCGGAGGTGCTCAGCCCTTCCCTGTGACAATCGCAGCCCGGCACTCGCGCCACGCGCCTCTGGGCTCGCTTGGGGACAGGGCCCACAGCTCGAGAGCTGTACTGCCCCAGAGGGGAACTCGTACCCCGTGTCTCCTTACACCATGTACCCAGCTGGCTGTCCTACACCCACACGCCGGAACCTCTGAGCCGAGGCTGGGAGAGGGTTCGCCGCAGGCCTTCGTTGCTAGGCTCTTCCGCCTCTACCTCCCCGCACGGCCCCCGCCGGAGCGGACCGCTGTGTCATGCTCCTGTTGCTTCACCAGCATCCAAGCCCTTCTCCAGACTCCAACCGCCCGATCACGCCCTCCGGGAGCGCATGACACAGAAACGCCCCCGCGTTTCCTGGTACACACCTCTCCTGCGCACTGCCCGGACCACTCTGCCATCTCCTGGTAGTCGGGAGCTGCCCCAGTCACACCGTTACAGACGCTGGAACACCCCCGCCATCAAAGCTAACCTAGAAACCACCGGAATCACCACCAACCACCACCGATACCACCAGTGCCATCTGCCATGATCCAGCCGAGCACCGCACAGCGCAAGGCGGGACAGGACAGCGCGAGATGCAATCTGGCGCCCAGGCCATGCCGGGCCATGCCGGCATGCAACAGTTTGAGCAAGCATGAAACCCACTTCAAAATAGTAGAAGATAGTAGTGCGCGATGCGCCAGCTCCTGATCCCTCGGACTGGCGTCCCACCCCACCCCAGCGCGCATACCCAACCAAGGCCCAGCCCCTCAAGCCACCCCTATTACAGAACCCATGATTCCAGCAAATCGTTCCACGGACCGCCATGCCTGCCAGACAATCAACCTCGCCCCAACTGCCCTTCCCGAGCGCCACGATCGAACGAGAGGAAGCCAATCACCCAATCAACATACCCCAAGACGCCCTGAATTTCGCTTTAAACGCCAAATCAAGGGTCGATACCGGTTGGCACAAGGGCCGCCGTCCGGGCCCCAAGCAGCCCCGAAACACAGGAAGCGCCAACAGAGGCCCTGGCGCGAACACAGCATTCCCTGTATGCGGCTGACAACCGCCGCTGAAGCCACATCGGCACATGCGCATGAGACACAGGCCACACAGGGAGGGAGCATTGCATGAATCGCATCAAACCCCAGAACAGAAACGCAAAAAGAGTCAGGACATTGGCAATCACAGCAGTGCGCCACAGTGCTCCCTCCGTACACCACCGCCGTACAATCTGATCCGTCAGCAAACTGTTGGGTGGCCCAAGCTCGGGCCCCCTAGGGAAACAAACCCACGCCGTTCTAAGGGGATCGCAAGTTCAATTACGTAAGTCGTACCAACCACCCGAGCCCGCATGCCGAAGTGGCTCACAAGTGGTCCCCATGCACCCTAAGGCCAGGCCATGAGGCACAGGACCCCCCCCTGACCCTAGCCTGCCGATTGCGCGCAATGTCACGGCGCCTTGCACGCAGGCACCGCCCACGCCCCAGCCACAACCGACGCCCTCCTTCCTTCCCCGCAACCGGCGCGCGCCCGGCGGCCTCAAGTGCAATGCCAATGCTGTTGATTTTCGGTCCGAGATATTACTGCTAGATGCCGTACCGTGTCGTACGCAGCAAGTGCCGTTCCAACATGCCACTGGGCCCCGACGGCCCTCCCCCTGCCTTGCCGTACCTTGCCGTACCCCGCGTCCGTTCCTCTCGATGCTTCACCTTCCGTACAACTCCCGTGCCTCCGGTCCAGGCTCTACGTCCGTCAGGAAGTGCCAACCGCCCGCGTGTCTGTCGTACACCCATGGCACCCACGCCATTGGCTGCGCTGCGTTACTCGAGAGTGGCGGGCGCCTCGGGCCCAAAGTGCAGCCCCACGCCCGGCGCTGGCGGGTAAGCCCCCGCCCCCGCCTCCGCCCCAACCCCTGCCACGGCCTCGCTCGAGGCCAGGAGACGCTCCAACGCCTCCACCACCTGTGCGGCGGACGGCCGGTTGATGGGCTGGCGCTGCAGGCAGCGCAGCGTGATGGCGCGGAAGTGCTCGGGGCAGGCGGGCGGGAAGACGGGGAAGTTAGTGCAGTAGCGGGGGCCCTGTAGAGGGGGAAAGCGCAGGCGTGGGCGCGGGAAACCGTGAGTTCCTGCAGAAACGCACGCAAGCGGTCGGGTGCGGGCTCCTGCATGCCACGAGTGCAGTCAGCACATGCATGCACGCACGCACACCTGGAAAATGGCGAGCTTTTCGCGCCTACGCCTCACCAGCTGACCAACACCAGCAGGCACTCGAACGCATGCACGTACCTCCTTGGTGTAGATGCCCGCCCTCCGGCCGTGGTAGAGCTCCCACAGGATGACCCCTAGCGAGAAGATGTCGGCGGCCTGGCCCACGTGGCCCTGAGGGAAGGGGGGGGGAGGGGGGAGGCGTGACGGTGAGGCACGACAGTGAAGGGGTCAATTTGAAAGGCAGAGCGTGGAGCTGAGACCTGGCCTGGCCCACGTGGCCCTGGGGGAAGGGGGAGGAGGCGTGATAGTGAAGGTATCACATAATGCACAGCGGAGCTCGCTGCGCAACGTTGCAAACGGGTTCTGTGCGTGGTGGCGCGACTTGCAGAGGAGCTGGGTTCCGTTCGACGTGGATCAGGGGTATCGATGTTGGGCAGAGATACCGGCATGGGTTGCGAAGCCAGTCGGGCACCCTGAGGGGTGGGGCGAGGTGCACGAGGATCTCCGCCGCACGACCCCCCACCTTCATGACCACCGCAGGGCAGATGTAGAACATGGTGCCCATGCGCAGGTTGGACATGTGGGTCTGGTGCTCTGGGAGCATGAGGCTGCGGAGGGAGGAGCAGGGGCAGGGCGGGGGTTTGCGATGGAGCATGAGCTCATGAGATCGGGGATCTGGGGCCCTTGGGAGGTGCGCGACACGGGTGAGCGCACGTCACGGCCAACTGCGGACTGGACGTCGCGCTTGTAAGAGGCCCCGTCCAGGCGCCAGACCCCACACTGCGCGAGTGCACTGGAAATGAGACGGGGGGGGGCCAGGGGTGGTGGGGGTACAGCCGCACAGGCGCAGAGACTGAGCGCCATCCCTTGGGCCCCTGAGATGCGCCCTGCTTGCAAACGCACCACCCGGGGGTACGGGGAGCAGCCCCGGGCCCGTGCGCACCTGAGCCCAAAGTCCGCCACCTTGACCGTGAAGCCCGAGGGCTCTTCCGGGTTCTGCTTGAGCAGCACGTTGTTGGGGTTGAGGTCGCCGTGGATGATGCGTTTGGAGTGGAGGTGAACCAGGGCGCGCGCAATGCCCAGGCCCAGGGGGACCACGGCGCCCTGAGAGGGGGAAGGGGAGAGAGGGAGAGGGGAAGGGGAAGGACGCCTGCTTTTAGAAGTGCCAAGCCATGGTAAGGCGACCCAGTCGACTTGAAACGTGGGAGCATACTAGACCCCATGAGTACACAGGGCGATCCGGCTAGCTAGGGTTGCAGTCAGCTGTTAGGCGGGGAGTAAAGCCTAGGGGCACTAGAGGCGCCTAGCCAACTCAGCGGTTCGTGCCCTGCCCCCCGCTCGCTCGCCCCACCAGGTTGACCACCCCCGGCGCCAGCCACATGGAGCGGTTGCCGTACAGCCCCGTCAGCGGCCCTCCGTCGGCGAACTCCTGGATGATGTACAGCCGCCAGTCCTGACAGGGGGAAGAGGGGGGGGAGGGGGGGGGAGATGCGGGGTATTCGGAGTCACGGCATGGAGCGGGGCTGACAACGAGCCAAGAGCACATCAACGTGCCATAAGCCCATAACCTACCTCCCCCCAATCATCCTGCCATCACCCACTATCAAATCAACCATCCCGCTCCCCTGCCCGCCCCACCATAAACATAGAGGGGTTGGCCATCAGCCCCTTCCCCGAGCCCGCCGCCGCCTCCGCCGCCGAGTCCGCCAGGGGCCCTCCGATGGGCTGGAGCTCGCTTGCGTACGTGGCCTGGGAGGGAGGTGGGTGGGTGGATGGACGGAGGTGGGTGGGAATGAAGGAAGTCAGGGGTGGGTCTGCCGGGATAAGTCAGGAAATGAAGGTGCTGGGCGTGATGCGGTTGCCGTACGGTTGTCGTGCGCCCACGCCGCTTACGATGATGTTCGGGTGGCTGATGCTCTGGCACAGCGCCGCCTCCTGCAGCGCGCGCTTTCGGTTCTCTGCGTTTGCCGAGAACACCACAGTTTTGATGGCCACGGGCAGGCCCTGCCAGGTGCCTGCAAGAGGGGGGAGCAGCGGGAGAATGAGGGGTAAAGCGTGTGTGTATGGGCAGGAACTGCCAGGTGCCTGCGGGAGAAGAGGCAGGTAAAAGGGGTGGAGCGGGGGTGGTGTTTGTGTGCATGGCCTTGCCAGCCACCACAGCACGAGACGTGCAGGCCCCCCATTCCTCAGCTTATTGAATGCCATAGTCTTCTTGCATTCCGCACACAATGCCCGCTCTCACGACCCCCCTCAGGGCGGGCCAGCGCTCACCCTTGTAGACTGTGCCGAAGCTGCCATGGCCTTTGGAGCATGTCAGGGCACACAGGGAAAGGGCAAGAGAAGGGCATGTCAGGGCATGCAGGGAAAGGGCAAGAGAAGGGCATGTCAGGGCATGCAGGGAAAGGGCAAGAGAAGGGCATGTCAGGGCACGTAGGGAAAGGGCAAGAGAAGGGCATGTCAGGGCACGCAGGGAAAGGGCAAGAGAAGGGCATGTCAGGGCATGCAGGGAAAGGGCAAGAGAAGGGCATGTCAGGGCACGCAGGGAAAAGGCAAGGGAAGGGCAAGGGGAGGGCATGTGTGACTACGCGGTCTTGGGCCTAGGGCAGCGGTGATCCCCACACTCTCACAAAACCTTCCCTCAGACGTTACCACGTTGAACCGTGACGAACGTCTCCCTCAGACGCCCCCACACCCCTAAGCCCGCCTTTCTCACCCAGGATGCCTTCAAGCTCAGACGCCCCCAGACCCCTAAGCCCGCCTTTCTC
The DNA here is from genome assembly GCA_016858145.1 of Edaphochlamys debaryana. Lineage (NCBI taxonomy): Eukaryota > Viridiplantae > Chlorophyta > Chlorophyceae > Chlamydomonadales > Edaphochlamys > Edaphochlamys debaryana. The sequence continues at coordinate 432,471 of JAEHOE010000021.1, read as the reverse complement.
ACCCAGGATGCCTTCAAGCTCAGACGCCCCCACACACCTAAGCCCGCCTTTCTCACCCAGGATGCCCTCAAGCTCAGACGCCCCCACACCCCTCAGCCCGCCTTTCTCACCCAGGATGCCCTCAAGCACGATGGTTACGTCCTTGACGTTGTTCCGGAACTCCTGCCCCAGCCGCCCCAGCTCCTCCATGACCTCGGCGGGCGTGGGCAGCGGCCGCCGCCCGTTGTTGTTGCCCGCGCGCATCCCATCCACGGGCCCGCTGCGGCCCCGCCCGGACGCGTCGTCGCCGCCTCCCCCTCCCCCTCCCCCTGCTCCTGCTCCGCCTCCGGCAGGGGCTCCCGCCCCCACACCCGCTGCCGCGGCGGGGCCTACACCAGCCGCGGCGCCCATGGCGGCGGCGTGGTCGGTGGCCTGGCGCTGCAGCGTCACCTGAGCTAACGCCGGCATTTTGCGCGAGGGCGCCGCGTTTTGCCCTGACGTGATGGCGTTGTTGCCCGATGTGATGGCGTTGCCGCCAGAGTCGATGGCGGCCTCGGGACGGGCCTTGTTGGGGCCGGACGGCACGCCGCCGGCGGCCTTGCCCGGCGTGCGCGGGCCTGCGCCGTCGCCGTTGCCGTTGCCGTCCTCGCCGGCGCCGCACGTGGCGCCGGCGGTTGGATCGGGCGCACGTGAGGACGCGGGGGCGGTTCCGGTTCCGGAGCTGAACGTGATCTCGTCCCGGCCTCCGTCGGGGCCCTCGGGCAGCGTGGGCAGGCCGGGGACCTGATCGGGGTCCCCCATGTCGTCCTGTGGGGCCGGGGCAGGGGGATGAAAGGGAGCTGAGGGCTCAAGGGGAGCAGATGACGCCATGCCGTGCCTCCAGATCCTGGTAACCGCCAACGGTCAACACCTCTTGACCGCTCGTACTAACGGGGGACGAATGGGAACGGGGCGCTGAGTTGAGGAACAGACTCGCCGGCCTTGCCTGATTTGGAGCGCGCCCATGCTGGTAAGCCGCCGTGCTCCCAGTCCCAGGCCTCCCATTGCCGGCCGTGCCCGATCTAGATCTCTATCTCTATCTGAAGCGAGCCTGATCTAGATCTAGATCGAGCTCATACTTGTAGGCCCGCCCTGCTCCCAGGCCCAGGCCTCCCATGCCCTGCCCGCTACCGGTACCGCCCGCACGCGCCCCTCCGCCCCTCCGCCTCACCGTCTCGTCGTGCGCCTCCGCCTGCCACTCGGGCAGCTCCTTGCCCTCCTCGACGCCCATGAACACGCCCCCGTCGCTGCCCTGCACGCCGCCCATGATGCCCATGTACGTGGGCGGCCGAGTGGGGCCCAAGCCCGCGCCCTCCGCGCCCCCGCTGCCGCTGGCTCGCTTGCCCGCCCCCGGCCTCCCCTGCTCCTCGTCGGCGGCCGAGCGGCGGCGGTGGTGCCACACGACCAGGCCGGCGATGCCCGCCAGGAGGCAGACCGTGGGGACCACCACGGCGGGTACGATCTGCGTTGCGGTTGGGGTGTGGGAACGGAGACGGGGCGTCGGTATTAATGTGAGGTCGCGGTGGGTTTGGTGCAATCGTGGTTGGGTGGGGAGCACCACCGCGGGTGCGATCTGTGGGCGGGGGAGTGGGGCGGGGGAGTGGGGCGGGGGAGTGGGGCGGGGGAGTGGGGCGGGGGAGAAGGGGGGGGGAGAGGGACGGGGGAGTGGGGCGGGGGCGGAGCGGGGGCGGAGCGGGGCACGGGTATCCGGGTGAGGCCTGAGTGGCTTGGGCGCACAAGGTGGGTGGGTGCGTGGGGGAGGGCCAGTGTGCTTGTTCGTTTGTGCGCAAGCGGTGCCGCTCGGCCTGGCAGTAAGGCAGGAAGGGAAAGGCAAACTTGGGTGCCGAGAAATACTCCCAACTTGCACAGGAACAGACAGGGAAAGGGAAAGGGAAAGAGACCATGTGTGCAAAGGCAGTTCGTGCGGGAAACCATTTCCGTGCCCCGCGGCCCCGCCCACCACCGCTGCGCTGTTGCTGTCACCACCGCCACCCCCCGACGGCTGTGGGCTCGGGGGAGCGGCGGTGTCGTCGGTCGTGACCGTCTGCGGGGCGGCGAGAGGGGGACGTGCAAGGTCAGGCTCCGTCGCCGCTCAGTCACGTGCGCCAACGTACACCTCGCCGCTCAGTCACGTGCGCCAACGTACACGTCACTGCCACGGGGCAGCGCTGCCCCCAAGCTGCCAGCGGAACCTTTTCGGCCAAGCCCGCTCCAAGCCATAAGCCGCAAGCAACGCAGGGCTCAGCAGCAGTCACCAACGCACACGCAACAGGCACTGGTACTCCCGCACGACTGGCATGTCGCTGGTGTTCGCATTCCCGCGTTCTCAATACCCTCGGGTACTGCTGAACCCACAACGCACCGTGAACTGCGCCGCGGGCCCCGTCCCATTGATGATGGCCTGCAGAGTGAGCGTTACGCAGTCAGCGCCGGAGCGGGACTGCAGGCACGACGCCGGCACGACGTAGTCTGCACAGGGGGGGAGGGCGGTTGGGCGGTCGGCGGTTGGGGGTTGGCGGTTGGGGCGGTTGGAAGGCGGGGCGCGGTGGGCAGGGGGAGGGGCAGGGGAGGAGCAGGGGGTTGGGAGTGAGGGTGGCAGAGGGAGAGGGAGAGGGAGTGAGGGCAAGAGGGCACAGGGTGGCAGAGGCAGGGGGCTGGAGGGATCTCAGGGCCAAGCACGTCCTGTCGTACACGTCGCGTTGATGCAGTGGAGGGTCTTGGGCAGGCCACGACAGCAGATCCACTGGATGCCGTACAGACCCCATGCCGTACGGCTTCCATGTCCTACGCCCAGTGCCGTACAAGGATCTCACCTGTGGCGTAGACGCAGTCGAGCGTCCAGGCGTAGTTGCCGCCAAAGAGCAAGCCCTGCGACGCCAGAGAGCTGGGGGAGGGGGAGGGGGGGCGCAAGAGAACGGGCACGACCCAACGGGAGTTGCACAAACGAATTCTTGAGTGGGGAGCAGGCACCTTCCACGCAGGGCGCCTGTGTTCAGGCACCGTCGTCCTTGTGTAGGATAGTGTGCGGCCCCCGGCCCTTGCCTTCGGGCCCCCGCACCGCCTTCCGCTCCAACGGCACCCGTACGGAAATCAGCCCATGTCGGGCCCAAACCCAAACCTGCCGCCTGCAACCTCCCCTGCTCCGCCCTCCCCCACCCACGCACATGTCAGGCTCATACCGAAACCCACCATGTGCACCTCCCCCCAAACCCCCCCAAACCCCTTCCCCCCAAACCCCCGCTTCCCCGACCCCCCAACCACCCCCCAACCACCCACATGTCGGGCGGCGTGGGCACTCTGAAGTCAAACATCATGGCGTACTCCCTCCAGCGTGCGGTGGCAGAGGTGGTGGACACCAAAATGCTGGTGTTGTAGTACTCCAGCAACTGTACGGCGTACGGCACGTGTACGGCAGTAAGCTCGCGGTGGAAGCAAGCAAGCTCGGGGTCGTGCGCGTGCTGGCTAACCGTCACAGGACCTTGCCGTCGCAAGCCCGAACGGGAACAGGGAAAGCTCGGTGCAGGTTCCGAGCTCGGAAGCCGTTTTGGTAGCGATAGGAAGGCTCGGGAGGCTGTTCCTACACAGTCTGTACACACACAGCGCCTGTAGCCACACAGAGCACGCACCTGCGGCTTGTCGTCGAAGGGTCGGGGCGCCTGCAGCTGCGCCGCGATCCCGAGCTGGGGTGCGGGGCAGGGCCAAGGGCCGGGGCGATGGGGCAAGGGGGGGGGGGGGGGGGAACGAGGGTCAGCGCCATCACCACCCCCATGTGCTGGTCCAGGCAGCTGTGCAGCGCGCTTCCCGGGTCGCAGAACCGCATCACCAGAGCCCTGACGCCACGCTCTTGCGGCAACTGCTACTCCTGTGGACCCTGCAGAGCGCAGCCTGCTGTCCCGGACACACAACCAGGGCCTCAGGTTTTGCTCTGTCGGGTTTGGTGGACTGATTACTAACAACAAACCTACGGTCAGGGACACAACGCGATCGGGCTCACCGGGTAGGGGATGCCGACGAGGCGATGGATGAAAGAGCTGATCACGGTGATGCTGCAGCGGTCGCACTGACGCATGAAGCGGAGCTGAATCCCAACCGTCGGGTACGTCATGTGCATCTGCACGGGGCACGTACGGCAGCGTACGGCAGTGTACGGCATAGTGATGGTGCGGCGTGTGCGGCGCGGCACGCATGGCGCACGGTACTGCCCCTGCACTGCTGCGCCGACACCCTGATCAGCCCCCGCAGTGGCAGCAGGCCCACGGCTGCCTCACTCGCCCCGAACTATTGTCCATCAACGATGCTGAGGGTCAAGGGTTTGAGTTTACGTCCCTCCCGTCCCGCCTTACGTCAATGCCGATGAAGGTTATGTCGATGCCCCTCGCCAGACCGATAAGCATGTTCTGGTTGGGGGCCAGGGAACCGGGGCACGTCAGCAAGCAACTGACTAACACAGAGAGCAACCGAGCCAACCAAACAGCCCCGCCCTGCATGCCGTTTTGCGAAACATGGGTACCGTCTCTTGATGCACCCTACCTACCGGTGAAACCTCGCGGTCACGGGCGGAACCCCACTGGCTATGCGAAAGCCCCACGCCGCCTCTCCCGCAGGGGCAACTCAACCCGGTGACTCCCAAGGGGATCGCACCCCCCCCGCCCCCGGCTTTCGGGTTGGCCCTAGGGTGAGCCGGCTTCACGCCGCGCCTATCCTACCTGGGCTTACGCGAGCAGCCCGTAACACCCCGTCCCCGGGCCCCAAATGACTCGGCCAACAATCAGGGACGCAACCACCCTGTCATCATGCCACTCACCGATGTGTCCCAGTTTATGGTGGCGTACTTGAGCTGCGAAAGCAGCGACTTGGTGGCGCGCACCGTCACCTGTTGATGGTGGGACGAGCCACGGGTTTGCGGACAGAACTACACGCCACCTTAACCAGCAGCAACCAAGCGCTTGCCCTAACAAGTAGTCTATTGCGTCTAACTCATTTTACTTTCAGTTGCTAGATGACAGGTGCTTGCCGTGGAGGGCGAAGGAGAGTCAATGTGGTATGGGGTTGCGGGTCACCACGCACGCCGGGGCCACGCAACCCGACTCACGTTCCTCGTCACCTCCACGGTCGCAAGCCACTCGCTGGTGTTGGGTGTGATGGTGCCATTGATCAGGACCTCAGTGACGTTGGCATTCTCCAGCGCCGCGCGGAACTCGGCCGACGTGGTCACCAGGCGCATGCCGGGCAGAGGGGTGTCATCGAAGGGCGCGAGCGCCAGGGTCCCGGCCAAGGGTCTCGCGAGCGCCCCGGATTGGATCTCTTGAGAAGTGACCGTGAGACAGACGTTGCCGGGCTGCGAGGCGAGGCACTGCGGGGAGACGATGTAGTCTGCGGGGTTGGGGCCAGGGTCGGGTGGGGAGGGGCAGGACGGAGGATGGGGGGATTGTTGGAGGGGCGGTGGGAGGCGGCGGAGCGCTCCCCCGCCGGGTTGCTCAGTCGTATGCCCGATCGCATCACACGCTTCCTCCACCGGTCCCTCGGTCGGGCCCCACACGCGGGGCCGCCCGGGGGCGTCCCGAGGCCTCACCGTTCAGGTAGACGCAGCCGACGGCGCTGACCACGTATCCTCCGAAATAGAGCTGCTGAGAGGCCAGCGAGCTGCGGGGGAAGCAGAGGCGGCAGGGGCGGAGGCAGGAGCGGTTGCGCGCAGCCGTCCCAGTGCCGGCGCCGGGTGGGGCTGAGCGCGACGCTGCGGGGCCCGTACAGGGTCTGAACCAGGCCTGAACCGGGCCTGTACCGGCCGCACGCGGGCCCAGCGCTCGGGCCCCGGTCTGGCCACCTAGACATACACGTGGGGGCACAGCTGAAAAGGCAAACGCCAAGACACCACGCGGCAAGCAGCCGAGGGTCAAGAGCGCTCGCAGCCGAGCGCTCACGTGTCCTGCGGTACGGCGCCGCTCCAGTCGTCCATCACAATGTACTTCGTCAGCAGTAGCGATGGTACGGCAGTGGTGGCGATTGAGATTGGCTCGTAGTTAAGGGAGAGTTGTTGCGTGCCGCCGGGCGGGTAGCGCGGGGCGTTGATCTGGTTGACAAGCCCCGCCTGGGGGGCAGGTCCCGGGTGAAGGCGGGGTCGGCGGCGGTTAAGCATTGAAGGGGGGTTGCACGGTACGTACGCCGCACGACGGGCCGCCACCGATGCAGCGCTTCCCGCCTGTCGGATCGCACAGCCCGGCCTGGCACGCACCCACGTACGTACCGGGTACGGCAATCCGACCATGCGGTGGATCAGGCTGCTGACGTACAGCATTGCGCACATGTCGCACATGCGCAGCGGCCGGAACGAGGCCCCCAGCGCGAGGTGCCTGCACAGGCATACAAGTGGCGGCTGGCAGTTGGCGGTTGGTGGGACGAGGATGGGCAATGGCGTAATAATTAATACGGTAGCGGCTGCAAATACTCGGCGACCCCGCCGCAAGCCTGGCAGCCGTCCACTCGACACGTCCCGCCCGCCACCCGTTGCACCCACTTGGTAAAGGCCTGCGGAACAAAGCGAAAGGGAGTTTGATTGAGGGAAGTGGGAGTCATCGGTAAGGCAAGGAAAGTGCACATCTTTCAGCCCCCCTCCCCCAGTCCCAGCGTGTACCCACGTCGATGCCCACAAACGTCATCAGCACTCCCTTGGGCATTCCGAAGATCATGTTCTACCACCAGGGACACCAGGGAGCGGCGGGCAGCTCAGGGTTGAGCACAGCACAGGGAGAATCTGTTGGCGGGCGACGCGCTGCAACCCCAACCTGGCCCTGACCCTCATCGGCCCTAGAGCGAGCCACCTGGGGAACCCCCTTCGCTCCGCAGCTGCAAGTGCCCGCGGCCTCCTGGCCCAGGGTTTCCCGGGCAGCCCCTTTGCAACGTGTCCAGCGCTCAATCATAAACAGGCAAGGAGCCCTTCCTTAAGGCCTCTTTCCAGCCTTCCCACGCCCCTCACCTGGGCAACCCAGCCCCCACCCGCCACCCATCACCTGTTCTCCGAAGTCAATGGTGGCGTACTTCTGCCGTACCATGAGCGCCCGTGTGGCACGCACCGTCACATTGCGAGTAACGTAAACGGTGTCGTTCCAATCGCTCGTGACGGTAATGGTCGAATTGAGCAGGATCTGAGTTATGCTGGTATCGTTGAGCGCGTCGCGAAACTCGCGAGAGCTCGTCACGAGCCGCGTTCCGGAGAGCGTGTCGTCAAAGGGAGCCAGGGCCAGGGAGCTGGTAAAGATGCGCGCCTCCCTGCCCGCCGCCACGTCAGCAAGGAGCTGACTCATGCATTCGTCAGCTGGACGAGCGGCGAGGCAGCCCGCGGCAAGCGTGTAGTCTGTCCGGCGTGGGAAGGTGGGGGTTGAGGGTTTCGGTTGGAGGAGGATGGACAGAGGGCCAACACAGAGGGTGGGCTGAGGCAGACTGAACGGATGAGGGCCGGTGGCTGCGGTTTTGCTAGCCGCACCTGCCCGCCCACCCACCCAACCGCCCGCCAGATCCTGACATGGCACCCACCCGCCAGGTATAGGGTGTCGTAGGCCTGCATGGTGTAGCCCCCGAACGCCGCACCGGGGGCGCTGCGGGGGGGAAGGTGGATAGGGGGCAAGGGCATGGGGCCAAGCACGGGAGTCGAGGGCAGGTGCGTTCCGCTCTCTGCTGGCGGTCTTGCGGTATCGGTCCACCGCCCAGCTAGCCCCGTTCGTCCGCCCCCGCCCTCACCTCTCCGCCGGTACCGCGGCTGAGAAGTTGGAGAGCCGCACGTACTGCGTGACCCACAGCGGCCGCGGGCGGGCAGTGGTGGAGACAGTGAGTCGCTCGGCGCCCGTTGCGCTCGCCAGGGAGACACCCTGCGGCCCTCGGTCTGGCCGGGGCAGGGCCGCAAGCTTCACACTTGTGTCCTGAGGGAGACCGAGGGGTGCGCAGGCTTGGGCCAGGCTCCTATGGCAGATGCAGGTGCAACCACTTGCAAGGCAAGTCCGTTCGTAGGGCCCTGCAGGAGCGAGTTCCCGCTCCACAATTTCGCCGCTTCCGCCTAACCTCCCCTCCTTCCCCTGCCGTACCGCGTACGGTATGTCCACCAGGCGGTGCAGCAGGCAGCCCTGGAAGACCAGGGCGCAGCCGCTGCACTGCGCCAGGGGCCGGAACGCGGTCCCGAGCGAGGCGTGGATCGTCACCACCTGCGGCGAGGGTGGGACGGGATATACAAGCAAAGCTCTGATGGCTCCAAGTCTAGCCCAAGAGCCCAAGTATAGCCCAAGCCTAGCCCAAGAGCTTGAAACCCGGCACTTGTCTGGGCCCCCGACCCATATCGCTGCCCTTGGGTTTCGGGAGGACAATGGTCGCCCCGACGCACATCGCCTCTGCGGGCCTAGTCCCCGGGGCCCCAGTCTTCCGCTCTTTCAGTCCATATCCAGAGGGCCAGTCCCAAACACCAAGTTTGCAGGTTCCGGGTTCCGGGCCCTCACAGCAACTGGATTCCACCAGTCAACTAGGTGCGCGCCGTTCCATATCTGGTCCTGGCACCCGCACCTCCACGCCAATGAATGTCATGGTCACGCCCTGCGGTGTCAAGTGGAGGGGGATAAGGAGCAGGTGAAGGAGCGTGCAGGCCCGATCCAGCCCTTCTGGACTGGTCCACAGGTCATGGGATGCATGCTTGGTGACCTGGCGGTCCTGGCCGCCCCACCCAGGACCTCAGAGGCCCTGCAACTGCGGGTTTCACGAGCTTCCCAGCGTCATCTTCCGCCGTGCCCGTGAGACTCAGGGCCCTAGGTTGCTCTCCGTGGCAAGGCAAGGCTGCAACCCCACCTGGCCGAGTGACAAGAGCATGACCTGTCGCGGGAGGGACGCAAGCGGGGGGCAGGTGGGGGCAGGGGTCGGAACGTACCGGGTCGGTGAGGGCCCCGGTGTGGGGCGAGCACCGCAGCACAGTCTAGCCAGACTGGTAGCCGTCTGAGCTTGCAACGGAGCCGTCATTTCGCAGTCACACCCGGCTCCGCACTTCTCCGTGTGTGACATCGGTTTTGTGGGCTTCAGTTCTGCGCCTCACCTGATTGCTGAAGTTGAATGTTGCATAGCGCTGTTGCGCAAGCACGGTTGTGCTAGCTCTGACGACGACATCTCGGCCTACGTCCAGAGTGCTGCCCCACGTCGCGTTCCCGATGGTTATCCCGGTCACGTTGCTGGAGATAACAACAGTCTCCACGCTGCGGTCTTCTAGTGCTTGGCGGAAGTCTGCCGCAGAATTCACTACGCGGGCTCCCGCCACGTTGTCATCATATGCTGAAAAATCTATGGCAGCTCTTGCTTGGTTTAGGCATAAAGCCGCTAGTAAAGTCAGGCCAACCCATACACGGCATCGTCCAGCCATGCTGCACCTTGTCCTGCCTCTAAGCTTCGGGCTACATCTGTCGAGCGTATGCAGTGTGTTCTATGCGCCCTAGGTTACTGAGCTTCAGGCATTCACAGTCCAAGCCAGCACACCGCGCCTGCCCATCCCGCCACGGGCTGGCGGACACGCCGTGCTCCCCGCCGAGACCCCCCATCCCCGCCCTGCCTTCTTCTTGCGCGTTGCGGCAGCGGCTACGTCGACGCGCTCAGCTGCTCTCCCCCGGCGTCGTCCTGACTACGCTGCATGGCCCCTGCGAGTACAGAACCCCCGTCCACGCATGTTGTCCCTGCGCTCAGAAACACCACCGTCAGACGCGTCAGTCCCAGGAGTTCCAGTTCCGCCCAGGACCTCTTAGGGAACTCAGGGCGTCAGGGGCTCCACACACCGCTCCCTGCCCTCCAGGCGAGGGCCCTGAGCGAGCGCAACACAAGCCCCCGCAAACACCATAAACCTTACCCGGCCGGCCGGCCATCGAGCCGTGCCTGACGGCCGGCGCCAGCCGTCAGCGCCGTTCGCTACCTCGCGTTTACGGTATATTGCCCCCTCTCCGGGACCACCACAGCCTAGACTAGGGCCTGCTGCCCCGCTAACCATCACCCCGAACCGCCAGCAACACCCGGAACAAGGCAACAGGTCCGACACGCAGGAATGTATGCATGCACAGTTGCGCACAGTCCACCCAACAGGAAGATGCAGTCTTTACCTCATGACCGGGACCCCGTGAAGCCATGAGTGCCACTGGTGTTTCCCTCGTCCGCCCTTCGCCCACCTCGGCTGCATCCGGGTCTGGGTCCGCGACAACGTCCGTCCGCAATCTTTCCTGCGTGGTGGCCAAGCGAGCTATACCACAGCCCAAACTGCCAAGGGTACTCACGGCCTGCCTTGACGGGCGCAGTCAAACACGTCTCCTCCCCTGCCACCAGCGGCCCCAGATATGCAATCGGACCTCGGCATATCGGCAAGCTCTCAGATGCCGTAGCTAGATTTGCATGAATTCTTCATCACACGTCCGTCACAGCGCCCCTGTCCCCAGCACCCCGTGTGTCCGTGTGACTAGAGGTGTCAGTCAAGGGCCGGATCAGGGCGTGCGTCTTACCGCCCCGTCAACAGCGACCTCCACAGCCCCGCCGCCCCGGGCCCCGACCTCGAGCCCTCGTATCCGCAACCCACTACCCGCCTTCGCTCGCCTTCCCCGGGCCCTTGCTCCCTCCCGCCTGCTCCCTCCCCTCCTCCTTCCCTGTCTCCCTCCCCAACTCCTTCCCCCCGGCCTCCCCCCCGGCCTCCTCCTCCTCCTCAGCCGGCTGGCTCCGCCCCGCCGCCGGCCCTGCCGCCCCCTGCTGCGCCCCCTCCCCCTCCCCCACGCCCGGCCCCAGCGGCCGCCGGCCCGTGGCCTGCAGCCAGCGGATGAGGCGCGAGGGGCTGTCGGTGCACAGTGCGTCCGCCCCTGCCGCGAGGCAGGTGGCGAAGGCGGCCTCGTCGTTCACCTGCGACCCAAACACCACGATCGAGAGGCCCCTGCAGGGGAGGGGAGAGGGCGGACGGGGAGGCGGGGTCGGCCCGCGCCGCGGCGCCAGGGCTAGCCTGAGCACAGCAGCTCGGGTCCAGCGGCGTGGAGGTTCATGTCCGTCGGGGCGTCCATTCAGCCCAGAAACCCCCGCACCCCAGTGCTCCAACAACCATGCACCCACTTCCGGATCTGCCTCCTCCTTCGCCTCCATCCAGCGTCCTGCTGCCCCTTGTGCCCTACCGGTATCCGAACCGGCACACAGCAACCCCAGCACCCGCAGCAACCCAGCGCCCCAGCAACCCCACCCATCCCAGCAACCCCAGCACCCCCGCAACCCAGCGCCCCAGCAACCCCACCCATCCCAGCAACCCCAGCACCCCCGCAACCCAGCGCCCCAGCAACCCCACCCATCCCAGCAACCCCAGCACCCCCAGCACCCCCGCAACCCAGCGCCCCAGCAACCCCACCCATCCCAGCAACCCCAGCACCCGCAGCAACCCAGCAACCCCAGCGCACGCACTTGGCCTTGAGCGCTGCGAACAGGTCCGGCCGCACCAGCGTGTTGTCGGGCGGCCGCGGGCGGCCCAGCGCGCTGAGCGCCGCCGCCCGGGCCGACCTGACCCACATGGGCAGGATGATGGCGCTCTCGTACACGTGGACCTGACAGGGGGGGTTGAGGAGGGGGGAGGAAGAAGCCGCAAGGTTCATGCACGTGGCGTCCGAGAGGCAACGGCAGGCTGGCTGTATCTCTCCAAGAAGCCCATGTTGCTTCATCGCTCTCTCCTTTCCCATGGCTACGTTTCGCCTCCGAGGCCCTAAGAGCCGCGCTCCCACCGCGCCACAAGCCGTAAGCACAAGGCGAACCCGTCATAGTCCCGCCCGTCCCTCATCCACCCTCGCGCACAAACCAAACCGCCCATCCCTCATCCCTCATCCAGCCGCCCACCCACCCACCCCACCCCAGCCCGCCCCACCCCGCCCACCCCGCCCACTCCACCTCGCATCCCCCACCCTCCCGCCACCCCAGCCCCACACACCCCGCCCCACCTCCCCCATGCGCCCCGTGCGGTGCGCCATGAGCAGCAGGAAGGCCCGCGGCGCCGAGGTGAAGAGCGGGATCCCCGGATCCGTGCCGTACAGCTGCAGCGCCACGGGGTGCAGGAAGCTGCCCCACAGCACGCCGCCCGCGCCGGCACGAAGGGCCCCCGGGCCGCCGGCTGCTCCGGCCCCCGCTGACCCCGCGGCGCTGCCGTTCCCTGCTGGTAGTGGTGATGTTGAGGAGGTTGGCGCTGCAGAGGAAGAAGCTGTGGCTGTTACGTTGCTGCCAGCGCCGCCGCCACCGTTCATGCCAGCGCCCCCGCCGCTGGTGCTGGTGCCGGCCCCGGGGCCGCGGGCGCGGCCGTGGCGGACCAAGAGAGCGTAGACAGCGTCCACCAGGCCGGGGGTGGCGGCCTGCGGGTGGGAGGAGGGAGCTGGTGGAGGTCAAGTTGCGGAATTCGTAAGGAGCCACCACAGCACTTGCCGCCGTTGGAATCTGTGCGTGGGCACCCCTCACCAAGCCTCCTTTTTAGGTACCTTTCCCGCAGCTGTCGCACCTTGAGGTCTATCTGCAGGGGCGTGGCGGGGAACTCCACCAGCAGCTCTTCGAGGAGGGGGATGCGGGTAGCGTCTGGGTCGGGTGAGCCCGCAGCGGCTGCCGAGGAGCCCGGCCCGGGGCCGGCGGAAGTCTGAGCTCCAGGTGCCGACAACGTGGCGACATGGATGTTGCCCGAAGCCGACGCCGACTGAGTACGTCCAGTCGCGCTTTGGCTGTTATCAGCCGTCGCTGCCGACGCCTCGACAGGCGCGCGCGGCAGCAGGCGGGGCAACTCGGCATATGTGCACTGCGCGATTGTCTTGCCCTTGTGCGCGGCACCACACATGCGCCCCAGGTCCCTATCATGAAATACAGCCACTTTCCCGTCCTTGGTGAGCTGCACATCCAGCTCCAGCAGGTCCGCGCCTAACGAAACAGACGTTCTGAACGCTGGCAGCGTGTTCTCCAGGTGTCCCTCGCGGTCACCACCACGGTGACTGTAGACCAGTATGGGGAAGCTAATTCGGGGCGTCGGTGTTGGAAGGTGTGCGCCATTTGAGACCGCGGGGAGAGGTGATGTATAGCGGAAGTATCGGAAAGCGAGTGAATAGAGCAGTGAGGACATCGCGATGTGCCACTATAGCTGTTCTCGCGGCGGCAAGCCGGACTTTCACTTGCAGAGACGCAGAGTCAAGGTCAGAGGACCGATCTCCCGCCACCCGCCACCGTAACGCCCCGCCAGGCCAGACCCGTTGACACCGGCCTGACGCAAACTTGGCAACGACAGCGCCGCGATTCTCCCCAGCGCCCCGCCACTCCAGCGAGCTACCTGACGCCGGCCTGACGCAAGCCCCCGACTCCGGACCTCGGGCCCCGTCTCAGTGTCCTACTCGCAGCAAGGGCGCCAAGAGCGCCCTCAGCTCTTGCAACCATTCCCCGCAGCTCCCTCCCATTCCTCTGAGTGGCCGCCTCTCCCTTCGTCCGCCGTGCCGGCAACCTTTGCCTTGGCCCGCAACCTTGCCCGGAACATCCCCCCCCCCCCCCCCCCCCCCCCCCCCCCCGCCGTTGCAGCCCTGCCCCCTGGCCCCTCTCTCCCCATGTCCTCTGCCCCAACCCACTAGAGGCTCATGTCCCAAGGGGCTCATGCCGTTGCTCACTTCGCTCGCTGTGCCTGTGCTCATAGGGAACTAGGGATAGCATTGCCCTGTGATGCATACCAGTGCTTCCTGGTCGGCGGCAACCTAGAGGGCAACCATGCCTGCACGGCCTGCATGTGGCCTGGTAGCCTGGCCCACACCTGTGGCATTCGTCCTCAAATCTAGAGGGCAGACTAAACGGTGCTTTTGTCTGGGGAGTGCTACTGGATGTAGAGGTGGAGGGTCCTTGGAGTTGACCAGGCCTGGAGGTGCAGAAGTCGCCAGCGCCCTGGGGAGCAGGGCACCCCTGGACAGGGCACCCTGCCCCTGAAGCAGGGCCCTCAGAGGCCCAGCTTGGCACGAACCCAACCGCGTTGGCAGCTGCTTGGCCCACGTGTTAGGGGTACCGGTAGCGGTCCACGCGCATCGCTCAGACCGAGGAAGATCGTGAAAACTGCGTGGCAGGTTTCGCAGCTGTCGGTGCTTCTGTGCAAGCGTCGCGAGCTGCAACGTCGCACACACGTCGCCAATCACTCTGCAGTGTGCACTCTGTCTCTGTGATCAAGCCACAATTAAACTTCTCATTCAATTCGCTCTGGGCTACGCGTTCTCGGTGCTGTTTACTTGCACACCCGACCATGGGCCTCGCCTGGCCGGCGCTGCCCGATGTGGGCAAGCAGCTAGCACCTGTAGGCGAGGCTCTCGGCAGCGCTGCGACCAGGGTTCGCGGGCTTCAGCTGCCTGCGCTCCCACCGCTGTCGACGCTGCAAGTCCCGGCGATGCCGACGCTGGAGTCGCTCGCTGCGATGCTGCCGATACGTCTCACGGCCGAAGAAGCTGCGATCCTGGGCATCGCTGGTGGTGCTCTGGTTCTTGCGTGCTCCGTGCTGTCGTCGCGTGCGGAGGCCCGGCGGATGGCCGCGCACCGTGCCGAGATGGACGCCCGCCGGTCCAAATACGTGGTGCGCCGGTAGCTGCCGGGGGTAGTCGAGTGGCAAGTGCTATCGAGCTTAGAGAGGAGGGCATCGGGGGGCGTGGGCGTGGGCGTGGGTCAGGGGTCCACGGCAGGGGTCCAGAGAGCTACTTTTGAGGACCCCCCCTCTCCCAACTCCCTCCTCTTGTCCACCCCCCCACTTCCTCCCCCTCCTGCCCTTCCCCTCCCTCCCCCCCCCTGTCAGGACGACTCGGGTGCCGGCACCACGGCCGCCATCCCCAACGCTCAGGGCCTCAAGCTCTTCCTGCGCCACTGGACCCCGGAGGCGGGTGAGCCGAGCCGCAACGTACCGCGGCTGCCCACACTGGGAGGGCTTGCTGGCGCCCTGCTGTGCACTTGTGGGGTGGGGTCCCGCAGCCCCTCGCTGCAGGCCCTGCAGCCCTAGGGCGCAGGCAACGGGGCGAAACGGTCAGAGGCAGAGAAGCTCTGGCTGCCGTGTAGCCTTGTGGTAATGTAAGCCCTGTCGTCCCAGCTTCTCCCCGCCCTGTGCCACCGCCGCAACAACCCCTGGTCCCTCTCTTTGCGCCGACCTCCTACCTCCCAACCCCAGGCCAGCCCGCCGCAGGGGTGGTGGTGATGGTGCATGGCTTCGCTATGCACGGAGGGACGTTCGCCAGGGTAGCCCGACAGCTGGCGACGCAAGGTGAGGGGAACGAGGGGTGGGGGGGGAGGGGCCGATGCAGCCTACGGGTGGGATGTGGAGCAGCTCCGCAGCCCGATCCTTTGGTCCAAGGCTGCGGCCCCACTTGTGATTTCTTTTTACTCACCCGTCGTGGACCCGTCGGTACCTCGTTCCCGGCCTTTCCCCCCCCCTCTCCCCCCTCTCCCCCCCCAGGCCTGGCGACCGTTGCGTCCGACCTGCAGGGCAACGGCCTGTCCGACGGAGCCGCGGGGCTGCGGGGCTACGTACGGCGATTCGATGACTACGTGGACGACCTGGACCGGGTACGGGAACCTCGTGTGCCGTACATGTGTGGTACGGGCTCCCGTACAGACATACCTCTGCGCGCGCTGAGGCCCACTGGGTCCCCCCTGCCCCTCCCCGTACCCAGGTCATGGCCTCGGCGTCCGAGCGCCACCCAGGTGGGCCCCTATGGGCCCCGGTGGGCCGGGCCGGGCCCAACTGGACCCAACTGGGCCCACCAGCCCTGCCCGTGCATGAGTTGGCGACCTCAACTCCAGCCGCATTGGCCGAAGTCCGTTTGCACATCTCCATCTGCCTAGATCCTTCCCCGGCTTCGCTCAAAAGGACGAGGTCTTCTCCTTAGCACCTCTGTCCCCCCCGCTTCCTTCTCCCCAGGTGTTCCCCTGTTTCTGCTTGGGGAGTCGCTGGGGGGGACCGTGGTGCTTCAGGCGCTCAGGCGGCGGGGGGTGGCGGACAAGGTGGGTGGTGGGAGGCTCGGGGGGAGCTGTCCAAGTGAACCGATGGGGGGAGGGCGGCGACTGGCGAGGCGTTGCAAGGCGAGGGGAGGCGAGGGCGGGACTCCCACACCTGGCGCCAAGGAGCCCGTCCGTCCTTTTCCTTCGCTGCAGGTCCGCGGTGCGGTGCTCATGGCCCCTGCGATAAGGGTATCGCCCAGGCTCATGCCGCCGCCGGTGTGTGTGCGGTGTTAAAAGGGGGCGGGGAGAAGAGGGGAGGGCATCGCATGAGGCTGCAGGGAGCAGGGGGTATTATCAGCAGGGGGGATTATTTGCAAGGGAGGTCAGAGGTGGACTGATCCTTCTCGGGAGGAGAAAAGGGGGGCAAAAGGACGAGGGAAGGACTTTTTCATCCTCCCCTTCCTTCGTGAACAGGTCATCTTGCCCCTCCTAATCGGCCTCTCCCTGCTCTTCCCCACGTGAGCAAGGGGGGTGCTGTTGGGGGTGCAGGATGTGCGGAGTTGCCGTACCGTGCCGTACTGAGGCGTGCTGCAGCATGCTGAGGATGGATGGGCGTTCCATGGCACTCCAGCCCCACTGCACCATCACAGAGACAGTTGGTGGGGGGCGCGCCTGCAGCTGCTACCTCTGCTCCATACCTGTGCCAGCCCTTCCACCCCCCAGCCCCGCGCAAACTTACCTCACCCCACCTCTCCTCTCTTCGCCGCAGGCTCTCCCTCCCCGGCGGCGGCACCATTCCACGCGAGCACTGGGTGGGGGCCTTTGGGGACACGGCGTGGGCGGAGGCGGCGTACGGCGACCCACTGGTGAGGGGGGGGGCAGGGGACTCAGGGGAGTGTGTGAGAGTCAGGAGTCGGGGATCAAAAGGACAATAAGGTGCGGCTTAGGGAGTGAGTAGTGCAAGTAGAGGTGCACTAGGTAGGCGAGTACAGCTCGAAAGCCGTCGTGCATAGACCGGCCGTGTTCCCTCGCCCGCGTGTCTTCTCTGCAGATCACTCTCCAGACGCCCCGGCTCAACATGATGCAGATCCTGCTCGTCCTGCGGGATCTGTACGGGAATCTTGAGCAGATCAGGACGCCCCTTCTGGTGAGGGCGCTCCTTCCAAGCGCAACAGTGCCTGCCCTATTCCCTTACCTCCTACCCGCTCACCTCCCTTCCTACCCCCCCAACCTCTTCCCCTCCTCCCCTCCTTCCCCCCTTTCCCCCTACCCCCCTGTCAGGTCTGCCACTCCCCCGACGATGTGCGCACCCAGGCGGACTACAGCCAACACCTGGTGCAGCGGGCGGCTGGGGAGGACAAGGAGATGCTGGTGTGTGTGGGGGGGGGATCGTTGGCAAGGCCCCCTGGTGCAGGGACAGGGAGTCGATGAGCCGGATTGCTCTTGTTGTTGGCCCCTGGTACGGGTGGGTGCGGCCGTCTGGGTCCGCCAAGCTGAGGGCAGGAAGGGAGTGTGTTGTGTGTCTTCGGAAGGGAATCCGCGTACCTCGATATGGAGCGGGCTTGGGCTTATAGGCCAGGGGGCTGTTAAGTGGAATGCACTGTTCCCCGATTGGACAGCAGCGCCGGTTGCACTTGGGTGGGATGTAAGGGGCATGGAGCAGGAGCAACCTACCTGGGCATTCCGGTCCCCTCCCCTTTTCTCCGTAGCCTGTTCATACCAGGTGCTTCCCCTTTTCCCGTGTCCCCTGTCGCCCCTAATAGCTGGTGCCGGGAGGGAGGCACAGCCTTTTTCTGGACACACCCGAGATCAGCTCGAGGTGGGTGGGGGGTGGGTGGGAACGAAGAGCGGAAGATGAGGAGGGCGGCAAGAGGGGGAGGACAAGAGGGGAGGCCCGAGGCTTCCTGAGGCAAGGTCTGCCGGGGGTCCCCGCGCCCTTTGCCCAGACCCCCTCGCCCTCTTTCCCCCCTGTCAGAGTGACGGCGCACGTGATCAAGTGGCTGGCCTCAAGGTGCTGAGCGGCAACAGGGGGAGAGGGGGGGGGAGGGGAGAGGAGAAGGGCAGAGGCGGGCAGGCAGGTGGGCAGGGTCGTGGGACAAGGGGTGCTGATCAGGGGCCCAGACACTGTGGGGCCTGGGCTGACAGGAAGGGGGGGAGGGGAGGGGGGATTAAGGGCAGAGGGGGGCAGGGAGGCTGGCAGGGTCGTGGGACGAGGGGCGCCGATCAGGGGACACTGCGGGCGGGAAGGGCCGCGCGCTGAGGCTGTGCGTTGGGATATGCAGTCGGTGCAGGTCTGATTAGATAGCGTGGACCCAAGCATCTGGATTCTTGGGTGAGGCCGCAAATAATTAGGGATGCTACTGGGTGTAGAAGTGGGCGCAAGGCAGGGGTGATGCGCCACCTGGGTTGAGAGACGCTGGGCCGAGAACAGAGGCGGGAGTGTTCGGGGGCTCGGGCGGTTCGCAGGACTCGGCACGTACCCCCAACGCGTCCGCATCTTCTTGGTCCGGTGTACCGCGGCTGCCGATCCCACTGATAGCTGTTAATGCGCGACGTTTACAACTGGGGCTGAGGGGCTCGCGAAGGCGCGTGGCCGGTTTGCCGCTGTCGGTGCTTTTGCACGCGTGCGAGCAACGTCGCCCACTCGTCGCCAATCACTCTGCAGTGTGCACTCTATCTCTGTGATCAACCCACAATTAAGCTTCTCACTCAATTAGCTCTGGGCTACGCGTTCTCGGTGCTGTTTACTTGCGCATCCGACCATGGGCCTCGCCTGGCCAGCGCTGCCCGATGTGGGCAAGCTGCTGGCACCTGTGGGCGACGCTCTTGGTAGCGCTGCGGCTAGGGTTCGTGGGCTTCAGCTGCCTGCGCTCCCACAGCTGCCGACGCTGCAAGTCCCTGCGATGCCGACGCTCGAGTCGCTCGCTGCGATGCTGCCGATACGTCTCACGGCCGAGGAAGCTGCGATCCTGGGCATCGCTGGTGGTGCTCTGGTGCTTGCGTGCTCCGTGCTGTCGTCGCGTGCGGAGGCCCGGAGGATGGCCACCCACCGTGCCGAGATGGACGCGCGCCGGTCCAAATACGTGGTGCACCGGGGCTGTTCGGAGTGTGCGAGTGGCAAGCACTATAGAGTTAAGCGCCCCTAGTTTCCAGCCCCCCTCCAAACCCTTTCCCTCCTGCTCCTCCCCTCCCCCCCCCCCCCCTCCCCCCTCCCCCCCTCCCCCCTCCCCCCCCCTGTCAGGACGACTCGGGTGCCGGCTCCACGGCCGCACTCCCCAACGCCCAGGGCCTCAAGCTCTTCCTGCGCCACTGGACCCCGGAGACGGGTGAGGCAGCGGGGGGCAGTGGCCAGCAGCCCTCCCAACCCCTCCCAACCCTCCCCGCCAGTTCGGGCGATCACCCTCTCACCGGCGCTGCAAGCTTACCGCAAAGCGCCCAAGGCCCGGGGACGCGTAGCAGCTCCCTGCAGGGGCTTCATTCTCGGGTGGCGCAGCCCCCTAGCCCCTGCCCTCGCGAGCCCCTTCTCTCTCGCATACACACCTCTCCTCTCTCCCCCATACACACCCCAGCACCCCCCCCCCTCCCCCGGCAGCCCCCTGAAGGGGATGGTGATCATGGTGCACAACCTCACCCCTCCGCCCTCTCCCCTGTCCCTGTCCCTCCCCAATCCTGCCCTCACGCCCTCTCTCCTCTACCCCCCCCCCCCAGGCAGCCCCGTCAAGGGGGTGGTGATCATGGTGCACGGACTGACCGCGCATGGGGGTATGTACGCGGGGGTGGCCCGGCAGCTGGCGGCACAGGGTGAGAGGGAGGGGAACAGGGTAGGGTAGGGGGAGGCTAGGCTAGGCTAGGCTAGGCGGATACTCGACTGGGAGGGGACGGGAGGGGGCAGCTGGGGGTTTGGTGGCCGGGCCGCTGGTGGGGAAGGGTGAGGGGAGGGGGGGATGAGGGGGAAGGGGGCAGGAGAGGCAAGGATACACGGGGACGGGGGGACGGGGGAGGTGAAAGGCAGGGGTAGCTGCGGTGGGGTGGGGTGGGTTGGGGGGGCGGACAGCTTGACGCGTTGGGGGCTTGGGGGCGGGGGGGGGGGGAAGCACATTCCCGAAAATTGCCCCCACCCCCTTCCTTATTCCTCAACCCCCCCCCTCCCTCCCCCAGGCCTGGCGACTGTAGCGTCCGACCTGCAGGGCAACGGCCTGTCCGACGGAGCCGCGGGGCTCCGGGGCTACGTACGGCAATTCAATGACTACGTGGACGACCTGGACAGGGTACGGGAACTTCGTGTGCCGTACATGTCGTACATGTGCGGTGCGGTGCGGGCGCCCGTACAGAAGTGCCTTTGCGCGCGCTGAGGCCCACTCGGAGCCCCCTGCCCCCCCTACCCAGGTCATGGCCTGGGCGTCCGAGCGCCACCCAGGTGGGCCCCTCTGGGCCCTAGTGGGTTGGGCTGGGCCCAACTGGACCCAATTGGGCCCAATTGGCCCGCCAGCCCTGCCCGTGCATGAGTTGGCGACCTCAGCTCCAGCATCCGTTTTGCCCCGGCTTCCTGTTATTCGGCTGGGAACCTGGGATTTTCATTTGCTGGCCTGGCGCTTCGCTTACCCTTGTCCCCGTTTCCCATTCCCCGGGCTTTCTCGTCCCCAGGTGTCCCCGTGTTCCTGCTCGGGGAGTCCATGGGGGGAACAGTGGTGCTTCAGGCGCTGAGGCGGCAGGGGGCGGCGGGCAAGGTGGGTGGGGAATAAGCCGGAGGGTGTCTATACCGTATCGGTGTCGGGAGAGGGTGAGGGGGCGAACAGGGGAGAAGCGGGCGATGAGGAGAAAAGCGCTGTGAGGGGCATGTGTGAGCGATGATCCAGCTGTTCGCCCCTTCCGACGGGTGCAAAATCACGCGATTACCCGCGGTACCACCATGCAAATGAACACAATCAAAGACCTGACCCCATCCGTCCCGCTCGTCTTCCTCCCTCCCCGCAGGTCCGCGGTGCGGTGCTCATGGCTCCTGCCATCCGGGCGCACCCCAAGGTCCTTCCGCCCCCAGTGAGGAAGGAGGGGAAGGGGGCCAAGGAGGGAGGGGCATGCAGAGGGGCGACGAGCAGAAAGCGAAAAGGGGTCTGGAGGGGGAGGGGAATGCAGCGTAGGACGGGCAACGGGGGGCAGCGCGTTCGCCCATTGGGGGTGGAGGGCGCGGAGGATGGAGGTGGGTAGGAAGTGATGGGAGCGGGGGGGAAGGGGTTGGGGGAGGTTGTGCGCCGCTCTCCCTGGTTGGAGTTGGAAGGAAAGAGTCATGCGTTTGAGGGTCGAATCAGGAAAGCAGCTGAGTGGGAAGGGGGTTGGGGGATGGTTGCCTGCAACCGCACCAGCAACCATGATGGCCCTCTCCCGTCCCCCCCGGGCAGGTGATCATGCCCTTCCTCCGAGGCCTCTCCCTGCTGTTCCCCACGTGAGCAGGGGAGTGGGTGACGGTTTAGAGGGGCGGACCTTCCAAATCCAACGCTGATGTTCCCGTCTGGAGGGAAAGGCCTTGATGGTGTGTGTGGGCACGCGGGGGGGCGGTATACGAGAAGGAAACCGAGAAGGAAACCGGGTGGCGATGACCGGCCCCTCCCTCCTTTCCCCGTTTTCCCCTCCTCCATGGCATTCCCCCTCCCTCCCTCAGCCTCCCGGTGCCCGATGACTCAGTAATCGCAAAGGACAACTGGGTGGGGGCCTTTGGGGACACGGCGTGGGCGGAGGCGGCGTACGGCGACCCACTGGTGAGGGGATTGGCGGTGTTGGAATGAAAGCAGCTGGGGGTTTACGGCGGCTCGTGGGATCCGCAAGAGGCCGTCAGAGTGATAAGCAGCCACCTGAATTGGATTCCGGCGGTTCATAGGCTCTGGTACCGTACGAGATGTACGAGATAGCCTTCGCGATGGCCCTAGTCTACTCATTCCACACAGGGCCTCCAGCGGCTCGTACGGCAGTCGTACATGCCCCTCCTCGAGACAGTCCCTCTGCAAGACAGCCCTGATGTCCAGGGCCTCCGGAGGCTCTTGCGGTAGTCACGTGACCCTCCTCGAGACAGTCCCAGAGCTGCCCACGTCATGCCGCACCCCACACAAGCGCCCCCTCCTCCCCCCCTCTCCTTTGCCCCCCCATCTCTCCCCTCTCCCTCGCCCCCCCCCCCTCAGTTCACGCTGGAGCGGCCCCGCCTGGGCATGCTGGAGATGCTGTCCGTCATGGCGGATCTGTACGGCAATCTGGATCAGATCCGCACGCCCCTGCTGGTGGGTGGCGCTCCTCGGAAGGGGTATAGGGCCGTCCCTGTACCTTCCCCTAACAGGCTACCAACCGCCTTGCCGGCTCGTCCAACCCCTCGCTCGCTTCCCCTTTCCCCCCCTTCCCCCTCCCCCCTCCCTTTCCCCTCCCTCCCCCTCTTCCCCCCCTCCCCCCCTCCCCCCCCTGTCAGGTCTGCCACTCCCCCTCCGACGCCCGCACCGAGTTGGCCAACAGCGAGGCCCTGGCGCAGCGGGCCTGTGTGGAGGACAAGGAGCTGCTGGTGAGTGAGGGTCAGAATGAGATGTAGTTGTAGGTTTTAAAGATATAGTTCAGGAAAGGAAGCGTGCTCTAGCGGCAAGAGCCCCTGGCGCAGCGGTTCTCTGTGGAGGAAACGGAGCTGCTGGTGAGGGATGGGGGGAAGGCAGCGAGGGGGCTCTGCCTTGGGCCGCAATCATCACATGGGGAGGGGGGGAGCAGGCGGCTGCGTGAGGCTCTCCGGGGAGGCGCTGGTCCAGCGGCCCCAGCTATGTGGGGGCCGCCATGGGGATGCTGGAGAGGGGAGGGGTGCAGGGCGGGGGTGGAGGCGGGGGTCGGCAGCGTTGCAGAAGGGGCCCCTGATTAGCAGCACGGGGAGGGAGGAATGAGGGCTGGGGAGGCGGTGCAGCCACTGCCCTGCGCTGATGACCCATTCCACCCCTCTCACTCACTTCGTTGATGGTTTTGCGCCCCCTTTCCCCCCTAGATGGTGCCGGGAGGGCGGCACATGCTGTTTCACGACACCCCCGAGATCACCTCCAGGTGCGGAGGGGGAAGGAAGAGGGGACGAGGGAGGGGACAGCGGGAGAGAACATAGGCGGCGAGACAGGTGCGCGTCCCGTGCTGGCATCCTTGGTGCAACGTCCGGGTGCGGGGCACGGTACGGCAGGCTGCACGCTGCCGTACGCACGTGCGGCTGGGGACACACCTGGGCGGTTGGCAAGGCGGGGGCCGCAGGGCGGTTCGGCCGCGCCTGCCTGCAGCCCGCTGGCTACTGGGCGCCTGGTGCGCGCCGCTGGGATTAGATGGGTGGGCTGGCCACAGTGATCTGACAGTCGAACTTCGACCCCCCCTCCGACCTTTCCTCGTTCCCCCCCACCCCTCGACCCCCTCCCCCGCCTGTCAGGGTGACGGCGCACGTGACCAAGTGGCTGGCGTCGAGGTGCTGAGCAGGGGGAACAGGGGGAGGGACGGAGCGGGGCGGGGCGGGCACGCATGGAAGAAAGCAAGAAAGCAAGCTGGCATCCGAAGTTGGCGCGTATCAGAATGATATGAAGAAAGGTTTTGCACAGCTTGGCATGAAGAGGAACGGAAAGAGTCACGGGCCGTGGGGTTGGGTGGGCAGGGTTTGGAGGCCGTGTGATCCACCTATCTGTGGGGTTGGAGGCCGGATGCGACGTAGGCGCTGGCGTGACTGAGTCCCGCGGGCCTTTCGTGTTTAGGACTCTATATCTGGTACTGGTGTCGGAAGGCGACTCAATATGTCCAAAGGGCGCGGGGCCAATTTGCACTAAGCTTGTTGGTGCAGGTGACACCCAAGGTTGGGGTGTGTCCGTGTATGCTGTGCAGCTGGGTCGGGCGTGTGCATGCCGGCCGTCGGGCAGCGAGCGCGCACGTCTGCTAAGCCTGGAGCCCTCACTATGGAACGACAGAGTGCGGGGATGGAGGGCTCGGGGTGGTTGCCGACGAGTGGCGGCCACTGGGGCCCGTGCCTGTCGTGCGAGCGATCAGCAGAGCCAGCAGAGTTGCACCCTACCGTGCGTGCAATCACAGCTCTCGTGCGTGCTGCGACGGCCCTTCCACTCGGTGGCGAGCCCCTTAGCAGTGGCGTGTGCTGATGCTAAGGTGGTGCTGGTATGGGAGGGCCATACCCAGACACTCAGAAACGCCGGTAGAATTTGAAGGGGGTTCTACGGGCCCAGCCCTAGCGACGGGGCGCGACGACTGAAAGTCTGTCACGTTGCTTGGGTGTAGGTGTGCAGGTGGCACACCCAGTAGGTGGCGCTTTCGCTCAACCCCTCCCCTTCTGGAGGCGGTTCCTGCTGTAACCATCGCATCCTTCCACTCTACAATAGACACCTCCCGCCCCGCCGGTCCATTCGTATTCCTTCAGGGGACCTACCCGATCCCAGCGGAGCTGAAGACGGCCGGCCCTGGCCGACGCACTCGCCCTCCTCCGCCAGTTGTGACTTGTGCCCACGCTTTCAACCCCGCCGCCCACCCACCCTCTGCACAGCGCTTGCCCTCCCTCCCAACAAACCCGCACAACCCATCCCGATGACGGTTGCCGTCCATAGAAGTTTGGGTTCTGGTCCTCAGGCTGACCGGCTGCCGGGCCTCGGGCCCCTCGGAGCCTCCACCACAGGCCAGCACAATTCCGCCTCCTCCCCCGCATGCGTTCGCCCCCTCCCTCCTCCCCGCCCTGCATGAGCCTCCCCCTTGGACCCCGCCGCCGCGGACTTGATTGCCCCCGCCGATGCCGGGACCGGCGTCGGGACGGAAAGACTGCGGCCAGTGTGCCTTCCGCCACCTCCGCCAGCCCCGGCAGCAGCGTCACCGCTGCGCCGTAGCGCTGCCATGCATGCCGCTGGCGCTGCCTCCGCCGCGGGCTCCTCCTTCCCGAAGACTTACCCCCTCTCCTCTCCCCGTTCGCCCCTGCTTTGCCACCCGAGCGGGGCTGCCCCGCCGCCGCCACCTGCTCTGCGCCTCTGCGAGCGCCAACTGACCCGCTGCCTCCGCCTCCGCCGCCACCGCCGCCTCCGCCACCGCCGCCGCCGCCACCGCTGCCGCCGCCGTCATCGCCGCCGCCGCCACGCCGCCGCCGCTACCGCCGCGGCCGCCACCGTCGCCGCCGGCGTCGCCGCTAGCGGCTGCAGGTCAGACAGCAGCGTAGGTACTGCCGCGGCGCTGGCGGCACTACTGGGGAGCTGCCCCTCGCTCATGGAGAAAACCTGGTGGGGTGGGGTGGCATTCAGAGCGAGGAAGTTGGCGCTATGTTCGTGAGAGGGCCGGCAAGGGGCATGTTGGTGCTGGAGCGCTACTGGCAGGGGAACGGAGTGTGTCCCGGGGAAACAAGCAACCCAAGGAACCATCGCAACCGCACGCTTACTGGCACTCCCCCCCGGCCGCAGGCGGCCTCTCATAAGCGCAGACCAGCTCTGGGCCCTGACTCCGTCGGAGCTCCCCAGGGGACCCCCCATCCAGCCCCTCATCACTCCCGCCCGTCCCTGCATCTGCCCTTGGACCCGCCCCCTCCAGGCCCCGCTGGGCCCCTCTGCCTGGGCCATCGTACCCGCGTCGATCGCCCCCACCTGGCGGCACCGCTATCACGCACCGCTGCATGCATGCATGCATGCCGCTCATCAGTAGTAGGCCATCCTGCAGAAGAGCGGCGCTGCAAAGGGCTCCAGGGCGTACCGCGCGACGAAGTGGAGCGCCGCCGCCATGAGGATGGAGAACGGCAGCGCGGGTAGCACCTGGTGGTAGACCACGAGCGAGAGCAGCGTCATGACGATGCCCATGACGATGCCCAGGTACGCGGCAAACGCTGCCGGGCGGGTGGGGTCGGAGCAGGTGGAGATAGGCAGGGTTATCAGTTGGGGGCGGGGGGTTGTGCGTGCAGCAGGCGGGGGCTGCCACCTGGGGGCTCCATTGCGGCGCAGAGAACTGGACGTGGATATCCACCCATACACCTGTCACCTATCCATCCGTCCACCTATCGGTCGATAGGTCCCCTCCCCACCCGTCATCCAGCTGTACATGGCCGACCGGGCCACGAGCACGGAGTAGAAGATGAAGTCGCCCAGGCCGAGCTTGATTGCGTCGGGGAACTCAATCTCCCTGAACTCGGATGATGATGACGACGGCTGGCGCTCGGTCGGGGCTTCACTCTCGGCGGCATCCTCCTCGGCCGCCATGCAGGACCCCCCCGCCAGCGATGTCGATGTGACGTGCCGGTCCGGCGGCGGCGGGCTGCTGGACGGCCCGTCCCCGGGGGCTGATATGCTGCGGTGAGGTGTGCATGTGTGCAGGCTTACGTATTATCGCAATTATGATCGCAAGAAGCGAGCAGGCGGTGGCATTGGTTGCACACACGGACACGGGCTCAGCAAGAGCCGCCACCGCACCTGCTGCTGGCGGCCGCCGCCGCACTACTGCCCATGGCATTGTACGGTCCCCGCTCGCCGCCGCCGCCGCCCTCTGCTCCAGGCAAGTCGCGCCGCTGCAGCCCATGATGAAAGAAAGACACTTGTTCGTATAGTCGCGTGGTTGGTCCCTTGTTAATGCAGGTTCAGGTAAGTCCCTCCAAGCACGTACGGCACGTGTAGCACATGCCTACCTAACGTGCCCCTGCGTGCCACCCACGCACCCTGAGGTCCTGCAACTCGAGAGCTCCCCCGCCAACCGAAGAGGTGCCGTCTTCTACCTCTTCGCCGAGCCTGCGCGTGCGTGCAGCGGACAGAACCCAGGCGAGGCCAACCTTCGCTGATTAACCGTGCCGCACTTGTGCCGCACGGTATGCCTGTGCCGCACAGGCTACACAGGCCCCAGGCCGCCTGCCTCACCGGCTGCTGGGATGCTCTGCTTTGGGGGCCGCTGGTTGCACGGCCGTGGCTCTAGTGCTCCCACTGAATGGCTGCGAGCCGTCGTCGCTGCCGCCACCGCCACCGCCGCTGCCACGGCCGCCATCGTTGCTACTGGCGGCGCCAAGGCTTGGCGCCGTGGGCTCCCGCAGTGATGAGCCGTTGGGCTCCCGGTCCACCGCATCTGCCCCCAGGTACCCCAGGTACCCCACGCCCCTAATGTACGGCATGCCTGCAGCCGGCCTGGCCTCGTACAGCAGGGAGGGCAAGTCCTGCTGCCGTGCGGCCGCCATCTCGACCAGGCTCTGCATGCAGGCACGGGCAAGGCGGGGCCGTGCGTGTTGGTGAAAGTGAGGGTGTGTCATACATGCAGGACGACCCACGCACTACGCGTGCGCTAGAGATAGATAGAGGTAGTGAAGCACCAGCCACCGCCGCGCCGCTGAAGCCACGCAGGGCGCTGGCGTCCATACCTGTCTTGTTCGGAGCAGAGAGGTTAGCTTAGCCCCGGAGGACGGAGCCCGTAATGCACCCCTCTAGCCGTACAGGGGTGCGATGCAATAGATGCAAGTAGTGCATGTAGTGCATGGTTCATTTTCAACCTTGCATTGGCTTTTGGTACGTACGGCTACGTACGGCAGGTGTACCTCCAGCCACACGCCTGCTTACCGCAGCCTCCCACCTGCCTTGAGCGGGCCGCACGGCATCAGTACGACAGCCATGTCGTACAGCACCAGGCCGATGAGCAGCGTCCACGTGCTCCACTCAGGCAGGAGCGCAAACATTACGGCCACCAGCACGCTGTACAGGATGAGGGACGCCTGCGCGCCCATGCCATAAGCACGCAAGGGCAGGTGAAGGGAGTTTGCTACAGACAGATAGGGGCAAATGAAGAGCGCGGGTCTGCATGCATGCAGAACTTGGCCGATTCACCCACGTAACCCAACTGGCTGCTAGCCCAGCTTGCTAGCCCATGCAGCTTGCTTGCCTGCCGCAGCGCCAGTGGCACGTAGAAGTTTAGAGCGGCCAGCGTGCCCAAGCCGGCAAGGTTGAACAGGGCGTAGGCCAGAGAAAACCAGTCGATGTGCCACTGCCACAGCTGACAAAGGCGGATGAGGACCGTACCAGAGATGAGAAACAGCACCGAGAAGACCGTTGCGGCCTCAAACATGAACAGGAGCTTGTGGAACTGCAGGCGAGAGATTTATTCGGGGGGCGGGGCCGGGGGGGCGGGGGCCGGGCGGTGCGCGGTTAACTACCTAACATCGACGGCTGGGGTTCGACACGATATGAAAAACGTCCAACTGGGGGGCAGACGGTGGGCGTGCGTGGCAGCAGTCGTAGCGCGCCCCACGCACGCGCCATCTGGGGTCGCGCTGGGGATACGGGCGTGGGAGTGCGGCCGGGGCCAGAGGCACGGTGTACACGGTATACACGGAGTCCCTGCAGGGACTACGACACAACCTAACGACACGAACTCCGCATACTCTGTACTTGAAGAAGTAGTATGTCGCGACCATCATGGCAGTGTATATGCCAAAGAGCGCCAGCGCATTGAGGGTCGCTCCCAACATTTTTTCTCCATTGGCGTCCGATGCCTGCGTGTAGTGCGTGGTATGCGCAACGTGTCAGGTGTCACATAGAGGCGCCTGTTGCAAATGTTGCTTGCGCATGCGAATGTGCTTTCTGCTTTCTACCTGCTCTGTATAGGCCAGCCGAGCGAGCCAGCTGCCTGTAGCTTTACCATCGATGTCATCGGGTGAGGAGACGACTAGCAGCCGCACGAGGCCTACGGTCAGCCCCACGGAAATCGACACCGGCCCAATGAGGCCGTTCACTTCTTCGCCCCAGTCTAGAACGGAGTAGCTCATTGGTATCAGGCACGGCGCATGATATGAAGCCGATTAAGCCGACAGCCAATGCAACTGCGGGAGCGGAGTGGTCCCAAGCAACTGGCCAACCAGCCCGCATGACGTTGTACTTATGCTGTCTATTGCATGCATGAGCTACGTGCTACGTGCACCTCTTGCACGTTTTCCCTGACATCCGCAGGCCGAAGAAAATTCTCAACTGCTCCGCAATCGAGGCACCGAGTTCCTTGGCCTTGTAATCGAACATCGGCCTGGCCTTGCACAATAATTAACCAAGGTTGCCACTGCAACACCAGTATTACTGTAACTACTTCGCACTACGGCGGTCCAAAAGCATTTCAAGCAATTCTCGCAGCCCCGCTCCCACAGACCACAGCGCCTTACGACTCTAAGGCTTCTGCGCTCCAAGTAAGCAATAACACGGCGTGCTGCTGGTGCCAGTTGGGCGGGCGCAAACACTGGCGGGCTGCGACCTTTAGGGCCAAGCAATGCAACGTCCATACGTAGCGCCTGCGCTACGCGTCCCAGCTAAGGTCGACTCCCAAACCCGACTGCTACCTGTGACCCATAAACACGCAGGAACCATGCCTGACATCGGTGGTTTCGGTCGGGTGCCGTGGGTGGCTATTGGCCATGGTTCAAAGAGGACGCACCCCTTCCGCGGGGTGAGGCAGGCGACGAACGGCACCTGGAAGGCCAGTGGTGCCACGGGCAGCTGGCGCACGCCCGACGAGGCCGCGAAGGCCTACGACGAGCTTTGCGGCAAAATGGGCAAGCGCGGCGATGCGAACACCGCAGCTCAGTGGGCGCGCTGGGAGGCTGGCAAGCGGTCCGGCAAGTGGTGATTGAAGGCCTAATCCCCGCAGTAGCGAGCCGCCGCAGTTTGTGTGCTGCGACGGATACGCTTTCGGCCCACGCCGGTACCGCCGGAACATGTATGTGCCTCGAGCTCGAGCTCGCTTGGCGCGTCGATCTCACGCTCGTTTACTGTTGTCTGCTGTTAAAGTGATTGACTCTCTCTGTAACGAGTCCAGTATACTGGAGCTCACAGCTGCGGTTGGGCTGCTGATAAACCCTGGCCCTCAGTGTAACCACCGAGGACTGGCCCGGAGGTGACTGTCATCAACATTTCGGTATCTGCTCTCAGCTGCTTGCTCATTTTGGTAGCTTTGGCTTGCTTTGTGAGGGGCCTTGTCGCTTGGTTGTCCACGCCACGCCGTGCTTGCGTGCGCACGCATTGCTTGGGCGGTATTGGCTGGGGTTGTGGCTGGGCGACGTGGGCGATCAAACACGCATCTCGTCAATCCAAGGGCCTTCGCCCGGCGTTATGGTTTCTATCATCGGTCCTGGACGGTGCCGATAGATCGAGGGGCCTACCTCCAGGCTCGTATATGTGGGCACTGGCGTAGCTGCGTCAAAACAACTACTTGGTCACCGACGGCGGGACGGGATGGATTTGCGGCTAGATAAGAGGGTCGGAGGCAGGAGCTCAAAGCGGCGGGTGGGGCAGCCAGAAGCCGCTGTACCGGTACGTGTCCGCTGTATGGGGTTTGCAGTTATCCGTTTATTGCTCTAATTGCTCACCCCCGCTGAAATCGGAGGGCATGCATGCGGTAGCACGTACAGGAGTGATTGGCCACGAGCTCAGAGGCTAGCCCATGCTTGCCTTTATTTGCAAATGACGGGGAGCTCGGTTGGTGGTCGCTGGACGCCAGCTGCCCCAGCGACCCGTGAGCGTTGACTCTGCGGCCCTGCCTGCGGGTGTATGATTCTGGGCCGTTTGTGACCTCGCCTCGGGCAGTGGTGCTCGTGTGGTTCGTTGGGCGTATATAGTGCTACTGGTGGCTGGTGCTTTCTCTGGCAAGTACGCGGCGTGCGGCCGAAGCATGTATGCTGGCAGCGCACGCAGTGTGTAGTGTGCTGCTGCCGGCGCACGCATGAGAGGAGGAAGTGGGGCAAACTGGTGTAAAGCGGGCAGCTAGCCGCTGTGTCGTTGACCAGCAGCCACGGAAGCGGCGGGCGAGCGAAGATTCCAGACGGTCAGAACAGCGCGGCCGGGGAGGACCAAGCTAGGTGAGCAGAGACCATATTGTTATCCCCTCGGGGGGGGGGGTGAGGCAGGGGTCAGGCTATAGCGCGCTGACAGCACTGACAGCACTACTGCAGGCCGCTCGTGGCCGCTCGCTGTCAGACTAGCTAGTCAGACCCCTGCCCAACCGCACAGCAAAGCCCGGTGCATGCGTGGGACACCAGGCAGTTCAAGATGAAGCCTCCTGCCCGGCTCGTGCATCCACACACTGCGATCGCCACCCCGCACGGCAGAGTGCCGTACAGGGTGCCTGCTGGTGCTGTACGTTTAGTACGTGCGCCAATCGAGACAGCAGCCAATGGCTGGCAGACTGCTGCCCGCCGGCGGCGCTGGATGGCTACAGCGGACCATCACGTGCGGTGGTCAGAACTATCAATCAACGAATCAACCTCACCAGCAGCAGTCTCCACCTCGAGTCTCTCCCAACACCCACAAACATCGCAAGATTAAAACCAGCGATCACGGGCCCGCCCTTTGGCCCTTTGCTTGTGGCGCGCACGCACGTGTCCACACAGACCACAAACTGAATGGAGGATCACACGAACGATGCATGAATGATGAGTCCGGACTCAAACTCCGGTGGGGCCACCTCACGGGGCCTCCGTCCCCCTAGTCCCCCCTAGCTCCAAGCATTCGCCAGCTGGAACACTGCGAAACACTGCATGCGCTCCTCCCTAGGATTGATATGCCATCTATCCGTCCGACTCCTACAACACCATAGCTAGCGAGCTGCATGCGTACATGCTAGACATTCGTTCAAGACCCTACCTCAACCCGAAAGGCCCTCAAACCCCCTCTCAGCAAGCCGCGCGCGCCCATGTATGCCCCCCAGCTGGGCAGGTGGGATTCGGCGGCAGGGTTGCACAATACGGCAGCCCCCGCTGTCAATACGCGTATTAATACGTAATACGGCCCCCAACTTGCTAATACGGCTTAATACGGCTAAAATACGGCGCGCCCAGCCGTATTAATACGGCGGAGAGGCGTATTTGCGGCGTATGGTGTGTGTGCTGTCCGGCAGCGTACGGCAGCCCATGCGGCTGCTTTATACGCGCACCCAGTCCGTTGTGGCACTTCTATTAGCACTCCCAATGCACAGGCGTAGCGTAGGGTAATGTAGACTATGCATGGCCAACAAGCTGCCGAGCTCGGTCGACTTCCTTACCCAAGTGTGAAGCGCGGGGTAAAAGCAAATGGGTCCAACTGCCATTGAAAGTGCAAAAAATGTAAGAAAAGTTCATTGCTGGCTTCACAAGCGCGTGTGCGCACGCCCTCCGACCCATGTGGACCATCGCGGGCCATCTGGAGTCGCGGAGAACGCGGAGTCGGGACTGTTGTGTCAAGCGAGTTGACAAGCAGTGACTTGTTGCATTGTTGCACTGTTGCCCTTGTTGCAGCGGGTGCCCTCTGATGCGGGCCGTGCCTACGTACCCCACCCCCCAACCTCGGCCCCCGGCTGCCCGGCTGGTCCCCTGGCCGCATGCCGTATCAATACGGCAAAAAGATGCCGTATCCGTATTAATACGTATTGGGAGCTAATACGTATTGGCAACCCTGTTCGGCGGCGCGGCGGGCATTTCCCGCGTTCAGCTGGATCCGGGGCCTGGATCCAGGATCCAGGCAGCAGGGCGGACTCCACGGAATTGGCGAGGTCTCATATACACGAGAGGCGCGCCTCTTTCGCTCGGGGGGAGGAGCGGGTCGCTTCAAGTGCTTGATAAATCCGGCTGTGCAGTCGCTCAATCCAGGGCTGGATCCATGTCTGGATACAGAATCTGTGATCAGCGCGGCCTTGGCGTGGTGGTGGCGCCTCTATCTGCCTATCGGTCGGGGGGGGGGCGGGGGCTTTCTCCGCTTCTTGGGTGACGGCCGGGGGGTTGGGCCGTCAGAAAGGGGCGGGGGCTTTTTCTTCTTCTTCTTGGATCCAGGGCTGGATCCGGGGCTGGATCCAGGGGACGGATCCTGTTCGGGCTCGAGCGAGGGCCTTGAAGAGGGCTTGGGCGAGGGCTTGGGCGAGGGCTTGGGCGTGGGTTTAGGCGAGGGTTTAGGGGAGGGCTTGGGGGCCGGTGCGGGCGAGGGTGATGGCGACGGCGAGGGCTTGGGGGAGCGCCGGGGACTGGGTCTCTTGCGTGGGCTGGGGCTGGGGCTGGGGTCTGGACTGGGCTTAATGCCATCCTCTGGCGGCGGAGGGCTAGGAGACCCGCGCGCTCCAGTGGCCTGCGGTGGGTGGGACGTACGGAAACACGGCGGGTGAGGCGTACGGCGGAAAAAACGCGGGTTGGATGGGCGTACGGTGGCGTTGGCGCAATGCAGGCATCTCAATTTGAAATTGTGAGAATAAGTAGGTGGTAAGGTGAGTACCGTTTGGCGCATGCACCCATACGTGTGATCTGAGGGCGGGAAGGCTGGGTGCAAAGGCGCCGGTCGGCTGTCTAGGTGTGGGGGCTGTATGCGTGTGGGCCCACTTGCGTGTGGGCGGCAGGGAACATATGCAGCCCCTAGACTCCCACCCCCTCTTCCCCGCTCCCCGCTCCCTGCTCCTCGCTCCCTCCTCCCGCCATACACCCAACCCCGCCAGCGCCTCACAGGCGGGGGCCGGGGCGCTCTCGCCAACAGCTGCTGCTTGACCCAGGCGGGGTTGAGCTCGGAGGCCAGCGTACCGGTGAAGTGACCCACGACCGCCAGCGCAAACTGGTGAGGTAGGGGGGGGGGAAACAAGGGGAAAAGGGCAGGCAAAGGGGGAGGGCAAGAAGGGATAACACCGGTGGTGCAGTAGCTTGGGAGGGTCAGTCAGTCAGTCCTGCCTGCCCGAAGCAACACCAACCGCAAAAACGCACAGAGGTTAGGACGCACGGAGCCGAGAAGACCGGACTGGACTGCACCAGGCCGGACCGGACCGGACCCGGAACGGACCGGACCGGACCGCCCCACCTGCTGCGGCAGGCGCGCGTCCAGGTCATTAGTAATGGCGGCGGTGGCGATGCGTACGGCACGGATCGTGATGGTGAGGGGGGCGCCGGCCGGGGAACGGGCCAGGCGCACTCGCTCCACCGTGTTGCGGCGGTCGGGGGCGGGGGAGCCTTTAGGGGGGGGAGGGGGGGGGAGGGTTCAGGGAGGAGGGTTCAGCGTGCCTGGCTCATAACCGCAAGTCCCCGGTCCCATCCGACATGCCTCGCCCTTGCTTGCTAGCAGAACCGCCCCGGCTGCGGCATCCTATTCGTACCAGGCATGCATGCCGCGCCTAGGCCCGCCCCCTCCTCATCAAACGTCTCGCTTTCGGCGTCCCCGTGACGCAGCCCCCCCCCCCCATTACTCACGCGCGTCCTCGGGGTTGTTGCCCAGGTAGGTGGGCCCTTGCTCGTCCTCATTCAGTTGGACGAGCAGGTCCAGGTCGTTGACCAGCGCCACCGGCGACAGCGGCTCGGCGGCGTAGTCGTAGTACACCAGGCACACGGAGATGGGGCTGGGGGGATTGGGGCGGGGGTGGGATAAGATTGATGGGCGGGATAGTGACAGTAGTCGAGCTGTCGTGTTGTGTGGAAGAAGACCAGGCACACGGAGACGGGGCTGGGGGCATTGGGGTGGGATGTGTGGGAATGACAGGAATGACAGGTTAAGGTAGGTGTGTCTCGTTAATGGAGAAATAAGATAAACAGGACTCACAGGGACCCAGGCGCAGATTTGCCAGGCCAGGCCACAGTATATTTGCCAGGCCGGCCTTGCCCGTGGCCGATCAGCGGGCCCCTTCTCCCTCGCCTACACCCCTGCCCCTCCCTTGGCCCCCATCTGCCCCCTCCCCTCTCTCGCTCCCCCTCACCCCTTGCCCGTGGCCACCAGTCCCTCACTCCCCCTCCCTCCACACACACCCTCCCTCCCCCCCTCCCCCTCCAAACCCCAAACCCCAACCCCCCCTCACCCCTTGCCCGTGGCCACCAGTCCCCGCATCGTCACTGACTGCCCGCTGGCCGTGAACTTGCCCCGGTCGGCGATCTGGGGGGGGGGGGGAAGCAGAGGGGGCGGAGAGAGGAAGTAAGGAAGACGAACTGAGGGCAGGCGAGCGATGGGGTATTGATTTGAGCGAGAGGCGACCGGGAGGCTGTGGCTTAGGATAGGAGAAGGACGGGACAACTGTTGGGTGCCCGTCGGGTTTTATTTTGCATGCTCTACAGGCTTCGAGAGATCGGCTGCCGCACGCACCTGCAGCGCCATGCCCGGATCCGTGAATCCGCGCAGGGGCAGCGATCCAGACAGATCCAGCCGCCCGAAGCCCTGTCAGGGGAGGGATGTGCGCGGCTGTAGGTTAAGCTATATAATGTGAGCGATACTTACAGACGTGAGACGGCAGGTCTAAATGGTGGTTGGGTGCTGGCAGAGCACCGTCAGGCCGAGGAGGCTGCCACTGTAACACACAACTAAATGATGACTCATGCAGGTACCGCGAATCCAGCCTGAACAGCTGCCGAACAGCCGTGACCCCCATGGGTACGGCAACGTCGTACAAGCAAGGCCCAGTCGCACAAGGCGTACAGCCCGCCCCCACTCCGCATCCCCCCCACCATCTCCGCCCCCCACCACATACCTGGAATCCGTCCGGCCCCGGCCCCAGGCTCAGACCTGTGGCCATGGCCGTGCCTCCCTGACAGGGGGGGGGGATGGGGGGGGGGGAGTGGGAAGGGAAGGGGGGGGGGTGCAGGTTGAGGTCCCCCTTTACCCTTTCCACTGCCCAGGGCAACCCTAAAAGGCAACCCAAGGCTGTGCCCCTGTTCACGCATCCATGCGGTGGTTCAGAGGAGGCCCAGAGGAGGCCCCAGTCCCGGCCTTACCTCGAGCGACTTGGCCCCCGCCAGGAGCACCGCCTGTACGACACATGGAGGGAGGGAGGGGCCACGTGGGCCTAAAGCACGGATGGCAAGCGGGAGGCTCTCGCACTCCACTCTTTCCACAGGATGAAGGGAAGAGTACCACACGGGTCACGGGCACAGCTCCTGGGCTCCTGAGCGCGTCTCTTCCCTCCATGCCCTTTCATTGTACCGTATCTGACCTTGCCTGGCTCAAGTACTTCACCTCGACACCCTCCTCCCTCCCCTTTCACTTTACCTTCCTTGATGCCGTTTGCGCCCCCCCTCCCTCCCTAAGGTAAAAACATCAGTTCCATACACCACCCCACAAACGTTCGGACCCCCCCGACCCCCCCCCCCCTTTGCCGTACACTGCACACACTGCAGTACATGGCCATAATGTAACCCATTTCCCTCGACTTTCGTGCCAATCGGCTGCGCTTCGTGTGCACTACTGCCTTGCGCGTGAACCGGAAGCGTCGATCAGGCTTGGGTCCTGTCCATTGACCATCCCCGCGTCCATGGACCACTCTCCGGTACCTTGCATCCGCGCTGTTCATGCCCTAGGCCTCCTATGTGATGAGCTACTGTCATAATAGTACACCCGGACGTCTAGCAGCGGTGGCAGTGCCGATCGTGACGTGTCCCACGCGCGGACATGCCGACAGTTGGCACCCGCAGCCACCCTTCGACCACCATCCCTATGGTCTGTGGTGCTCAGGCACACCCACGGTTCAGCCTCTCCTTGATACCACGCGTTTACGCAAGGAAAGGGCCCTTGGGCTGCGTCAGATCGCTGTGACAAAAGTTCGGACGGGAGCTGTACAAAAGTTCGGGACCCCCCTCCCCCCCCCTTCCCCCCCCAAACTTTGAGGGCTCATAACTTATCCTAGAACCTTGATTTTCATTCTGAAAGCGGATTTTGGCTCCTCTTGTCGAGCTCTCCAAAGTTAAAGCGTGGTGTAATTTTCGTTTCCATTTTCATTTACACTTCCTGCCCCCCCCCCCCTGCCTCCCCCACTTTACTTTACCTTCCTTGATGCCGTTTGCGCCCCCCCTCCCTCACTTCCTCCCTCCTGTCCTCCCTTTCTTCCTCTCCCCCCCCCTCCCCACCTTAAGGATCATGCCTGAGGGCCAGAAGCCCGCAGATCCGTTGCCCCTCAGGGGGTACATGTCCGCCCTGACAGGAGGGGAGGGGGAGGGGGGGGGAGTGCAGGGCTTTGAAGGGCATGGAGCAGGAGAGGGGGCGTAGATGCATTGGGAGCGGAGGTGGTAAGCAGCGCAAGCAGAGCCCCCCAGGGATCTGGGATCCTGGGATCCTCGAGTGGGATCCAGGGATCCTGCCCCTAAAGGATCCTGGCCCCCAGGGATCTTGCCCAGTGCCCCACCGGAAGTAGTGTCGAATGAGTGCGGCCGCACTGGCCGCCTGGGGGGTGGGGCAGGGAGGGGCAAACGGAGTTACAGAGCGGGCGGGGCGAGGCCGGGGGGAAGGAAGGCAACTTGTCCCTATGCAGCACCCCAGCTCTGGTAAACGACCTCCTCCGCATATCGGGGAACATGACAACATGGTTGGGGGCCGCATCCCACCCCACCCCTGCCTGGCCTTCTCCTCCCCTTTCGCCCCTTGCTCGTCCATTCCTACCCTCTACAGCCCTCTGCCTTCTGCCCTCTCCCCTCTCCCCTATTCCCCCCCTTACCAGGGGGGCAGACATGGAGGTACCCGACCGCACCCCCGTGGCAGAGGTGCACGTGCCTTAAAGGGGGGGTCGGGGATATAAGGCAGAGAGGGGAGATCAAGGGTGCATGTGCCATGGAGGGGGGGGGGGGGGTCGAGGATAGAAGGCAGAGTGGGGAGATGAAAAGAAAGGAGCACAAGGAACGAGGCAAGACGAGGGAACACGCACTGCCCGGATCGCAAACAGCACACAGCGCCACAAGCCCTCCCCTTAGACCCCCGTGTCCGCAAGCCGTGCGGATGTCCCGGTTCGCCCCAGGCCGTTCCCTCCCCTTTCTCCTGCTTCCTCCTGCTTTCCCTGACCCCGCGAAGCCCTCCGCCGACTCCACCCCTTGGGCCCCCTCCCTCCCTTTCCACCCCACCGCTCTCCTTCCCCCCCCTCCCAAGCGACACCCAGCTCTCCAGCTGCCCCCCTCCCAAAGCACGCGCCCACCTTTCCCCCTCCCCTCCGTGGGCGCCCCCTCCCCCCCCGTGAAGCCCTCCGCCGACTCCACTCCGTAGCCCGGTGCGACCAGGTCGGGCTTTATGCGGCCGTCGGCCGTGGGGCCGGCGGAGGAGAAGAAGGCCACAGAGTCCGGGTCGAGGTCCGAGGTCTGAGGGGGGGGGAGGCGGGCGGGGTGCATAAGGAGGAGGGGGGAGGCGTGGGAGGGGGGAGGAGGAGGGAGGGGGGAAGGGGTGTTTCTTGATGAGGGGTAAGAGAGGTGGAGGATCAGTAGGAGGTACTGTCTTGGTCTGTATCGTGGGTTTTACAGATGGAGGCGGGGCGGGGGG
Organism: Edaphochlamys debaryana; assembly: GCA_016858145.1. NCBI lineage: Eukaryota > Viridiplantae > Chlorophyta > Chlorophyceae > Chlamydomonadales > Edaphochlamys > Edaphochlamys debaryana. Next base: position 394,333 of record JAEHOE010000021.1, on the reverse strand, counting down.
GGGCGGGGGTGTTTGTTGCTGAGCGGGATCGCGCCGACGGGGGGGCGGGGGGTAGAAGGGGACAGCATGCCAGATGCCAATAATCTCTTCCCCCGACCCCCAGTTTGCTCTCCCTTTTGCCTTCCCTTTCGCCCCCCTTTTGACCCGTTCCCATTGTCCAACCCCACCCCACCCACCCACCGTCTTCAGAGTTGTCCCCACACCCCTCCCCACCGTCCCCCTGCCACCCCGGGCCCAGCCCACCCCCCTTGCCCCTTTACCCGACCCCCTCGCTCCCACCCACCGTCTCGAATGTGAAGGTGGTGACCACCGAGCCGCTCATACTGTCAGACAGAAACTGGCCTATGGCCTGTCAGGGGGGTAGGGGGGAGGAAGGGGTTGCAGGGAGGGGATCTGACAGGGGCTAATGGGGGAGGGGTGGGGGTGGGGTGCATCAGAATATGTGAGCTCGCCAGAGGGCTCGCAGACCGCGAGTCACAGGGGATCAGGCTCAACACAGTCAGTGGGATGCACTGTTGTTCATGGCCAGGAGCAGACAGACAGACAGATGTTACAGGTGTTGACCCAACCCGCACGCTCCGTTAGGGCCAGAGTGGTGGCACCAGATACGACTGGCTCTCCGCTGTAAGACCCGATGGAAGAAGCCAGGCAGCCAGGCAGCTGGACGACGGCGCCCCAATCCCTTATCCGTTTAGGCCGTTTTAGGCCGTTTTTAGGCCGTTTTTAGGCCGTTTCGCAACCTCAACCCACCCACCGAGGACAGGTGCCAGGGGCAGGGGCACCCCGCCCATATCCCCAAAACCCGTATCAGCCGTATCCGCTCCCAGGACCCCTATCCGTAGCCGCTGCACGACCCCAACCCACCGAGGGCAGGTGTGAGACGGGCAGGGTGGCGGTCTGGTTGGGCGACCGCGCGACGGCGGTGGCTGTGTAGAGGAGGGGGGGCTGGGCCCAGGCGGGGGTCGGGACCACCTGGGGGGGGGGGGGGGGATGATTTTCGGAGCATTGGAGAGCGGAGGAAGAGATAGAGGGGGGGGGGAAGGGGGGCGGGGCGGGCGTAATCTTTGACAGATTGGACACCCCAGATGAAAGGGGCGGGGCACGATTAGGTAGTGCGTAGAAGCGCAGGCGGGTGTGTGTGTGTGCAGGTAGATTGATGACTACGGGGGGAATGGCAGCATGTCTCAGGCCTCCCCAGCACCCACGCACCAGCATGACGGCTACGGCGCCCGCCTTCTGCGCCGCCACCGCCTGCTGTAGCACCGTACAGTTGTTCTGACCCGAGTACGACAGCAGTACGACACCGGCGGCGGCGGCGGGGTCGGTTAGGCGGCAGCTGCCGGGCAGGTAGGAGCCGGGGACGAGGGGGTACTGGGGTAAGGGGGGGGGGGAGATGGAAGGGGGGAGGAGGGCAAGGTGTTCGGACCAGAGGGGGGAAAGCGCGTTTGCAGGTTGCACTACAACGTACATGTGGCCAGGGGCGAATGCGTCCCGCCTTGTCAATTATTCCCCTCAAATTGCGTTCTGCCGTCTATAAAAGCCTCCCGCTCCGGGGTTGCCCGTGTCGTACCGGTTTCCCCCCAGTGAGTACGGCAGAGATGTACGGCACGCCCTGAGATCTGGATTCGATGGGCCACAACTGGCGGAGGGAACAAGAGAGTCAGTTGGGTGGGTAAGGCCGAAAGGGATCAAATCTCGTGCTGCAGTACCCGAATCCAACCGCCCGCTCACCACCAGTGTGTACGGGCTCGCTACGCCGGTGGACGTACGGCGCATGCCCCGTACGAGGTACTGCGGGTATCTGAGGGATCCGGCGGGGGCCTGGGGGGAAGGTACGTAGGGGGTTGCAGGCTCTTCACAATGCGCGGGCTAATGGGGGCCCGGTTGACCCCAGCTAGCTGCACGAGGGCACAGTCTGCAACAGCTGTCGTGAGGTCCCCACCCGCCACCCCCCACCCCCCAACCCCCAACCCCCTTTCCCATCCCCTCACCAGCCCAACCTCCGCACCTTGAGCGGCCCCCACCCCTACCACGTCTGACCCCTCCCTCCCCCCCTCTCCCTTCCCCCCTCCTCCCTTACCTTGAGCGAGGCCCCCACCCCCACCACGTTCTTGGCGTTGGCGGGGGACGACACGGTGCCCCCGGGGGTGCCAACCTGCCGGCCTGTGTGGGGAGGGGGGGGGGTAAGGGAGGGGAGGAGAGGGCCGGGAGAGGGAGCAGGGGGGAGGGGGGAGGGCGTCAGTGGACTGTGCAGGCAGGCGTTGCGTACTGGGGTGCGCTTTGCTCCCTCATCTCACAGAGGAGGGTACTAGGGCTTAGGGCTAGGGTTGACCCAACCCTCTCCTCTAGCCCCCCCTCCACCAACTTGGGCCTCCCTAGCCCCCGGGAGATGGGCCGAGGGATGGCCCCTCCCTAACCGCCGCCTAAGAGCTCCCTCAACTTCCCCTGGAGACCCCCCGAGACGCCACCCAGGCCCCCGGCCGGCCCAGATGAGGCCCACGCTGAGGCCCACGCCGAGGCCCACCCTGGGCCCACCCGAGTTGCCCGCCGAGGCGAAGGCAATGTGATCCGGGTGGTTCCACAGATAGGCGTCGTACTGCCCTGCCACGGGCTGGGGTGGGACCGGGGGGGCGGCGCAAAGGGAAGAAAACGAGGCGGGGCGTTGGAGGACAGTGGCTTGGTTCTTAGACTTGTCTGGCGTCTATGTCCACCCTCTCAGATGCCTTCAACCAGGGCAGTCGGAGACTAGGGGGGGCCTTGGAGGACGGCGGATTGATCCTTACCTTGTCTAGCGTCCATGCCCATCCCCTTCCCACAGTTTAAATTCACCGTCCCACCCTCTCCTTCCCCTAGTACCCCGCAGCTGAGTTGTGATGCTGCTGTTCGAGCATCGTGCTTGTCTCCGATGCCTCCAACGTACCTCTCCCCCCTCCCTGTCTGGCTCCTCCCCCTCCGGCCCTCTCCACTCCCTCTTGCCTCCCCTCTTGCCACCCTTGTCTCCCCTCCCCCCCCCCCCCCTTCCCCCTACCTGCATGGCGTTGCTGTTGTAGCCCCATGAGTCGGAGGATGTACGGCATCCGGCCCGGAAGTGGACCTAGGGTGTGAGGTTTGGGGGGAGTGCAGTGGTCAAAAAAGAGATGCAAAGGGATGAAGCGCCGGGGAGGGAGACGGGCATGGCACTGACGAGGAGGAGGTTGGAAGGGGGGCCGAATGCGCTTTCCTTGCCCGCCTCATCCTACCCGCCTCTGTATCCTCCATCCTGCCCCCTCCTTCTTGCCCCTCCGCCCCCCCCGCCCACCGCCTCCCACCCACCGACAGCAGATTGTCGTCGGCCCGCTGAGGCACCGACAGCTCTTCCCCGCTGCCGCCAAAGTCCAAAATGGAGAGCTTGGCCCTGTCAGGGGGGGGAGGAGGGAGGGGAGAGGCCGGGTAGCCGGGTCAGACTTGGCATCCGCTGAGGGCATCCGCCCCCCGGGCGCCTTACTCAGTCGCAAATGGGGTAGGGAAAGGGACGGGGGTCGCGTTTGGGGGTCGCGCGGGCATCAGACGGGACGAACGCGGGGATCAAGGGTCAGCGCCTCACAACAGCAACATGCCCCCTCGGGCCCCTGTTGGGCCTCACCCGTCCCCCCCGGGCCCCGCCCGGGCCCCACCTGGGTGCCCCCCCTGTGGCTTGGTCCCGGACGTAGAACTCCGAGGGCCGGAGGGTGGGGTCAATACCGGACTGACGTGTGTGGGGGGGGGGCAGCAGGTGGGGGGGGGGCGGGGGTTCAAGGGTGGCGGCGTTCGGCTGGGTGCGGCACGGAAAGCACGTGGAAACTCCCTCCGTCAAGTACCCCCGGCACGCGGGTAACACTCACGCTTAGCCAACTTATGCTAACTACACCAACAGCACACAGCACACAGCACGCGACACGCAGCACACAGCACACAAGCATACACAGCACAGCGCGCCCTACCCAGTCATCGAAGCCTGGGGAGGCGGGCGGTGCGGGCGTGTTGCGGCTCCAGGGAGGCGGCGGCGGGCGCAGGGCGCTGAGCCAGCCGGGGGGTAGGCGGGCGCCGGCGATGGATCCGGCGGTGTGGGTGCCGTGGCCGGTGGCGTCGCCAAAGCTGGCCTCTTGGGGGGGAGCGGGGGTGGCATTAGGGAATGATATAAGGTGGAAGGCGGAGAGAGGAAGGGGAGGAAGGCAAGTGGTTCAGGAGGTGCGCGCTGCGCGTTGTGCGCTCTGAGCCCTTTCCCTCATAGCCCCGTCTTCCCCCGTGTTCGCCCCGCTTTCACCCTTGCTACCCCCTCACGCCCCTCCCACCCTCCACACCTGCAGAGGTCCAGTACTGAATGACCTGTAGACCAGGAGCCAAGACACAACGGGAAGCGGCGCTGACCACATGACTGACATGAAGGCTCAAAGGCGACCTCCCGGAGCGTTCCCAGCTCGGCAGAGCCCGTCTCACCCATCCTCTGACCCTGCCTCTGACCTCTGCCCTTTGCCCGCCCAACACAGCTGCGCTAGGGGGGTCCTCGCGCACAAGGCCAGGGCGCGAACCCTTGAGCCGACCCCTCTTGGACAGAGGCTCCGCCCCCACCCCAACCAGCACTCGCCTTTCTGTGTTCAGTGTTGATCACACGCAGAGGCATGCCAGGGATGGGCGTCCTGCAGCGCACGCGGGGGGTACGGGGGGATACGGAAGGATTTCATCGGCTGTACGGCTGTACGGCGGCAGCATCTGCAACAACGGTTCATGGGACCGACGTTCGCAATTCCATCCATTAACCAGATCCCTTGCCGCAGCCCCAGGAGCTCGCCCCACTGGATTATGGGTCCTGGATAGCCAGATGAGATCACGATCTGATCATGCAGCTCAGCAGCTGTCCGCTCACTTGTACTCGGGGAATCGCGGGTCGAAGAGGTAGCAGGAGGACAGGTCGGCGCCTGTGTCTGTGACCTGACAGGGGGGGAGAGGGGGGGAGGAGGAGAGAGGAGGTGAGAAACTGAGAGTGTGCACTTCAGAGACAGGACACAGAAGGATGTGTGGACCGCCCTGTGGACGGTCCCTGTTGACGGTCAGCCCTCTAGCCCTGAGCACTCATCTCCCGGGCTCACCCTCGCCTCCCCCCCCCCGACCTCCCGGCCTCACACTCGTCCCCCGTACGGCACTCACCCCCACCACCTCCCCCGCTCCGTCTATCCCCGCCTCCCAGTACGGCAGATGCACGGCGGCGGGGTTGTCGTAGTCAGCCTTCGACAGGCGGCCTGGGGGCGGGGGGCCCGGTGGAGGGAAGGGGCGGTCGACGAGAGGGCCGGAGGCGGTGGGGGGGGGCGGAAGAGCAGGAGCGGTGCAGGAAGGCAGCGTGGGCTGGCCGCACCCCCCAGCACGCCATGCCGCCCCCAGCACGCCATGCCGCCCCCAGCACGCCATGCCGCCCCCAGCACGCCATGCCGCCCCCAGCACGCCATGCCGCCCGACGTCGGCAGTTCCGAGCCAGCGGGGGCGGAGGAGGTGGACATTGAGATAGGCTGGTAAGTTTCGTGCCGGTGCGCTCCCTGCACCCTGGTCAACGCCCCGCCTCCTCAAGACACCCCCACTCCGCCAGCCCTCCGCTCCCCTCCGCCGGCGCCTTCCTCTCCCCCGCCCCCATGCAGTCACCCCCCCCCCGCCCCTCCACCTTCAGGCCCCCCTCCCCACCCGTCTGCAGGATGATGCCTGCGACCGCGTTGTGGGGCGCCGCCGCCCCCACCGCCTCCACCCAGCGCACGGCGGGGAGGGCGGCCAGCCAGGCCACGGCCGCGGGCAGGTCCTGGGCGGGGGGGGGGGATTGGGGGTGACGTCAAGGGGAAAGCGTGTGTGTTTTGACACGCGGGCAGGGGGGTGGTCGGGAGGGCGGCCAGCCAGGCCACGGCCGCGGGCAGGTCCTGGGCGGGGGGCGGGGGGGGGGTAAAGTCAGGGGGGAAGCGTGTGCGTTTGGTCACATGAGCGGGGGCGGAGGTCAGAGCTGAGAGGGCGGGAATCCAAGGGGGGCGGGGGGGGGGGGTAAAGGCCGTGTGGTGCAGGGGGAGTGCCGCCAGCCGTCACCCAAGCCCCAGAGCGCTCAAGCCGACACCCCAATGTCCTCCTTACCTCTGCGCACACGTGCACCCTGAGGCTGACCGGATGCCGTACCAGCAGCTGCCCCTCGGGGCCCCTAGGAGCCTCCACCACCGGCCAACACCCCTCCGCCTCCCCCCCCTCCCCCGGCGCCGCGGCCTCCGCCGCTGCTCCCTCGCCCCCGCCGCCGCTGCCGGCAGCGCCGGGCTCGAGGCCCAGCGCCGCCGCCAGCACCGCCGGCCAGTGCGCCTCCGCCGCCGCCAGCGCCGCCGCCGCCTCCGCCAGCCCCGGCAGCAGCGTCACCGCCGCGCCGTAGCGCTGCCGCGCCGCCGCCAGATCCCCTTTCCTGTCCTTCGCTGCTCCCTCCTCTTGCCCCTCCCGGCCCTGCGCCTGCCCCGCCCCCGCCACCCCGAGGCTGCTGCGCCGCCGCCGCCGCCGCCGCCTGCTCTGCGCCCCTTCGAGCGTCCCCGGTTCCAACACCGGATCCAATGTCGGTTCCAGTCCCGGTTCTGGATCTGGATCCAGCTTCGATCCGAGTGCTTTCCGGACCGGCGGGCGGTACGGCTGCAGCTGCTCCAGCGCAGCCGCCGCGCGCTCCGCGGCCCAGGGCGACAGCACGCCCTCCCCCTCCTCCCCGTCCCCCCCCTCCCCCCCCTCCTCCCCCTCCCCCTCCCCCTCCCCCTCCTTCTCCTCCCCCTCCTTGTCCTCCTCAGCCACCGCTGCCATCGCTGCGCCCGCGGTCTCCACATTTCCCTCCCGGTCCCGGAACTCCCGCAGCTGCCGCCGCCGCCGCCGCCGCCGCGCCGCCGCCGCCGCCGCCAGCGGCTGCAGGTCAGACAGCAGCGGCGCCAAGTGGGGGGTGACACGGTGCTCGGGGCCCAGAGGGGCCTGGGTAAGGGGGGGGGGACGGGGAAGCAAAGGGGCACGGGGGCGAGGGTGAGGTGGGGGAGGGGTTGTTTTGGGGGTCAGCGCAAAGGGCTGAGCGGCAGAGAGCGACTGCAGGCGCGAGCTCGACTGGCCCTGACCATGTGACCAGACCCCTCCCCCAGCTCTCCAGCTCACAGGGCTCAGCCATCGTCCCTTCCCCACCCCCGTCGCCCCCTCCCCAGCTAACTCCCCCCCCTCCCCCCCAGGCCCCACGCCAGCTCCCCTCCTCCCGGGTACCATGAGGGGCGGCTCCCCCAGCGCCGCCAGCGCCGCTGCCGTACGCTCGTCCATTGCCACCAGCCACGTGTCGTCGTGGATGTACGACATCACGTGCGCGCCGCGTGACGTCAGCTCGCCGTGCAGCGCCTGCTGCTGCCCGGGGCCTGCGGTGTTGTTTGAGGCCAGTGGTGCATGCGCATGTATGAGTGTTGGGGGATAGGGAGGGTAGGGGGTGGATAGGGGGGGTAAGGATGTGCAGGCGTTACCGAGCTCCAATGCCCGCCACCAGCCCCAACAGGCCAGCCAACCGCATCAACTCAACCCAGCCCGAGGCCCCTCCGCATGGGCGTGGGGGAGTGTTTAGGGAGGATGCGCCAAGGGGTGCACCGGGGCCCGGTGCCCCTCAGACTCGAGTCACCCCTCCCCCAAGGAGGGCCAATCCGGCCATCCCACTCGCGGCCCCCGAAATTGCGGCACCTACACGCGCAACTCTGCTGCCGTACAGCCCCACCTGTGTCGTACCCCACCAGCCACAGCGACAGTGACGTGGCCTCGCCCCAGGCCTCGGCATTGCGGAACGCGGGACCGGAACTCGCGACATCGTCCCCCTCGGGTCCTGCTGTTGGCGCCGCCGCCGCGCCTGCTTGGAGGGCCCCCTCACCCTGTAGCCCCGCCGCCGCAGCCGCTTTGGCCCGCCGGAGCACCGCGGGTCTGGGGGCGATTGGTTTGGGGGCCGAGAGGACTGGAGTTAAGAAGAAGGCGCGGCGTAGGGGAAGTGTTTGGGGAGAGGGCTCCGGCAAAGGAAGCGTGGGCTAGGGCTGTGTTGGAGCGGGCAGGTAGACACCGCGTCCTCCGAGGTAAGGGCCCGTTCGCTGGGCAGCGTATAAAGGCACGGCGCGTGCTATCATCCTCCGTGGGCTTCGCCTGCTGGCGGAGAATGGCCGACGTGCATCCCGGCATGTGAAGCGCGTGCCAATTGTTCCAGGTGTTGGGCATACGAAAGGGGTGTGTAGCTAACATGACCATATCTTTGCGGGTTCAACAAAGCGCGAGCTGCGAGCCAGAGTGAGCCCCTCGCAATGCGCCGACGAGCGCTGGAGCCGACCTACCCTGCTCGCAGCTCCACGCGGCCTGTGACTAGCTCTACTGTCCGGCGCCGCTGCTCTGCATCTGGCGACTTCACACTGTCCGCATGGCACGTCGTGCAGGAGGCGCAGACGACGAGAATAGCGGTTAAAAGCACGCGTGACATAGCTACGATGCTACCTAGTGGTCCGTGTGCACACACCAACGGTAAGCGCGACGAGCTGGCGATCCCCGCCCGCCCTTTCGGATCCAGCAATCCAATCCCGAGACTTCTCAGCGCCCCTCATAGCTGAACGTTTGACGATGCGGAAAGCGTCATGAATTCGTGGAGACGGGAAGGATGATGGGCACAGGGGGCAACGGGGGCGGGCGGGTCCAAAAGGGTCAGGGGCCATGAGGCGCCCTCCTGAGGTCGGCGGGTCTGGTCGTGTTGCGAGCCGCCCCACAGCGGGGATGCGGGTACGTTGCCCCTGCCTCGTGGGCATGCACATTGCACAAGGCACCTCACTACGCTAAAGAGTAGCAGCACCCTGCCTGGGCTGGGGGACAGGGTCCATCTCCTCGTGACTCCCTGTCCTTACTGTCTGGGGCCCCGCTCTGTCCTATATGTCTGGGCCCCAACTACGATTCAGGGCGCATAGTCTAGGCCGAGGGAAGTGAGGAGACGAGGGTTGATGGGTGGTGACGGGGTGGCCGATGGCGAGACGAGGAGGGGACCGGGGGGCACGACCGGGGGCCGCCAGGCCGGCACGCACTCACCACGACTCTGCAACGGTTCACCGCACGGCCATCAGTCCACACTTGCGGACCCAGTAGTCCAAACCTACAGCAGAGACGCCCTGAGCAGTGTGCATAGCCCTCCTCATGAGAGCGCGCTGCGTTCTGACAAGCGTACCGCGATTGTACCTGGTCGTTGCCATTCTCGCAGCCAGGGCGACCGCTCACTGCTTCGGCAACTATAGCAACGCTGCAGCAGCTGCTTCGGCAAGCCTATATGCTGACGAGCCGCACAAAGACAGCTTGTCGCAGCGGCGTGAATGCGACCTCCTGCGCGACACAGTCCACTGGCGTGTGGCATCGAACTTCACACATCGAGGATATGGTCTCTGGGCGGGCCTTACGGCAACAAGCGACCGAGTCGCGGTCGCCGTCCGGTGGGATGGCGCCGAGCTGCTCCCCGCAGTTGACATCTCGCCGCTCTTCTACATTCGCTACCTGGGCATCGAGGGCCTCCACCGGACTCGCGTGGTGCACTGCGGCAGCGGCCTGGCGGGATCCGTGGTGCACCTGGGCTTCCTGACGCCGGGGGAGCACACGCACCCGGTGAGAGCACGAGAGCCAAAACGCAAAGGAAAGGCGTCTCTTCTGCCCCTTCAACCCTCTCCCCTACCCTCCCCTTCCCCCCTACCCTCCTCCCCCCCCTGTCAGGAGGTGGCGGGCCTGCACCTGCTGCAGGTGGCGGTGGAGGCGAGGTACCTGTCCTTCTGCCGCCTGCAGGACAGCTGCGGAGCGGCGCTGCCGGGGGACGCAAACGGGACGGCCATCCCTTGGTGGGGCCCGGGGCCGGGGTGGGGGTCTCAGGGTCTCAGGGGGTCTCAGGGTCTGGGGTGGAGCGTGGGTGGGCTTTGGGTGGGAGCCTAGAGGTTGCCTGAGATAGGCTAGACGTGGGAAGGGAGGAAACGGCCAGGGGGGGTGGGGTAGGAATGGTGTAAAAGTACCCCATGCCTCCTTTGGAAAGAGCAAACGGAGCCGTGGGTGGGTCAGGGGGGTCAGCAACTTTTGCGGCATGGGGCGCGAAACTGTTTCCCTAACCCCCCCCCCCCCCCCCGCTGGCCGTATGAGTACCTCGCTTGGCATTCCGCCCCGAAATCAGACAAGGCGCCCTACACCCAGGCATTCTCCCCAGGCCCCTCTCTTACGCCCCTCCCATGACCCCTGCCTCCCCCACCCCACCCCGCTCCATCCCCCAGGCTGGGATACCTCTCCGTCCGGACCCATGGGCCCGGGGCCCCGGGCCTCACCTGGTCCCCAACCCCGGATCGCTTCATCCGTACACTCAACGCCACGTCATCGCACCCCATCACGCTCCCCCCGGAGGCGGATCGGGATCCCTGCCCGCCGTACGGCAAGAGCCCCGGCCGATGGATCTTCAAGCGCTTCCCCAGCCGTGAGGCGCTGCTCCTGGCGGAGATGTGTGTACGGCACGATCACAATGCGACGTACAGGTGTGTGGAGGTGTGGAGATTGGGGGGGGGGGTTGATCGCATCATGTTTGTAGCCGAGAAAGTAGTGAAAGCGAGCACGGTGTGGTGTCCCTCACCACCACCCTCACACTTACAAACCTCCCAATACGCTCCCTGCAGGGAGCGGCAGTGCAACGGCACGCTGCTGCACCCCCTGGAGCGTACGGCACACTGGGACTCGGCGGTACGGTGAGGCTCTGGGGGGGGGAATGGGGGGCGGGAGTTTGAGGTTGGGGAGTGGGAGGTTGGGGAGTGGGAGGTTGGGGAATGGGAGATTGGGGAGTGGGAGGTTGGGGAGTGGGAGATTGGGGAGTGGGGGGATTGGAGTGCAGTGGGGGCTGCAGGTGTCTTGGAAGCTCCAGCCGGGGTTCTCGTGAGGTACGGCCCTGGGGTGAAGGCGAGGGAGGGGGATGCAGGCCCTGCGCTCCCAGCCGCCCTGCGACGCCGTACCTCCCTTCCTTTGCACCTCTTCCCAGCCCTTTTCCCTCCCGGTCTCCCCCGCCCACCCCTTCCTTCCCACTCACCCCTCCTCGAAACCCCCTATCCACCAGCTGGATGCCCCGCCAGCGCTGCCGCCCGCCCCCGCCCGCCACCCTGGTCGACCGGGGGGCCTGCCTGGGCCCCTGGCTGGAGGGGGGGAGGCGGCTGTGCACGCTGGGGGGTGAGGGCGGTGGGGGGGCGGAGGCATTAAGGGGGATGTGAACCGAGGGGGAGGGAGGAGGAGGAGGGGGAGCTAGGGGTGTGGGCGAGCTGGGGCGGTGTAGGGGGATGCATGAAGGCGATGCGTCCGTACGTCCGTACCCGTATCCAACCGCAACCGAACCGCCAACTGCCAAGCGCCAACCACCTCTCCTCGCAGACTCCCACATGCGGTACCTGGCCCGGGGCCTGCACCATTGGGCCAAAACCCCCCGCGGCGCGCCCCTGCCGTACTTCAACCACTCGCAGGTAGGGCCCTGGGGGGGCAATGGGGGTGATCTTTGACGAGTTAGAGGTTGGATAGCCCAGAGTGTATGGGGGGGCAATGGGGGGTGGGAAGGCTGGGTCAGTGGGCCTGTGTGTATGTGTGTGGGGGTGGGGCAGTTATTGACAACGGGGCGTGTTGCCGCGGTGTTTTGGCGTCGCATTGTCTCTGACACAAAATGCCTGCGAATGGCAGCGACCCTGGGGGTGCAACTGGGTGAGGGGGGCTGGGTCGGTGGGCCTGGGGCAAACCTGAGGTTCTGCCTGAGTTTGAGGTCCTGAACGCCCCGGTATACCAAGGAGCAGCTGAGCCTAGGGCCTCTCCATCCAAGCTTGGCTTTCGCACCAGAGGCAATGGTGTGTTCGACTTCACGCTTCGCGCGGAGGTCGGAGTCTGGCGTTGTGCGAAGCCTGGTGCTGTGCCGAGCCGTGCCTTATCGTCCGTGCTGAGTCTGCTCAGCTAAGTCTGGTGTTGTTTCATCGGAGCCTGCTGCCGTTCCGTCCCCTCCCCTCCCTAGGACTACATGGACCGACGGGTTGACACGGAGGAGGTGGGGTGGGGTGGGGTGCGCTGACACTTGTCAGAAGGGGGATGGGTATGGGGGAAGGGCGGGTTGAGGGTGCTCTTTAACAGGTTGGATCGGAGGGAGAGAAGAGGCCGCGGCGGCTGAGGCGTGCGGGGGGGGCGGGCGGGGATGAGTGGGGTAGTGGTGTTGTTGTTGTTGTGGGACAATAGAACACCCGAGCACCTGGCAATGGGGGCGGAGGGGTCAAGCGAGGGAGGTCAGCGTGTGTGTGTCTGCGGGGGAGGGGGGGGAGGCGAGGCAGGCTTGAGCTCGCGCTACCGCATTCCTGGGGGCGAGGGGTCGGCGGGGTGGCTGGGAACGGCACTGCTGCGAGGCGCCCCTGCGTCCGGGATGTGTTGTCCTGCCTGCTCGCTTTCCCCCGACCCCCTGTGACCGCCTTACCCCCCCGCCCTCCGTTTCCCCCCTTAGGTGCTGTACATAATGGATAGATACGCCGAAACCCGGGTGCGTGAGCATCGGGTGGGGGTGGGGACAGCTCACAGGCGGCAGGCCTTGACACCGCCCTCCGCACACGCCTCCCTCCCCGCTGTGGGGCCAAGGACGTGAGGGCGTGCGGCGTGTGGCTCCAGCCCCGGGGCGGGGCCTCGGGGCGGGGCCTACGGGCCTCGTAGGTCCCCAAGCCTTGGGGCCTCGTAGGGCGCGGGAAGGTGTGGTCATGGGGTGCGCGACGGGTCGAAGTCACTCCCTTGCCCGCGTGACTTCCCTCCCCACACTCCCACCCCCCTGCACCGCCCCTCCTCTCCCTGTTCCCCTCCTCCACCCCCCAAAACCTCCCAACCCCCCCCAAAAAACCCCATTACGTAAGGTGTCCCACGTGGAGGTTGAGGGCCGCTTCGCCAACTGCTCCGCGCTGTTCGCCTCCCTGGGCTCCTGGTCGGCGCGGGACGAGCCCTCCCTGGAGGCCTTCCGGAGGGTCCTGCAGAAGTTTGGGCGGGCAATGAAGCGACTGGCCAAGACAGGGACCCTGGTGTGTGGATCCGGGGGTGCATCCGGGGGTGGATCCGGGGTGGATCCTGGGTGGATCCGGGGCGGATGCGGGGTGCGGAGTAAGATGTGCGGGTTGTCATTGTGGTGTTACAGCGAGGCGTCCCCTACTCTCTGCCTCCACTTCGCCTCCAGCTGCCTTCCTTCCTGCTCTTCCCTGCCCCTGCCCCTGCCCCTGCCCCTCCCCCAACGGTGCCCCCACCCCTCTGCTCCACCGCTTTCCCCCCCTCCCCCCCCCCCCCAGGTTGCCTGGCTGTCCATCCCCGCCCAGACCCTCAACGGCGTTAGGCTGCAGCGGGGGTGCAGGGACCTGCGCCTCACTCCCGTGCTGGAGGCGTACAACATCATCGCGGGTGGGACAGGGGGGGGGGAAGAGGGGGGGAAGGAGGCACTGCCCTCGCGCCGCTCCCCCCCCTCTCTCATGCGTCCCACACCCGTTCCTGTCTTGGGTGCGGGGCGGGGGGCATAGCCCTCCTCGTATCCTCTCTGCTCTCTCGGCCTCACACTGTCGGTCTCTGGCCCGTTGTGCAAGTTACCGAGCCCGCGGCTTGTGCGCCTCACCCACACCACACCTTCACAAAGCATCACAATCGCTCTCCGTGTGCTACTGCCTGCTGACGCACGCCCTCCCGCACGCCTTCCCCGCCCTTCCCCGCCTCGCGTCCCGCACCTGAATCTGTCGTACGCAGATGAGGTGATGACGGCGGATGAGATCCCCGTGATCGATGCATGGGACATGACGGCATCCATGCCTGAGTCCAGCAGGGACGGCACGCACTTCTCATGGGATGGTGAGGGGGGGCGGGGGGAGGGAGGGGTTGGGAAGAGGATGGCGTGGGGATGGCGGGAGTGGGGTGCAGGGGGGGATGCAGGAGAGGCCGGGTGGGATGGTGGGGTTGACGAGGGTGGGAAGTTGATCTCGAGGGGCGGGGTGGGGGGGTTGAGCGGCGCGGTTGGGGGGGGGGGGGGCGCACGCCCTTCCGTCGTCCCCTGCCTCTTTCCCCACCGCTCCCATCCTCGTCATCCGTCGTACCCCATCCACGCGCCGACCCCTCCTCATCCCCTCATTCCACCCCCTCTGCCGTTTTCAGGCATCGTGGGATCCGCGATCCTGGACAAGGTCGTACAGAGCCTGTGCACGTGACGCTGCCCGCCTTCTTGATCTCGTCCTCGACGTGCGTACGGCAGCTGTACGGCGCTCATGCACGCCGCCAACGAAATAGAGCGGTTGATTGGCATTTGACTTGAGTGCGCATTGCATGAATAATGCGTTTAGGTTGGTCACGGCATTGATGTGGTCAGGGTTTGCCGCGGTATTGCTTTGGATGTGTGATGGCATTGATGTGGGGAGGCTGGGTGTGCGTGTGGGTGTGTGGGTGAGCATGTGCGTCGACATCGAATGCATGCCATGTGCAGTTTGCTCCTTACTTGAGAGAGGCGCTGACGAGGCCGCCAGGCCGCGATTGCTTGGGGCGGTATGTGTGTGATAGACGTAACCCTTACTTTGGGGGAAATTTGGGGTTGAAATGCTAATCCTTGGGGCACATTGGCATGTACCCAAGCCCCAAGAGTTCATCTGATGGGGGCAGAGGGAGGCGGTGTGAGGCGTACCGGTACGTGATGGTTGGGGGTTGGGGGTTCCCATCGAGAGTCACAAGCTTCGGATAGCAGTGCAGTTGGGTAGCGCTGTGGTGAATACTGCTGCTACATACCGGCATGTGTGCACGGCTGCGCGGTTAGGTACATACAGCGGAGTTCTGCGGGTGGGCGCCGGCAGGGCCTACGGTACCGCGAAGGGACCAAGACAATGTGAACCAGGGAACGGGCTGCGGTGGGGCAACGGTTGTGCGCAAGGGGGTTTGGGTGCGGGTCACGAACGAGGGGGCCGAGGGGCGGGTTGTTCTACGATGTTGTGAGTCCAGATAAGGGGGGAGGCCTTCTGCGTTGCTAGGCTGCGACAGCGCGTGAGGGGAAAGGCACTAACGGCGTCCGAGCCAAGTGTTTCGGGCTGCGGGCTCGTGGGGTCTGAGGTGTGGTCCAGGTGTGGTTGGGGAGTGTGGGGCGGCAGTATTGGACGCACTGATTCGGCTGTAGGGCTGTACGTGCCGTGCTGGTCAGATCAGGCGCGGCTAGGCAGCCTTGGTGCGTGGGGCGTGCCGCCGGCATGGCGTGCCGTGTTGGTTGTAGCCCGCGGGGATCCCGCCAAAACTCCGCCTGTCCTGAAGTGACCACACAGTCTTTCAGCCCCATGCAATGCTTTCTATCCGCTCTTTTCAGAGTTCTTCCGGCGCTGTTCTCGCACCAGAGGAGCAAGCGCTGCCCGTGCACCCCTGAAAGCGTATCGACCGTACCTCACACAGCGCGAGGACACGGCGTGTCAACACGAACGCACTCAGATGGCATTATGAACATAGTGATACGGATAGCACACACGACACACGCGTAGCGCCGTCCAGTCAGCGCGTGAGCGAGTGCAATGACCGCCGCTGTCGCTTGACCAAGGCACCTCGTTTAGGCAACAAGGACACTAGCACCATGCGCGTGGTGCACCTAGCTCTGGGCGTGCTCCTTGCTGCACTCGGTGAGTTGATGCGCAGCCTGTAACGCCGACCTCTTGACGTGGACGCCTGCAGCGGGGGATTACATTATGCATGAGCTGTAATGATCACTGCGCAGTGCAACGGCTTGCACAGTCGTATCAACTGAGTCTGTCAAATGCGCCCGCCCCGCCCCTCGGCCCAAAGTCTGCAAACGCGCCCAATCCACAGGCCTGACAAGTGTATCTGCTCAGGGAGCACTATGCAATTTCAAACCCGCGGGCTCGCTGGCGGGCTTGTTGGCACAGTGTCCAACCCAACTCAGTACGCTCGCGGCCTTGCTCGCCGGCGTGGACTTGGCGCAAGTCGTCAAGTGCAACAGCGGTCCGTGTGAGCGCACGCTGCTACTGCCCACAGACGAGGTGAGCACATGCCGTTGTATGTCCCTTCAAGGGGGTCCTCCCTCATGGGGCGTAGGGCTCGGGGGAGGGGGGAAGGCTCCCTCTCCACCCTTCCCCGCGCCCCCCCCCGCTGCCTCACCCATCACCACGAAACCCACCTTCCCCACCCCACCACCCAGCCAACCCCCCCCTCCCAACGTCCCCCCGCCCCTTACCCCCCTCCCTCATCCCCCTCCAGGCCTGGGCCGCCTACCTGGCAGCCTCTGGCCTGTCCCCCGCCCGACTGGCAACGGCGCAGGGGGGCCGGGCGCTCGAGGGGCTGCTGCGGCGGCACGTGCTGAGGGGGCGGCGGGCGGTAGGGGACTTCCCGGGGGGAAAGGCGCGGGGCTTCAAGTCCATGGAGCCGCAGGCCAAGTTGTTTGTCCGGAGGTGGGGCGTAGGTGTTGGGGGCAAGCGAGGCTGTTAGATAGCGGAGCAACATTGGGGGAAGAGGGCAAGTAAGCGCCCCAGGGTCAAGAAAAGTGAGGCCAAGGGTCTCGGGGCGGGACAGGGGCGGATGGGGCTGATCACATATACCTAGCTCCCCGCCCTTAAACCGCCTCCACGCACCCCTCTCCCCCCCCGCACCCCCGCACCCCCGCACCCCCGCACCCCCGCACCCCCGCACCCCCGCACCCCCGCACCCCCGCACCCCCGCACCCCCGCACCCCCGCACCCCCGCACCCCCGCACCCCCGCACCCCCGCACCCCCCGTCCACAGGCTCCCCGACGATTCGGGTCTGCGCTTCCGCACCCGAGCGGGGGACGCCTCCGGGGGCAGCCTGCAGTCGGACGTGGCCGTGTCGGACACGGTGCGTGGACGAGCAGGGATACACGTGTGCCGGACCGTACTGCTCCGTACGGTGCCGTACCCTGCACGATACGCGCTGTCGGGGTGCCGGTTTGGTGGAGCGGTGCAACCGACCGTGGATGGGCTGCTGTGTGGGCATGCACTCATGGACGCACAGGGCCGCAGCACTGCGCCTGACGAGCCCCGTCCAGCCGAGCGCCCCCTCCTGCCCCGCGCTCCGGCCGTGCCTTGCCCGCTTTGCCTCCACCCCCGAAGATGGCGGCCGTCCTAATGGAATCGACTGCCACCCACCGCCTTGAACCCTCCCATGATTCCCTTGCCTCCCATGCCTCCCCCCCCTTCCCCGCAGATGGTGGCATTCCTAGTGGACACTGTGTTTGCTCCCCCCCTGGAGCTAGCGGATCCCCCGCCCGGCCCCCCGCCGCGCCGGCGGAAACCCCGCTCGCAGCCGCCCGAGCCCAGCCCGCCCAGCCACCCGGCCCCCACAACTGGGGCTTCACAGCCCCCACCCGCCAGCCCCCTGCCCCCGAGCCCCGCGCCCCCCGCCACGCCCCTCCCCAGCCCCGACCCCGCCGCCCCGCCGCCGCCCAGCCCCCTGCCGCCGCCACCCCTCCTGCCCCCTCCCAGCCCTAACCCCAGCCCAGACTCGGCGCCCAGCCCGCCCCCGCCCTGGTGAGCTGACTTTTCACCGTGGGGCAGCTGACGTGGCACCCAAGGCCATCTGACGTAGCACCAGGGGGCAGTTATTCATTGCCGCTGAGGCGTTGGCGCTGGCCATTGAGCAGCCCCCTTGTCCGCTGTCGCAGGGCCCTTCCACATTGGGGCCCTGCCGTTGCCTTTGCGTTTCAAGGCTCTCGACCTCATGTCCCCAGTTACCCCTCTCCCCCCTCCTTACTTACCCTTTCCACCCCCTCTCCCTCCTCTCCCTCCTCTGCCCTCCTGTCAGGTACGAGCAGGAGCTCCCCACCGTTGCGTCCAGACCCCCCTCGCCCCCACCCCAGCCCCCGGGCCTCCCGCCGCCCAGCCCCCAGCCCCCGCCCTCGCCACCGCCGCCCAGCCCTCTGCCGCCCAGCCCAGCGCCTCCCAGCCCCGAGCCGCCGGCCCCAGGCCCACCCAGTCCGGAACCAATGGCCCCGGCCTCGCCCAGTCTGGAACCCCCAGCGCCCCCGCCCCCCAGTCCAGAGCCTGCTCCCCCCACCCCACCGCCGCCAAGCCCCGAACCCCCGGTGCCCTCCCCGCCCAGCCCCGAGCCGCCTCTCGCCCCTCCGCCCCCCAGCCCCGAGCCGCCCGTGCCTTCCCCGCCTCTGTCCCCCTCGCCTCCCAACCCATCCCCGCCGCTCTCCCCCTCGCCGCCCGCCCCCTCGCCTCCCAACCCATCCCCGCCCCTCACACCCTCGCCGCCCAGCCCCTCTCCCCCCATCCCGCCACCCGTGATCACGTGCGGATCCGATCCCGAATGCGATCTGGCCACGAGCACGTGCCTCAAGGACACGTGCGTGAAGACGGGCGTGCTGCGCTTCGGCATCACGTGGGACGCAGGTGGGGCCTACCGGCCGGCAGGGGAGGGAGGGGGTCCCTGGTGTCCTGGTCCCGCGGATGCCGCGGGATGGCAGCGGGGTAATGGAGGGAAGTTGGTGTGGCGGTAAAGGGGAGCAATGTCAGCGAGAAGCGCGCGGGGGGTTGTGGGGCCCGTACGGTACCCTTACGGGACGGTTGTAGGAAAGTGGCACCGGCGGCGGAAGAAGAGGGGAGGGCCCTTATGTCGGTAGAACGCCCGGTACTGGCCGGTACTGGCCTCTGGGGGACAGGGGTTAGGACGGTGCCCCCGCCCCCCGCCCGCGGCGCCGACGCATCGGGTTGCGACCCGTACTGGACCCTTGCGGGGCGGTTGTAGGAGAATGGCTCCGGCAGGGGAGGCAGGGGGTAGGCGCAAAGATCGGTGGAAGGGTGGAATGGGATACCCGCCGGAGGGTTGGGGAGACAGCGCTGTCACCTGCCGCGGTGCCCACGCCCTCGGGTTTGCCCTTCCGCGCCCCCCCTGCCCGCAGTTGAGGACATCGACATTGTCGTACAGGTACGGCATATGTTGCGGACGGCAGGGTGCGGGCGCGGCAGGTTGCGTACGCCTTCCGGCGGAAGCAAATTCCCTCCCTCCCACGGGCTGCCTCCTGCCACCGCCTCCCCTTATCTCCCCTCCTTCCCCCCTCCCTCCCTACACCGCGCCCACCCCTGCCCCCCGTAGACGCCCAAACGGCGCGCTATTTCCTACAACAACGTGGCCGATGACGGCGGCACCTCAGACGCAGACTCGCTGGACGGCACCGGCCCCGAGACGGTGTACTGGGAAGCAGATCCGCCGCCCGGTGCGTCTGGATCTTGATCCAGATCGAGGAACTTATTGGGCACGAAGGTTTCGCCGTCGCCCGTTACGACTGGGGACATTCACATGGTGCCCGGTTGACTCTTTGACTCTTTGGTAAAGAAGTCCCGTCTGCTGGGGATCTGTAGAACCGGCTCTGGCATACCTTGGACTTCCTTTCCTGCCAGTATACCCCCCCACCCTTCAACCCCCGCCCCTCCCTCCCTCTACCCACCCTCCCTCCCGTCAGGTCGCTACCACCTGTGTGCCGTCATCTACCGCACCGGCCGGGCGGAGCTGCCCTCGCCCGTCCCCGTGGTCGCCAGCGTGGTGGCCCCGGGGGCCGTGGAGCTGGGGGCGCGAAACGTTACCGTGACTAAGAGCATCAGCTACGGCACGGCAGGGTACGGCATGAGGCGAAGGAGCGATGGTTTTGGGCTTCAGGGGGGTCTCGCTTAGGGAATTCGCCCCGTTTGCCGCCACGGCGGGCACCCAAAGCCCGGCTCCCCTGCCCACGCAGCGGACGAGAACGGGCCGTACGGCTGGTGCACACCTGAGCACCCCAACTACCTCTTTTCGTACGACTGGTAGGTCATACGACGGGCGTGGCTGGTCACGTGGGCGCTCGTTGGTTGGCTGCGAGGCTGGATAGGTACACGGCGTAACCGCAGGAGCACCGGCGGCACGTTCCAACGCCTAACTCCTAACCGTCTGCCTAACCGTTTGGGCGCGCGTGTGCTCCGTGACAAAGACACCCCCGTCTCCCCCATCTCCCCGTCTCCAACCCCCACCCCCCAACCCCACCCCCCGACCTCGTCAACCTCCTACCCCCGCCAATCCAACTCTCAGGTGCGACCCCGCCCTGGGCTGCGTGGCCTCCTGCCCCCGCTCCAGCTCCTGCACGGCGGGGGAGGTCTGCGACGACGCCGGGTTCTGCGCCACCCCCTGCGGCCCCGGCGCCTGCTCGGCGGGCCAGGTGCGGGTGTAAGGGGGCCACCCTAGCTAAGGCGGCATTGTGCGCCTCCTCTTCATGGGAGGGTGCATAAGGGAAAGCCCACCGTAAGCCGAGGCAACCCATCCTGACGTGTTTCTGCTTGGCCAGACGAGTGCGGGGCGCGGACCACCGTAGTCCCCGGGGGCCCTGATCCACCCTGGAGCGGCAGGGTGTCAGGAGAAGGGCAGACAAGGGTGTAGCAGGCAGGATTCTGAACGAAGTCTGGCGCCTGCTCGCCGGGCTAGCTTCCCCCCGGGCACATGCAACCGACCTCACGTTGGTTTGGGACCGGCCGGCAGCCGGGCCCCAAGCGCATTCACTCCTCAATCACACCTTGCGAGCGACAGCCGGGCCACGCACCCCCGAGCACTTGCAACCCTCAGATTAGTTGGGGAGGGCCGGCAGCTGGGCCCACGCTCACCCCTCGCTCCCAGCAGCCAACGGGCTCCAAGACCACACCTTGCGAGTGACACACCCCTGGTTTCCCGATGAACCCACCCCACCCTTACTTGTGCCCTTCTCGCCCTCCCACGCCTAGCTACCTGCATCTCCGTCCCCTTCCCTCTGTCCCAACAGCCTACCCCCTCCCCCCCCAGGAGTGCTGGACCGCGGGCCCCCCCTTCTCAGTGCCCAACTGCGTCACCACGCGGGGGGCGCAGCTGCGCTTCACCATCGCCTCGGACGCACCCGGTGCGTGGCCTGGATGGGGGGGGGCGGGGGGCATGTTGTGGGGGGCATGTTGTGTGGGCTGTGGTCAGTTGTGTTGGGCGCCGGGTTGCGCGGCCAGAGGCGGCGGATGCTGTAGGATGCTGGCTGCTTCCGTGCGTGCCTGACGACCGCAGACGGTGTGGACCTCACCTACCGCGGCCACGCGACCTGCCTGACCCTCCCCCGCATTCTTATCTACCTCGCCTTCCTCTCACTCTCGCGCCCCCGTCCATGCGGCAACCACCCCTCTATCTGCCTTTCCCCCAGACGGTGTGGACCTTATTGTGGCCACCCCCTTTGGCGCGCTGCTGAACAAAAAGGCGGGGCGGGGCGGGCCGGCGTCCTACACGGATTATGGTGCGTGGCCGGATGTGGTGCCGTACACGTATGGGGTGCACCCCACGGACCCACGCATGCCCCACTGCCCTTTGCCACCAGCCCCGCGTTGTCTCTGTGACCCTGGACCGCCCCCGTCTCCTCCTGCCCGGAGACGGGCAGGGCCATGTGGGCGCACACCGTGCATACCTGTGGAGCTATGTTTACCTGTCGGAGCTCTCGAATAATGGGGCCATGATTAGCTGACAGACGGTCAACAATAAGATATAAACGTCCCTCCCTCTCCTGCCCCTATCTACCTCTCCCCTCTATCTCCTGCCCCTCAGGCCAGGTGGAGGCTTACGGACCCATGCAGCCCTCCTCGGCCTTCTGGCCGACAGTCCACCCGGGCGGCATCAACCCGCCGCTCGCGCCGCCGTACGGCAAGTACTACATCTGTGCCGTACTGCCGCCGTACCCAGACGCGAGCAGGCTGTACAGGGTGGACTACTGGATCGAGGACAATGTGCCGTACCCGCTGGCTGATGGCGACGGTGCGATGACGTACCCTCGACTCGGCGTCAACGGAACGTGAGTCATCCACCCCTGGGGCCGCTGTGGGTTTCGGGCCGATGGCTCTGCTTTAGGCTGATCATTAAGAGGGGCTAGATGGCTTGGCGTACACGGAACCGCATGGCTTGGAACCGCCCCGTGTGGCTGCATGGCAGGGCAGCATGCATCCTAGAAAGAAGTGCAGATTGGTTAGGGATGCCGACCTCCCACAGTACCCACAGCATCTTGCATATCGTATTGGCCGAATCGAGAACCTGCTGATGATCCTCAGGGTCAACATCGACGCCTCCGCCAGCGGCGACTCCACACTGTACGGCCAGGACATGGCAGATGAAGCGTCGTACTGCGATGAGACGCACCCGGGCTTCATAACGTCGTACACCGTGTGAGTACATACCGCAGCCAAACAGAGACGCCGGGGCCGGGTTCAACTTGAAGAGGTCGTACGTCGGGGTTCGGACTTGGCGCGAGCTGGAGGGTCTTGGTGTTCCTTTGATCGACGGATTTTCGGCGGTGCAGGCTTGGCTTCTGATAAAATTCTCAACCTAGCCCCTCCTCGCTCCCCCCTCCTCAGGTGCCCCATGGACTCCCCGGACGAGTTTGACCCCCGCTGCGCCTCCGCCTGCGTCACACCCTCCGGCCCGCCCTTTGCAACCCGGGTGGGCTGGGCCGCACTCGACGGCATCTGCGCATGGATCATTCTGGGAAAACCAGGGGGTCGATTGCTATTAGCGCGCGGCTGCCTCCTGCCTCCAGTGCCTTCAGCACCTCAACCCCTATGGTAATCTTAAACCCCGATCCGTTTGCCCGGCCCTCCAGGTCTGCGCGGCAGCGTCCCTGCCGCCCGGCCCCCTGGGCTGCGACGGAGGCGCCTGCGCGCCCAGGTGGGTCCGTCCCTGGCTGGATAAGGCTTACTTGCTGTGTCTTTCAGCCACCCAAACTCTAGAGTTCCAGATCTGGCGCGTTCAAACGGATTTTAGTTCTGGAGCCTTGAGTGCAGTGCCGTTATGTGGCCTCTGACCGCATCCCTCTAATCCCTCCCGCTCCCCGTGGTCGCGTGCCCGCCGCCGCCCCTCATTCAGGTGCGGCGTCAATTTCCCCTCGTACGACGTGTGTACCGACACCATCTTCGCCATGCAGAGCTGCGGGAATCTGCCGTACAATGATAGGGGGCGGCAGGGATGCTACGTGATGGCCATGCACATGCAAATCCTGATGACGTGGGACAAGCCGGCTGACGTGGTGCGTGTAGGGGATAGATGGGGATCTGGCTGGATCTCGTGTCATCAGGGGTGCGGCATGGGGGGGCGACCCCCGATGGCTCAATTCGGTTTGCACAAGTAGCTAGTACAAGCAAGGCGTGCCTGAGGGGTCGCATACACGCTGTACAACTGTACGCCATTTTACCCACGCTACAGGACATTGTAATCAACTCAACCCATGGCAAGATCGTTTCCTGGTGAGTGCGACAGTGGGGCGGGAATGAAGGAGGAGTCTGTTCTGCCCAACCTAGGCAAAGGGTTTATCCCATATTAGTATAGCGACACGCACCCTCCGCTCGACCCCAAGGTCACGCCTATCACGCCCACCCAAGCCCTCCAAGTACTCTCAACGAACGCCCCCACTACCCCCATTCACCATCCCAGATTCCCATTCCTGCATGCCTTACAACTATACGACGGATTATTCTCATTATTACGAAGCCCGGGGTTGGGCCCAACCCACTCTGTCCTCCTGACATCCCCAGGCAGGACTTTCCCGCGGGTCTGGGCCTCGAGTCAACCACTTACGCCTTTCTGGAGAAGAACGTGCGGGAGGGCTACGGGCCAGGTGGGAGTAGTGGGAGCGGGCGTGGATGCGAAAGGGCGGGGCGGCGGGTCCGGGTCGATTTTATTATTCACGCAAGCGACCTGCTGCTGGGGAGCCGCGCGCGGGCGGCTTGTGAGGGGCTGCTGGGGGTTGACGCAGGCCAATCCAAGGCAGGGCGGCTGGTGGCGGCGGGGCGGGGTGGGGTGGAGCGAGGCGCGCGCAGCAGGGTTAATGGTGCTCATGCGGCTGGCACGTTTATCAAATAAACACCTCGCAGCGCATGTGTAGCATGTGCTCCCGCCATCCCTTTTTAGTGCATCCCCCTCACTCGCTCGTTTTCCCTGCCCCCACGTCCCCTCCCGACAGAGAACATGTTCTGGCAGCGGGCCCTGCCGCAGTCCACCGGACCCATCCGCATCTGTGCCGTACTGGCGGGCGGTTACGCGCCCACAGTGTACGTGAGCGTGCTGTACGGCAACGGGGCCAACGAGTACGACTTCACGGGATTCGACAGTGCAGCTCAAGACGCTAACCGTTCAGGGCAGCCTTGTGCCTGATGCTTACACGTGAGTCGGTTGCACGGGCCGGCGGGTGATGCAGGTGTGTCTGGGGACCAGATAGAGGAAGGCGGGTATTATACAAGGCAGGGCAGGAGTGGGGAGCGAGATGTGGACCGGCGCCTCGAGGCCGCGTGCCATGCTTCCTGCTGCCCGCCGCTCCGTTCGTTTCTACATAACGTACTTCCCTTTGGTCCCTCGCTCATTCCCGCCTGCAGCCGCTGTGTCCCCGGGTCCCCGTTCTACGTCACAACGGTGGACTACGGCGAGATTGCGGCCGCCCTGTCACCACCCTGACATGCATGACGGATGGAGGCAATGCTGCAGTACAGAATTATTCTACAGTTTAGCTAGCGTCAAGAACTGCTGGCACCTGGCAGAGCTTGTTGAGCTTGTGCGGCGCCGCCGTCGAGGAAGGGCCGCCACGCACGCACTGGGCGAGGTTCATGCGGCTGCCCCTCCGTACCTGCCGCCAAGTGAATCTGGAGGGGCGCACTCCATGAATAGTTATGCATGCTCGGCTGACTTCTTACACACCCTACCATTGATCGGGGCCGGATCTGGGGTGGGCGGCTGGGGTGAGGATGGGGTGTAGCTAGGGGATGGACAGGATGGTGGTTTACTTTGCCCAGCCAAGTCAGCGTGAGGCGGTTAGGACAGATGGCGTCATGCATGACGTCAGGACGTGGCTTCGTATCGCTCGGCGGTTAGTTGATTGGTCGGATGTACGGGAACCGCATGGATAGAAAATGGGGCGGGGGCGGGGCGAGTAGCTAGAGTACGACTTTGGGCGGGATGGCCCTCCCCGGGGTGCGGAAAGAGCCATGTGCGTGATTAGCGTGATGCGGTTTGCGGCGGATTTCTCATTGATGGGCCCAAGGGTGCGGCGGCAAACTAGCTATCTATCTAGCAGGGGTACGCTTGCTTTATTTCCGCCTCCACGCAACCCCGGACTCCGGACGCTCTAGACGCTCTAGACGACGCTCAGATGCAAGTTGCAGTCATGGTCATCCGGTCTGCAAGTTCTGTGCGTGCATCTATATATGAGTGGCTACCCATATATACCCGGATGAAACCATTGTGCAGGCTGGACTGCCGTGGTTGACGGCACCCTGATTGATGGTGCTGATGACGAGCGAGGGGTGTCAGCTTCCTCGAATGAAGCTGGAGAAAGGGCTAATTGACGTCGCCAATACAGATTTGTTGCAGAAGATCCTGATGAACGCAACGATGGATACTATAATGCCTCAGCTAACGATGGCCGCTGAGTAACGGGGCTGGACGACAAGAAGATTCTGAAGGGTGCCGCCCGGCAGATGCGGCATGCGGGGCGCTGCACTAGCTGCACACGCATGCATGCAGATGCCATCCAGCCATCAACCCATCAATTCTGCCTGCACATACATTAATGGCTTCATCAGGGTATGGGTAGTTTAGTCCCTGAGCCAGTAATATGTGTCATTGTTGGGTCGTGCAGGCATGACGCCCCTTCCATCCGCCTCCCCAGCGGTTTACTTACGTACATGGTGTGCGTGGCTGCTGCCGCCTCCCCACCTACCTCACCGTCCAGCAGCGGACCAGCGCCCAGCAGCCACCCCTCAAAGGCGACAGCATATAAATAAAGCGCCACTTTGCGCATGCAAACAGGGTAACCCACGGCCCGCTCTCGTTCAGAGTTCCCCTCTTCCCCAACCTTTCCTTCTACCTGCTGCGCTTGACCTACCTCAGCAACCTTCCTTGAGCACCGTTGTGTGCAATACTACTCCGTCCACACCGTAGTGTGCGCTACCGGTATCAGTTGTGGCTCCAAGAAACGCCCTTGTGCAGTCCGCCACGTGTCGTCTCCGCCTGAAAGCGCACACTTTCGTCGTCAACAGTTTCGAACCAATCACGCAACAGTTGAAACTGGGATTCGAGTCAGCCCAACCATAGATAGCTAGATAGCTACATGATTTTGATGCGCAGAGCGCGCGAGATAGAGCCTGCAACAGCAATGAAACTGCTGGTCCTGAGAGGAGGGTACTCAGGAGGTCGCGAAGTTTCAACTCGGCAAAAGGACTGGTCGGCGGAACCTTCAACCAGCTGAAAACACCGCCCCCGAAGTCTCATCTTGGCCCCGCAAAGTCTCATCTTGGCTTGGGGTCCCGACCCCGAAGTCTCATCTGGGCCCCCGCGAAGTCTCATCCCGGCTGAAACCCCCGCCCCCAAAGTCTCATCTGGGCCCCCGCGAAGTCTCATCCCGGCTGAAACCCCCGCCCCCAAAGTCTCATCTGGGCCCCCGCGAAGTCTCATCCCGGCTGAAACCCCCGCCCCCAAAGTCTCATCTGGGCCCCCGCGAAGTCTCATCCCGGCTGAAACCCCCGCCCCCAAAGTCTCATCTGGGCCCCCGCGAAGTCTCATCCGGCTGAAACCCCCGCCCCCTTCATCAGAAAGAGCCTTTCTCCTAAGGCCTTGCTTTACATCGAGGTAGGCCTTGCTGCAACGTTTCAACCAGGCCACCTTGACCTCCCCTGGCCATGCAACTTCCAACGAAGTCCCCTTAGTCAAATCCTGTCTGCTGGTCAGGTCTGCTCTGGTCAAGCCAGCAAGCCCACCCCTGTCTCGATTCCCCTACCACGTCAGGAGTTACCGACCTGCCTTGCTATCTGGCTCCCCGCTGCGTTTGCCCGTTGCAGCCCCAGCCCCCAACCCCCCAAGCCCCAGCAGAGGTTTGCCACAGGCCCTGCCCCGCCCTGCCCCCCACCCCGTCGTCGGCACAGGCGCCATCTTAGTATGCGTAGTCTCCCTGCTGCGTTGGCTTGATGTGCCGGCCAAACGTCGAGCGGCGCTGCTGCAGCCCCACCGCCCGGTCCACCGCTGCCAGTGCGGCGCCGCTTGGCATTTGTGCGGGGGGCGGGGGGCGGCAGGAATCATGACCAGGACCCGCTGACGTGGGGGGGACACACCGGGACCCCCACGGGAGCGTAATTGTGTACATAGGCCCACACGTTTTAAGGTTTGCTGACATACTTCGCTCCCTTGGCGCAATTCCCGGGTTGACACCATGGTCAATGGTCCCCCCCGCGCCAAACCCTGTGTAAGGGTTTTGTACTTTCACTGTTTTGGAAACCTGGTCTTGTACAATACTGAGTGAAGTCTGCATTTGCATTGGAGCGTGCAGGGGGGCAGGCGTGGAGCGTCTAAGCCTCCGTGCGGAGGGGAGTGCGGCGTGGGAAGATGCTACTGCGGTGCCAAGGTGCAATGGCCGCAGGTGAGGGGTGTAAGCATGTGTAATGGCACAGGCGAGTAGGGACCTGCGGGCTTGTACAATACCGAGTGAAATTTGCTTTTGCATTAGAGCGTTTACGGCCTTGGCCACACCCCTCGGGGTGTGCGGTGTGGGAAGGGGAGGGAAGGGCTACTGCGGTGCCATGGTGCAAGAGCGTGTGCGGGCTTGGCTGCAGGCGAGGGGGATTTGGGCGTTTGTAACGGGACAGGTAGTGTCATCTTGCCGACCCCCAACCTCCATCCCAGCTGAGGAGTCGGACCCCCAAGTGCCATCTTGCCGACCCCCAACCTCCATCCCAGCTGAGGAGTCGGCCCCCCAAACGTCATCTTGCCCGTCCCCAACCTTCATCTTAGCTGAGGAGTCGGCCCCCCAAGTGCCATCTTGCCGACCCCCAACCTCCATCCCAGCTGAGGAGTCGGACCCCCAAGTGTCATCTTGCCGACCCCCAACCTCCATCCCCGCTGAGGAGTCGGCCCCCCAAGTGCCATCTTGCCGACCCCCAACCTCCATCCCAGCTGAGGAGTCGGACCCCCAAGTGTCATCTTGCCCGTCCCCAACCTTCATCTTAGCTGAGGAGTCGGCCCCCCAAGTGCCATCTTGCCGACCCCCAACCTCCATCCCAGCTGAGTAGTCGGACCCCCAAGTGTCATCTTGCCGAACCCCAACCTCCATCCCAGCTGAGGAGTCGGCCCCCCAAGTGCCATCTTGCCGACCCCCAACCTCCATCCCAGCTGAGGAGTCGGCCCCCCAAGTGCCATCTTGCTAATCTTGCCGACCCCCAACCTCCATCCCAGCTGAGGAGTCGGCCCCCCAAGTGTCATCTTGCCCGTCCCCAACCTTCATCTTAGCTGAGGACCGAGGCCCCAAACTTCCAGCCCACCGACTCCCAAGTTCCAGCCCCCGACCAGTCCTAAATCTCAGCTAGCGCCGTGAGTACCCTCCGTCCTGAGTGCGACGTCGATCAAACTGGACGAATCCAGACAGACAGCCGCTTGTTGAAGGCCACCAGCGTCAAGAAGGGTAGACATTTTGATGTTTTTACTGCCATGGTTAAGACAGAAAGGGTGCGTGCGACCAAGCAGCAACAACAACCTCCGATTCTGGTCGAAACCTACCGTTGGGCCCGCCGATGCATCCGGACCTATAAAAGGCCCAGGCGCCCTCCGGCGCATTCAAACTTGCTTTGAGCATACGTGCAGGATGGCACGCTCATCGAGGGTCGCAGCCCTCGTTGTCTGCGCGCTTGCGGGCGTCATCGGCACCGCCGCGACTGCTCGACAGCTGACACAGGAGCCGCTCAACACAGCGGTGGCGTACATGATAAGCTTCAATGCAGCTATCGCAACTGAGGGAGCGCTCAAAGCCGCTGTTTCGGGCGCGGGGTGCAGAATGGACTACTTTTCTGAGGCCGGCTTTGCCACAGCTGTTTGCCCCCCCGGTGAGCACTATGATTATAGCCGCCAGGCGGAGATCGGTGTGGGAGCTCGTGCTGGTGCAAGGGCATAAGGGTGGGGTATAGCGGGCCTAGCGAGCCGTACAAATGCTTCCTCGAATTGAACGAGTGCGGTTGGTGCGGTTTGCTCGATAGATAGTTGCGGCGCTCAAGGATAAGTAATGAACCTATGATGGTTTGTCGTCGCAGCACTTCAGCACCCCTGAATCGGCCTTCGTGTGCGAAACCCCAATGCACCCCCGGGGCTGGGGCGGGCGGCGGGGCGGCCCCCCCAAGCGATTGAACTGCCGCCGCGGCTGCTGCTGCTGCGCTGCATGCTTGCCGTGCGTACGTGCAGGTGTTGTGCTCTCTGCCGCAGCGTCGAGTTTTGCAGCTCTGGGCGTCGACGGCGTGATGGAGGACCCGGAAGATTTCTACACAGCGGATGATGAGGGTGGTGATCCCATGCCATTTGGTGGCACCACTACTGCAGCTGGCTTCACGTCTGCCGCCGGTTCATCAGCAGGCCGTCGCTCCACTCAGGCAACCGCAAGCTTTTACACGGGAGCACTCACCGAAAGCGCTATCAACGATGAAATGTATCCATTTCAGTGAGTACACGCAGTGAGCATACGGCCCCCTCTATCCTTCCCCGCGCGCCCCCACCCCAGCAGGAAACCTATTCCATAAGTGCATATGAATGTACCGTACCCGCTCTGACCTGCAATTCATGTTATGTACTGCTGCAGGTGGAGCGTCCGCGCAATCGGTGCCCCTGCTGCCTGGGCCAAGGGCATTACTGGCCGTTGCACCCGTGTTGCTATTGTGGACGGGTAGGACGGGTGGGTGCATGACCGGCTAGCAGGCGGGGGGGGGGGGGGGAAGGGTCAGAATGATGACCTAGATGACCGGCTGATGAGACCGCCATGTGCCTGGTGATGCACGCATTACACGCATTATTTACATTATTGCAGGCCATTTGTGGAGATGTCAATGAACGCAGACCTTGTCACCAAGTTCGACAACACGGTTTCCATGTAAGCAAGCGAGCTCGCTGGGAGGTGCTGGATGGGGGGCATCAAGGGGCCAAGAGGGGATGTTTGTGAGCCTAGGAGGTGGGATCAAGAGCAAAGGTTGTTGGTCACCTGCTGACGGCACCACTGCCCTCACGGCACCTCACGGCACCTGCCTACTCTGCCGTTGCAACGAACAGGACTTTCACCAACGAGTCATACGGCTTTTACCCTTTCGTCACCACCCGCCGAGGGCCGACACCCCATTTCGTCGGCAGCATCATTGGAGCCGAGGCCAACAACGGCAAGGGCATCGTTGGCATTGCGTACGGCGCCACCCTCATTGGTAAGCTGGGCGCACGCACGGACCCTTAATTGCAGGCACTACTGGATGGGGCCTGCCTTTACAGTACGCCGCGAACCTTAGCTATTCAACTGAATGGCTCCCCAATTCTCAGGGGCTGAAGTTTATGATTACCGTGGCCGCAACAGAAGGTCGTGGACTGTCAAGGTACGGGCTTAAATAATTAAGATCCGGTTCTGGCCCCCAGCCAACAATGCACGTGCAGCACGTGCCTCCTTGTCGTGCTGCGGGCGGGCTTGTACTACTTGAATGCCATGATATGTATGCATGCATGCATGCAGGCCATCCTCCACGCAGCCCAGCGCAAGAACAAGGGTGGAGCCGGCGCTGACATCATCAACATGGTCTACAGTGCGTGGACGGAAGGGTTGCACAGATTTTTATTTAGCTGAATTTAGGTAATATTTAGGTAGTATCCAGCCAGATCTAGATGTCAACTACTAGAAATGAATAGCCTACGTCTGGTGAGCATGACCGTTTGCCCCGGCGGCCTCATCTTGCAGATATCCGGTTCTTCAAGGACAACGCAACGAAGTTTGAGAATGGTACTCAGGCCGGAGGCAAGACCGCCATGCAGATGTTCAGCAAGGCCCTGGCTTTTGCCAACAAGAACGGCGTCCTGACAGTGGCCGCCTTTACCGGCAGGTAACTACTGTAGTTCCCCTCTAGCTCACTTGCAGCCTGCATGCAGCAGCCATGCGTCGTCCACGCCCCAGCCCTACACTGTTCCCCCACACCTCTATCTCTACCCCTCATATGAGCCCCCTCACTCCAATCCATCCTTCACAGCAACCTTACCAGCAGTGAGCGGCGGAGCCTCACCCTCGCCTTCTGTGACTTTCCAAACGTCCTCTGCGTTGCCTCGGCCGGACCGTCGGCCCCCCTCTGTCCGGACAAGCCCTGCACCGACGCAAATAGCACCGATCCGGTGGACGGCTTCCGATGCCCCGGCGCTCCCTTCAACCTTGCTAATGTCACCTACAGCATCGCCACCAGTGGCAACTATGGCCAACGTGCGTGCGTGGGAATGCCCGTTTTCATCTTGCTGCAATCTAACTGGTGATAGATGATACTGGTGATTTCATCATGCGGCTGATAGATACTCAGATGTAGGACCCGTCCCCTTTCCCCCCCGTGTTGATCCTCTAGAGGTCGACGTCACAGCCTTTGGCGGCCGCCTTTTCAAGAATGGACCTGACCCAAAGTGGTGTGTCCCAAGCGATGCCATCCATTTCCTCGGCGTTGCCTGGGACAGGACCAACACAGTCCTCCTACCCGGCCGCACCTTTCGCTTTGGCAACATCATGGCCCCGCCCCAAGTGTCCGCCCTGGCGGCGCTCTACATCCAGAAGGCCGCCATGGACAAGGGCGCTCTCGAGACTGAGCTGTGCAACCCCAACCGTGTCAAGACCTTCGTCAATCCCGCCCAGGTAAGCACGCATGTCGATCGTCTGGGCAGCTAGCTATGGCATATGCAATTCATGCTATTGCATTGCTTGTTAGTTAGAAATAACTGGCTATTCGGTTTCTTTGGCCTGACTTGACGGTGCCCCCCACGCCCCCTTCTTCGCTCCTTTCTTGCTTTCAGATTAAGAATGCTATCCTGCGTGGCGCTGTAATGCCCCGCGGCGGCAACGTAAAAGAGATGAAGTTGATGTACGGCGCCGGATTCATCAACGTACCCCGGACGCTGGGGCTGTGATGAGGGAAGCTCACAATTAAGGACACCCTGGCGCATGTGCTGACGACGGCCTGGCATGGCTTAAGCCAGCTTGCAATACTTGCAAGCATTCCGCGTGCGTGCCGTTGCACGCCATGGATGGAGAGACGGGCGTACATATGCGCATCCCGCGTGTTGATGACATATTATTTGTGCATACTGCGCTGAGGAGATGATCTTCCATCCCCCGCTTGGCTGGCTTTAAACATCATGGCCTTGAGGCCTCAAGCTCGGGGGCTTCGTTCCTTACTGGACATGGTGATGCACGCTGCCTCACTCTGTGTGATACGGGCTGGCTGGCTAGAATAGCCCGCCTCGCATGGACCGGCGGAGAGGGAGGGGGATCGGCCGGGACGGAGGAGCTTGGCGCCGGTATCTAATTTCCTTCGTTGCATAAGACTGCACGGGTCAGGTCCACCCTTTTGCCACACTCTTACTTTGGCGGTGCGGACGGAGGGTCAGGGGCCCCGAGAACATACATTTGTCACATGGCCCCAAACCTTCGAGGCTCAAGTAAGGTAACCCTTGATTGTTGCTCAACATTGGACCTGCAGCTTCATTCGTCCCACCCAGCCGTACAGTAGTGGCTACACCGCGCGTGGTGATGAGCACGCCGGCCATACCAGCGCCCCGCCCGCCAGTCCAGCTAGACACGCTGCTGCTTCACCCCGCCGCTCTTACTGGTGTCACATCTCATCCGCACGCACGGCCTAGATACACACGGCCAGACCATCTCGATAGACCATTACTAGAAGCAGTGCGCGCATTGCAGCGCGTACGATTGAGCACGCCCAGCCAGCAACTCCTGCTATCTATTTATGATGAATGCATGCCCAACGTACGCATCCCCAAGCAAGCATCCCCGTCCCTCCTTCCATTGATCATCTGAAATCTTCCCCCTCTCCCGCTGCTCCCGCCCCGAGCCAGCGCTTTTCCCCCGCCCGCTCCGCCGTCCCCCTGCCTCCCGTGAAGCCCCCTCGGTCATCACACGGCAATGGTGACCGTCTGCCGCGCCCCCGCGCCGCCGGCCGGCAGCCGCACGCTGCCCGCGACCCACCGGGCCGCCGCCCCTCCCGCCCCCGCCCCTCCCGCCCCCGTCCCCGCCCCTCCCGGCCCCAGCGTCACGTTGTATGCGTAGCGGCCGTAGAAGCCGCGCCACGCCACGCCCGTGGGCGGCCACACGCCCCGCGGGGAGAGCTGCGGCGACTGCACGGCGGCGGCACTGGTCCAGGTGCGGGCCCACAGGTTGCTGCATGCGGAACGGAGAGGGCAGGGGAGGCGAGGGGAAAAAGGGGAACAAATCAAGGGTTTGTTACCGGGCCTTAAGGGGGGCAGGGGGGGAGGGGGGCAGGGGAGCAGGGGGGGAGGGGGGCAGGGAGGAAGGAGGCGCTGGTCCAGGTGCGGGCCCACAGGTTGCTGTTGGAAGGGCAGGGGGTGAGGGCGGGGAGGGGGAGGCAGCTGGGGGTGCGGGGGGCGGGTAGGGGGGAAGAGGTGATTTTGGCTTGGAGCCGGGGACGTTTTGGGGGACGGGAGGGGCGGCAAGGGGAAGGGCGGCGGCTCTGGTCCGCATGCGGTTCTAGAGGATGCCGGAGATTGGAGGGCGGGAGTTATTACAGAGGCGCTGCTGGCAATGAGGTACTGCTGTAGATGGGTTGGGCGCCGTCTGGAAGCGGAGCCGCACTACTGGGGGGTTGAGTAGGTTGAGAGGGGTGTGATGTGTGTGAGGGGGGGCGAGGCTTCGCTCGGGGAGGGGAAAGCTGTTCCCCTTGAGGGGAAGGGGGGATGTCACGAAGAGAGGTGGGTCCTCCCGGGGAGTCAGGCGCACGAAATAAAGTGCGTGGGGGAGGTTTAAACCGGGAGGAGGTGACGGGCGACCAGACGACTAGGGGTGACAGGTGTGTTGCGGCTAGCTATGGCTGACGGCGGGCATCCGTGCACCGTGGCGCTCGGCAGCACAGCCCACGCTCACCCGACTGTGGTGGCGGAGGCCTTGGCGGTGGTGTTCTGGGGGGGCGGGAGGGTGGACGAACGGGTGGGAGCACGAGTAGATGGACTGTGGACTCAGCCTTGCTTGTGAGCTTGTGGGTAAGCGGGTAACGCTGGTGCCGCGTTTCCTACCAGCCAGCGACATCGCCTGAGTAGCTTAAGGCCACAAGCTTTGTGGCTCTACACGACCTCCGAGACCTCCCATACACCTCCCCCTGTCCCACCACATACCGCGTAGTACATGCCCCCGTTCCTGATCCAGTGGGCTGCGTCCCAGAACCCCCACATGAGGATGCCCTGACGAGTTGGGGGTGGGGGCGGGGGGCGGAAAGTCAAGGACCGAGGCGCCTTACCTTGTAGGAAAGCACGTGGGCAGCGTGCTCAGTGAAGGCCAGGGTCGGGGCACACCGAGCAGAGTTCTAGGTCCGAGCCCGGAGCCTTGGAGCCTGCCTTCGCATCCTCTCCAGCCCGCAAACGAGCCACTACCTACCTAGGGCAAGTCAGTGGCGCAACCCCCCTTCCCCAGTTCCCCATCCAGCTCCGTCCCCACCCTGCAGCCCCCCCACGGCCCCCCGCCCCCCCACCCCCACCTTGATCTGCGGGTAGCTGAACCAGAAGCGCAGGTAGCGGTCCCACGCGGCCGCCTGCTCCGCCTCCGATCCCTCCCAGGCGGGGCCCGCGTCCGTGTAGGGGTGTGGAGGCCGGACTCGGTGATTTGGTGTAACAAGAGGTATTGTGCACTGGTTGATGCCTAGGCAAGAATTATACCTACCGTTACATCTGGGTGGGGTGGGGAGGGGTTAGGGGGGTGGGAGTGCGAGGGAGGGAGGGCCCCAGGAGGAGGGCCGTAGGGCGTGATCTCGCTCGGTGTATCGCGTACCCAACAACGCCGTAGTGGGTTGGCACCAGCCGCCGTTTCCCCCATCCCCCCACCCTCCCCAAAAAGCTGGGCGAGGTTCAGGGTGGCCAGGGCGGCCAGGCGCTTCCCCCTCCCCCACCTCTCGCCCCGTCGTTCCCCAGCTCCCCCGTCACTCCCCCCTCGGCCCCTCTCCCCCCTCTCCCCCACCAGCAGCAGGGTCAGGTTTAGGGCCGCGAGGGCGTCCAGCCGCTTCTTCATGAAGGCAGGGGTGGCGGGGCCGCGGGGGTTGATGTAGGCCTGCGACCAACAGTGTTCAGGGTTGAGGGTTCAGGGCCGCGGGGGTTGATGTAGGCCCGTGCCAGCGTGGTGGCCACCACCCATGGGGAGGGGGAAAGGGGTAGAAGACGGGACTGGTGTGCACGTGATCTTTGTGAGGCAGAGATGGTTGATGGGCCGCGGTTTGCGTCCGTACCGATAGCTCCCTCCATCCCATTGCCCCTCATCAGTCATCACCTGGACGCCGATGCAGTCGACCGGCACGCCCGCAGCCTTCATCTGCTTGACAAGCTGTACGGGGGCAAGGGGGAGGGGGGCGGAGGGATGGATGGCTGCGTCAGAGGGCAGTACGAGAGCCCGAGACTCCCCGAACGAAGCAGATACTGCGATCAGGGTACGGCGGATCAGGCAGCTCCGTACGGCTCACCGCGACCATGGGCTACCACGTGTCGCCCTCGATCATGCCGTAGTCGCTGAGGCAGAGCTGCGCCGTTGGATCCGCCTCGCGGGCCCAGCGGAATCCGTCCAGGTCCGCGTTGTTCGCCGCTGATGAAGCCCTTGGGCCCGCCTTACGCCTAAAGTGTGCTGGCCAGCTGGCGCGGGCCCCGAGTGCGGCCAAACAGTGCTGCGGTACCGCAGTTCCGCGTTGCGGGCATTCCATTGTCAGCTAGGTAGCTAACTCTGTAGAGGGCGGCCCGCTGGAGGGCACCAGGCGGGTCCCCCACCTTGCGGCTGCAGTGGTCGGGAAAGCCGAACGCGCTGATGTACCTGGAGGTTTGGGCAGAGAGGTGGAAAGGGCGCAGGGGATGGAATAGATGGAACATTCACATCTTCCTACTCAAAGAGGGTAAGGTCGGGAAGGGCCGAGGGAAGCGCATGCACGGTGGCGTGAAGCGCGCAGTACCAGCAACCCCATGTGCATCTGAACCTTGGGCAAGGGGTGGAGAACTTGAGGATATAGCAAGGGAGGGGCCAGGGGACGGAGCCAAGCCTCTCTCCCCCCTCACCACTCCAGCGTGTGGCACCGCGCCATGACGAATGAGTTGTTGCGCGCAAAGGCTACGTGCTGCCGACGATGTCTCGGAAGGAGGGCAGGTAGGAGCCGGTGGCATTGGTGGGCTCGTAGGACTGTGTGTGTGGGGGGGAGGTGGGTTCGGGAGTCTGGTGAAAGGTGGGTTACGGGGGTGGGTGAGCGGGGCAGTGGATAGAGGCCGACGGTGTGGATTATGTTCCCTTGCCCTGTACAAGACCCCATCGGCCACCCGCCTTCTCTCCCCTCGCCCTTAACACTTCCCTGTCGCCCCCACCCCCCACCCCCCACCCCCCACCCCCCACCCCCCACCCCCCGCCCCAACCCCCGGCCGGCCACTTGAAGCTCCAATAGGGCACCCACGTCCATTGCCCTCGCAATTTCGCAGACAGCCCCCCTCAACACCTACCCACCCACCCTTCCCAATCTCACCGGCCGCTCGGCGGAGGCCCTTTGGTCCACCCGCCTCCCCTCCCATAGCCCCTTGCAACCCCCTCTCCCCGCCCCCCTTTCCCCCCACCCCCACCGGCCACTTCAGGCTCCATTCGGCCAGCAGCCGAACCTCCCTTCCCCTCGCCCTTCCCGACCAGACTCTTAACCAACAACCCCTCGCCAGCCCCCTCTCCCTCTCCTCCCCCACCCCCCACCCTCCACCCCCCACCGGCCACTTGAAGCTCCACTCGGGCACCAGCACGTTGAAGTGCTTCCGCGCCGCGGCCAGGAACCAGGGCAGCCGCGGCCAGGTACCAGGGCAGCCGCGGCCAGGTACCAGGGCAGCCGCGGCCAGGTACCAGGGCAGCCGCGGCTAGGTACCAGGGCCGCCGTGGCTAGGTACCAGGGCAGCCGCGGCTAGGTACCAGGGCAGCCGCGGCCAGGTACCAGGGCAGCCGCGGCCAGGTACCAGGGCAGCCGCGGCTAGGTACCAGGGCAGCCGTGGCCAGGTACCAGGGCAGCCGTGGCCAGGTACCAGGGCCGCCGTGGCTAGGTACCAGGGCAGCCGTGGCTAGGTACCAGGGCAGCCGCGGCCAGGTACCAGGGCCGCCGTGGCCAGGTACCAGGGCAGCCGTGGCCAGGTACCAGGGCAGCCGTGGCCAGGTACCAGGGCCGCCGTGGCCAGGTACCAGGGCAGCCGTGGCCAGGTACCAGGGCAGCCGCGGCCAGGTACCAGGGCAGCCGTGGCCAGGTACCAGGGCAGCCGCGGCCAGGTACCAGGGCCGCCGTGGCCAGGTACCAGGGCAGCCGCGGCCAGGTACCAGGGCAGCCGCGGCTAGGTACCAGGCAGCGCGTGGCTAGGTACCAGGGCAGCCGCTGGCCTAGGTACCAGGGCAGCCGTGGCTAGGTACCAGGGCAGCCGTGGCCAGGTACCAGGGCAGCCGTGGCCTAGGTACCAGGGCAGCCGTGGCTAGGTACCAGGGCAGCCGCTGGCCAGGTACCAGGGCAGCCGTGGCCAGGTACCAGGGCAGCCGCGGCCTAGGTACCAGGGCAGCCGCTGGCTAAGGTACCAAGGGCAGCCGCGGCCAGGTACCAGGGCAGCCGCGGCTAGGTACCAGGGCAGCCGCGGCCAGGTACCAGGGCAGCCGCGGCCAGGTACCAGGGCAGCCGCTGGCCAGGTACCAGGGCAGCCGTGGCCAGGTACCAGGGCAGCCGCGGCCAGGTACCAGGGCAGGCCGTGGCCAGGTACCAGGGCAGCCGTGGCCAGGTAACAGGGCCCCAGCCGCGGCTAGGGTACCAGGGCAGCCGCGGCCAGGTACCAGGAGCAGCCGCGGCCAGGTACCAGGGCAGACCGCGGCTAGGTACCAGGGCGGCCGCGGCCAGGTACCGGGCAGCCGCGGCCCAGGGTACCAGGGCAGC
This sequence comes from Edaphochlamys debaryana, assembly GCA_016858145.1. NCBI lineage: Eukaryota > Viridiplantae > Chlorophyta > Chlorophyceae > Chlamydomonadales > Edaphochlamys > Edaphochlamys debaryana. The sequence goes on along the minus strand of JAEHOE010000021.1, from coordinate 356,335 downwards.
CGCGGCCAGGTACCAGGGCAGCCGCGGCCAGGTACCAGGGCAAGCCGCGGCCATGTACCATGGCAGCCGTGGCCAGGTACCAGGGCAGCCGCGGCAAGGTACCAGGGCACCCGTGGCCATGTACCAGGGCAAGCCTGTGGCTAGGTACCAGGGCAGCCGACGGCTAGGTACCAGGGCAAGCCGCCGGCCCAGGTACCAGGCAGCCGTGGCCAGGTACGCAGGGCAAGCCGTGGCCAGGTACCAGGGCAGCCGCGGCCAGGTAACCAGGGCAGAGCCGCGGCCAGTACCAGGGACAGCCGTGGGCCAGGTACCCAGTGGCAAAGCCGCGGCCAGGTACCAGTGCAGCCGTGGCTAGGTACCCAAAGGGGCAGCCGCGGCCAGGTACCAGGGCAGCCGCGGCCAGGTACCAGGGCAGCCGTGGCTAGGTACCAGGGCAGCCGCGGCCAGGTACCAGGGCAGCCGCGGCCAGGTACCAGGGCAGCCGTGGCTAGGTACCAGGCAGCCGCGGCCAGGTACCAGGGCAGCCGTGACCAGGTACCAGGGCAGCCGCGGCCAGGTACAGGGCAGCCGTGGCCAGGTACAGGGCAGCCGTGGCCAGGTACCAGGGCAGCCGACGGCCAGTACCAGGGCAGCCGCGGCCAGGTACCAGGGCAGCCGTGGCCAGGTACCAGGGCAGCCGCGGGCTAGGTACCCGGGCAAGCCGCGGCCAGGTACCAGGGGCAGGCCGCGGCCAGGTACCAGGGCAGCCGCGGCTAGGTACCAGGCAGCCGCGCCAGGTAACACAGGGCAGCCGGCCAGGTACCAGGGCAGCCGTGGCCAGGTACCGAGGGCAGCCGCGGCCAGGCACCAGGGCAGCCGTGGCCATGTACCAGGGCAGCCGCGGCCAGGTACCCAGGGCAAGCCGTGGCCAGGGTACCAGGGCAGCCGTGGCCAGGTACCGGAGGGCCGCCGCTGGACAGGGTTTACCAGTGGCATGCCGTGGCCAGGTACCAGGGGCCGCCGTGGGCTAGGTATCCAGGGCAGTCCGTGGCTATGGGTACCAGGGCGGGCCGTGGCCCATGGTACCAGGGCAGACAGTGGGCCAGGTAACCAGGGCAGCCGTGGCCAGGTACCAGGGGCAGCCGCGGGCCAGGGTACCAGGGCAGGCCACGGCCAGGTACCAGGGGCAGCCGCGGCCAGGCACCAGGGCAGCCGTGGCCAGGGTACCAGGGCCATCCGCGGCCAGGTACCAGGGCAGCCGCGGGCCAGGTACCAGGGCAGCCGTGGCCAGGTACCCCGGGCAGCCGCGGCCAGGTACCAGGGCAGCCCGTGGCCATGGTACCAGGGCAGCCCGTGGGCCAGGTCCCAGGGCAGCCGCGGCCAGGTACCAGGGCAGCCGCGGCCAGGTACCAGGCAGCCGCGGCCAGGTACCAGGGCAAGCCGCGGCTAGGTACCAGGGCAGCCGCGGCTAGGTAACAGGGCAGCCGCGGCCAGGTACCAGGGCAGCCGCGGCCAGGTACCAGGGCAGCCGTGGCTAGGTACCAGGGCAGCCGCGGCTAGGTAACCAGGGCAGCCGCGGCCAGGTACCAGGGCAGCCGTGGCTAGGTACCAGGGCAGCCGTGGCCAGGTAACCAGGGCAGCCGTGGCTAGGTACCAGGGCAGCCGCGGCCAGGTACCAGGGCAGGCCGTGGCCAGGTACCAGGGCAGCCGCGGGCCAGGTACCAGGGCAGCCGCGGCCAGGTACCAGGGCAGCCGTGGCTAGGTACCAGGGCAGCCGCGGCCAGGTACCAGGGCAGCCGTGGCCAGGTACCAGGGCAGCCGTGGCTAGGTACCCAGGCAGCCGCGGCCAGGTACCAGGGCAGCCGTGGCCAGGTACCAGGGCAAGCCGCGGCCAGGTACCAGGGCAGCCGTGGCCCAGGTACCAGGGCAGCCGTGGCCAGGTACCAGGGCAGCCGCGGCTAGGTACCAGGGCAGCCGCGGCCAGGTACCAGGACAGCCGTTGCCAGGTACCAGGGCAGCCGCGGCTAGGTACCAGGGCAGCCGCGGCCAGGTACCAGGGCAGCCGCGGCCAGGTACCAGGGCAGCCGTGGCCAGGTACCAGGGCAGCCGCGGCCAGGTACCAGGGCAGCCGTGGCTAGGTACCAGGGCAAGCCGCGCAGGTACCAGGGCAGCCGCGGCCAGGTACCAGGGCAGCCGTGGCTAGGTACCAGGGCAGCCGCGGCCAGGTACCCAGGGCAGCCGTGGCCAGGTAACCAGGGCAGCCGCGGTCCAGGTACCAGGGCAGGCCGTGGCCAGGTACCAGGGCAGCCGTGGCCAGGGTACCAGGGCAGCCGCGGCCAGGTACCAGGCAGCCGCGGCCAGGTACCAGGGCCGCCGTGGCCAGGTACCAGGGCAAGCCGCGGCATAGGTACCAAGGGGCAAGGCCGCGGCTAGGTACCAGGGCAGCCGCGGCCAGGTACCAGGGGCAGCCGCGGCCAGGTACGCAGGGCAGCCGCGGCTAGGTACCAGGGCAGCCGCGGCCAGGTACCAGGGCAGAGCCGCGGCCAGGTACCCAGGGCAGCCGTGGCCAGGTACCAGGGCAGCCGCGGCCAGTCACCAGGGCAGCCGTGGCCAGGTACCAGGGGCAGCCGCGGCCAGGTACCAGGGGCAGCCGTGGCCAGGTACCAGGGCAGCCGTGGCCAGGTACCAGGGCCGCCGTGGCCAGGTACCAGGGCAGCCGTGGCCAGGTACCAGGCAGCCGTGGCTAGGTACCAGGGCGCCGTGGCTAGGTACCAGGCCGCCGTGGCCAGGGTACCAGGGCAGACCGTGGCCAGGTACCAGGGCAGGCCGTGGCCAGGTACCAGGGCAGCCGCGGCCAGGTACCCAGGGCAGCCGCGGCCAGGTACCAGGGCAGCCGCGGCCAGGCACCAGGGCAGCCGTGGCCAGGTACCAGGTCAGCCGCGGCCAGGTACCAGGCAGCCGCGGCAGGTACCAGGGCAGCCGTGGCCAGGTACCCAGGGCAGCCGCGGCCAGGTACCAGGGCAGCCGTGGCCAGGTAACAGGGCAGCCGTGGCCAGGTACCCAGGGCAGCCGCGGCCAGGTACCACGGCAGCCGCGGCCAGGTACCAGGGCAGCCGCGGCCAGGTACCAGGGCAGCCGCGGCCAGGTACCAGGGCAGCCGCGGCCAGGTACCAGGGCAGCCGCGGCTAGGTACCAGGGCAGCCGCGGCCAGGTACCAGGGCAGCCGCGGCCAGGTACCAGGGCAGCCGCGGCCAGGTACCAGGGCAGCCGTGGCTAGGTACCAGGGCAGCCGCGGCCAGGTACCAGGGCAGCCGCGGCCAGGTACCAGGGCAGCCGTGGCTAGGTACCAGGGCAGCCGTGGCCAGGTACCAGGGCAGCCGTGGCCAGGTACCAGGGCAGCCGCGGCCAGGTACCAGGGCAGCCGTGGCCAGGTACCAGGGCAGCCGCGGCCAGGTACCAGGGCAGCCGCGGCCAGGTACCAGGGCAGCCGTGGCCAGGTACCAGGGCAGCCGCGGCCAGGTACCAGGGCAGCCGTGGCCAGGTACCAGGGCAGCCGTGGCTAGGTACCAGGGCAGCCGCGGCCAGGTACCAGGGCAGCCGTGGCCAGGTACCAGGGCAGCCGCGGCCAGGTACCAGGGCAGCCGTGGCCAGGTACCAGGGCAGCCGTGGCCAGGTACCAGGGCAGCCGCGGCTAGGTACCAGGGCAGCCGCGGCCAGGTACCAGGGCAGCCGCGGCCAGGTACCAGGGCAGCCGCGGCTAGGTACCAGGGCAGCCGCGGCCAGGTACCAGGGCAGCCGCGGCCAGGTACCAGGGCAGCCGCGGCTAGGTACCAGGGCAGCCGCGGCCAGGTACCAGGGCAGCCGCGGCCAGGTACCAGGGCAGCCGTGGCCAGGTACCAGGGCAGCCGCGGCCAGGTACCAGGGCAGCCGTGGCCAGGTACCAGGGCAGCCGCGGCCAGGTACCAGGGCAGCCGCGGCCAGGTACCAGGGCAGCCGTGGCCAGGTACCAGGGCAGCCGCGGCTAGGTACCAGGGCAGCCGCGGCCAGGTACCAGGGCAGCCGTGGCTAGGTACCAGGGCAGCCGTGGCTAGGTACCAGGGCAGCCGTGGCTAGGTACCAGGGCAGCCGCGGCCAGGTACCAGGGCAGCCGTGGCCAGGTACCAGGGCAGCCGTGGCCAGGTACCAGGGCAGCCGCGGCCAGGTACCAGGGCAGCCGCGGCCAGGTACCAGGGCAGCCGCGGCCAGGTACCAGGGCAGCCGCGGCTAGGTACCAGGGCAGCCGCGGCCAGGTACCAGGGCAGCCGCGGCCAGGTACCAGGGCAGCCGCGGCCAGGTACCAGGGCAGCCGCGGCCAGGTACCAGGGCAGCCGCGGCCAGGTACCAGGGCAGCCGCGGCCAGGTACCAGGGCAGCCGCGGCCAGGTACCAGGGCAGCCGCGGCCAGGTACCAGGGCAGCCGCGGCCAGGTACCAGGGCAGCCGTGGCCAGGTACCAGGGCAGCCGCGGCCAGGTACCAGGGCAGCCGCGGCCAGGTACCAGGGCAGCCGCGGCCAGGTACCAGGGCAGCCGCGGCCAGGTACCAGGGCAGCCGTGGCCAGGTACCAGGGCAGCCGTGGCCAGGTACCAGGGCAGCCGCGGCCAGGTACCAGGGCAGCCGCGGCCAGGTACCAGGGCAGCCGCGGCTAGGTACCAGGGCAGCCGCGGCCAGGTACCAGGGCAGCCGCGGCCAGGTACCAGGGCAGCCGCGGCCAGGTACCAGGGCAGCCGCGGCCAGGTACCAGGGCAGCCGCGGCCAGGTACCAGGGCAGCCGCGGCCAGGTACCAGGGCAGCCGCGGCCAGGTACCAGGGCAGCCGCGGCCAGGTACCAGGGCAGCCGCGGCCAGGTACCAGGGCAGCCGTGGCCAGGTACCAGGGCAGCCGCGGCCAGGTACCAGGGCAGCCGCGGCCAGGTACCAGGGCAGCCGTGGCCAGGTACCAGGGCAGCCGTGGCAGGTACCAGGGCAGCCGTGGCCAGGTACCAGGGCAGCCGTGGCCAGGTACCAGGGCAGCCGCGGCCAGGTACCAGGGCAGCCGCGGCCAGGTACCAGGGCAGCCGCGGCCAGGTACCAGGGCAGCCGCGGCCAGGTACCAGGGCAGCCGCGGCCAGGTACCAGGGCAGCCGCGGCCAGGTACCAGGGCAGCCGCGGCCAGGTACCAGGGCAGCCGCGGCCAGGTACCAGGGCAGCCGTGGCCAGGTACCAGGGCAGCCGCGGCCAGGTACCAGGGCAGCCGCGGCCAGGTACCAGGGCAGCCGCGGCCAGGTACCAGGGCAGCCGCGGCCAGGTACCAGGGCAGCCGCGGCCAGGTACCAGGGCAGCCGCGGCCAGGTACCAGGGCAGCCGCGGCCAGGTACCAGGGCAGCCGCGGCCAGGTACCAGGGCAGCCGCGGCCAGGTACCAGGGCAGCCGCGGCCAGGTACCAGGGCAGCCGCGGCCAGGTACCAGGGCAGCCGCGGCCAGGTACCAGGGCAGCCGTGGCCAGGTACCAGGGCAGCCGTGGCTAGGTACCAGGGCAGCCGCGGCTAGGTACCAGGGCAGCCGCGGCCAGGTACCAGGGCAGCCGTGGCTAGGTACCAGGGCAGCCGTGGCCAGGTACCAGGGCAGCCGTGGCCAGGTACCAGGGCAGCCGCGGCCAGGTACCAGGGCAGCCGTGGCCAGGTACCAGGGCAGCCGCGGCCAGGTACCAGGGCAGCCGCGGCCAGGTACCAGGGCAGCCGTGGCTAGGTACCAGGGCAGCCGCGGCCAGGTACCAGGGCAGCCGTGGCCAGGTACCAGGGCAGCCGTGGCTAGGTACCAGGGCAGCCGCGGCCAGGTACCAGGGCAGCCGTGGCCAGGTACCAGGGCAGCCGCGGCCAGGTACCAGGGCAGCCGCGGCCAGGTACCAGGGCAGCCGTGGCCAGGTACCAGGGCAGCCGCGGCTAGGTACCAGGGCAGCCGCGGCCAGGTACCAGGGCAGCCGTGGCCAGGTACCAGGGCAGCCGCGGCCAGGTACCAGGGCAGCCGCGGCCAGGTACCAGGGCAGCCGCGGCCAGGTACCAGGGCAGCCGCGGCCAGGTACCAGGGCAGCCGCGGCCAGGTACCAGGGCAGCCGCGGCCAGGTACCAGGGCAGCCGTGGCCAGGTACCAGGGCAGCCGCGGCCAGGTACCAGGGCAGCCGTGGCCAGGTACCAGGGCAGCCGCGGCCAGGTACCAGGGCAGCCGCGGCCAGGTACCAGGGCAGCCGTGGCCAGGTACCAGGGCAGCCGCGGCCAGGTACCAGGGCAGCCGCGGCCAGGTACCAGGGCAGCCGCGGCCAGGTACCAGGGCAGCCGTGGCCAGGTACCAGGGCAGCCGTGGCCAGGTACCAGGGCAGCCGCGGCCAGGTACCAGGGCAGCCGTGGCCAGGTACCAGGGCAGCCGTGGCCAGGTACCAGGGCAGCCGCGGCCAGGTACCAGGGCAGCCGCGGCCAGGTACCAGGGCAGCCGTGGCCAGGTACCAGGGCAGCCGTGGCCAGGTACCAGGGCAGCCGCGGCCAGGTACCAGGGCAGCCGCGGCCAGGTACCAGGGCAGCCGCGGCCAGGTACCAGGGCAGCCGCGGCCAGGTACCAGGGCAGCCGCGGCCAGGTACCAGGGCAGCCGCGGCCAGGTACCAGGGCAGCCGCGGCCAGGTACCAGGGCAGCCGCGGCCAGGTACCAGGGCAGCCGCGGCCAGGTACCAGGGCAGCCGTGGCCAGGTACCAGGGCAGCCGCGGCCAGGTACCAGGGCAGCCGCGGCCAGGTACCAGGGCAGCCGCGGCCAGGTACCAGGGCAGCCGCGGCCAGGTACCAGGGCAGCCGTGGCCAGGTACCAGGGCAGCCGCGGCCAGGTACCAGGGCAGCCGCGGCCAGGTACCAGGGCAGCCGCGGCCAGGTACCAGGGCAGCCGCGGCTAGGTACCAGGGCAGCCGCGGCCAGGTACCAGGGCAGCCGCGGCCAGGTACCAGGGCAGCCGCGGCCAGGTACCAGGGCAGCCGTGGCCAGGTACCAGGGCAGCCGCGGCCAGGTACCAGGGCAGCCGCGGCCAGGTACCAGGGCAGCCGCGGCCAGGTACCAGGGCAGCCGCGGCCAGGTACCAGGGCAGCCGCGGCCAGGTACCAGGGCAGCCGTGGCCAGGTACCAGGGCAGCCGCGGCCAGGTACCAGGGCAGCCGCGGCCAGGTACCAGGGCAGCCGTGGCCAGGTACCAGGGCAGCCGCGGCCAGGTACCAGGGCAGCCGCGGCCAGGTACCAGGGCAGCCGTGGCCAGGTACCAGGGCAGCCGCGGCCAGGTACCAGGGCAGCCGCGGCCAGGTACCAGGGCAGCCGCGGCCAGGTACCAGGGCAGCCGCGGCCAGGTACCAGGGCAGCCGCGGCCAGGTACCAGGGCAGCCGCGGCCAGGTACCAGGGCAGCCGCGGCCAGGTACCAGGGCAGCCGCGGCCAGGTACCAGGGCAGCCGCGGCCAGGTACCAGGGCAGCCGCGGCCAGGTACCAGGGCAGCCGCGGCCAGGTACCAGGGCAGCCGCGGCCAGGTACCAGGGCAGCCGCGGCCAGGTACCAGGGCAGCCGCGGCCAGGTACCAGGGCAGCCGCGGCCAGGTACCAGGGCAGCCGCGGCCAGGTACCAGGGCAGCCGCGGCCAGGTACCAGGGCAGCCGCGGCCAGGTACCAGGGCAGCCGCGGCCAGGTACCAGGGCAGCCGCGGCTAGGTACCAGGGCAGCCGCGGCCAGGTACCAGGGCAGCCGTGGCCAGGTACCAGGGCAGCCGTGGCCAGGTACCAGGGCAGCCGCGGCCAGGTACCAGGGCAGCCGTGGCCAGGTACCAGGGCAGCCGTGGCCAGGTACCAGGGCAGCCGCGGCCAGGTACCAGGGCAGCCGCGGCCAGGTACCAGGGCAGCCGTGGCCAGGTACCAGGGCAGCCGCGGCCAGGTACCAGGGCAGCCGTGGCCAGGTACCAGGGCAGCCGCGGCCAGGTACCAGGGCAGCCGCGGCCAGGTACCAGGGCAGCCGCGGCCAGGTACCAGGGCAGCCGCGGCTAGGTACCAGGGCAGCCGCGGCCAGGTACCAGGGCAGCCGCGGCCAGGTACCAGGGCAGCCGCGGCCAGGTACCAGGGCAGCCGCGGCCAGGTACCAGGGCAGCCGCGGCCAGGTACCAGGGCAGCCGCGGCCAGGTACCAGGGCAGCCGCGGCCAGGTACCAGGGCAGCCGCGGCCAGGTACCAGGGCAGCCGCGGCCAGGTACCAGGGCAGCCGCGGCCAGGTACCAGGGCAGCCGTGGCCAGGTACCAGGGCAGCCGCGGCCAGGTACCAGGGCAGCCGTGGCCAGGTACCAGGGCAGCCGCGGCCAGGTACCAGGGCAGCCGCGGCCAGGTACCAGGGCAGCCGCGGCCAGGTACCAGGGCAGCCGCGGCCAGGTACCAGGGCAGCCGCGGCCAGGTACCAGGGCAGCCGTGGCCAGGTACCAGGGCAGCCGCGGCCAGGTACCAGGGCAGCCGCGGCCAGGTACCAGGGCAGCCGCGGCCAGGTACCAGGGCAGCCGCGGCCAGGTACCAGGGCAGCCGCGGCCAGGTACCAGGGCAGCCGCGGCCAGGTACCAGGGCAGCCGCGGCCAGGTACCAGGGCAGCCGCGGCCAGGTACCAGGGCAGCCGCGGCCAGGTACCAGGGCAGCCGCGGCCAGGTACCAGGGCAGCCGCGGCCAGGTACCAGGGCAGCCGCGGCCAGGTACCAGGGCAGCCGCGGCCAGGTACCAGGGCAGCCGCGGCCAGGTACCAGGGCAGCCGCGGCCAGGTACCAGGGCAGCCGCGGCCAGGTACCAGGGCAGCCGCGGCCAGGTACCAGGGCAGCCGCGGCCAGGTACCAGGGCAGCCGCGGCCAGGTACCAGGGCAGCCGCGGCCAGGTACCAGGGCAGCCGCGGCCAGGTACCAGGGCAGCCGCGGCCAGGTACCAGGGCAGCCGCGGCCAGGTACCAGGGCAGCCGCGGCCAGGTACCAGGGCAGCCGCGGCCAGGTACCAGGGCAGCCGTGGCCAGGTACCAGGGCAGCCGCGGCCAGGTACCAGGGCAGCCGTGGCCAGGTACCAGGGCAGCCGTGGCCAGGTACCAGGGCCGCCGTGGCCAGGTACCAGGGCAGCCGTGGCCAGGTACCAGGGCAGCCGTGGCCAGGTACCAGGGCAGCCGCGGCCAGGTACCAGGGCAGCCGCGGCCAGGTACCAGGGCAGCCGCGGCCAGGCACCAGGGCAGCCGTGGCCAGGTACCAGGGCAGCCGCGGCCAGGTACCAGGGCAGCCGCGGCCAGGTACCAGGGCAGCCGTGGCCAGGTACCAGGGCAGCCGCGGCCAGGTACCAGGGCAGCCGTGGCCAGGTACCAGGGCAGCCGCGGCCAGGTACCAGGGCAGCCGCGGCCAGGTACCAGGGCAGCCGCGGCCAGGTACCAGGGCAGCCGCGGCCAGGTACCAGGGCAGCCGTGGCCAGGTACCAGGGCAGCCGCGGCCAGGTACCAGGGCAGCCGCGGCCAGGTACCAGGGCAGCCGTGGCCAGGTACCAGGGCAGCCGCGGCCAGGTACCAGGGCAGCCGCGGCCAGGTACCAGGGCAGCCGCGGCCAGGTACCAGGGCAGCCGCGGCCAGGTACCAGGGCAGCCGCGGCCAGGTACCAGGGCAGCCGCGGCCAGGTACCAGGGCAGCCGCGGCCAGGTACCAGGGCAGCCGCGGCCAGGTACCAGGGCAGCCGCGGCCAGGTACCAGGGCAGCCGCGGCCAGGTACCAGGGCAGCCGTGGCCAGGTACCAGGGCAGCCGCGGCCAGGTACCAGGGCAGCCGCGGCCAGGTACCAGGGCAGCCGCGGCCAGGTACCAGGGCAGCCGCGGCCAGGTACCAGGGCAGCCGCGGCCAGGTACCAGGGCAGCCGCGGCCAGGTACCAGGGCAGCCGCGGCCAGGTACCAGGGCAGCCGCGGCCAGGTACCAGGGCAGCCGTGGCCAGGTACCAGGGCAGCCGTGGCCAGGTACCAGGGCAGCCGCGGCCAGGTACCAGGGCAGCCGCGGCCAGGTACCAGGGCAGCCGCGGCCAGGTACCAGGGCAGCCGCGGCCAGGTACCAGGGCAGCCGCGGCCAGGTACCAGGGCAGCCGCGGCCAGGTACCAGGGCAGCCGCGGCCAGGTACCAGGGCAGCCGTGGCCAGGTACCAGGGCAGCCGCGGCCAGGTACCAGGGCAGCCGCGGCCAGGTACCAGGGCAGCCGCGGCCAGGTACCAGGGCAGCCGCGGCCAGGTACCAGGGCAGCCGCGGCCAGGTACCAGGGCAGCCGCGGCCAGGTACCAGGGCAGCCGCGGCCAGGTACCAGGGCAGCCGCGGCCAGGTACCAGGGCAGCCGTGGCCAGGTACCAGGGCAGCCGCGGCCAGGTACCAGGGCAGCCGTGGCCAGGTACCAGGGCAGCCGCGGCCAGGTACCAGGGCAGCCGCGGCCAGGTACCAGGGCAGCCGCGGCCAGGTACCAGGGCAGCCGCGGCCAGGTACCAGGGCAGCCGCGGCCAGGTACCAGGGCAGCCGCGGCCAGGTACCAGGGCAGCCGCGGCCAGGTACCAGGGCAGCCGCGGCCAGGTACCAGGGCAGCCGTGGCCAGGTACCAGGGCAGCCGCGGCCAGGTACCAGGGCAGCCGCGGCCAGGTACCAGGGCAGCCGTGGCCAGGTACCAGGGCAGCCGTGGCCAGGTACCAGGGCAGCCGTGGCCAGGTACCAGGGCAGCCGCGGCCAGGTACCAGGGCAGCCGCGGCCAGGTACCAGGGCAGCCGCGGCCAGGTACCAGGGCAGCCGCGGCCAGGTACCAGGGCAGCCGTGGCCAGGTACCAGGGCAGCCGCGGCCAGGTACCAGGGCAGCCGTGGCCAGGTACCAGGGCAGCCGTGGCCAGGTACCAGGGCAGCCGCGGCCAGGTACCAGGGCAGCCGTGGCTAGGTACCAGGGCAGCCGCGGCCAGGTACCAGGGCAGCCGCGGCCAGGTACCAGGGCAGCCGTGGCCAGGTACCAGGGCAGCCGCGGCCAGGTACCAGGGCAGCCGCGGCCAGGTACCAGGGCAGCCGTGGCCAGGTACCAGGGCAGCCGCGGCCAGGTACCAGGGCAGCCGCGGCCAGGTACCAGGGCAGCCGCGGCCAGGTACCAGGGCAGCCGCGGCCAGGTACCAGGGCAGCCGCGGCCAGGTACCAGGGCAGCCGCGGCCAGGTACCAGGGCAGCCGCGGCCAGGTACCAGGGCAGCCGCGGCCAGGTACCAGGGCAGCCGCGGCCAGGTACCAGGGCAGCCGCGGCCAGGTACCAGGGCAGCCGCGGCCAGGTACCAGGGCAGCCGCGGCCAGGTACCAGGGCAGCCGCGGCCAGGTACCAGGGCAGCCGCGGCCAGGTACCAGGGCAGCCGCGGCCAGGTACCAGGGCAGCCGCGGCCAGGTACCAGGGCAGCCGCGGCTAGGTACCAGGGCAGCCGCGGCCAGGTACCAGGGCAGCCGCGGCCAGGTACCAGGGCAGCCGCGGCCAGGTACCAGGGCAGCCGCGGCCAGGTACCAGGGCAGCCGCGGCCAGGTACCAGGGCAGCCGCGGCCAGGTACCAGGGCAGCCGCGGCCAGGTACCAGGGCAGCCGCGGCCAGGTACCAGGGCAGCCGCGGCCAGGTACCAGGGCAGCCGCGGCCAGGTACCAGGGCAGCCGTGGCCAGGTACCAGGGCAGCCGCGGCCAGGTACCAGGGCAGCCGCGGCCAGGTACCAGGGCAGCCGCGGCCAGGTACCAGGGCAGCCGCGGCCAGGTACCAGGGCAGCCGCGGCCAGGTACCAGGGCAGCCGCGGCCAGGTACCAGGGCAGCCGCGGCCAGGTACCAGGGCAGCCGCGGCCAGGTACCAGGGCAGCCGCGGCCAGGTACCAGGGCAGCCGCGGCCAGGTACCAGGGCAGCCGCGGCCAGGTACCAGGGCAGCCGCGGCCAGGTACCAGGGCAGCCGCGGCCAGGTACCAGGGCAGCCGTGGCCAGGTACCAGGGCAGCCGTGGCCAGGTACCAGGGCAGCCGCGGCCAGGTACCAGGGCAGCCGCGGCCAGGTACCAGGGCAGCCGCGGCCAGGTACCAGGGCAGCCGCGGCCAGGTACCAGGGCAGCCGCGGCCAGGTACCAGGGCAGCCGCGGCCAGGTACCAGGGCAGCCGTGGCCAGGTACCAGGGCAGCCGCGGCCAGGTACCAGGGCAGCCGTGGCCAGGTACCAGGGCAGCCGCGGCCAGGTACCAGGGCAGCCGCGGCCAGGTACCAGGGCAGCCGTGGCCAGGTACCAGGGCAGCCGCGGCCAGGTACCAGGGCAGCCGCGGCCAGGTACCAGGGCAGCCGCGGCCAGGTACCAGGGCAGCCGCGGCCAGGTACCAGGGCAGCCGCGGCTAGGTACCAGGGCAGCCGCGGCCAGGTACCAGGGCAGCCGCGGCCAGGTACCAGGGCAGCCGCGGCCAGGTACCAGGGCAGCCGTGGCCGGGTACCAGGGCAGCCGCGGCCAGGTACAGGGCAGCCGTGGCTAGGTACCAGGGCAGCCGCGGCTAGGTACCAGGGCAGCCGCGGCCAGGTACCAGGGCAGCCGTGGCCAGGTACCAGGGCAGCCGCGGCAGGTACCAGGGCAGCCGCGGCCAGGTACCAGGGCAGCCGCGGCCAGGTACCAGGGCAGCCGCGGCCAGGTACCAGGGCAGCCGCGGCCAGGTACCAGGGCAGCCGCGGCCAGGTACCAGGGCAGCCGCGGCCAGGTACCAGGGCAGCCGCGGCCAGGTACCAGGGCAGCCGCGGCCAGGTACCAGGGCCGCCGCGGCTAGGTACCAGGGCAGCCGTGGCCAGGTACCAGGGCAGCCGCGGCCAGGTAACAGGGCAGCCGCGGCCAGGTACCAGGGCAGCCGCGGCCAGGTACCAGGGCAGCCGCGGCTAGGTACCAGGGCAGCCGCGGCCAGGTACCAGGGCAGCCGCGGCCAGGTACCAGGGCAGCCGCGGCCAGGTAACAGGGCAGCCGCGGCTAGGTACCAGGGCAGCCGCGGCTAGGTACCAGGGCAGCCGTGGCCAGGTACCAGGGGCAGCCGCGGCCAGGGTACCAGGGCAGCCGTGGCTAGGTACCAGGGCAGCCGCGGCCCAGGTACCAGGGCAGCCGTGGCCAGGTACCAGGGCAGCCGTGGCTAGGTACCAGGGCAGCCGTGGCTAGGGTACCAGGGCCGCCGTGGATAGGTACCAGGGCAGCCGCGGCCAGGTACCCAGGGCAGCCGCGGCCAGGTAACAGGGCAGCCGCGGCCAGGTACCAGGGCAGCCGCGGCTAGGTACCAGGGCAGCCGTGGCCAGGTACCAGGGCAGCCGTGGCCAGGGTACCAGGGCAGCCGCGGCTAGGTACCAGGGCAGCCGTGGCCAGGGTACCAGGGCAGCCGCGGCCAGGTTACAGGGTCGTGGCTAGGTACCAGGGCAGCCGTGGCCATGGTACCAGGGCAGCCCCGGCCAGGTACCAGGGCAGCCGCGGCCAGGTACCAGGGCAGCCGCGGCCCAGGTACCAGGGCAGCCGTGGCCAGGTACCAGGGCAGCCGCGGCCAGGTACCAGGGCAGCCGCGGCCAGGTACCAGGGCAGCCGCGGCTAGGTACCAGGGCAGCCGCGGCCAGGTACCAGGGCAGCCGTGGCTAGGTACCAGGGCAGCCGCGGCCAGGTACCAGGGCAGCCGTGGCTAGGTACCAGGGCAGCCGCGGCTAGGTACCAGGGCAGCCGTGGCTAGGTACCAGGGCAGCCGCGGCCGGGTACCAGGGCAGCCGCGGCTAGGTACCAGGGCAGCCGCGGCCAGGTACCAGGGCAGCCGCGGCCAGGTACCAGGGCAGCCGCGGCCAGGTACCAGGGCAGCCGCGGCCAGGTACCAGGGCAGCCGCGGCCAGGTACCAGGGCAGCCGCGGCTAGGTACCAGGGCAGCCGCGGCCAGGTACCAGGGCAGCCGTGGCTAGGTACCAGGGCAGCCGCGGCCAGGTACCAGGGCAGCCGCGGCCAGGTACCAGGGCAGCCGCGGCCAGGTACCAGGGCAGCCGCGGCCAGGTACCAGGGCAGCCGTGGCCAGGTACCAGGGCAGCCGCGGCCAGGTACCAGGGCAGCCGTGGCCAGGTACCAGGGCAGCCGCGGCTAGGTACCAGGGCAGCCGTGGCCAGGTACCAGGGCAGCCGCGGCCAGGTACCAGGGCAGCCGCGGCCAGGTACCAGGGCAGCTGTGGCCGGGTACCAGGGCAGCCGCGGCTAGGTACCAGGGCAGCTGTGGCCGGGTACCAGGGCAGCCGTGGCTAGGTACCAGGGCAGCCGTGGCCGGGTACCAGGGCAGCTGTGGCCGGGTACCAGGGCAGCCGCGGCTAGGTACCAGGGCAGCTGTGGCCGGGTACAGGGCAGCCGTGGCCGGGTACCAGGGCAGCCGTGGCTGGGTACCAGGGCAGCCGCGGCCAGGTACCAGGGCAGCCGCGGCCAGGTACCAGGGCAGCCGTGGCCAGGTACCAGGGCAGCGCGGCCAGGTACCCAGGGCAGCCGCGGCCAGGTACCAGGGCAGCCGCGGCCAGGTACCAGGGCAGCCGCGGCCAGGTACCAGGGCAGCCGCGGCCAGGTTACCAGGGCAGCCGTGGCTAGGTACAGGGCAGCGCGGCCAGGTACCAGGGCAGCCGCGGCCAGGTACCAGGGCAGCCGCGGCCAGGTACCAGGGCAGCCGTGGCCAAGGTACCAGGGGCAGCCGCGGCAAGGTACCAGGGCAGCCGTGGCTAGGTACCAGGGCAGCCGCGGCCAGGTACAGGGCAGCCGTGGCTAGGTACCAGGGCAGCCGTGGCCAGGTACAGGGCAGCCGCGGCCAGGTACCAGGGCAGCCGCGGCCAGGTACCAGGGCAGCCGCGGCCAGGTACCAGGGCAGCCGCGGCCAGGTACCAGGGCAGCCGCGGCAGGTACCAGGGCAGCCGCGGCCAGGTACCAGGGCAGCCGCAGCCAGGTACCAGGGCAGCCGCGGCCAGGTACCAGAGCAGCCGCGGCCAGGTAACAGGGCAGCCGCGGCCAGGTACCAGGGCAGCCGCAGCCAGGTACCAGGGCAGCCGTGGCCAGGTACCAGGGCAGCCGCGGCCAGGTTAACAGGGCAGCCGCGGCCAGGTACCAGGGCAGCCGCGGCCAGGTACCAGGGCAGCCGCGGCTAGGTACCAGGGGCAGCCGCGGCCAGGTACCAGGGCAGCGCGGCCAGGTACCAGGGCAGCCGCGGCCAGGTAACAGGGCAGCCGCGGCTAGGTACCAGGGCAGCCGCGGCTAGGTACCAGGGCAGCCGTGGCCAGGTAACAGGGCAGCCGCGGCCAGGTACCAGGGCAGCCGTGGCTAGGTACCAGGGCAGCCGCGGCCAGGTACCAGGGCAGCCGTGGCCAGGTACCAGGGCAGCCGTGGCTAGGTACCAGGGCAGCCGCGGCCAGGTACCAGGGCAGCCGCGGCTAGGTACCAGGGCAGCCGCGGCCAGGTACCAGGGCAGCCGCGGCCAGGTAACAGGGCAGCCGTGGCCAGGTACCAGGGCAGCCGCGGCTAGGTACCAGGGCAGCCGCGGCTAGGTACCAGGGCAGCCGTGGCCAGGTACCAGGGCAGCCGCGGCTAGGTACCAGGGCAGCCGTGGCCAGGTACCAGGGCAGCCGCGGCCAGGTACCAGGGCAGCCGTGGCCAGGTACCAGGGCAGCCGTGGCCAGGTACCAGGGCAGCCCCGGCCAGGTACCAGGGCAGCCGCGGCCAGGTACCAGGGCAGCCGCGGCCAGGTACCAGGGCAGCCGTGGCCAGGTACCAGGGCAGCCGTGGCCAGGTACCAGGGCAGCCGTGGCCAGGTACCAGGGCAGCCGCGGCCAGGTACCAGGGCAGCCGTGGCTAGGTACCAGGGCAGCCGCGGCTAGGTACCAGGGCAGCCGCGGCTAGGTACCAGGGCAGCCGCGGCCAGGTACCAGGGCAGCCGCGGCCAGGTACCAGGGCAGCCGCGGCCAGGTACCAGGGCAGCCGTGGCCAGGTACCAGGGCAGCCGTGGCCAGGTACCAGGGCAGCCCCGGCCAGGTACCAGGGCAGCCGCGGCCAGGTACCAGGGCAGCCGCGGCCAGGTACCAGGGCAGCCGTGGCCAGGTACCAGGGCAGCCGTGGCCAGGTACCAGGGCAGCCGTGGCCAGGTACCAGGGCAGCCGCGGCCAGGTACCAGGGCAGCCGTGGCTAGGTACCAGGGCAGCCGCGGCTAGGTACCAGGGCAGCCGCGGCTAGGTACCAGGGCAGCCGCGGCCAGGTACCAGGGCAGCCGCGGCCAGGTACCAGGGCAGCCGCGGCTAGGTACCAGGGCAGCCGTGGCTAGGTACCAGGGCAGCCGCGGCCAGGTACCAGGGCAGCCGCGGCCGGGTACCAGGGCAGCCGCGGCTAGGTACCAGGGCAGCCGTGGCTAGGTACCAGGGCAGCCGCGGCCAGGTACCAGGGCAGCCGCGGCCAGGTACCAGGGCAGCCGCGGCCAGGTACCAGGGCAGCCGCGGCCAGGTACCAGGGCAGCCGTGGCTAGGTACCAGGGCAGCCGCAGCCAGGTACCAGGGCAGCCGTGGCCAGGTACCAGGGCAGCCGCGGCTAGGTACCAGGGCAGCCGCGGCTAGGTACCAGGGCAGCCGCGGCCAGGTACCAGGGCAGCCGTGGCTAGGTACCAGGGCAGCCGCGGCCAGGTACCAGGGCAGCCGCGGCCAGGTAACAGGGCAGCCGCGGCCAGGTAACAGGGCAGCCGCGGCTAGGTACCAGGGCAGCCGTGGCTAGGTACCAGAGCAGCCGCGGCCAGGTACCAGGGCAGCCGCGGCCAGGTACCAGGGCAGCCGTGGCCAGGTACCAGGGCAGCCGTGGCTAGGTACCAGAGCAGCCGCGGCCAGGTACCAGGGCAGCCGTGGCCAGGTACCAGGGCAGCCGCGGCCAGGTACCAGGGCAGCCGTGGCCAGGTACCAGGGCAGCCGCGGCCAGGTACCAGGGCAGCCGTGGCTAGGTACCAGGGCAGCCGTGGCCAGGTACCAGGGCAGCCGTGGCTAGGTACCAGGGCAGCCGCGGCTAGGTACCAGGGCAGCCGTGGCTAGGTACCAGGGCAGCTGCGGCCAGGTACCAGGGCAGCCGCGGCCAGGTACCAGGGCAGCCGCGGCTAGGTACCAGGGCAGCCGCGGCCAGGTACCAGGGCAGCCGCGGCCAGGTAACAGGGCAGCCGTGGCCAGGTACCAGGGCAGCCGCGGCCAGGTACCAGGGCAGCCGCGGCCAGGTACCAGGGCAGCCGCGGCTAGGTACCAGGGCAGCCGCGGCCAGGTACCAGGGCAGCCGTGGCCAGGTACCAGGGCAGCCGCGGCCAGGTACCAGGGCAGCCGCGGCCAGGTACCAGGGCAGCCGCGGCCAGGTACCAGGGCAGCCGCGGCTAGGTACCAGGGCAGCCGCGGCCAGGTACCAGGGCAGCCGCGGCTAGGTACCAGGGCAGCCGCGGCCAGGTAACAGGGCAGCCGCGGCCAGGTACCAGGGCAGCCGCGGCCAGGTACCAGGGCAGCCGCGGCCAGGTACCAGGGCAGCCGCGGCCAGGTAACAGGGCAGCCGCGGCCAGGTACCAGGGCAGCCGTGGCTAGGTACCAGGGCAGCCGCGGCCAGGTACCAGGGCAGCCGCGGCTAGGTACCAGGGCAGCCGCGGCCAGGTACCAGGGCAGCCGCGGCTAGGTACCAGGGCAGCCGTGGCCGGGTACCAGGGCAGCCGTGGCTAGGTACCAGGGCAGCCGCGGCCAGGTACCAGGGCAGCCGTGGCTAGGTACCAGGGCAGCCGCGGCCAGGTACCAGGGCAGCCGCGGCCAGGTACCAGGGCAGCCGCGGCCAGGTACCAGGGCAGCCGCGGCCAGGTACCAGGGCAGCCGCGGCTAGGTACCAGGGCAGCCGCGGCCAGGTACCAGGGCAGCCGCGGCCAGGTACCAGGGCAGCCGTGGCCAGGTACCAGGGCAGCCGTGGCCGGGTACCAGGGCAGCCGCGGCCAGGTACCAGGGCAGCCGCGGCCAGGTACCAGGGCAGCCGTGGCCAGGTACAGGGCAGCCGTGGCTAGGTACCAGGGCAGCCGCGGCCAGGTACCAGGGCCGCCGCGGCTAGGTACCAGGGCAGCCGCGGCCAGGTACCAGGGCAGCCGTGGCTAGGTACCAGGGCCGCCGTGGCCAGGTACCAGGGCAGCCGCGGCCAGGTACCAGGGCCGCCGTGGCCAGGTACCAGGGCCGCCGTGGCCAGGTACCAGGGCAGCCGCGGCCAGGTACCAGGGCAGCCGTGGCTAGGTACCAGGGCAGCCGTGGCCAGGTACCAGGGCAGCCGCGGCCAGGTTCCAGGGCAGCCGCGGCCAGGTACCAGGGCAGCCGTGGCCAGGTACCAGGGCAGCCGCGGCCAGGTACCAGGGCCGCCGCGGCTAGGTACCAGGGCAGCCGTGGCCAGGTACCAGGGCAGCCGCGGCTAGGTACCAGGGCCGCCGTGGCCAGGTACCAGGGCAGCCGCGGCTAGGTACCAGGGCCGCCGTGGCCAGGTACCAGGGCAGCCGCGGCCAGGTACCAGGGCCGCCGCGGCCAGGTACCAGGGCAGCCGCGGCCAGGTACCAGGGCAGCCGCGGCCAGGTACCAGGGCCGCCGTGGCCAGGTACCAGGGCAGCCGCGGCCAGGTACCAGGGCAGCCGCGGCCAGGTACCAGGGCAGCCGCGGCTAGGTACCAGGGCAGCCGCGGCCAGGTACCAGGGCAGCCGCGGCCAGGTACCAGGGCAGCCGCGGCCAGGTACCAGGGCAGCCGCGGCCAGGTAACAGGGCAGCCGCGGCCAGGTAACAGGGCAGCCGCGGCCAGGTACCAGGGCAGCCGCGGCCAGGTAACAGGGCAGCCGCGGCCAGGTAACAGGGCAGCCGCGAGGGGGGCACGCCGGCCCACTCCATGGCAGTCCCGAACATGAAGTCGTGCTGAGTCAGCTGCAGGGCCAGGGAGGCCAGCGTGAGGTTGGCCAGGGGCTGCGGAGGGCAGGGCGCGGGTGGGGGTTGGGGGGTCCGGATGGGCCGGTGGGCCGTGGGCGGGTGTGTGTGGGGCGGGGCTTGGGGGCGAGAGGACTCCTTCGCGATGACTCGGAGCGGACGCGCGTTGCGGGGCGGATTATGTAGTGTCAGGGCCATGGTCACGCATCACACGGATCACGGATCACCCTCCCATTCCATGTTCCCGGCCGAGCAAACCAGTCTTTCTAAACAGGTTCGCTTCCCAGCTCCCTCCACTCCCCTCGAACCGTGGACTGGACCGCGCCACCGCCCACTGCCACCGCCCAGCACGACCCCTGCCGTCGTCGCCCCGTGCCTTGTCACCCCGCCTCCGACCCGCACCCCCCCCTTAAATTGTGGCTTCGTTGCCCGCATGGTTTCCCCAACTCCCCGCCGCCTGCCTACAACTACCGGTACTCCTCCACCTCCACCCCCCCGCCCCCTCCCCCTTCACGGTCCCCTCCATCGCCCCGCCCCCTGCATCTCCCTTCCCCCGCCCTGCAATCCCGTCACCCCTGCCCACCGCACTTACCGCGCGCGTGGTCTTGTTGATAAATCTGAAGCTGAAACTGCCCTTGCGCGAGCGAGGCCTCAATGCGCCGGGCCGTGTTGGTTGCGTTTACGTAACCCAGGTCGGACTGGGTGATGGCCATGGGATCGGCTGCTGACGTCAGCAGGAAGTCGTCAAGATACGCCACGGATCCAGCGGGGGCGGTGCCCAGATCCAGAACGATGAACACGCTGGAAGGTGTGGGGGGCGGGGGTGGGGGCGAATCGGGAGGGGAAAGGGGGTGGAATGTGAGGGAAAGCACGGGAAAGGGAGGGGCGGGGGAAGATTGGGGCTGCGAACAGCAAATCCGGACGTGCGTAAAATGTTGGGGTGGGGGAATGGGGGATACGGAAAGGGAGGGTGGGCAGGTATAATCGGGAGGGATGTCAAGGTAGGGGGGAAACAACTAGGAGGGAAAGCAGGGAGGGTGTTGCTATGGACTGGCATGGGCAGCCCATGAGGGGCTCTACGCGTCCCCATCTAGTACTCCTCGTCCCCATCTAGTACTCCTCGTCCCCATCTAGTCTCGTCCCCGTCTAGTCTTGTCCCCATCGAGCGAGTCTCGTCCCCATCGATCTACTCCCCACGGATCCCATCCAGCCCCCGCCTGTTCCCGTGCCCACCGCCTGGGCCCCTCCGCACCCTCCCCACCCACTCACTCTGCTGGGGCGGAGGGCTTCCAGTCGCACACACAGATGGGCTGCCACGTCCGGTTCACCTGCCGGTTGAGGGGGGGGGGGGGGGGCGGCGTCAGGTGGGGAGCAGAAAAAGTCAGGGCGGGAAAGATTAGTTCCTCGCCCCTACGCCTGTCCCTGGCCCTTCTCAGGCAGATACAGAGCCATCTCTCTGGCTGCTGATTGCGGAATGAAAGGGCTGCGCATCCAGCTACCGGTACCCTCCTCTCACCACCTTCCCTTGCCCTGGCAGCTGGCACCACATCCCCTAAACCCGCTGGTGGCTCCCTACTTCACGGAGTGAGCCGCGTAGAATTCATCATTCCCAACAACCCGCAATGAGTCACGAACTGCGCCGGTATAGCCCGTACCGCTGCAGGCAACCTACCAGGGGTACCCCTGCTGGCAGGGAAGCTGCGCTCGTGCTGGCCCGGCCCGCTGTAACCCTCATAGGTCTGACGGCTAAGCGATGCTTTTGACTCGCTAAGCCCTTCTGCAGCGCCCTTTGCTGTCGCCTCCCCGTGCGGCCCCTGGGGCCCCGCCGCAAGCCTTGACCGGGCACTATGCCACGTCTGCCGCAGCACGCACCTGTACATTCTGACCCGCAAACCACTCGTTAGTCCCTATCCTTAGCACGCTTATAGAAGCCGTGAATCCTGAGGGCATGTGAGGTTTGCCAGGAGTGGTGGCAGGATGGTTGCTCGTGGGACAGGCTGTTGCCCTGTGGCAAGTCGGCCGCCGAACTCCCCATCCAGGCGCCGCCCCCCCGCCTTTGCGTCAGCCCGCGCAACCCTGTCGACATCCACCTGTTCCCGGGGTTCGAATCCAGTAGCAAGCCGTATAGCTCTTGCCCGCTTGTACCGAGAGCGTGGGGGCCTCGGGGGTCTGCACCTGAACGTGCCATCCGTCGGCACCTTCGTCACCTCGCGCTTCTCCTCCATGCTCTCGCCCTCCCGCAAGTCTTCCACCCATAGCCACCGGTCCTCTTTGCAGCCACTCTGCTCTTGTTAAACGTTGCGCTTGCGCAGGGAGGGCAATGCCAGTTCTTCACTTGCGTCCGCCAAGCCTGACCATTGTTGCTGCTTCCAGGCTCCCAGCCCCTTGACAGTATGGTCGCAGCACGTGCACTACATATCGCCAGTGCAACGAGCGCCAGTCGCGTCCATGGTAAGGTACGCATTGTTCTTCTGAGTTTCACGTCATGAAGGTAAGGCAGGAAGGCAGTGAGGGCAGCCAAGTACTGTTTGCAAGCATCACGATGCTTTGTGCGCCCCGGCTGCTGCCGAGAGTTGGGCAGCTGCCATCGCACGGTCACGCGTTTCGGCTCGGCGGCAGTACGGGCAGTAGGCGCATTTGTTCCCTTCCCGCTAGGCTGAGGGCTTTGAAGCTGACTCTAGCCGACCGTGATGTCGGACCAAGTGGCGACGAGTTCCGCAGGTGTATGGACGAGGCAGTGTAAACTGTTAGAGGGTACCGGTACCGGTATTCAATCCTTTGTGGCGTTCAGCGTTCGTTCAGCGAGGCAGACAGGGTACTGCCCAGCTAGCAGGGGGGGCAAGTGCTCAAGTCAGTGTGCACGGGGCTCATTGAAACGTGCAGTTATGAACGGGATGCATGCAGAATTGGAGATGTGGCTCAAGCAGCCCGTGGGTCCGTGGGCGGGGGGGGACGCCTGGGCGTCTGCGCAGAACAGAGCATGGGGTCCACGGGTCGAGACCGGTTGCCCCATGGCCCAGCCACCGAGTACTCGTCTCCCGTTGCCCCTTCCCAGCGAGCACTCCACCCGCTGGGTTCGTGCGAGGCAGGCATGGGTGTAGAGGTTGGAGGAAATGGCAGCAAGGGAGAACCGCGAACGAAGAGGGGGGGTGAGGGGTGGGGATGGCACCGTCCCTTGGCACATGGGAGAAGCTGTCAAGAGGAGAAGTGTAGAGCCGAGCGGCGTGGCCCCTCCTGACTCTTTATGGCACACGTCAGAGGGACACGGAGGCACGTATTGCATCCGAGCACGACTCTACGGGCGTTTACCGCAACTGCGGCGGCAGCTCGCGGCGTACGGCCTCGGGGACAGTTGGCGCCATGCCGCCACGTCTCGGGTCCACCCCGAGTCAGGTGTCAAACTGTAGACGACGTGAAAGGCACCTCGAGACGATATAACAGATGTAGCTCGCTGCAGGCCAGGAGATACTATGCTTTCAGCTCGCCAGCGTTTATTACAGCTGTGCTTGCTTTTTAGCATCACAGCAGTGCCGCAGCTTACTAGAGCTGACAATACGCTAGACCTCGCCGGTGGTGGCGCAACCGGGCTCGTGACGCATGTTCTCACGGCGGACGACTTGCGTCTCGCGCTTTCCAACCCCAACGTGACGGAGGTTATCGTAGCAAACAGCACGTCTGGCATCAAGCTCGGCCCCACCGCGTGGGGCTCTACAGTAGATGTTCAGCGGAGCGTTGTCATCCGCGCTAGCAGTGCGCTGCTGGCGCAGAAGCTCTATGCTACAATTGATTTCGGAAACGCGGTAAGTCCCGAATGCTGGCAGAAGAACATTGGCAGCGTGTGTGACTGCACCTGGCTTTTCCCGGCGAGCCAAAGCACGGACCTGAGCAACAAAACGGGAGGCAAACTCTCTCGGACGGGCCTGGACGTCAGTTTGGGGGTGATTGCAGCTCAGCTGCCCTCTTGCGCCGAGTCTGCTTTCTTACACTTGTTGCGAATGCCCCCCCTGCCTCTGTATCCACGCAGGTTGTGCTCTTAGCCCTCGGGCAGGTGGGTGGGGTGCAGGGGTGCTTTGCCAAACCCAAACCCAACCTTTGACCGTGGGCTCCCGGGGCACCCGCCGGCGGGGCGGGTCTCTCGAGGAACCATGGTGCAAGGCCTTGGTCGGGGCATGCCAAGTGAAGGAGGCGCGAAGTAACATGGTTTGTAGGCCTTGCTTGTGCCTTGAAGGGTTTTCGACTGCGGCCTGGGGCAGCCTGCGTGAACCAGCAATAACGAACCCTCAACCCTCTACTAAACCCCCACGCTCCTTCATCTTCCCATGCACCGAAACCGAAACCGCAGGGCGTGACTTTGACTTTCATTGGCATCGAGGTTAGTGGCGTAATCAGTTCCGGAGGGGGGGCGCCGGGGTGATTGGTTGGGCACATGGTTTGGCAGCCGGCACCGAGGGGCGGCGATGTGGGTCGGTGGCGCAAGTGCCTGGGGACCCCGAAACATCATACCGTACTGTCTGTTATCGGAGGGGCGGCGATGTGGGTCGGTGGGGCACGTAATGGGAGACCCCGAAATATCATACTGACTGTTATCTAAGGGGTGGCGATGTGGGCCGGGAGCCGGGGAAAGTACAGGCCATCATGCTCTTGCTCTTGCCAAAACCCCTATCCCTTGTCCTTCCTGGCTCAGGTGGTGACGAGCCACGCCTCGCTTGGGACCGCCTTCCGGCCCCTGGCGCAGTGCAACGGCTGCGCCCTGGTCTTCCAGGGCTGCCTGCTGCACCGCCTGGTGGACATGCCGTACGCGGTACGGCAGGGGAAGGGGGCGGAGGGGGGCATGCCATTGCGACATGGCCTGCTCGTGGCAGCCTCCCGTCCAGCGCCCCGCTCTGCACGCCTCCTCACATTCTCACCCTTGGGTGCAACCCTAAATGCAGCCCTAGTGCAGCATGCCTTTCCAGGTTTACTAAAGCAGGCCCCCTCGCCTCTGCACACTCGCAGGCTACACATGCGGCACTAGCGGCCCTGCCCCGACCGGAGGGTGGGGCACAGGAGGTCTCCCTCGCAAGCGCCGCGGGCTCCCAGCACCTGAGCATCTCCACCACGGCCCGCCCGCGGCCGCTGTGGGTCACGCAGTATGTGCGGCTCTCCAACTTCTCAGCCGCGATACCGGTGGAGAGGTGAGGGCGGGGCCAGACGTAAGGGGCTGGACCGAGGCTCGATACCGCAAGACCGCCAGCAGAGAGCCGAACGCACCTGCCCTGGACTCCCGTGCTTGGCCCCATGCCCATCCCCCCCATCCACCTTCCCCGCTGCAGCGCCCCCGGTGCGGCGTTCGGGGGCTACACCATGCAGGCGTACGACACCCTGTACCTGGCGGGTGGGTGCCATGTCAGGATCTGGCGGGCGGTTGGTGGGTGGGCGGGCAGGTGCGGAGAGACGATCAAAACCGCAGCCACCGGCCCTCATCCGTTCAGTCTGTCTCAGCCCACCCTCTGTGTTGGCCCTCTGTCCATCCTCCTCCAACCGAACCCTCAACCCCCACCTTCCCACGCCGGACAGACTACACGCTTCCCTTAGCGTGCCTCGCCGCTCGTCCAGCTGACGAATGTCTTAGTCAGCTCCTAGCTGACGTGGCGGCGGGCAGAGAGGCGAGCGCGTACATGGGCTCTCTGGCCCTGGCACCTTTCGACGACGATGCCCCTGGCACTCGCCTCGTGGCCACGCCACAGCAGTTTTGGGCAGCCCTCGCGGACCCCGGCGTCACGCAGGTCCTTGTCAACGGAACATTAGTCATTCCCAATGCGAGCGAGTGGGGCCAGCCGGCTGACGTGCAGCGTGACGTAATGGTGCGGGCCACGAGGGCGCTCCTGGAGCACCACGTGTACGCCACCATCGATTGGAACACGCAGGTACGTACGGATCGGAATGCTGCGTCGGAGGACCGGCAAACTGCTGGCATGGGTTGACCCAAGGCGGGACCTGAAGAGGGCACGCCAGGGACGGCTGGGCTGCAGCCGGGCCTGTGTTGCGTTAAGGCGCCGTCCGAACCAAGCCTCCAAAAAACAACCCCGACTTACACGCATGCCCCCTTCCCCCTCCCCCCGCCGCCGCAGTTGGCTGCCGTGTCCATGGGCAAGGGGTTCGCCCTGACCTTCGTGGGCGTAGACGTGAGACATGGGGCTGGGGTGGGGTGGGGTGTACCGGTTTGCATGCGGGCCGAACCACCTCTGGCTGGGAGGCTCGATGTGGGTCGGGGACGAGGGGCGCACTGACCTTCCTAGGCGTTGGCTCGGGTCCAGGAGGCGGGGATGTTGCTCAGTAGGCCTTTGCAGCCGAGCGGCGATGCGGGCGGCCGGGGTACGGTGCGGGCACGGTAGGCCCTTTAACCTACTGAACGCGCACATGTGCGAACACCGATGTGGGTCGGGGCCTGATTGCCTCGCCCTCCATGGACGCTAGCGCATCCGCTGTCCCTCCGCTCCGGGTGCCTCCACCTCTAGCTAAGCGCCCGCCTGCTGGCGCCCCTCCCCCCAACCTCCGTCTGCCTCGCCCGCAGGTCTTCGTGAGCCACCCTCTCGTGGGGCTGCAGTTCCGGCCCGTGCGCCAGTGCGACGGCTGCTCCCTGGTCTTCATCAGCTGCCTCAACCACAGAGTGGCGGGCATCCCCAACCAGGTGCGTGCGTGGGGTTGCTGGGTGGGTGGGTGGGTAAGCGGGAGGCGGCCTTCGGGGGGACCCCGGGACGGCACCCTCGGTGCATAGGCGCCCCAGACCAGGGGAGAGGGGCGCACGCCGTGTTAGCGATCTGGCGCCTGTGGTAGATGGGACTGGGAGGTAGGGCACATGCATGCAGCCACGCAGGACTCTGGACCAGACGCAGGTCTGAGACAGTGCTCGGCGCATCTTGGGAGGCAGGGCCGCGCGGGTGCTGATGTGGGTCGGGTCGTCTGTCCTCGGAGTGACGAGGCCCCCCCTTCGTGGGTGTGATGGTGCTCCGGGTGTACCCGTGGGTGTGGCCTGAGGCATGGGGCGGCGGCCTGGGGGATGAGATCAGGTTGGATGATTAGCGCAATGTGGGTCGACTGGAAGAGGGAGAGCACGCGATGGGGCCGGCCCCTCCCCGCGGCCCCTCCCCGCCCTGCCTCTGACCCCACTACCCCCATTCCCGCCCTCCCCTGCTCTTCCCAGCTGGCCTACGTGGCAATGACCCAGGCGCCGCGGCCGGGCGGGGGCCAGCAGGTCGTGAGCCTGGTCAACAACACCGCCCTGAAGCTCGCAACCACCACCGGTAACCGAACCTGGACGAGCTACGTGCTCATGGCTAACTTTGTGACGCCGGTACCGCCAGACAGGTGGGTGTGGTGGAGGGGTTTCCTGTCATGGGAGGTAGTCAGGAGGCAGAACCTCATCCTGTGCGCACGGCTGAACGCCGGCCCATTACACGCAGGTGTCAGGCACGTGGAACGAAGCGAGCGCTGCGCGTGCCAGCCATTCCCTATCGTGCTGACCACCGCCACACTTCTGTGCCATGTCCCTGTCCCTGTCCCTATCCCTCCTCTATCTCCTCAGCTCGCTGGCCTTCCAGGGCCTCGAGTTTGGGGGCAACCTGTTGGAGGCCCACGACTGCTACTACCTCGTCGGTGCGTGGGCGGAGGGCCGTGGGCTTCAGTCTCTCGTTGCTGTGCTGGTCGGCCGAAATAATGCTGGACCTGGGGATCCCGTATCGGCACGCACGGGCTGCTCATGCCCTGCCAATCTACCCACTTCTGGTCCTACTCTTGTCTTGGAAAATGCTGTCATCAATGCCCCCGCGCTACCACCCCGCCGCCCGCCAGACTACCTGGTGCCATCGGAGTGCCTTCAGGTCCGCACCGCCACCGAGTGCGTGACCCTGACGCTGGAGACGGTCGCGGCCGCCAAGAGGGCCAACAGCAGCAGCCAGGTGCGTTGCCGCCGCACCGCATGTCCGACTGTGCTGTGTGTGACTGCACGTTGGGCGTATGTACGTGTTGGGTGTACGGCAAGGCTCTCCACAGCCTGGGGCCGATCGCGCGCTCAGCTGCACGTTGACCTGGCATCTGACCCCTGCGCTCCCATGCCTGTGTGACCCCTGCAGGCCGGCACTAACTCGGGCTCGTCTGCAGGGACCAACCAAGCGGCCGTGGTGAGGCATTGGCCCCCTTGGTCCCCGGTCGTCCTCCGAGTGTTGCAGACTGCACTTGTATCGGGGCCGAGCGCGGGGCCCCGTTCCACAACTGTGCCCCGGCAGTTTGTCGTTGCTCCACGCTACGGGTACCGGCGGTGCGCTTGCCTCCTCACAAGCCTTGGGCCGCTCCCGGTACCAGCAGCTAGGGCGGTACACCCCGCTGAACCCCAAGGCTTCAACGCGCACGCGCCCCACCTGCCTCGTCTGTACCGCGTTTGCCCCAGATCGTCCCCGCCGTGGTGGTCCCCACCGTGTTCGTGCTTGGCGCCCTGGCGGCCCTCGCCATGTGGCACCGCCACCGCCGCCACCAGGGGGCCGGGGCCAAGGGCGGCGCCCTGGCCGGCGCTCCCGCCTACAAGGGCCTGGCGGGCGGCGTGCAGGGCAGCGACGGGGGCGTGTTCATGGGCGTGGAGGAGGGCAAGGAGCTGCCCGAGTGGCAGGCGGAGGCGCACGACGAGACGGTGAGGCGGTCCGGGAGGACTCCTGTATATATGTACGGGGCTCGTCGTGCCTCCTGGGTCTCGTCGCCTGTACATGCTCGTCCACGTCCGTACGTTCGTACCTGTGGCTGAGTAAGCCGGGGCTTTGATGACGCATCGCTTCCCACCCACAGGACGACATAGGGGACCCGGACGACGTGCAGGGGCTGCCGGCCCTGCCCGAGGGCGCTGACCCCAACGGGCGGGAGGACGCGGGGGAGAGCTCGGATACGGCCGCAGCGTCCTTGTCCAGCCCCCAAGAGCTGCCCCTGGGGAATGGCGGCGCAGGCACGGAGGCGCCCCCCTTGACGACTGGTGGCAGCGCCTTGGTGAACAAGAGCCAGGCGGCGGCGGCAGGGGGCGGGCCGCACAGCACGATCACCTTCAGCCGCTGCACGCCCACGCCCCGCAAGATCCCGGTCGCAGCCCAGCTGCAACAGCACGAGACGGCCGAGCCGGGGGCAGCGGCCGCCGGCGGTGGCGTGAACGGGACGAAAATTGCCGCGGGCGCGGGCGGCGATAACGCGCCGCACGGGGCCGGGTCGGCGGGCGCGGGCGCAGGCGCGGGTGTACCCGGCGTGGCTGGGGCTGCTGATAATGGCAGCCGGCGGCCCGCGCGGTCGCCCGCGGACGTGATGGAGGAGCTGGGGCGGCTGGGGCAGGAGTTCCGGAACACGGTCAAGGATGTGACGGTGGTGCTTGAGGGCGTGCTGGGTGAGAGGCGGGGGGGCAAGGTGGGCCCAGCGGAGGGGTTGCGGAGGCAGCGGCACGGGCCCTGGGGCAACCATTAATGAGGCGCTTGCGTCTAGCGCACCGTTGCGCGCCTGACCCTTTGCCACCCATGCTCTCTCTCTTGTCCGCCCCTGCAGGCCATGGGAGCTTCGGCACGGTCTACAAGGGTAAGCGGTAGCTCTGCGCTGAGGAGGGGAACAACAACCGTGGCGATCAGGGGGCACCTCGGGAGGTCTACAGACTTCGTTCCCAGCGCGCAAGGCCGAGGCTCTGGAGGCCATCTGTGGGGGCTTTGCGGCTCGTGGCCTATACGTTGCCGATGTGACAAGAGGGCCATGGCGTTACCACCCATCACCGTACCTGCCCCGCCTCTCCCCGAAAGGCACCTGGCAGTTCCTGCCCATACACACACGCTTTACCCCTCATTCTCCCGCTGCTGCCCCCTCTTGCAGGCACCTGGCAGGGCCTGCCCGTGGCCATCAAGGTCCTGGTCATATCAGCCAACCAGGAGAGCCGCAAGCGCGCGCTGCAGGAGGCGGCGCTGTGTCAGAACATCAGCCACCCCAACATCATCGTAAGCGACGTGGGCGCACGGCCGCAACCGATCTGGCATTCCGGCTCGGATGGTTGGGCGCTTTCAGCCTCTTTGAGCCGCTGTGGCCGGTCCCGCACGGCCTCCGCCTCCTCCCATGCCTTCCTTCATTCCCACCCACCTCCATCCACCCTGCCCCACCCACCTCCCTCCCAGGCCACGTACGCCAGCGAGCTCCAGCCCATCGGAGGGCCCCTGGCGAGCTCGGGGGCCGAGGCGGCGGCGGCGGGCTTGGGGAAGGGGCTGGCGGCCAACCCCTCCATGTTCATGGTGGGGTGGGCAGGGGATCGGGGTCAAGCGTAACGTAGGTAGGGAGGTTGCTAAAACGGCGAGCCATGACTAGGCCCAGCCCTCATTGTTCGACCGCAGTGGCGTAAGTCTGCACCTGCTGCCCTTCCCTTTCCTCTCGCCCCTGTCAGGACTGGCGGCTGTACATCATCCAGGAGTTCGCCGACGGAGGGCCGCTGACGGGGCTGTACGGCAACCGCTCCATGTGGCTGGCGCCGGGGGTGGTCAACCTGGTGGGGCGAGCGATCGAGCGGGGGGCAGGGCACTGAGCGGGACGGAACGGGGCAGGGTGCCATGTGGCTTGGCACGACCCGCTGAGTTGGCTGGGTGCATCTAGTGCTTCAGCGGTCCCCTTGGCTTCATTCTTCCATTGAGCCCTCTGTGAAACACACACGGCCATTGATCGCTCAGCCCTAGCCGGCTCGCCCTGACAGGCAGTCTGCTTGCCTGGCCCCTGACTTCCCTGACTCCCTCGCGCTGCACCCCAGACCGCCGTGGTCCCCCTGGGCCTGGGCATTGCGCGCGCCCTGGTGCACCTCCACTCCAAACGCATCATCCACGCCGACCTCAACCCCAACAACGTGCTGCTGCGGCGGGACCCCGCCGAGCCCTCGGGCTTCACTGTCAAGGTGGCAGACTTTGGGCTCAGGTACGGACGGCCCCTGACTTGCTGTACTGTGTGCCTCCGGGGGTGTACGGCGCATGGATGGACGAGCCTGGCCTGAAACACGTGGCGGTAACCCACCATCGCCCCTTGCCGCGCACCTCCGAGGGAGGGCCTCATGACCTCAGAGCTCATTGCAATAATGCCTTGCCCCTCCGCAGCCTGATGCTCCCCGACAACCGGACCCACATGTCCAACCTGCGCATGGGCACCATGTTCTACATCTGCCCGTCGGTAATCCTCAAGGTGCGCCACGTGTGTGACAGACCCTCGCGAGCTCCATCAAAGAGTTGCCTCCTCGTCAGCTACTTGAGGTATATGGCCCCTAGCGAGCAAGTTCCCTGTTTCCTCATGAAGCTCCTCGGCAGCGTAGACAGCATCAGGTATTGAGTCAAAGCATGAGGTCTGGGTTACTGACGGGGAGGGATCTGACTTGGACCGTGAATCCGTGATCCCTGTACACCTCATGTACCTCAGGGCCATGTCGGCCAGGCCGCCGACATCTTCTCGCTGGGGGTCATCCTCTGGGAGCTCTACCACGGCCGGAGGGCGGGCCTCAACACTCGAGAGGTTGGTACATTCTGACGGTGGTTCAGATGCGGTATTCTGAAGCGTTGCTTGCCTCGCTGTGTCCGAGGCGCTTGAGCCTGCCTGATTTTCCTCCGCCCACCTTCGCAGGGCCCGCGCTACTGCACCAACTTCCCCGTATTCCCGCCCGCCTGCCCCGAGCCCTACCGAGACATCACGCTGCGCTGCCTGCAGCGCCAGCCCATCAACCGGCCATCCGCCACACAGGTGGTGGAGGCGTTGGAAGGCCTGCAGGCCGCCTTGCGGCGGCAGGAGGAGGCGATGTGGCAGGCGCAGGGGTCACTGCTGCCCCAGCCCGGGCTGACGCGGCAAGGCGGGACGCCTCCTCATGGATCGGCGGGATCGGGGCGTGGAGACCTCGCGGCAGCACAGCGAAGCGGCGAGACCGCCGCAAAGGGGCCGGCAGGGCCAGGGGCGGCAGCCCAGGGGCAGCCGGGGGCCGCCGAGACAGGGCGCCCGCCGGGAGTAAGCCTCGTGCTCGCTCCGGAGGGCGCAGCGGCACCCGCCACGTTAGCTGCGTCATAGGGCATCCTTCAGGCCTAGAGCGCCAACAGTAACGATTGTAAATGAACGACTCGTATGCATGATGAACTATGGGCCTGGGCCTGGATGGACGCGCGCCCTTGGCTACCCGGGCCTGGACCTGGCTGGCTGCAAGACTGCAACTGCATGGTGCGTGGATGGTGACGTCGGAACGAAGAGAGCGAGTACTGTTGGAACTTATATTTGTTGAAGCGCGTTATTGTGTGCTTAACGATGCGGTTTGGTACGTTGCTAGGTGATAATTATGGCCTATGCTGCGGGGGCAGCAGCCGGCCGCAGATCGACACAGACTTTGTCCCCCGCTGGCCATCCATGAGCTTCTCTCGAGGGAGGGCCACGAGCTTCTCTATCTCGAGGGGCTTATTTGAGTCAGCAAACGCACAAGAGCAGACTCATGACTGGGAGCCAAGTAGTGCGAGCTGTCTGCTGTGTGCTGGCTGGTGAGTTCTCAAGATAGATCTGGCCCTACGAGCGAGCAAGCCACGAGAGGGCGACGCGAGATATCCCAGAACCGCGCGCGGTGGGGGCGTGTGCTAGCCCACACCTGCCACGCCCCCCTTTGCCATTCTTCGGCGGTTGGTGGTGGTTGGCCTCTTACGGCTCGTCTGCCCGCTGGCCGCGACCCTGTAACGCGTCATTCCTAACACAAGCCCCCTGCTGGGGGCGTATCATTTTAAGTATGAGAGGAGGCGAGCAGTACGGTGCGGGAAGGTTATTAGCGGGCGGCGGCGAATGTGAATAGCTAAAAAAAGAGGGTGGCGCGCGAAGGACGTGACCACAAGGGATGCACGCGCCGCCCTAGAGCAAGCCGTTGGGCGTACGGTAGGTGAGCCGGCTCCGCGGCATTTTGGCGGAGGCAGGGCAGACCCGTGCGTGTGCTGGCATGGGGAAGCGCTCAAGGGGAAGTGCGGGGGCGGAACCGCCGTGCGGGTGCCATGGTGCATTCATAATCCCTCGCCGCCCAGCCACACGCAGTCACTCGTACTTTCCCTCAAGCCCATGATGACAACACCGGCCAGCGGCCACACGCCAAAAGAGCGCTCTTTTGTTCCTTCGATGGGAGACGGCTGGGAGGACTTTCACAGCCGGCTGCGCATGCGCAGCCTGCGCACCGACCTGAGGTCGGGATTATCGGGGCAGCGCGTTGTCATGCAAACTTGAGCAGCACTCAGTGCTGCCCACTTGCACAGCGCCCTGCTGCACATGGCACTGCCACTGCGCAAGCATGGCTTCCTCCCTGCAGCCTCCCGCACCTCGGCCCCCACCTGCCTCAAGACTCGATCGGCGGGGGGTGGGCGCGCTCAGCGCAAGCCGCAGCTGCCCCTCGGTTGGCAGCAACTCTACGGCGCTTAGGGGGACTTGGGTCCCCAACAGGGTTGCACAATACGGCAGCCCCCAGTGCCAGTACGCGTAGTAAACGCAATACGGCCCCCTCGCCGCTAATACGGCTTTACACGGCTTCAACATGGCGGCGCCCAGCCGTACTAATACGGCAGCGTACGGCAGCCCATGTGCCGCCTTGTGCACGAGCGAATGCGCTCCGCGTTCACGTAGAAGCGCAGGGAATGCGTAGGGCATCGGCTACGGCGGAACGGACGACTGGGCTGAGCTGAGCTGCCGACCGACGCACCCCAGCACCCCACGTTACCCCCCCCCCCCTCCGCCGGCCCCCGGCTGCCCGGCCGGTATCCCCGCGCCGCATGCAGTATTAATACGGCAGCGAGAGGCCGTATCCGTATTAATACGTATCCGTATCAATACGACTGATACGTATCGGCAACCCTGGTCCCCAAGGCATTCCAAGCAGTTACCAGTGGCGGTGTCGGAGCCGCGCCGCATGGCGGTCCCACGGTCCCGCGCGCGGCCAAACCCAGCGCTGCAGCGCAGCGCGCCGTGCGGGATCGGCGGCATAGGCGTTGGCGGCGGCGCTCGCTCGTGACTCTGGCGGCGGCTGGCCCAGCGGCGGCCGCCGTCAACGCTTCCGGGACTCCGCCGTAGCCGCCGCCGCCGCCGCCGGTGCATCTGTTGCTGTCAGGCCCATCGGATCCGCCGCGGATGCGCCGTCCGCGTGGTGCCTCCCTAACGCCAACGGCAGTAGTGTGGCTTGCGTGGAGGCGGTGGTACCGGGTTGGAGGACATCAACGTACTGGTGCGGTAGCCCGAAGAGCCTGCCATAGCGCGGTGCTGGGGGACGCCTACCTGTTGGCGGTGCTGACGCGGGCGGGGCTGTTGGAGGTGGGCCCGGCGGACCGAAGAAGCGACCCACTGTACAGGTGCCTGGGTGAGGGGGGTGGGGAGGGTGGGTGGGGCGGGGGGGCGGGAGCTATGTGCAGGGAAGGGGCATAGGGGATGGGGGGCAGGGCGGATGGTCGGTTGGCGGAAGAGGCGCGTCCGCCACAGGAAGATGGGGCTAGCTAGGGAGCTCCAAGGTACTGCGGGGCCCTCACCGTTAGATAACGGCCCACATACACCCTCCCCCTGTCACCCGTACCCGCCCACCCAGGGTTCAATGCAGTGCCGTACGCATGGGTCATGATGGACACGTGGACCTCCGCCACGCGCTTCCCCCTTCAAGGGGGAAGCGCCTGTCCCCGGCAAGCTCGGGAGTCCCAAGGGTCAGTAACGCTATAGCACTGGCGGGGCGTTCAGCAGCGGGGGCGCACTAGCCAACGGTGACGGGCCAGCACAGCCCGGGACGGACCGGGCACTGGAGCCTGCCAGCCCCGGTGTTGTGACAACTGCCCTGCTGCTGCCACCAACGGTACGACTGAGGCAAGAGAAGGACACCGGGAGGCTAGGGAGGCTCCGAGTCTCCAGTCGAGCACAGGGCCGCCAAGGCAGGGCCAGGGAAAGCACGGTGGCGCGGGCACGGCGAAAGCACACCTCCTTTGTACCATACATCAAGTCGAGCCCCATCTGACCTCCGCCTCGCCCCTGTCCACGCAGGGCCTGCTGCCGCCCGACATCGAATGAAGTAGTGTGCAACATCTCGTACGGCAGCAGAGCATCGTGCGGCAACACTTCATACGGCAACACTTTGGTAGATTCTGGCGGCGTCCTGCCTGGCTGGAGCGAGGTGGATGGATGCGCGAGGGCGCTGGTGCTCCACTGCTGCGGCCCGTCACCTCCCCCAAACCCCTAACTCGGTACCCTCCTCAACCTGCCTCATCACCCCCTCACCCAAGAACCCCGGCCCACCCCCTACCCCCACGCCCTCCCCCAGACATCTACCACAGCATCCAGCAGCTCCCACTCATCACCCACCACCGTCCCTTGCCACACCCCCATTCTCCAGCCCCCTATCCCCCTCATGAACGCGTCCTGCCCGGCCCTGCCAAGGCAAACCGCCGAAATCGCCTGCCCCCCGCCCGGGCCAGGGTCGTCCTCTCCGCGTTGTGCCCCAAGGCTTTTCCCTAGCGCTAACCAGGAGCGGACCTACCCTCATATCCATCCCGATCCCGATCCCCGATCCGCCTACTCGTCCTCCTCCACGTCAGCCGTCACCCCCAGTAGCAGCGCGCAAGCGGCTCGGGGCCGCCTACTCGTCCTCCTCCTCCGGCGGCGGCGGCGGCGCCGCCTCCCGCGTGTCCTCCAGCATGGGCGCGGGCCAGTCGGGCTGGGGCGGCGGCGGCGGCGCGGGCGCGAAGCCCCCCGCCTTGAGCCCCCAGCCCACGTAAACGGACGCGAAGTGCTTGCCGTTGGCGGCGCACACAGCCCCCGGCCACCGGTTGGAGCGGACGCCCGCCACCTGGGGAGAGGGAGCGGGGGGCACGGTGGGGATGGTGCGGAGGGGGAGGTCGGCGGCGCTCTGTGGGCTAACCCCACGCGAAACTCCCGTGGCCCCCGCCCACGCCGGGCCCCGTCCGCCCCTCCCTCCACGCAAGGCACCCCTGTCCCTCACATCCCTCCCTCTTCCCCCCCTTCCAAGCCCTACCTGGTTGCGCGTGGTGACGGAGCTTGATGCGTGCAGCGGGCTCCACGCGGGCGGCGGCACCTTGTCGCCCGCGCACCGGGGCAGGGGCGTGTCGGCGTCCAGGCTGGCCAGGGGGGGCGGGCCGGCCTCCATCTCCTCGGCCGTCCAGAAGTTCTGTGGAGGAGGGACGAGGGCGGGAAGGATCAGAAGAGGAACCGGCGGAGCAAGCGCGAAGAAGACCGTTCCCCGTCGACCCACCAACTACCCACCCCACCACACCACCCAGCCGAGCCCAGATTTTTCCCCGCCCCTCCCCCTCCCGGCCCCGCACCTTCTCCGGCTCCTCCTCCTCGTCGGGCGGGTCCCGCTTGTGCGTCACCGTGCGGCCCTGCGCCTTGAGGTGCGAGTAGCGGTGCGACCAGTTGACGGGCAGCGCCATCTCACGGCCCTTGAGCGGCGCCCACTCGTCGTTCTGGGACAGCTCGCCGCCGTCCTCGTCGGCCAGGAAGTAGCCCTTGGGGCAGCAGACGGTGGCGGCGGAGATGCGGGCGATGATGGCGCGGAGGTAGTTGGCCTCAGTGCCAGCGAAGTAGGGGTAGGCGGACACGGGCGCGTCGAGGCGGCCCGTCAGGTAGCGGCGCAGCAGGCGGCTGACGCGGACCTGGTCGGGCGTTACGTACGGCAGCTGAGTCAGCGGGCCGCCCAGCGTGTTGCTGACGAAGTACACGTAGGCGTTGGCGCCCTCGCCGTACGGCTCGAACGGCATCTCGCCCTCTGCGGCGGCACGATGAGAGCGTGGGACAGGGGTCGGCAAGATCAGCAGGTGGGCAGGCGGCGGCCTTTCCCTCGCTCCCACGCTGGGTACGGTACGGCCCCGGCGACCACGCGCTCTTGCACGAGCCTGTGGTGTCGAGGCAGCGTGGCTCCCACCACCTCAACCCCATCGACCCCCGACCTTGAGTCCCTCATCTCCCCCCCACACACACCCTCACCCGGCTGCTCGGGCATGTCGGGGTAGGAGCCCATGGTGGTCTCAAAGACGTAGTAGTCGGCCTGGGGGGGGACGGGGTTGGAGGGGATGAGAGGGCAGCAAGCCGGAGGCACCGCCCCGTCCCTGCACCCGTCGTGCCCGCACCCGTTGCATTGCCCGTCTGCATCTCCACCGCCCCTCACAGGACTCGGCCCCCGCACCCGCACAGCCCCGTACACCCCCGCAACCCCACCCCCACCCCCACCCCCACCCCCACCCCCACCCCCACCCCCACCCCCACCCCCCTCGCACCCACCTGCGTGCCGAAGAACTTGCCGAAGAACCGCACCGTCGCCACCGAGCGCTTGGCGTCCTCCCCCAGCTTCTTGACGGCCAGCATGGCGCCGTACATCTCAGCCCGGCCCAGGCCCACGCCCAGGGAGTCGAACAGGTTGCCGTCGCCCTCCACGTCCTCGCACTCGAACTGGGGGTGGGGAGGGGAAGGAGGACCGGGGTGGTTGTTGCTGAGCGGATCGCGCCGACGCCAGGGAGTCCTTGCGCATAGAGGTAGGCAGGGGGACCGGGTAGGGAAGATGGCGGGGGGCTTCAAGAGGGGTGAGGGCGGCTTAGCCGGGCCCTGGTCGAGGCTTCGGCCCAGATGGGTGCGTACGGGTGCGGGTTCCCTCGTGACCCCGATGACCCGTGCACAGCGCGAGCGAGGGCAGCAGGCTGCCGGGGCGGTTTGGATTCCCCAACCAGAGGGACGCCGCAGTCAGCGCCCAGCAGGGAGTGCCGGAACGACACGCGTACCCCATCGTCCGGGAGGCATCAAGTCTGCTGCTAGTGCCTCATTACCGCAATCTCCCGCTGCCCCGCAGCCCCCCCTGTTGGGGTGGAGCCCGTCGCCTGTCCTCCTCCTCTCGGGTACCGCGGGGGCATCCGTGCAGGACCGCCCCCGCACGCTGACCCCGCACCGCATAACCCTCAGCATGCGCCGCTGCGCTTGCTGTGCTATACTGAACTGTCACTGCGCCTGCCCCTTGCCCTGCACCTCGCCCCTGCCCTCCGCCCCCGGCTCCCTCCGCCCTCCGCCTCACGTCGTTGGGAGCATCGGGCTCAATCGGTTCCCCCGTCTCCGGGTCGAGGACAGGCTCAGGGTCCCTGTGTGGCAAGGGTAGAGCACGTGAGCAAATGGAGAGTAAGGAGAGCAGGCGGATGTCAAGCGCAGCAGGAAGAGGCGGTGCTTACCCGAATAGGTTTGCAGTCGCCACGGCCTTCGCCGCTGCTGCCGCTGACTGCGTTAGGGGGCGGGTTAGGGCTGCCGTCAGGTCACACCCCTCAACACAAGCTCTGGCCCGGCGCGTGCCCTTGCGAAAAACCAAGCAGCAGGCCCTGGAGGAGAAGCTTTTGCGCATGGCGGGACGGCTCACCCCCGCGGGGACCAGAGGCACGACGAGAGCAGCCGCGGCAGGGGGCTGCAACACCGAGGTCTCGAGGGCCTCCACGGCGTTTACTGGTCGGTCCTCCAGGACCTTTGCCAAGGCCGCCACGAGTCCATCGTATACTGTGCTCCCTTGCGTCGCCTTGACCTTTTGCAAGAAGGCCACAGCGTGGCCCACATCCGCGGCCATGGCGCCCCCGCCTCTACGCGCTGAGGTGCCCGAGAGCTACGGGTCTGAAGTGGTGTGCGAGATAAAGCTGTAGAGAGTCTTGCCAAGCGTCTAGGGGCCGCGCGCGACCTGCGCAATCGAGGTAACTTCTATGGGCAAGCTTTCAGGAAGTCTTAAGTGTAACCTAGAGTAGAAAGATTACACGTCTTGCAGGGAGTGCAAGTCGGTGCCGGGAGCACTCGTCGCGAGCAACCTTAGAGCCGTACAGAAAGGGCGATTTTGCGCGTGCGCCCCCGGCTCCGCTTGAGCGTGAGGGGATTCGAGGCTACAGGCGAGAACTTATCACCTCGCGAAGTAAAGCTGGTCAGCGACCTGCGCGTGTCCATCCCGCTGCTTGCCCCTCTTGCTGCCCGCTTCCCCCGCCATCCTTGCCCGGAAGCGTGCCCGCACCTACGCCATTCGCCCCCGCGACGCCACCACCCGCTCGGTCGCGACTTTGGATGGCCAAATTCACAACTGATGCTTTGTCACGGCCGCGAGTTGACTGGGGGCCTGGAGCCGAGCATGCGCTCGTGCACACCGCTGCATTGCGCTTTGCTAGTCTTACCGGGCACTGGACTTGCCCGCCTGGCTTTTCGCTCAAAAGCTTGCTCCATGGTCCTCGTGCCTGACGATGCTGCTCGTACCTCAAGCGCGAGGCCCGACGAGGCCTTAGCTGGAAACAAAGAATCACAGAATTGGGTTACAGGCCTCACGACTTGAGCGGCTCTAGACACGGCCGCCACGCCCTACAGCCGAGCGCATCTGCCGCCCGCATCAACCCGAAAGCCTACCTAGGACAGACTGCACGGGCTACCTTTCCGGTCCAAACGTCATCAAACCTCCACACACCTCCGGTTCATTGCGTCAAAGTGCATCACGTGTCAGGCGTCTTCCCACAGGTAAGTCTCGTGAGCAACCGAAGTGCAGGCGCCTCGCTGCGCTGCCCCTTGCAGTATTCCACCCGCGCCCCCGCTGCCCCAGCAGCTCCCACCCCTGCCCACCCCCCACCCCCCGGCCCCGCTGCCACACCCTCACGCCTACTCGTCCTCCGCCTGCTCCTCCTCGGGCGGCGGCTCGGGCTTGGGCTCGAGCTCCTTGGTCTCCACCTCGGCCCACGCATACTCCGTGGCCACGGGCGGGGGCGGCAGCGGCACGAACGGCGCGTTCTTGATGCCCCAGCCCACGTACACGCACGTCCACTCCTGGTCCCGCGCGCCGCACACCGCCCCCGGCCACACTAGGCTGCGCAGCCCGCCCGCCTGCTTCTTGACGGTCTCCGTGGCGGAGGAGTACACGGGCGTCCATGCGGCCTGCTCGTTGGGCAGCTGAGCGTCGTCCTCCAGCGCCGCCAGCATGTCGGGGCCCTCCTGTGAGGGAAAAGACACGGGCAGGGTGTGAGAGTGCGGGTCGGGACAGAAGGTGCACCACCGCGCCTCAGCCACCGCCAAAACAGGTGTGCGGTGGTCTCTTGCCACCGCAGGCAGCTTCGGCCCGGCCCCAAGGCCGAGGCCGAGGCCGAGGCCCCAGACCCCACATCCCAGACCCCACCCACCTCAAGCTCGTCCTCGTTGTAGAACTCCTCCTCGTCTGCGTCCTCGGGCAGCTCCCGCTTGTGCACCTCGCAGCGGCCCTGCGCCTTGAGGTGCGGGCGCCTGCGGGGCGACGGCATGACGATGGGCGGGGTCAGGGGCGGGCCAGACGAGCTCCTACCCAGGCGCCACGACAGCGAGGAAAGCGACAGCAAAGGCTTGGACGATAGCATCGATTGTAAAAAGCAGTGCGGATAGACTCACACGTGGACCCAGGCGCCTGGTACGGCCATCTCGCGGCCGGGCGGCGCCTCCCAGTCCTCGGCCTTCTCCAGCTCCTGCGTCTCGTCGTTGAGAGAGAAGAGGTCGGCGGGAGCGACCACGGTGGCGTGGCCGATGCGGGCGATGAGGGCGCGGAGGTAGTTGGCCTCGTTGCCGGGGAAGGCGGGGTAGGTGGACACGTGGCTCGTCAGCCGGCCTGTGAGCAGCTTCTTGATGCGCCGAGAGGCCTTGACCTGTGGGGCAACGGGGAGGCGGGGGCGGGGGCAGGGGCTTGAGGAACAGCGGTGGGGGGTGTTTGTGGCGCTGGTGACGAACTTAGCCCGTGGCAAAAAGTATCGCTCCCTCGCCGCATTGCTCACCTGCGCGGGTGTCACGTCTGGTAGCCGTGTGAGCGGGCCCCCCAGGCTGGAGCAGACCAGGTAGGTGAACTTGTTGGCGCCCTTGCCTGCCGGCTCCAGCGGCACCTCGGGGGCGGCCGCGGGGCCCGACGTGGACGCAGGCGCTGCGGGCGACAGCGGGAGCGGGCGGAGGACAGCATTTGAGACACGAGCACGTCGCTTGCGTCATGTGCAACCTCGCAGTTTATGGGCCATGTCGCGCACGGCCCACACCCCTTCGTGCCCTTCCCCCACGGCGGCTGTCCCCCCTCCCAGGTCCCAGCACGCCAGCCCTCCACCTGGTGCATCCGCGGCCTTCCCACCGGCCCCAGGCCACGCAGCCCGCAGCCCCCACCTGGCGCGTCCGCGGCCTTCCCGGCTTCTTGCCCCTTGTCCGCCGCAGCCGGCGCGGGGGCCTTCTCCGGCTCCGCGGGCTTCTTGAAGGTCACCTCAAACACGTAGTAGTCCGAGTACAGGCCCAGGAACTTGCCGAAGAAGCGCACCGTCTTGACGCCCAGCTTGGGGTCCTCCCCGATGCGCTTGGCCGCCAGCGCCAGGTTGGTCCCCAGCTCTCGGCCCAGCCCCACGCCCAGGCAGTCCAGCACCGTGGCAGCGGCGGTCATGTTCTCGCACTCGTACTGCGGGGGGTGCAGGGGGAGGAGGAGGTGTTTTGGGGGTTGAGGAACGAGAGGGCTGGGTCGAGGAAGCAGCCAGCCGCGGCCGCAGCCGCAGCCGCCGGGTACCTTTCGCGCTAACCCGCTGCGCCGGCTGAGAGCTCTGGCTGCCCGCAAGGTGTACACCGATGCGCCCCCAAGTCAGCTGCCCGTGTCCATGGCAGCATGGACGCATGGAGGCTGAGATGGCGCCGCGGGTCCCACGCATGGAGCACATGGCGCGGTGCGCAGCCGCCTGCCAAGCTTAGCTCAAGGGCTGTTCCAGGCGCACCACTCGGGAACCCTCGCAGGCAGAACAGCCGCAGGTTCCTCCTTCATGGCTCCACTCCAGTCCCCTCAGCAGACACCGCTAGCTAGCACGCCAGGCTCCCTCCGAGGCCTCTGCCCTCCGGCCGCTCACGTCATTGGGCAGGTCCGCCTCGAAAGGCTCTCCCGTCCGCGGGTTGATTGGTAGCTCTGGGTCCCTACATGTAAGCACATCAGGAAGACCATCCAAGAGGTCAGCACAGTGTTGACAAGGGACAGACCCGTTGCCGCCGGTGTGGATGCAGGGCGTCTACGTGGGTAGGGGCTGGCCCGCCCCAGGTCCTCACTCCTCACACCCTCGACAGCAAACCCCGCCTGCTCCTCGGAGAAGGCCCCGCACGAGGCAGGGCCCCAAGCCCCTCTGGCGCTAGCCGTGGCAATCCTCGGGCTCAGCCGCCTCCATAGGCAATCCCGACCGCGCAGGGATGCCGTACGTCTCCCGGACCCACCCGAAGAGGTTGATCGCCGCTTTCGTTTGCGTGGCGTCCGGCACAACCTGAAATCAGTGAATTTGCAGCGTGTTGACAGGAAACAGTGCACGCCCCCGTCTGACAGCGCCCAGGCTGAAGCGAGATTGCTTGCCCCCGAGGGTTCGCACCCACACACCCCTCTCCCTGCCCCCCGCCCCAGGTACCCACCCTCCCCACCGTGGGGCTAGCTGCCCCCGCCCTTTCGCTCGCCCCCTCCAGCTCGTGTAGCTGGGACGCTTCCCAACCCTTACTGTCGCAAACCGACGCCCTCACCGGAATGGGCACCAGCGGGGAGGACTCCTTCGCATCGAAGGTCCCCTTCTTCACCAGCAAGGACACCTCCAGCAGGTCCACCGCCTTGGACGGCTGGTCCTCCAGCACCTGCAGCCACCCGGCCCCACTGCATGAGGACCTGTGCTCAACTCCGAAAGCGTCATGGCTGAGCTGCGCTGTCGCCCGCGTCTCGACATGCGCGGCCCGGATGCAGAGTCGTGTCGCAAGAGGCTCGACTTTTCACCTTGCTGACGAGCTTAACGAGGTGGTCATACATAGAGGTGCCATCACTGGGAGAGTGCACTTGCAAGTAGGCCAGCGCCTTTTCGACGCTGTCTACTGCCGCCATCGCGGCGAGCTACTACAAATTAAGACTCAGCGTCTAGACAGTCCTAGAAATAGCTTTGTTGCGATAGGTCTTTGCAGTATGCAAAATCGACGTCGGGACGTTAGCGTTCAGCTGGCTTCGCTGCTAAAGAAAGACCCGGTAAAGTGGATACACAGTTCAAGCAGACCTTACGCGCCGTGTGCCTCCGGAAGCGGGCTCGAAGGATTTCTGAGAACGCCGTACGGAGTCGCAAGTTTGTGAGCTCGTTTGCCCTTTCCAGCCAGTCTAAGCGATAGAGGAGGTGCTCAGGGCCACGCATGGGAAGGTCTTGGGCGGAAAAACAGGCTGTTGGGGGCCCGAGTCCAGGTGGGCCTTACGTTCGGCTCTGGCCACTCGTTCCCCAAGTGGTAGGGTCTCGTGCAGCTCTCTTGAGCCCGACCATCGCCGCACCTAAAGCAGTCGCCGTCGCGTGCCTTACACACACTCGTGTACTCCACTGCCAATACTTAAAGGTTCCAGCCCACACAGTCTGCTTATCCTTGCACTCCCTCGTCAATCGCGACTCGCTCCTCCGTCGCTGCACCCACCAACCTCAAAAATGCTGAGCATCGGCGTCCGCGTTCGCCCGGCTGCTCGCTCGAGCGCCTCGACCAGCCGTCCCGCG
The DNA here is from genome assembly GCA_016858145.1 of Edaphochlamys debaryana. Taxonomy (NCBI): domain Eukaryota; kingdom Viridiplantae; phylum Chlorophyta; class Chlorophyceae; order Chlamydomonadales; genus Edaphochlamys; species Edaphochlamys debaryana. Next base: position 313,837 of record JAEHOE010000021.1, on the reverse strand, counting down.
GCTGTGCGCTCCGCTGCGGTGTCCTCGCGCGTGGCGCTCTCCTCGTGGGAGGACTCGCGCTTCAGCTCCGCTGTGGCGCAGCCCGCTCCTAAGGCCCAGCAGGCTACCAGTGAGTGATACAGTGGGTGGCGGCGAGGGCGTTTGGTCAAGCGTGGCGTCAACCCGCCGACTAATCGAGTGGTTTCCTTGCCGTCTTCCTTTCCCCACAGACGCTCCTCGCCGCAAGCCGGTGACGATGATGGGCAACAAGGCCACCACTGGCCCCTTCGCGCCCCTGGTCGTCGTTGTCCGTGGCGCTATGGGCGAGAAGCCGTTCAACAATCTCCGTGGCAAGGCCATCTCGCTCCACTCCCAAAGTGAGTGTCCACTCGATTATGCGTTACACTATGGATCGCCGGCTCCGCATGATTGGGCCGGGGGTTGGGCGTCGGCTGTCACGGCATGTGGATTGCCAGCAGGCTCGGCCGTCACGCGCCACCTCACGGCACACACCGCCTGAAAAGGCATGGAGGCCTCTGCCACCCCACATGGAGCATTCCCCTAGCGATCACCGCCTGTTGAGCGTCCGATCGACAGTCGATCCTCTGCAAAATTTCGTTCTGACCTTCGCCCCCCCCCCTTCTCCTCGCCTCCAGTCATCAAGGATTTCTGCAAGCTGCTTGGCGTTGACAACAAGCAGGTGCAGGGCGTGATCCGCCTTGCCAAGAAGAACGGCGAGAAGCTGGGCTTCCTGGCATAAAGCACTCGGAGCTTGGAGGGCCGGTCGACGGCTGGGCCCGCCCCGTGGAGGACGGGGACCAGCTGGAGGCATGGACCTCAGGAGCGTTGACGGGCGTGGGGTGGACCCTGATGGGCCCTACCCGGCCTTCCATCCCTTCATGACCTGAACTGACGCGATGGCTCGTAGTGGCTAGTACTGTGACATACGCCGATGGCTTGCTGTGTGGGAAGTTTTGGAGCGTAGAACCCAAAGCTTGCTTGCGAGAGAGAGTTTGAGCAAGCGCAGCATGGCCGGGTACCGTGACGCTGGGTCCTTCTGGAGGTCTCTTGCTGGGGCTCGTTGGGGGTGCCCGGCGTCATCGGCCCGTGTTCCAGAATCGGTGCTGACCCTTGTCATGTTGATGCATTCCAGATAGTGATGTGGGTTGTGCGTCCCTGATCAAACTATTGATTGACCCGTGTTGACTGCTGACTTCACTTCTGACCGCGTGGCGTGCTTAACTATGAGAGCGCATTGGGGACTTGTTACCCCGTAGAGCATTTCGTTTTGAGTGTGCGAGCCGTATAAGATGGCGGCCGCGCAGCAGGTATGTGCGCCCGTCTCCCGAGAATGCGAGAGGGAGTGGCAAAGAAACAATGGCGGCGATTCCGCCCACTAGAGAGTGAAGTGAGAGTGCTAGGCGCCCGGCCGTTGCGGATATTGCGGAGCAGTGCAGCACGGTCTGTACGATGTAAGATCCAGGATCCGTAAGCTGTGCCACGGGCGCCCTTTGGACCGGGAACCTGCTCTTCGAGCTCAGGAGGGCACTCCACAGTTCGGGACTAAGACGCCTCTTGGGCTCGGTGCCTCCTGGCTGTGCCTTATATTGCCCCCCCCCCCCACGACAAACAGCAGCTCAGGCGCACATCCAGCCCAGCTACGAAGCTGGCGTGCGCATAGGAATTCAACCAGGCCACGAGGACATTGCCTCAGGACAACCCGGACAACTGTTCGGCTGGGGTCCTTCGGCGATGCCTGGCGTGAGACGCCTCCCGGCCACACGCCTCAGTTATTCTCGAACCTCGAACAGCAGATCCCGCTGAACAGTCGAGAAGGTTCGGGGTCCGGTCCGACCCCCAGGGGGTTACGAGAAGGTACGTGCACGTGGCTTGACGGGCCTGACCCGTTCTTGTGGTTGGCCTGGCGCAGGACGGAAGCTGGTCCACGCCTCCACGGCGCACAACGACATAGGGTGGCCGCTAAGACGGCCATCATGGAGAGAGGGGCTGGCGGAGGATGGCCCCGACCTGTGCCGATGCCTCACGCAAGGCTGACGACTTCGGGAGGCAGTGAGGTGTATTGATTGCGCGGCTCCGGGCCCCTGTCACTGGAGTCAGGAGGATGAGGAGGTTGTGCCTTCCTTCGTTCCAAGACACTGCGCTCCCCTGCTCGCCCACGCGGCATGCGTGCTGCGCAGCAGTGGCCGCTGCACCGACGCGCTCAACAGCAGCCCCCGTCGTCGTCAACACAGCATGGCCCCTGCAGGCCTTGCTTGCAAAACCCCCCGTGTCGTGGGCCCCGGCCGGACAGCAACAACGTTGACATGCTCGTCACTGCTGCGGGTGTTTGGCTTGGCGTGATAAGCCGTTACCCTCGGCTTACCCTGACTCTTCACGGAACGGGGGCTAGGCCCACTGGGCAGTGGCACCGCCCTTGAGCTGGCGGAGGCCCAAGACTTCTGGGCACTGGTAGTTCATCAACGCACGCACGCTTACACCCGAGCAGTTATCTCACTCCACTCGATATCTTGCTGAGTCTTCATTGCATCGGCAACCCCGCGCACGCTCGTCGCAGCTGACACGTAGCAGGGCCGACCAAGCCAGGCCCACGTTCTGCGACACTCGACCCGCGCACATATCAAAACACATGTCCCTCCTGGCAAGCCCGAATCGCCCGTTCCCCGTCCGCCCCCTTCCGCCTGCGCCCCGTTGGGGGTCCTCCCCACCTCGCCGGCACCACTTCCCTCGCTGCTCACTCGCCGCCAGTCCCCTGCGCCAGTCCCCCACGCCAGCTGCGGCAATCGGCCACAGCTCCCCTCTGTCAGTCGGTTCCCATTGGCGCCTGCCAGCCGCAAGCTCCGGGAGATACCGGGGGTCCGGCTTCCACGAGACCCAGGCCCCCGACGTGCTAGCCTCCGACCCGAGCCCGGCGGCGCACTCTCGCTCTTAGCTCAGCAAAACTTGCCCTGCCCGGCACTTTTCAAAGCCCGCAGTCCTCAGCCTCCCGCCTTGCTCCGAAGCAAGCTCCGCATCCTCTAGTCGTGTGCCTTAGTCGTGCCCCTTGGTCGTGCCTCTGGGTCGTGCCCTCTAGTCGTGCTTCTTGGCGTGCGGGATGCGCGTGACCTTGTTGTTGCGGTGCAGCAGGCGGCCCACGGCCTTGAGGCCCTCGTCCATGAATATGACGGGCGCGGACCAGAGCAGCACCAGCTGCCACTCGGGCCAGGACAGGGGCACGATGGCGAAGACGTCGGCCAGGAAGGGCACGTAGAGGATGACGCAGTGCAGCGCGATGGAGACGGAGATGGCCACCAGCAGCCAGGGGTTGCACCAGGGGGGCATGGACTGGGGGTTGAAGGCGGGCAAGGATGGGGGGGGGGGGAAGAGGGACGAAGTCATGGCGGGCCAGCTTCATCTACATCGCATCAGAACGCGGCCCCTTCCATCCCCCTTCCTCCTCTCCACCCTCTCCCTAGCCACCCCCTAGCTCACCAGCAGCGAGCCGTCCTCCGACAGCGCGTTGAGCGCGTTGAACATCTCGATGGCCACAATGACCGACAGCGACAGCGTCGAGGCCTTGGCCTTGCCGATGGTGAAGTAGTCGCAGGCGTGCGGGAAGTGGACCACGCCGCCGCCTGGGGTTGGGGGGTTGGGTGGGAAGGGGGTTGGGAGTGGGGGTTAAGTGGGTGGGGGAGGATGACAGACGAGGGTGAGCCCGGCAGAGGGTCCTGCTCGCAGCAGCGAGCATGGCAGCGGTATCCGCGGCGCAGCGCCCAAAGTATACTCTTCAGCTCCGCGCCCCGCGCCCGGCCCTTGGGGACTGCGCCCCCGTGCGCCCCTACCCTTCCCCACCCCTCCCCCCTCCGTGTCTGCGCGCGCACGCACCCGCCAGCGTGTAGGGCCCGGCCGTGAAGTTGCCCCACTCGCGGCACTGCTGCCAGTTGGTGAGCTGCTGCCAGGTGACGGTGGTGTGGCCGTCGGCCGACAGGTCGATGCCGGCGAACGAGTCGAACATGTACCAGGACACGAAGGCGCCCACCTGGGGTCAGGAGGGGGGAGGGAAGGGAGGGGGGAGAGAGGGGGGAGGTTTTGAGGGTGTTTGTTGCTGAGCGGGAACGCAAGGTTTGAGGGGGGGGAGCATAACGGAGCGTGTGTTGTTGAGGGGCCGCGTAATGCATGAACCCCCTTAAACCCCGGGCCCCTTCACAGCCCTTCGCCATGGCGGTGCCCACGTATCCGCTGGTGACCATTCCTGGCCCCCTCCGTTCCCTCCGTTTCCTCCCCCGCGCCCGTGTACCCGCCGATGACGACTCCCCGGCCCATGCCGCTCTCTCCCCACACACCTCCCTCCCCCCATCCCCCACCCATCCCCTTACCGTGGCGATGCCCACGTACGAGCCAATGACCATGTAGCGGAAGAAGACCCAGGGCGTGATGAGCTGGTCGTTGGCGCGGCGGGGCGGGTGGCTCATGATGTCCTTGTCGGGCGGGTTGAAGCCCAGCGCGGTGGCGGGCGGGCCGTCGGTCACCAGGTTCACCCACAGCAGCTGGAGGTCGGGTGGGGGTGGTGGGGTTGGGTGGGGAGGGATGGGGGGTTGGCGGAGGTCCGAGGGTGAGGTTTGAATATTGGTCAGGGAAAGAGTATCCAGGAAGTTCTCAGGGCTTTTGTATGCAGGCGACAGCTTTCCCCCTGTCCCTTCCCCCTCCCTGCACCACCCTCCTCCCACCTGTACGGGGATGAGGCCCTCGGGCAGGCCCAGGGCGGCGGTGAGGAAGATGGAGGCCACCTCGCCGATGTTGGAGGAGATCATGTAGCGGATGAAGGCCTGGGGGGGGGGAGGAGGTAGGGGGAGGGAGGTTGACTCAGTGAAGGAAGTCCGGGTTCGGGCGACGCGCGCCCCCCGCCAAAGGCTCACAGGTGTCCCGGCCACAGGACCTACACAAGCCTGGGCGTTGATCTTTCCACTTGCTTGTCAAGTTGCTCCCGGCGTCGTTCCACCCCTTTCCCGCCCATCCTTCTCCCCCCAAACAAACACCCCCCACGCGCCTTCATGTTGTTGTAGATGGCCCGGCCCTCGGCCACGGCCGCCACGATGGTGGAGAAGTTGTCGTCGGCCAGGACCATGTCGGAGGCCTCCTTGGCCACCTCGGTGCCTGCAGACAAAGGGGGGGGCATGAGCGGGGGAGTTCAGACGCCTCGCGTCGGGCCCCTGGCACCCCTACGCCAACGCTCCGCCGTCCCCCTTCCACCGCCCTCTGCCCTGCTTTCCCCCCTCTTCCCCTGCCCCCTCACCCGCGATGCCCATGGCCACGCCGATGTCCGCCAGCTTGAGCGCGGGCGCGTCGTTCACACCGTCGCCCGTCATGGCCGTGACCTCGCCCTGCTCCTTGAGGAGGCGGACAATGTCCTGACAGGGGGGGGGAGGGGGGGGAAGGAGGGGGTTGGGGGGGCAGGGTTGGGCGGGGAGCGCGGGCGGGGAAGGCCCCGGGGTAAGGCTGATTGTGAGGTGTGCTTGCAGAGGACTCAAGGCAGAGGGTGCTAAGCTACAGGGCTGGCTAGCTCCTGCTCGACCCCACTACCACCACCACACACCACCACCACCTTACTTGCTATACGCACTGGCGCCTGGTCATCGCGCATCAACCCCAACATCCAAACACCACCACCACCTTGTCCTTTTCCCAGCGACCAGTCCGCACTCGACTGTTTACTGCATGTCACGCGCCCACCCTACGCATCCTGAACTGGGCTTCGCAGCTTAGAACCGGCCGGCTCTTCACCGCGCCCACAACTCCCCGGCTCACACCACCACCATCACCACCACCACCACACACCTGCTTGTGGCGCGGCTCCGCGCGGCTGAAGCACATGGCGGGTGCGGCGGCCAGCAGCGCCAGCTGCTTCTCCTTGGGCAGGCCGATGAAGTCGCGGCCTTTGGGGGGGTGGGAGGGGGTGGGAGGGGAAGAGCGTGAGTCTTTCGGCAGGGCACGGGTCGCCACACGATGAGGTGCCGTTGAGCATGACAGGGAGAGAGGAGTCCTGGCAGGTCCTGGCAGGCCCAACCTAGGTCCCGACACGCCCCACAGCGGCACAGGCCCCCCCTCACCCGTGAAGCTGTAGAGGCTGAGGTCGTCGCCCTGCCTGCAGGGGGGGGAGGGCGCAGGTGCGAGGGGGGCAGGGGAGGGGGGCAAAAGGCGCCGACGGGGTCAGGACAGCACCATACAGACATCCCACCGAGGCACACAGCCTTCCCCCACAAGACCCCTGCTCAACCCCTTGTTCCTTCTCTTTTTCTTGGTCTTTCCAAGAACATCTACCCTTGCCCACGCCTCGGCTCCTGCCTTCTGCTCTCATCCCCCCCTCTCCTCCTCCAACCCCCCTCACTCGAACACGCCGATCTTCTGGCAGATGGCCTCGGCGGTGTCCTTGTTGTCGCCCGTGATGACCATGACACGGATGCCTTTGGTTGAAGAGGGTAAGGAAGGGAGCTGATCGCTTGACGGATTGCAAAACCGACCAGAAGAGAAGGTAGCCCGCAAACGGGGGTCGGGAAACTTGTCTGTGTGCTGACACTAATGAGCAACATCTGGGAAGCCCAAGCAAGCGGGCAAGACCCAGGTTGTGCGTAGATGCCCCTGTGTGCCCTCTACGCCCCCGGCCTACCCGCGGCCTTGCAGTTCTCAATGGCGGGGCGGACCTCGGGGCGGGGCGGGTCCTGGGAGGAGGGGGAGGGGTGCTGGAGTCAGGAGGCGTGCGCGGGATCACCCCATCCTTTCCCCACCCCATGCTCCCCTCTCCTATGCTTCACCTTTCCCTACCTCCCGTCCCCACAATCTCCCCTGCCCCCCCTTGCCTCCCCTCTCCCCGCTTGCCTCACATCTTCCCCCCTCTCCCTGCCTCCCCGCTCCCCCCCTCCCCCTTGCCTCCCCGCACCCCTCCCACCCGTACCCACCCACCCCTGTCCGCCCCCCCCCCTTCCCCCCCCTCACCTGCAGCCCCGCCAGGCCCACCAGCACCAGCTCGCTCTCCACCCCCGCGTAGTTGGCCGGCTCCCGCAGCAGCTTGGCGGCGGCCGAGGAGGAGTCGGTGCCGTCGTAGTCGCCCAGGGGGGCGGCCAGGTCGGGCTGGGGGGGGGGGAGAGTGGGGGTGTTTGTTGTGAACGGGATCGCGCCGACGCCAGGGAAACCTTGCATGGAGAGTGGGGGGAGGGGGGAGGGGAGGAAGGGGGGGGGAGCGTGAGGGTGTTGCTGAGCGGGAGCGTGAGGAGAGGGAAGGGGCGACGGGTGTCAGAGCGAGCGTCCAGCCTCGCAGCCGGCGACCTCGTAGCAGCAACCCACAATGGCCCGCCCCCCTCCCTCGCATCCCCATGTACCGGGCCCCGCCACGCACCGCAGGGCCCCACTGTCTGCCCCATTTCCCCTCCCGAACTCCCCACCCCAACCCCCTCCCCTCCCAGACTCCCCACCCCAACCCCCTTGACTGCAAACGCCAGGCAGCATAGCAAGTCTTCTCCCCTCTTCACATACAGCAGCCTTGCACACCCTCTTACCTCGCCCTTCCCAAAATACCTCCCCCACAAACCCCCACCTTGACCGCGAAGGCCAGGCAGCGCAGTGCGTCCCGGGCCATGTCCCGCACGGTGGCCAGCACGGCGGAGCGGGCGGCGGGGGTGAGAGGCACCATGCGGCCGTCGGGGAGCATCATCCTGCAGAGGGGGAGGGGAGGGGGTGGTGGGGGATAGAGGGATGAAAAGACGCTGGTGTCGTCGACTCCTGGCCTCAGAGCCTCCCAACCTTCCGCATCCGGTCCCTCACCTCCCCCCCCTCCCTCCCCTCCCCCCCCCCCCACCTGGTGGACCGCTCGATCACGCACTCCGCCGCGCCCTTGACCAGCAGCGCGTTCCTGCCCGCCCCCGCCGGCCGCACCACCACGGACATGGACTTGCGGTCGCGGTCAAACTCCAGCAGCGCGCGGACGGCGGAGCGGTCGCGGTACGCCTGGGAGGGGGGGCATTCCCAGCAGAGGGGGGGTAGGATGCGTCAAGGAGATGGGCTGAGGGTGTGTGGGGAGGGGGGTGAGGAGCAGTGCGCGCACGGCGGAGCAGTCGCGGTAGGCCTTGGAAAACATTGTTGAGGCAGAGATCGCCTCGCCACTTGCCGGCCCAACACTTTCCCACTCGCCGCTCTCAACACCGCCGACGCGGTACCCGCGTCCCCTCTCCCCTCCCCCCGGCCCCCCACCCCCATGCCCCCGCCCCCACCCACCTGCGTGACCGGCTGCGGGTGCTCCTCGGGCGTGGCGGTGCGCTTCTTGGTGGCGGCCGCCGTCTCCGCGGGGTCGCCCAGGCCCAGCTTCTCGGCCAGCACCAGCAGGGCGGCCTCGGTGGGGGCGCCCACGGAGCGGAAGGCGGAGCCCTGGGGGGGGGGGGGATGCGGGGGAGGGAGGTTCAAGACCGGGGACCCGCCCGTTGGCCCACCTTGCAGCCAGCACCCGTTGGCTCGACGCGGTTCCCCCCCCTTCCGCCCCAACGTTAGCTAGGGTCGGCCCGCCCCGCACACCCTGACAGGCTTGATGCTGTTTCTGATCCCCTTCTGCCCCAACCCTCCAACCTCCCATCGCCCCCAACAAGCCCGCCGAGTCAATACCGTGTCCCCCGATGGAAGCCCCCCTCCCCCGCGCGTGCCTTGTACTCCAGGTGCGCCTCGTTGCACACAGCGCACACGTCAGCCAGCGCCTGGGGGGCGGGGGGTGGAGAGAGGGGGTTTGTGTTGCTGGGCGGGATCGAGTCGACAGCACCAGCTTTGCTTGTGGGGAGGCGTGCGGCATCAGGCCAAGAAAGCGCCGGCGTGGTGTTGGCTTCGGCGGGGGACTCGGTCTTGCGAATCCCCTGAGCGTTTAGGAGGGCGGCAGCGGGCTGGCGCGAGGGCTGGGGGAGGGCTGAGGAGGGCGAGTACGAGCACGGAGAGCGTGGTCGTACTCGCCCTCCTCAGCCCTCCCCAGCCCTGGCGCCAGCCCGCTGCCACCCTCCCCCAGATCCTTCGGGTGAGCCCCATCCCCTGCCGCTTCGGGCTTTCCCGCTTCACGTCCTCCCTGCTTTCCATCAACCTCAGCATCAACCCTTCTAACCCCGGGAAACCCCTCAGCCCGCTCAGTCCGCTGTCCACCCCTGGACCTCGGCCCTTGACCCTTTCCGTCCCCTCACTCCATCCCCGTCCCCCCCAACCCCCCGCCCCCTCCCACCTGCAGCGCCTTGTCCAGCCCCACCCCCTGCGGCAGCCCCACCACCTCCCCGTCGTCCGGGCAGTAGGTGTGCCCCGCCACCGCCCAGCGCCGCACGGCACTGCCGTCGGGGCCAGCGAACGCAGCCAGGGCCACCACGCTCATCTGCGGGGGAGGGGCATGGGGGGCGGGGGTGGGGTGAGCGGCGCGGTGGAGTGGGGGGGGCGGGTTGGAGCATGGTAAGTCGCGGACGCGCATGACCTGGCCCTCCCGTCACTCTGACCTCCCTCTCCCTCTCCTCCCCCCACCTGGTTGGTGGTGAGGGGGGTGCTGGTCTTAGCTGCCAGGGCCCCCTCCCCTCCTCAACCCCGTGTCGAAACACACACACCCTTCCTATCCCTATCCCTCCCATCTGCTCCCCCACCTGGTTGGTGGTGAGGGTGCCGGTCTTGTCGGAGCAGATGACGGTGGTGCAGCCCAGCGTCTCCACGGAGGGCAGCTTCCTGGGGGGGGAGGGCGGGGGAGGGAGAGGGTTCGGGGAGGGGGAGGGTTGGGGTGTTTGTTGCTGAGCGGGAACGCGCCGATGCCAGGGAAACCTTGGGGGGGGGTTGGGGGAGGGTTGAGGAAAGGGAGTGGTTGCTGTGGAGAGGGGAAGGGGAACGTAGATCGGGTAGGCAGGGCGGTGGTAAGTGCGAACAGACAGGCCTGCAGCTGCTCCGTTCAGCATGCTGGGACTGCAGTGGGTCGGGCGACAGCTGCGGCCCCAGTCGCCTCACCTTCGCACTCTTGCCTGCCCCTGCCCCCCACCTGCGCCCCGCCCTCCCCCCCCTCCCCCAACCTGAGGATGGCGTTCTTCTTGGCCATGCCGCCTTCCCCCTCCTCCCCTCGTCCCCCCCCTCCCTCCCTCTCAACCTCCCCCCACCCGACGATGCCGTTCGCCTTGGCCACGCCCCCTGCCCCCCTCCGTCCCCAACACAGCCCTCCGCCCTACCCCGCCCCCACCTGACGATGGCGTTCTTCTTGGCCATGGTGCGGGTGCCCAGCGCCAGGCAGGTGGTGATGACGGCGGGCAGGCCCTCGGGGATGGCGGCCACGGCCAGGGCCACGGCGATCTTGAAGTAGTAGGTGGCCTGGGGTGAGGGGGAGGGAGTGGGAGAGGTGGTGGGGGTGCGTGCGGTGGTGGGGTGCGGTGGGGGGGTTCGATGCACGGCGGTGTGGATTGATCGGGGCGCAGTATCAGTACCAGCAGCAGCGCTCCCGCCCGGACACACACCCCACGAGGCCAGTACTCCGACCCGGGTTGCCACAATGGGGAAGGGGCCCATGCACAACCCAGACCGCGTCCCCAAGCCCCCCACAACCACCCCCGATCGGCCGCGCCCCCCACCTTGGCGACGGAGAAGGTGACGGTGGGCAGGCCGCCCTCGGGCTTCCAGGTGATGGTGGCGAAGTGGTGGTAGTTGATCAGCCACACCACGGCGCAGATGATAGCAATGACCTGGGGGGGAGAGGGGTTAAGGAGACAACAGGGGGGGAGGTGAAGGGTCAGCACTTGCCGTTCCCCGTCCGAGCACCCGCAAGCCTCACCCGCCCCGCATTTGCACCCTCCCCATTGGAAGCCTTGTAAGTCCAGCCCCCCACCCAGTCCCTCCCTCTAGCCTCTCCTTTACTCCCACGCCCTTCTCCCCACCTTGGCCAGCAGCTCCCCAAACTCGTTGAGCTTCTTCTTGAGGGGCGTATCGTCGTCCTCCTTGGCGGCCTCAGAGATCTGCGCCTGGATCTTGCCGATCTCAGTCGCCATGCCAATCGAGGTAACCACCGCCGTACAGGAGCCGTTGGCGATGGCCGTGCCGGCAAACACCATGCACTCCTTGGCCTGGCAGGGCGAACGGGATGACAGGAGGCAATCGTCAGACACAGCGTCTCCAGCCGGTCCAGGCGAAGGTCCCGACGAAGGGGCCACGTCCCCGGCTCCTGCGCACCCCTACCCCCTACCCCCTCCCCTTCTCCCCTCCCGCCCCACACAGTACACCCGAGCATTCAACCCCCCCCCTACCCCCTACCCCCCTATCCCTGCAGCTCCCTCCCCCTTCCCGACCCACGTCCCACCTGCAGCTCGCAGTTGGGGTCCTTGATGGGCTCGGTGCCCTTGTTCACGGCCACCGACTCGCCCGTGAGCGAGGCCTGCTCCGCGCGCACGGTGGCGGTCTTGAGCGCCACCACGCGGCAGTCGGCCGGCACCTTGTCGCCCACGTGCAGGTGCACGATGTCGCCCGGCAGCAGCTCGCGGGAGGGCAGGTCGGAGACCTGGGGGTGGGAGGGGGGGAGAGGGGATGGAGTGCGGGGTGGAGTGCGGGGTGGGGAGGGGGTGGGGGGTGTTTGCTGCTCAGCGGGCTCGCGGAGGAGGGACCAGGAAAGCCTTGCTTGGTGAGGGGTGGGGGGCGTGGTGGAGGGGGGGAGGCGGGAACGTGGGGTTGGTCCGGTGGAGGGTGCTGGAATGCTGGGATGCTGGTGAGGGAGGTTGGGCGTCCGGGGGCAGGGGAAACAGGGGCTACGGGGCGGTAGACGGCGCAAGCGGGTTGCAGAACTAGGCCGAACCGGGCCCCCATGCCTGGGAGTGACGGAAGGGCCAACGTTGCAACTAACACCCCGGCGCTTGCACCGCGCGGATGCCCCGCTCAGGGAAACCCAGCACCCACCATCTTCCCGTTACGCGTTACGTGTGCTGTCTCCGTCTGCAGCTCTTTGAGCGCCTCAAGGGCTGACTCCGCGTTGCTCTCCTGCCACACGCCGACCGCGGCGTTGAGGATGAGGATGAGCAGGATGACGAGCGGCTCGATGAAGGCGCGGAAGCCCTCCTCGTGCGAGTCCTCCTCAAACCAAGCCAGCACGAACGATACGAAGGCGGCGAGCATCAGAATCTGGGAGCCACGGAGGAGGCGTGCCAGGGAGGGAGAGGGCGGGAGGATTCAGTAGCGGGGGCAGGGGCGGGGCCAGGGGCGGGAGGGCGCTGGACTCGCAAGGTTCGTGCGGTACTAAAGCGCGTGGGACGCGTGTCCCCTCGCCAGTAACACTGATTACGACCAGCGCCGCCACAGAACCGAAGGCCCAGATGAGGAGCATCGCGCGGCCGGGGAAGAGGGCTTGTCGGCCGGCGCGTCGAGGGACCGCATGCGGTCCACATTGCGGCACTTACGCGAACGAGCGTGTCCTCGAACTGCTCCAGGATCATCGACCAGATGCTCTGCTTCGCCTCCTTCTCGAGCTCGTTGTATCCATACTTCTCCCGCTTGACGACCACCTTGTCATCAGTCAGGCCCTCCTTAACGTCAACGCCCAGGTCGCTCAGCACCTCGCTCGTGGTCCGACTCCACGGCGCCTCACACTCCGGGGCAGCCATCGTGGTCCGTGGCCCCTTCCACTAGCGAATCTTCTCCCGGTCAGGTGACCGTAAGGCACGAGTTGACCGCTGACTCTGGTCTAGTGGATTATAGGGATTGCGCGGGCCGCAGCGCAGCGCGGCGCCGGTCAAGAAAGGTTGGCGTGCTTGGAGATCGCGCAGATGTGTGGCATAAACACACGGCGGGGGCGGGAAGGGCGCGTCTACAACGCGCTTGGGCTGATCAGACCCGACTGTGACTGTAGGGGTATACGGCTGGGGCGGGGGCGGGAGTAGCGCCGTGGCACACAGGGACCTGGGATGGATGCAAATGGCAATCCGGGCAACTTGGCGCCAGACTCGGAATTCGTTGCTTTTCCAACACCGCACCCCTAGGACGCGGCACACAACCGCTACCCATCGCGCAGAGCCTGTGGACAGCGGCCACCATGGCTGCGCCATTCCCGGTTCCCGCGGTGACTGACAATCCCGACGGCTGGGGCCCCTGCACGGTCCCCACGCACCTCAAGGACATCCCATTTGCTCCTTTCAACAAGGGCGATAAGCTTGGGCGTGTTGCGGACTGGACGCAGGGCGCTTACGGCCAGAAGTATGCAGGTGAGCGGCATCGCGGCGGCCGAAGTGGAGATCTGCCGCGTGCACCTCAGACCCGCACCTCTTCCCTCCAGGCCGTGGCTACAACCAGGGAGGCGTGCCTGTGTTCAACTTCTTCGCGAACGAGGAGGTGCGCGCCCAGCTGCGCATGGCGCGGGCGGCGGCCGGGCGATAAATCGTTCTCTCTGATCTTGCGCAGGAGGAGTCGTTCCACCTGGTGGACAACCGCCCAGTAAAAACCACCAAGTTCGGGGGCCAGCGGCGGTTCCAGCAGAACAATCGCTTCCAACAGCAGCGCCGCGACGGCAAGGATGGCCGCGGCGGTCCGGAGCCGGGCGACAAGAAGAAGGGTGGCCCCCAGCAACAGAGGAGGCAGCCCTTCTATGGGCGGAACGACCAGCGGGTGAGCGGCGGAGGGTCATTTGGGGTGCGATGGCGGCGAGTTCGCGCAGTCTGGGCGTGGTCATTTGCGACCAAGGAGCAGGGAGCTCGTTTGCACCTCATGCAACGGACGCACCGGGGGAATCAGCCGGCGGGGGCCCGCTGTCAATGCTGCGACGATGTGGAGCCCTTCGTGCGCGCTGGAGCTCTGAGCAGCCGCAGCAGCGTGCAATGCTGGAGGAGTTTGCAGGCGGGGCGCCATGGGCCGCGCCAGTTTGGACTTCCGGGGGTCTTCTCCCGCCCGCGGGGCGCGCTCCGACACGAGCTTACCCCACAACCCGGCGGGTGCCGCGAGAGCCAGGGCGACCGGAAACACAGCTTAGTGGGATGGACGCCAGGGGAGCTGTGGCTGTGCAGGGCTTGGGGTACCCTACCCCAGCCTGCTGGCCAAGGCACAGCACAGAGCGCGGTCGCAGGCTGCCGCCGCAGCGCCGAGGCGTCAGGCGCAGCCGGTTCAGGCCTGGCGCTGTGCAGCTGCTGTGACGTGCCGGCCCGGGACCCGCCAACGGAGCAGGCAGGCAGCCACAGGCGGCGTCCGACCGGCGCCCGCGGGGACGTTCTTGCCCGGGCCCGCTCGCACTGCTCCTCCAGGCTCCGGGCGCGGGAGCTCGTGCGGCAGGCTGGGACTGGCAGCACCTGTCCCACGGGGGACGGGCCACCAGTGCACCGCCTCGTTCGAGGCCCCTCCGCACGGCCCACTCACAGCATTGCCACCACTGGAAGCGAGCTCAGCTCAGCCTCCCTACTGCGCCGCCCCCTGCCCCCACGCCTCACCCCTGCCTGTCCCCGCCTCTCCTCGCGCCTCCCGCAGCAAACTCAGTACGCGTCCTCGGTGGAGATCGGGGCAGACTGGGCGGTCATGGAGCAGATCACCACCACGGGCCTGTCCAAGCTCAACTACAACCCGGGCGAGCCGGAGGACCTGGTCACGTGCGGCAGTGTCGAGTACTACGACAAGGTACGGCAGTACGGCAGGGGAGGGGCAATCGGGGGTCGCGTGCGCGCTGGGGGCCGTCTGTGAGGTCATGCCGGGCGAGCTTCAGGGGAAGGAGGGAAGCGTGTAGTTGTGGCGGCCTGGAGCTTGGTCAGCGGGGTTGTGAGGGAAGACCGGGACACGGCCTGTGGCCCGTGTCAGTGTGCGCGGAGGGAAGGGCTGGGCGAGGAATGTCGCTTCGGACGCCGGCTCCTGGAGAGTTGCGGCCCACACCGATGCAGGCCCGAGGCGGCAGAGACGGCGGTGGATGGCCCCGCTCCTCACCTCCCCCCTCTCCTCAATCCGCCGTACGCAGACGTACGACAACCTGTCCTCCCGCGCCTCCAAGCCGCTGGAGAAGACCAAGCGCATCTTCCGCGCCGTGTCCACGTCAGACGACCCGATCATGCAGCAGCTGGCGGCAGCTGGCAAGGCCCGCGTGTTCGCGGTCGACTCGATCGTGGCGCACCTGATGTGCATGCAGTCGAGCAAGTACGGCTGGGACCTTCTCGCCACGCGCAAGGTGCGTGCTTGTACGGCGCGGCGCGGGCTCTGTACGGCGGATTGTGGATGGCCGATGCGGACGTTGCGGGTGGATGGGGAGGGGGTAACACGGCATGCACTCGAGCACTTTGACCGGGCAGGGACGAATACCTTTAACGACATCACCTCCAAAATACACGGGCCTTAAAGCGGCCAGTGCTGTGGACCAATAGGAAGATCTGAGCCCCAACGCATCCACGCACCTTACGCACGCTTCCTTGCTGCTTCACACCCGTCCTTCACCACCAAAATACTTACGCGTTCTGTTGCTTCCAGCCTCGATGCACCATATGTCTCACCCCTGTCGTGGCCCAACCGCCATCCCCTCCACCCCCAATCACCTCTCAGGGCGACAAGCTGTTCTTCGACTGGCGGCCCGCCTCCAAGTTCACGCTCCTCACCGTCAACGAGACGGCGCCGGAGCCCGTGGCCGAGGTGGGGGCGGAGAGGGGAAGGGGAAGGGGCGATACAGCATGGCGGTTGAGCGAGGCTGGGTGGGTGGCAGGGGCTGGTTGCCGGCGTCCACAGGCTGGCGTCCACACTCTGCCTCCCCCTCACCCCCATCTCCCACAACCCCTCATCAACCCTTCATACGACCCTCACGATCCCCCTCCTCACACCCCCAGGACAAGGACAACATCAACGGCATGCAGCACCTGGCGCTGGAGGCCACCGCCATCAACCAGAACTTCTCGCAGCAGGTGAGGCGGGGTTACATGGAAGGGAGGCGGGCGTTTTCAGGCTGGGGGTGTTTGCAGCTGGGGAATGGAGGCAATTCGCGCCGGGGAAGGGGGGTTGGCCTCGGTTTGGAAGGGTGCATGGGGTTGGTACAGTGGAGCAGCTGGAGGGGGCACAGTGATGGGGTGTTGGAAGGACAGGGAACGGCAAGGGCAGGGAGCCTCAAGGGTAGACTACGGGATGGGCGGCGTGGGGGTAACGCAATCACAACGCACTGGCACGAATACGTTGTGACCGGGCAGGGACGAATACCTTTAACGACATCACCTCCAAAATACACGGGCCTTAAAGCGGCCAGTGCTGTGGACCAATAGGAAGATCTGAGCCCCAACACACCCATCAAATCACCGCGCCGCTTGCTCTCGTGCCGCCATGACGACATCATCCAGCATACTCCATCCCCACATTCATAAGGCTTCATCGAAATGCCCCCGTTGTGGTCATGCGCCCGACGTCCTGTCCCTTGTCATCGTTGTACGATAGTTATTCCCCCCCCCCCGCCACCGCCCCCACTCCCACTCTTCGTCAGGCCCTGGTCAAGGACGGCAACCGCCTGGACTTCGGGGGGCCCTCGCCCTTCGCCTCCCCCGCGGACCAGAGCAACCTGGCCAGCTGCGGATACAAGTGAGAGCGTGGACTTGGAAACTGGGGGCCGAGTGGGAACACGAGGACGGATGAACGGGGGTTTGGTGCCGGGCCATGTGGGTCGCCCTCGCCAGGCGGGCTCTCAAGCACTCCGGTAATCAGCTCTTGCCGCCAAGGATGCCCGGGACCTCACCAGCACCGACCTGCCGCGTCCCTTCCAAACCCTGCACCCTAAACTGTGCTGACCTCCACACCACCCACGCCACCCCCACCGCCAGGTACCGCAAGTGGCGGCTGGCGCCCTCGGGCCCCGAGGCGGCCGATATCGTGGTCCGCTGCGAGGTGGACGGAGCGCTGCGCACCGCCGACGGCCAGACGCCGCAGACGGTGCTGGTCAAGGCGCTCAACGAGTACGACGTCAAGAGCCAGGTGCGTGCGGCGATGTACGGCAGATGAGCTGCGGCGGTGTCGTACGCCGTGGAGGCACGTGTCTCCCAGCGGGTCTCTGCGCTGCCATCTTGGGCTGTGGCAAGGCTCCCTCGCCTTGGTCCCGTGCCTCTCCCCACGTTGCCTTGCGCCCACCCGCTGCTCCCTTCCCTCCACGCGCTTTTCCCCCCAGAACTACCGGCAGCGCATCGAGGGCCAGAAGGGTGCCCTGCTGCTCTCGGAGGCCAAGAACAACAAGTTCAAGGTTCGTGTCAGCAGCGGGGTTACATGCGTTAAACGCGTGCCTGTGCCGGAGACTGGGGCAGGGCTCGGGCAGGCTGTTGCTGCTGCGCAGTAGGCCTCCGCACACCGTTTTGGGTCGGGATGTCGAATCCCCGAAGCCCGCGTTCCAAGCCAAGGCTCACCCTCTCACCCCATGTCACCCCCCGTGCAGGTGGCCAAGTGGGTGGTGTCGGCGCTCATGAGCGGGGCGGACCAGATCAAGATGGGCTTCGTGACGCGCTTCGGGCCACGCGACGTGAACAACCACGTGGCGCTCGGCGTCTACGTGAGTCATGCTGGGTGCCACATGGGAGGGGGGAGGCGCCACGTCGGGTCATCAGATGTGGGGGAAGGGGAGGCGAACGGGAGCGGGGGCTGGCAGGGGGGGGGGTGGGAAGGTGCAGGGCATGGCGACGTACCAGTGCAGCGCAGGCACACAGCACGGAGCACACTCTGACCGGGCAGGGACGAATACCTTTAACGACATCACCTCCAAAATACACGGCCTTAAAGCGGCCAGTGCTGTGGACCAATAGGAAGATCTGAGCCCCTAAGCACGCAACTCGCACACGCAATCATCATTGTACCCTCATCGACTCGTTTCATCATCGTACTCTGACTGACTCATTCGAGCGCTACGCGCATGTCTGCAATAGGAAAAGGCTCTCGCAGGAGGTCCGGCGTTTTGTTACTATCTCATCCTGGGGCTCAAATACAAGCACCCCTCAACCCCACCCCCTCGCCCCCGTGCAGACGCTCAAGCCCCGCGAGGCCGCCCGCTCCATCAACGTGGAGCCGGACAACTGCTGGGGCGTGGTGCGGGCGCTGTCTGACATGCTGCTCAAGATGCCGGAGGGGCACTACCTGCTCGTCAAGGTGCGTTGCGGGGGAGGGGGTTGAAGGGGCTGTGGGGGCTTTGAAGGCGGGGCGGCCAGGGGAGTTTGGCGTTGTGAGGGCTATGCACGCACGCAGGGCAGGGGTCTTGCTGGAGCGCCCATCGCCTCCCAAGTTTCCGTCACATCAACTGGCCCCCAACTCAACCATCGAACCCCAACCCTCTACCTGCCTACCACCCACCACCCCCGCTTCTCAGGACCCGAACAAGGAGCTCCTCCGCATCTACTCGGTGCCCGCGGACGCCTTCGCGGCCGTGGCGGCGCCCGCCGAGGAGGAGAACGACGGCGGGGTGGACATGGGCAACGAGGGCCAGGGCCCGGGCGTGGACGTGGCCGTGCCCCTGGTGGCCCCGGCCAAGACCGACGCGACCGCCGACGTGGACGACGTTTAGACTTCCTTTCCTTCCCGGAAGGGCGGACGTGCCCGTACGAGATGGTGGAGGGATGGACGTGTCGGGCAAGAGGGCGGAGGATGGGCGCTATGTGGCCGGAGCGACCCCCGCGGGTGCGGCAGGGTGCTGTGGCGGGGGCGCGCAGGCTAGGCGCCGAGGGGCCGGTCAGTGGCTGGGATGGAGGATGGGGGGAGAGGCTTGGAGCAGGGGCGGCTAGGGCGTCGAGGACGGGGGAGGAGGCTAGGTAGGAGCAGGGGTGCTGTTAGCAGGGACGCCGTGGGAGAGGGCGGAGGGATGGAGGCGGCGCCCTGAATACCGGGGTGGGGAGGGGAGCAAAGCGCGAGCGCGAGAAGACTGGGGGCGGGACTCCGTGCTCCCCCTGGGCCGCGCATGGGCTTAGGAACATAGGAGCACGCTGACTGAGCAGGCAGGCTGCGGGCGCAGGAGCGCTCGTGCGAGATGTGATGTTGACTTGTGGGGACGTGGACCTAGTAGCGCCCGAGTGGGGTGGGGAGTCGATGCGAGGCCCTCTGTGAGCAGGGGGGCTGCCCAGAGGGCCCGGCATGCAGAGATGTGGTATGGACCCATGTGGTTGCGGGGCAGGACGGCGTCAAGGACATGCGCTGGTCACGTGTGTGTTGAGGCACGGCAAGGCATGGGAAGGCTGTCCCCCCGCTCCCGGCCGCCGACCCTGTCTTCCATACCGCTTCACTCGCATGGGTGGCCCGCACGGAGCGGCAAGGCTCCAAGTGAGGATGGCGCTTGCGGTTGCGGAAAACCCGGCGGTCAAACCCGTGTGGGTGACGATGACCCTTCCCCAACCCTGCATCCGACCCTTCACGCCCCGCATCCACGCAAGTCTGCCTTTGACTGCCCTCGAACGTTGTCCCTCTCGCCCCGTTGGCGCAGTCAGGCGATACCTAGCTGCGGGTTGAGGACGACACGTCAACATGAAGCGACAAATATTGAGTTGCCGGGCGCCTGGGGTGACGTCGCGGGGCCCCGCTGGCAGGCAGCCGTCAATCCGTGTGGGGTACCCGGCACGCAGTGCCCCTGAGCAACCGCTCGCACGCCTCTGCACGCTTAGAGGCGCTCCCTCACAACCGGTACTCGAGCCGTGAGCGCAGCTTGCCATATCGGCCTGCTGCAAGCGGGTCGCGGCACCGTGCCTCGGTCGCGGCCCGAATGGCGCCAGTCGCGGCCGCTGAGGCCCCGCCCGGCGCTCCTCCTCCACCCCCCGCCCCCCCTCCATCCCCCGCCTGCAGCCCTCTCCCTGCCAACCCAGCCTGCCACCAGGCCCCGGCCCCGGCCTCGCCACGGCCCGGACCTGCTCCCGCGACCCTGCAGGCCCCAGTGCCGGACCCAGCGCTGCCGCCTTACGACCCGGTCACCTCTCCGCTGCCGGCCGCAGCGCCGGCGCCGGCGTCAGTGCACCTTCAGCTCACCTCCGGGCCCCTCCAGCCGGCGACCCGGCGGCCGGACCCTGGTGCGGGCGGACCGGGGCCCGCCGGGCGCCTTGTGCAGGGGACCCGGCGGGTAGACTACTCGGGGCGTGCGGGCGAGCACAGCGCGCTGGGGTCGCCCGGCGCCGGGGCGGCGAGCTTGGAGAAGCGGTGGGCCAGTGCGGGGGCTCCTTCGGCGGCGGCGGTGGCAGAGGCAGCGGATGGCCCCGGGCGGCTGAGCCCTGGGGACCGGGGGATGGCGCTGGAGACGTGGACTGACGCTGGGCGGGGGCAGGAGCAGGCAGAGGACCAGGGGCACGGGCAGGGGCAGGGGCCAGGGGGGGAGGGGGCGCGTGTGGTGACCCTGGAGCTGTCCAACGCCTGCGCCTGGCTGGGGGCGCCGGTGGTGCGGCAGCTGGTGGTGAGGAGGGGGGGAGGGGGGGGGGGGGCGGGGGGGGGGGCGGGAGTGAGTGTGCGGCAGCAAGGGCGGCGGGCAACTGTGATGGGTGTGCGGCTAAGAATGTGCGGGCGAGCGACGCGGACGCCCTGACGCCCTTTTCCCTCCGTCCCCCCCCCCCTCCACCCACCCCTCCACCCACCCCTCCCAGGCCGTGTGGTCGCTCCTCTTCTACGGCGGCATGCTGCTGTACCTGCTGCTGCTGCACCCCCTGGCCTGGCCCGACCCCCTGGGTGAGCTGAGTGGGGGGGGGGGCGCGGGGGAGGGGGGAGGGGGGAGGGGGGCCAGATCAAGGGGGTTCTGGTTAACGAGGGATGAAGGAGGTTAGGGGTCGGTGAGACGCTCCCGCAGCCCCTGGCCCGACCTCCGGTCCGGGTGCGGTGTAGCGGGGAATTACGGGAGGTCAAAGCAGGCGAGGGAACGTGGCTTGTGGTCACACTCCAGGCCTTTCACAACTGGCCGTACTTGCAGGTTGGCTGAATGCCTGTAACACCTGTTGTTTGTCTGCGACTGCAACCGCGTCCCCTCACCCAGGCACCGCCTTCCGCTGGCGTCCCCTAGACCCGGCGGCGGCGGCGGCGGCGGCGGCGGCCGCTGCCGAGCCGTGCGCGCCGGCGGCGGTGGCGGCGGCGGCCGACTCGACGGCGCCGATGGCTGCAGCACCCGCCGTGGCAGCCAGAGCCGGGGCTCCAGCGGGGGGGCCGTCGGAGGCGAGGGCTCGAGGACTGGGGGCGGGGGACCTGGAAGCCGACGGACGGGGCTTAAGAGCCGACGCCGACGCCGTCGCCCTAATAGCAGCAGCTGAAGCCAAGCCCGCCGCTGGCGGCGGCGGCGGCGGCGGCGGCGGCAGCCTGCACGTTCGCTGCACGGCCGGCGGGCCCACGGCGCCGCCGCCGCCGCTGCCCCCAGAGGCTTCCGCTGCTGCTACGTCTTCTCTGCACGAGACCAGTGCAGATACTGGTACGGAACTCAGCCCGGTCAACGCTCAGCCCTGGGCCTGGGCCTGGGCGCGGCCCTGGCGCCGTGACGGCCCGGCGCGGGCCCAGTACGGCAGCGTACCGCCTTCGAGCACCGCCCCTGCCCATGGCTCGGGGACGCCCCCGCCCCCGCCCCCTCGTCCACCCCCGGCACCACCGCTGCCGCCCCGCCCGCACCCCCCAATCGCCTTCCCCATCGCCGTGTACGCGCACCGCGGGGGGCCCCTGGACCCCACCCCCGCCCTCCCCACACCTCAGCCCGCGCCACCGCCCGAGCTCCGGCCGCGGTGTGCTTCGCTGCGGCCGCCGCTGGCGCCGTCACCCGCACCGGCCCATGACACCGATGGCGCCGGCGGAGATGGCGGCGCTGGCGCTACCGCCAGTGCAACTGGCCCCATAAGAGGGGGACGGGGCGGCGGGGGCGGAGGAGAGCCCGGCAGCGGCGTGGGATCCCCCGACCTCGGCCCTGCCCCCCGCCCCTGCGCCTGCTACGCCTGCGCCCACCGCCTGCCCCTGATTGAGAACACGCTCACGGCCTTCCGTCACTCGGTGGCGGTGGGGGCGGACCTGCTCGAGCTGGACGTGCAGGTGGGGGGTGAGGGGTGGGGCGGTGGGGGGAGGGGGGATGGAGGGGAAGGGGGAGGCCCGAGGGAGGAAAGCGGTGCGAGCTGATTGGGGCAAGAAGATTGATGCAGGAGAGTCTTACGCTTCGGGAGCACCCACACACCCTTCTCTGCGAGGAGAGCGGATGGTTCGGGGCCAGGGCCAGGGCTGGGCAACTGTCATCTCTCTCTCCGGGGATGCATGTGTGCTGGGGGCGGGCGGAACCGCCAGATGCCAGCCACGTGTAGGAGAGCCCGCGCATGCGCCCTTTGCCGCTCGCCCGTGCGCTGACCTCCCCACCCAGCCTCCCCTCCCCGAGTCCTCGTCACCCTCTCCCCCCCTGTCCCCTCTCCCCCCCCCCCAAGCTCACCCGTGACGGCCGCGTGGTGGTCTTCCACGATGCCACCCTGGGCCGGCTGGCAGCGCCCGGGACCCACCCCGCCCCTCGGGCCCCGGCCCCTGGTGCCCCAACCCCGGCACCTCCTCGCCCTCTCAGGCACCTCCCCTCGCCCGTGGCAGCGCCCGGCGGCCCCCCCTCAGGGGCCTCGCTCTCGCCGCCGTCTCCCCCGCCCGCTCCGTTTTCCCCTCCGCCTCAACGCCCAGCAGCCTCCCCTCCCTCCTCCTCCCCGGCCTCCTCCTCCCCGCACCCCCCGCCCGGCACCCCCCTCTCGGGGCTGCGCATCGCCGATCTGGACTGGAACCAGCTCCCGCGCCTGCGCCCCCCGCCGCCGGGCAGCAGCCCCTACAGGCGACCGGGCGGGGGCAAGGACGGCGGAGGCAAGGGCGGCGGAGGCGGAAACAAGGGCGGCGGAGGCGGAAACAAGGGCGGCGGAGGCGTATGCCCCAATAGTGACGTCCGCAAGTGCGAGAACCAGTTGGGGCCGCGGGGTGCGAGAAGTGACGTCCGCAAGTGCGAGAACCAGGTGGGGGAGGGTGGGGGGCGTGACAGAGCCGGATGGAAGGTGGGGCGTAATTCTCGGCACGGGAGGAAGGAAGCGACGGGGACTCGACAATCGAGGATGGGGCGAGATTGGATGGAGGTCCGCAGTCCGCCTCCTGCAAGCTGGCCACCTCACATGTCCAAACCCCCGCGCCCCCCCCCCCACACCACCACCACGCAGGCCCCCACCCCAACCCCCAACCCGCCCCCACGACCCACCACCGCTTCGCTGGAGCTTGCCCCCGTGGCTCCAACGGGGCAGCGCAGCAGCAGTGGGCACCGCAGCGGCCCCCACCCGCCCAGCCCTCCCAGTAGCCACGCCCTCTGCGGCACCGCCACCGCCCCAGGCCCTGGCCCCTCCCGCACCCCTGACAGCGGCAGCGGCAGCGGCAGCGGAGGCGGCAGTGGAGGCGGCAGCAGTGACGTCAGCAGCTGCGGCGGCGGCAGTGGCTACGGTGACGGAGGCGGCAGCAGCCCCGTCGGCGGCAGCAGCGGCAGCGGCAGCGGAGGCGACGGCAGCAGCGGGGCTTGGGGCAGCGCGGGCGGCGACGGCGCATCCCGCCTGACCGCTGGCTTCTTCCGCGTCGCCTCCAACGCCGCCGCCGCGCCCTTCTCCCGCCCGCCTTCTTTCCTCTGCCTATCGCCCTCGACCCATCCCCTCGACCCCCCATCCGCCTCCCCAAACGCCCTCGCCGCTGCCTCCTGCTCCTTGCCCTCTCTGCCCTTCCCTTTGGCCGCTGACGGGTGTCCGGCGAGGTGGCGGGGGGAGGAGGGCAGCGAGGGACCGGCACCAGGGGAGGTCAAAGGGGAGCGCGAGGGCAACGAGGGGCAGGGGCAGGGGCTGGATGGGGCCGCTGCTGCCGACGAGTACGACCGCATCCCGCTGCTGGAGGAGGTCTTCGACGCCTTCCCCCACGTGCCGGTGCAGGTGGGCCGGGGCGGGGGGGGGGGGGTGCTGAGTCAAAGCCTTCCCCGCCCCTGGCCTGCGCTTGCGTGTGTCTCCGGCCTACTGGTTTCATCCGGTTTATAGACAGGCGAATTCGAGGTTGCTCCCATGCCCCTGCGCGGCGCTCAGCTCAGCGACCTTGGCCACCCCTCCCCTTTAACCGCCCTCCTTTCCCCCCCCCCTCCCTCTCCCCCCCCTGTCAGGTCGACATCAAGATCCACGATCCCGCCCTGGTGGCGGCGGTGGCCGCCCTCGCCGCCGCCCGCCCCGGCCACCCCCACCGCCTGCTGTTGGGCTCCTTCCGGGCGGCCACGACCGCGGCCTGCGCGGCGGCGGCGCCGGGGGTGCCGCTCTTCGCCAGCATGCAGAGGGCGCTGGTGGTGCTGGTGAGCATAGGGGGGGGGCGGGGAGGAGGGATGGCGGGGAGAGGGATGGAAAGGGGAGAGGCGTAGGAAGGTTGTGACTGGGCCGTAGTGTCTCCAACGCCCGACCTCTTGTTGAAGAAGGGAGGCGAGGCCACGGGGGCTCAAAAGGTGCCCGCCTTTCTCCACTCCCCCATCTCCCTCCCCCCCCCATCCCCCAAGGCCTGCCACCGGCTGGGCCTGCTCCCCCGGCTGCACCTGTATGAGTCAGCCCTGGTGCTGCCCTGGCGCCTGCACCTGGGGCAGATCGCCCTGCGCGTACGGCTGCCCACGTGGCCCCCCCTGCGCCTGCCCACGTGGCTACACACGTCCATGTGCCGGCGCCTCCTGTGGCGGCGGGAGCCACGCGACGGGACTCGGCGGGCGGGGCGCGAGGCTGGGGCCGAGGCTGAGGCCGAGGCAGGCGCAGAGGGGCAGGGGCAGGCGGCTGGTGGGGGGCCGCTGGGTGTGGGGTCGGGGCATGGCGAGGGGGCCGTGGACGTGGAGGCCGGCGGGGGTTTGGGAGCCCCGCGTAACCCGCCCTCGCCCCCTGGCCAAGACCGCCCTGTTGGGACCCGGCTGGTGGAACTGCGCCTGCGCGCCGCCTACTACCTCACCCCCCACGCCCCGGCCTTCCGCGCGCTCAACGCCCGGGGGGTGGCGGTGGTGCTGTTCGGGGGGCTCAACAGCCCCGACAGGTTCGAGGCGTGCAGGTGCGTGTGTGAAGGGCTGCTCGCATGAGCCTGGGTGTCTCAGGCGCGGAAGTTAGCCGGCCGGCCTTAGATACGGAACCGAAAGCCCGAGGAAACCGAAGCCCGACCCATCCCGCCCATCCCGAACCCGTTACGTTTGTGTCGCCGCTGGAGCCGCGTCGGAGCCGTAGTTTGTAGCTGGTAATAGTGAGGTAGACTAGAGCTGGTGCGTGTGTGTGTGGGGGGGGGCACGGCAAGCTGAAAGCGTGCATGGATCATGGAACCTGAATCATGGGTTCAGGGTTATGGGTTATGGATGGGAGGGTGGGGCTGGGGAGGGCTCAACTGCGCCGAGGGGTTCGAGGCGTGCGTGCAGGTGGGGGCCGAGGGGGCGGTGGGGGGGGGTGGCGGGGTTCGGAGGGAGGTGCAGCTGGGGCTTGGCAGCGGGGGGGGGGGGGGGGGGGGCCGAGGCAGGCAGTGCCCCTCCTCCACCCACCCTTTCTAACCACCTCCCTGAGTCAGGGCCTGAGCAGGGCTTCATCCCACCATCTCTTCATGCTGCCCCTCTCGTCCCCCCACCCCAGGCTCGCGGGCGCCAACGCCATCGCCACCGATGCCCCCTCCCGCCTGGTGGCATACGTGGGGGGCACAGGGGGGCCCACAGGGGCGGGCGCAGGGGCGGGCAGGCCCCTGGCGCCGCCGCCGGGGCTGGCGCGGGGCCTGCCAGGGCCCTGAACCCGGTGCGTGGTGAGGGCTGCTCGTGTAAGCCACGGAGACGGCAGCTCGGCAGAAAGCCGAGTACGCTTAGCTCGGCCCTGTGTTAGTAGCAAGAAAGAAGCGGGCTGGTCCTTGATGCCAGACATACTGGTGGTCGAAGCTGGCTCGTGTGAAGGGCCGCTCGCGTGAGCCGGGGAAGCGTAGGCGCGGTGGGTAGCGGCCGGTCCGGCCGGCCAGCTCGGCGTGTGTGTGGTGCGCGCCGGGTTCCAGGTTCCAGGTTCCAAGCTTCCAGGGGCCCAGGATCCCAGGATCCAGGATGCAGGGGCCCAGGTTTCAGGGGCCCAGGATCCCAGGATCCAGGATGCAGGGGCCCAGGGTAGCGGTAGCGGAACAGGGCACAGCGACAGTGAGCTCTGTTGGGCACGTGGCGGGCTGGGATGAAGAGGAGCGGCCCCATGGCTGCATGCTCGTGTGGGAGTGTGATCCTCACAACCAAATGAGTGATCCTATCTTGTAAGCCCGCCAGCTGCATGCAGCCCCGACGCTTGGTCAGCATCGAAGGATCCAATCAGAGGCGTGCCCTCCCTGCCACCTGCCCCGCCTGCACCTTCGCCCAAGTAGGCCCTGCCAGTTCGAGGTAGTGGATGCCAAATGGAAGGCCACAAGATCCGTCCGGTCTGGTCCCTGTCATGAGGAAGACAGACACCATTGTCAGGATTCAAGGGTCAGGATCCAAGGGTCCACCTAGTGGCGTGCATGGCAGTGCAGGCAAGCAGGGAGGAGCAGAAGGGACAAGGACTGCCCGCACTCAGCGTGTGGCGAGTGTGGTTTGTGCGGTCTCCGCCCCCACGGTGGCAGGGGGAGGGGGAGGGTATGAAGGCGGAGTGAGGAGCAGAGGCGAGTGGCTGGGCTAGGGGCTGCTCGGGTAGCCGAGGAAGCATGGGAAGCCGGCCGGCCCTACAGCAGGGCTTGGAACCCAATCAGCCTGCTCCGTCGTCTGGAGACTTTGTGGTTGTTGTTGTTGTTGTTGTTTCACGGAAAGGGCATTTGCCGTGAACTCCCATACGGGCCGTGGGCCAAAGGGATGTGTGTCCAGTGAGCCGTTGTGTGGCCTTTGTTGCATCTCCGGCCCCCTGGACTAGTGGCCGGGCCGGACCAGGTTGTGGCCTGCACCCCCTGCGGTGGAAGACCGCGGGGCGTGCTGTGCTCGGGGGACGGATGATGGAGATGGGTCAAGGAGAGGCAGAGGAGGAAGGGGGGCGTCAGGCAGGGGCGACATTGGAGGACGGAGGATGAGCTTACGGTCCTGAAGCTGCGGCTCCTGCCGTCCACCCAGGCCTCGACAAGGGTGGCTGCCCGAAGGCAGGAAAAGGGCTGCGCCCCGTGGTCCCCCCCAGGGGGCCCAATGTTCGAGTCTGGCTCCGTGCAGCCCTCAACCCCTCTCCTCAACAGGGGCGTATTGGAGGAAGTAGGATGACAGCCTCTGCCCGCTGGGGCGGACGCTGCAGTACCTGCTGTTCAACCATCCAGCTCCATTGCGCTTTGCTTTTAACCATCCAGCTGAACGTGACGGCGCCCGGCCACCTAGGCCCCCAGCTTTCGGCCGGGGCCGTCAAGTCCAGTCATTTCGGTCACGAACCCCGAAACCCGCACGTACACGCCGAACGTACACATGGACATGGGCGTCTGCTTGTGAAGTTTTAAGGTGCTCTTGCGCGCGCTCTTGCGCTGCCCCGGGACTTGGAAACTCACCACACATGTGAGCATGTCGCATGGGCCACTCGCTCGAAACCCTGAGTCGCCCCTACGACAGCGCGACAGGACAAGCGACGGCACATGCTTTTCTACCGCGCGGGACGCAACGGGTGTGGTGGCTGGGCTGGGTACCCAGCTCTGGAATGCGGACATCAGGACAAGAAGAGTGGGAGGACGTAGACGCCGCGGGTCACACGCGTGAGGGCCGCAGCCCTTCTGCTATGGGCTTCAGGACCATTTGTGCAAGGAAGTGGGAAGTGGTTCGGACGTCGCGCACCCGTGTCCCGGTTGGGCACCCCGATGCTCGCTGACCAAAGCTAAGGGCCGCGCGACCGTGCCGTCACACGCACATATTCCCCACTTCCTCACAAAACACACACCACAAGCCCTTCGACCGCACCCTTACTTGTCGGCCGCGGGCTTCCCCTCACCTCAGTTCGCATCCCAACGCAGCTCGGCGCAGCAAGCGGCCCGCGAGGAGTGCCTCCCGCACCGCTATCCCCTGGTAAGAATACGCGAGCGGCGCGCGACCTGTGCTGGGCCCGTCGACGGGCGCGGGCTTTCATGGACTCGCCTATAGGATGCTTTCGCGTGGCTGCAGCGCTTTCCCATCGCCGCCCCGGACGCTGAAAATATTCGCGAGGCTTCCTAGGTGTCTCCTGTGCACTTCGTGGGCCGGCTAGCGTAGGTGTGGGTTAGCCCAACTCCGCGGGATGCTAACTCGCGGGTCTAGCTTCCTGCAACCCTCGACTCGAGGCACGCTAACATGCAAAACCTATCTTTTAGCGGGGCCCGGGGGCGACGCACGGCGTGGGGGGGTCGCAAGCCGGGCCTGTGCGCGCGCGGGTCGTCGCGGGTCGGAGCGCCTGCACTTGCAGCCGCGCACGCGCCTCGCCCTCTGGGTCCCCCTCGACTCTGAACCACCTGGGTCATGCATTCTAAGCCCATGCGCGCCGGCATTGCACCTGTCGCTCGCAGGCCTTGCTGACCGGCAACCAAGTGCGCGCTGAGCACAAAGAGCAGCATAAAGAGCAAAATGGCCCCGGCTCCTGCCTTTGAGTCGAGCTCTGTGCTCTCTGCCTTCTTCTCGGCAAGCGCAGCGCCGCTTGTGGAGCGCGTATGCAACGGGGCAAATTCGTGGGCGGCTGGATGCTCCACCAAGCCCGTGTGCGCCCAGCGTAGCGCGTCCTTCCTGGACGCCGAGGACTGCCTCACGTGCAGCTCTCGCGCGTGCTTCCTCATCCCGGAGGACAGCTACCTGCCGGGGCAGGAAAACGTACAAGCCGCTACTGCCTGTCCCCACCAGCGCGCGGCCTCGTGCCCCTGCGCTCTCAGCAACGGCCTCGCCGCAACGCAGCCCCTCCTCGGCGCGCTGCCCGAGCCCCTCGCGCCCGCGTGTCCCGCCTTCACGGTGCTCTCGGGCGAGGACGAGTTCGTCGCGGCCAGCGTGTGCTTCGAGAAGGCCGTGCAGGCCCTCGAGATGGTCGACCTCCCCGCGCCCCAGCCCGCGCCCCCCCGCCGCTCGGATATTTCGGGCGGCGGCTGCTGCGCGGCCGGGGCGGCGTCCGTGGCCGGCTCGACGTGCCCCAGCCCGCTCGAGCAGCCCTCGGCGCCCGCACGGTGCGGCAGCCCGCTCGAGCCCTCCCCGGCCGCCAGCGGTAACGCCAGCGACCAGGGCTCTGGCGACGCGGCGGCTGACTCGGACCCGGCCTCCGCCTCGGACGGCACCAGCGCTCGCGCAGGCGCGGGTGCGGTCGACTCGGCGGCGGTGCTGGCGGGGCAGGCCTGGGCCTACGCGGCCGCTGTGCAGGCGGCGGAGCAGGCGCAGGCCGAGGAGGGCGCTGCAGAGGTGGCTGAGGCAGCCCCCGCGGCCCCCGCCCCCCGCGCTTTCCACCACAAGACGGGCGGCCCCTGCGACCACTGCGGCGCCACCGGTGAGACTCGCCGCGGGCTTGGCCTGGCCTGGGGTCACTCGCCTGAACTGGTGGCCTCCAAAGCGCGCACTCATGGCCTGCTGCATGCTCCACCTCTAGAAACATGTGCCCATGCCAACTGCCCTTGGGCTATACTGTCGTGTGCCGACCCAATTCATGACCATGGTGTGCTCGCGCTCCATCGCCTGGCTGTAGTGCGAGGTAGTGCCTGGCCACAGCCGACTTCCCTCCTCACCCCCTCCCCTGCCTCGCCGCTGCTTCGTGCCCCGCAGAGTCGCCCCAGTGGCGCCGCGGCCCCGCGCACCGCCCCACGCTCTGCAACGCCTGCGGCACCCGCTTCCGCCGCACCGGCCAGCTCAACCCGGCCAACATGGCGCCCGGCCCCCGCACCGCCGCGCCGCCGCCGCCCCCGGTGCTCCTGGGCAAGCGTGTCTCAAAGCCCACGGCCGCCGCCGCCAAGCGCGGCCGCGGCTACTACTGAGCTGCAGCAGCGCCCGTTCTCAGCCATCTGGGTCGATGTGGGTCGACCTGGGTTGATGTGGGTCGGGCCGCCCCGGCCCGGCCTGTGTGAGCCACGATGGTCTTGAGTCCCATGCTTTCTCGGGCGCTTCTGGCTGCGTCTCGTGGCGGCTGGTGCGGCCGTCGCGAGGCGCCCCGGACCGATATCGGACGCGCACGCTCTGTGGAGCGGCGCCCTTTGTCGGCGCCACTTGAGGTGTGGGCCCCGGCCTGGCCTTGGTCCTGGCCTCCTGGGCCGTGGCCTCTGCTGGGGCCCGCACCTCTTCTCGCGTCGCGTGTTGTGCGGAAGGCACTGATAGCGCGGAGCATTTCTGCCGCATAGGGGCTGCGGCAGGGTGCACGCGTGGTGGGGGGTCGTGGGGTTGTCTCGAAGCTCAGGAACAAATTTTGTTGCTCCATACTTGGGCGGCCGGATAACAGTGTTTCTCGTGTGCGAGTGTGCGTTGCGGTAGGTTCGTCCGGGTTATTCCGCGGTTGCTGATGCGATCTAGACATCAGCCAGCGATTGTAGCTGCAGGGGACCACACCACGCCGTGTGTGAGTGATGCAAACTGTTGCGGGGAGTTCGCTCGCCCGCCTAGGTCCCACATTGTTCCCATGCGAAGTTCACGAAAACCACAAAAAGCAAAAATATCTGTCTGGTGTTGCCCGTGTGTGCACGTGACGGGTGTCGGGCCGACCGCCGTAAATACCGAGTCCGACTGCTGCCTAGGCGCAGCTTCCATTGAGTGTGCAGTTTGGCCTGAGAGGGCCTTGGCGGGAGCACACGTCCGTAGGCGTGTGCCCCTTGCCCGTTGTTCCGCAGGTTGGATGCGTGATGCTGCTTGACTTACATGTCGGTTGACCGCACACATCTACGGTTGACCGCAGCCGCACTGGGCTGTCCAGTGGTGGCTGCCAGTGGGTGACCCTCAAGGGACCGTGCCCAAGACTTGTATCGTGTCTGTTGTGTTGCGCGCCTGGCGCCCTAGGCGGGGGGCCTCGACCCCACGCCCTGCGGGCTCCAGGCGCATGTGTGCAGGTGGGCGGGCTGCTAGCGCGGCGGTGGTTGCCCGCGGCTAGCCCATGTGGGCTCGTGTGATGCGTCATGTGCCATTCGTTATACCGGACTTGGCCTGGATCGTCGGGGGCGGGGACTGGGCCTCGCTGGTGGCCGTGTGGTGATACGGGTACCGGTAGGTAGAGGCTCCCGCGGAGGCGCTCGCCCGTTTTGGTACGGCGGCGGCGCTCGTCGGATCGAAGGGATGTCGGGCATCGTGCATGCACATCAGGCGGGGGCGTCGAATACGTTTAGTGTCGGGTTGGTGTGGTGTATCAGGGCTTGTGTCGAGGGGCCCGGGCTTGCATGCCCTGCCTCGGGGTAACAAAATCGGACTGTCCGGGGCTGCGGGCTTATTGTGCTCGCGCACCGTGGCGCTGTCCCCCGGTCGCCGTGTTTCCGTCGCCGGACATTCATGCTCCATGCTTTTGGGGTGCTATTGCCGCTAAGTGTTTGCGGTGCTGGCTGTGTGGGGTCGCTCGGATCGCGTGGGCGCCCGATGGACGACAGAGGGCTGTGTAGGGGGCGGTGGAGATGGGGAGCGGAGGTGGTGCCGTTGAGAGCTGTGGAGGGAGCGGTGTGTTGTGTGCGGGTCAGGTGGCTGCAGGCGTGCTCGCGGAGGCAGCGCCGCTTCGGAGAGCGGCGTGCGCCGACGCGGCCGTCTGCACAGCCCCCGGCTGGTGCCGTGGCGTCAGGGGAGGTGTGATGAGGGCTGCAGGATGGCAAGGGAGCATGTGGCGGCTGCGCGTGAGTGCGGTCGGATGTTAAGAACGTGATACTAAACCCAGCGTGCCCCTGAGCTCGACCGTCTCTCCAGGCCGTGGGTCCGCCCGGGACGCAGCAAGTCGCGTAACGCACAGTGACAAGCGGTCCCGCCTTTGTCCCGCTAGCCGGGGCAGGAGGCGCCGGGGCCCCTCCCCAGCGACACCAGCGGAGGGCGGTCCTTTCCCCCCAGTCCCAGCGACGCTCGCCTCACACTCCCGAAAGTCCATGGCCGGCACCACCCCCGGCTCCAGCTGCGCCTGGGCGGCCCCAAGGCCGAGGATGGCCTACGTCCCGGCCAGCTGCAGGTGGGCCCCCCCTCCTTTGCAGCCACGACCATCCTCAACCCGCCGCGTCGTCGGCACAACTGCAGCATGCACGGACGGGCGCTGTACGGGCGTGCGGGGCCCCTTTTTACGCACGCGCTGCTCCCACGTCAGATCCTGCGTGAGGGTTTGTTAGCTAAATACTCTAGGGCTCCAGAAGGGGCTGCTCCACACGTTTCGGACTTTATCGAGTCGCTGCTTGCACGCTCGCCATGGCTCAAATGATCAACCGCGTTGCGAGCCAGAGGGCTGCTGTTGCCAAGGCTTCACCTGCTCCTCGGCCAGCGCTATGCCCGGCGCGCGTGGGCCGGGTGGTCGTGCGCTCAAGCGATGCCGCGGCTGAGCTGGAGAAGTTCGCTGCGGGCGTGCGCACGACGCTGAAGGACAATGATCAATCCGTAGTGGTGACGCCGCTGGTGCGTTGACCCGTATGGGCGCTGCGCGGGGCGCAAGCATGCCGAACTCAGCGGGTAACGTCGCGCTGCTGACGACTGGCGCTCGCTAAACGGCAGCATGCGTGCATGCAGGCCGCCAAGAGCATCGACGGGTCGCCCACCGCTTCGGTGGACGGTGAGCATGCGTGCGAGACCCTACTTAACGCCTACGCGCAAGCGCGGTTCCGGGGCGCGCGGCACTATCTTCGTATACTACATTCCATCGTCAGCGCGCCATCGTTTCGGGGCGTTTCAGCACCGCGGGCGCGCGGGTCTCCCAGACTTCGGCCTCGCCCCCCCCCGCTCTCTCAGCCCGCTCCTCTCCCGCGCCTGCTGCATGCACCCCCATGCCCCTGCAGTCTGCGCTTTCGCGCAGCACACACACACCACCCCTTCCCAATCACGAGCGCCCTCCTCCCCGTCTTCCCCTCCACCCTGCTCCCGCTCAGCTGCTCTTTCCCTCCCCCCCTACCCCCCCCCCAAACACCCTCCCGCAGGCGGCCTGCTTGAGCTGAACAAGGACACCTTCTGGCCGTACCTCAAGATGCAGGGCGACACCCTGGTGGTGGTTGACTTCTACACCGACTGGTGAGGGGGGGGGGTAGGTCCTGTCAGGGGTGCCAGGGGTTGGGGGGGGAGGAGGCAAGGGGGGAAGGAGGTTTTGGGAGTACCTGAGCATTGACTGAAGGAGGGCACGGGGGCGTCAAGCGGTAGGACCGTACTCGCCGTCGCCAGGTGCCGTTGATTGTGCGGGGGCAGCAGGGGTATCGGGGGCGGAAGCGCTGTACGGACCGGAGGACTCCCTGCAGGCGGAAGCCGCTCCCGCCTGCAACCCCAGCTACCCCGCCCTTGGGCCAGGAGGGTACCTGCGAAGCTGCCCGCGCCGCCCCCAACGTCCCGCCCCGTCCCGCCCCCCTCCCCCCGCTCCTCTTCCCCCTCCCCCCCCAGGTGCGGCCCCTGCAAGCTCATGTACCCCCAGCTGGTGGCGCTCAGCCAGGAGCGCACGGACGTGCGGTTCGTCAAGGTGGGGGCGGGGAGGGGGGGTTGAGGGAGTGAAGGGTTGAGGGAGTGAAGGGTTGAGGGAGTGAAGGGTTGAGGGAGTGAAGGGTGGTACGGGTTTCACAAACAGTGGGGGACTAGTCGAGGGGAGGGGAGGGGAGCGGAGCGCACAGACGTGCGGTTCGTCAAGGTGGGGGCAAGGGGGGGGGAAGAGAAGAGGGGTCAGGGGTGGGGAGGGCTGAGGAGGCTGAGGCGGGTGGAGGGGCAAGGCGCGCGGTTGGGGTGTGTGAGTGAGGGCAAGGAGGTGGGGGCATGTGGGCTGCAAGGGGCGGGGATGGGCCGTGGGGTGGTTGAGGGGATGGGAGGGGAGCGCACGGACGTGGAGGTGGGGTCAGGGGGTCGGGGGGTTGAGGGGGTCATGCTTCGACGGGTTGGAGAGCGAAGGGAGAGACTGAGGGAGCAGCAGGCAGTGAGCCCGATGCGCACCGAGGCCCGGCGCGAGAGGGGGTGGGGGGAGGAGAGGGACGAGTGGGTGAGGAGGGGGGAGGCGGGAAAGAGGGGGAGGGGAGGGAGGGACCGGGCTTGAGCCCGTTGCCGTACGCTTCCTGGTGATGAGGGTGGGGTGGAGACTGTGAGGGAGGGCGGGGAGAGGGGGGAGGGGGCTGTGGAGGCGGAGGGAGAAGAGGTTTCCTCGCTTGTCTGGTGTGTCGGTCTTGAAGGGTCGGCAGGGTCGGCAGGGTTGCAGGGAGGGAGGGGCGAGGGCCTGGCGGGGTCTTGGGCGGCCGCGGGACATGCAGGTGGGCGTAGGCACGCAGGGGGAAACGGAGAGGACGGACGCAGGGGGGATGGGTTGAGGGCAACGCGGGGTGGTGCGTGAGGCCCAACAGGGGATTGCGGGGGGCGCGGCGTTACCGGTACGGAGCAAGACGGGCCGAGAGGGTTCCTGTCAGGACCGCCGAGGATGGTGGGTTTTGTGGGTGGGGGAAGCCGGCAGGCCTGCCAGCTACCAAGAGGCAACTCGTGCGAAACCCCACTCCCACACGCCACAACACGTGCCCTCACCCCTCGACCCCGCCCCTTGCCCCCCCCCATTCCCCCCCAGCTCAACTGCAACAAGACCAACAAGGAGCTGGGCATGCAGCTGCAGATCCGCGTGGCGCCCACCTTCCACGTGAGATCCGGATCGGAATCGGGATCCGGGCAGGCAGAGAGAAGCTGGGAAAGGGCTTGCAGGGTCGGCCAGGACCGGGGGCGACGGGAAGAGGGGCGGAGACGGAAGGTAGGAGAAGTGTTGAAGGGGTCGAGCTCACACCTTGAGGGCTTAGAGCTTACCCCCCACGCTCTGTCTCCTCAAGCTCAAACCTAAGCTCAAACCCCTCCCTCCCAACCCCAGCTCTACCGCAACGGCGTCAAGGTGGCGGACATGACCGGCGCCAAGATGGACAAGCTGCTGGATCTCATCAACACGCACTCGCCCAAGAAGTAGATCCGACCGGTCAAACCTGGTCAAAGCAGCAGCAGCTGTCGGGACGCGGAACGCGACGAGGGCAGCTGCCGGAAGCTGGCGGGGAGCTGTGGACTGGAGGGCGGGCGCTGGCGCCCGGGGACGAGGGCTGCAGCCCAGGCTATGCTTGGCAGCTGCCGGTAGCTGCCTGTTGCCGGGGGGCGCGGGACCCGAATCAGGCTGCCTCGGCTGCCTGGGAAGGGCGGAGGCGGGGCCTGCGCGGAGGGGGCTGCGGAAGGCAGAGGCATCGGCGGCAGGCCCCCGAGGGCCCCTGGCGCCTGCTGCTACCAGCCGGAGCCGGAGCCGCAACCCCGCGCCTCCCCCTAGTCACGGACGGGGCGATTGGTGGACGGCTTATCGGAACTGCGTGTGTGAGGCGGGGAGTCGTGAGCAGCGGGCGCATGGGCCTGGGCTGCGATGTGAGTGGTGGCTGCAGGCAGGCGGCGGGCAGGCGGTGCGGGCGGCCGTGCACTCGTGTTCTCATTACAATAAGTGGGGCTTGGGGCGAACCGAACTGAACTCCATTCCCGTGAATAAGCGTGTGGTGTGGCGTTATGGTGAGTGATGGATGCATTCGTGCGCGCTGGCGGCTGCCGGTGCGGACCGGTGCGGTGGCTTCTATTCGGGGCGGCGAGGTAGGGCAGGGATCGGGTCTCTCGCCCTGAGTCCCTGCGTTGCGCTCTGCTCCGTTCGCTTCGGCGGCCGCCGGACTGAGAGCCTGGCGTGCTTGGCGGCTTCGCCGCCCCGTGGTATCCCTTTGGGCGCTGGGGTTGGTTGAAACGGGTTGCGTGCCATTTGCGAAGTCGTTGTGTTGCATGAGAAGAGACAATGCGGGTGTGGGTTGCGGGAAGGGCGCGTTGGTGGTGGCGCACCGTACGCTGGGGGCCGGACCGCTGGGAGCTCGGGTGCTCGGGAGGCGGTGGCGGACCGCAGGCGGTGGAAGCTGAAGAGCCGGACGGAGGCGGTCTGTGGCTTGAGACCGGCGCACGATCGGCGGGGGCACCATGTATGTAACTCTACAGGGACTACTGCTGACGAAGCTCCGACTCTCAGCCGTGACGCTTGGTCTTCACCGCCCCGGGAGGAGCAGCCTGGGCATCCGAACACCCTGGAAGGGCCCTGCAGTTAAGGACCTCCCAGGCTGTTGAAGAGTCGGTGCTCGGCAGACTGCGGGTGGGGGGCAAGTCAGGCGAGTCCTAGGGCCGCCATGCGCTGTCAGCCAGCTGTGGCCTGCGCTGCGCCTCGCCGCTGGGGCCACGCCCATGGCGGTGAATCGGTGATGGTGGCGGTGCGGCTGCGCCCGTGCATCTCGTCCGCGGCGTCGCCCCTCACCGCATCCAGCGCCGGTGTGCCCGATGGCACCCTGGGGTGGCACCGCCCAATACCAAGATGTGTAGGTGTCGTACTATCAACGGCGACACAAGGGCCCTGGTCAACGGGGACGAGCGCGGGCTGGGTGTCGGGTGCAACTTCGTTCGGGAGGACTGGCCGGCAGCCCGGCACCCGGCCCCGCCGTGTGAGCACCGCCGCTACCGTGGTGTGGGCTGCCTGCTGCCTGCTGTCAGTTGGCACCAATGCTGCTGCGTCCCGCTGCTGCGTGGGCGCGGATGCGGCCAAGGATGCGGCAGGCGGGTGCGTGCCCAAGGGTCTGGACCGGAGAGCGGGCGGGGGCACAGGCTGATGGGGAGGAGCGCGGACGCCTTGGCAGAGCTGGCACGGAGCCGCCACGAGACACCGGCCTTACCGGTATCACCTTACAACCGTCGTGTGCCGCTGTTTCTGCTCCAGGCCCCAATGTACCGTACGGACAGGTACGGCAGTACCTACCAGCACTGCGCCCACCACGCCCTGGGAACGCCTCTACTTGCCTAGCCCGTCACACGCTGATGTATGGTGGGGAGTGCTCTTAGCAACCACTTTCCCCCGCGGCTTGAGAGAGGTACTCGGTCACCAATCAATCCTCCCGCGGCGGGTCCTCCAGTAGGATAAAGAGCGCCCAACCGGTAACGGTTGGCGCCTGCTTGATCTTCAAGTTCCGCCCCACGGACAGATAGCTGTTGTAGCACGTCTTGATTGCAACCTTAAAGCCCCCGCCGTCCTCGTCCTCGTCCTCCACCTGGATGAGCTCGAACTTCTCATTGACTCCGCACTGCGGGGCGGGGGGCGGACGGCGGACGGCGGTGGAACTATGAAGCCACTTGGGTAGCGGGCCAGGGGAGGGACATGCGGGCAACGCAGGTGTGGCAGGTGTTCTTGCTTGCCTCTGGGGCCCTCGCTGGCATTCCCGTGCCGCCTTAGCTGATCTAGGAGAGGACAACACAGAGGGCGGCGGTGGCGGGAAGGGCCCGTGCGTACATACATCCTGTATGTACAACACCCCTCGCTTGGCGCCGCCATGACAACGGGTCAGCGCTCAACGGGGTTCCGGGGCTTCCGCCCCCCCCTCCCCCCACGGTGCCCAACTCACCTCGGTTGCAAAGGAGAAATCGCCGTACGGCTCTGCCGACAGGTGCTTGCCATTATGGGCCTTGATCGCTGTACGCACGATGTTCCTGCCCTTTTTATCCTTCTCGTTGTAGTGGTCGAGAGTAAACAGCTCAGTGAACTTGACCCATGGAGAGGCCAGCAGAGTGCCCTGGTGCGTCCTCCCGAGCTGCTGCCCGCCGTTCCCGATGCGAGGGGGCACCTCCAGCTCGGTGGCTGCGGACAGCTTGAAGCCGTTGTGACCTTGGAAGGCCACCGGAGGCATGGTTGGAGAAAGGGCGGACGTGCGGCGAACGCAGGCAGGCCCCACGGGTTGGGGAAGTGCGCTGGGAGGAGGGGGGGGGCGAGGGAGGAGCAAGGGACGGAAGTCGGCGGGGCACCTGCACCCTTGCAGGGCCCGGCCGGGCCCCATCGCGAGCAGCAGCTGAATGATCTGGCTTTCTTCACAAGCGAAGCGATATGTCGGTAACGTGGCAATGCGCGTGAGGTCTCCAGACCGGGGAGCCTCAAGGACCCCATCGGGTCCTGAACGAGTTCTGCGAGATGCAGCTTTTGACCGCCTTGCTCCTCTTACCGCAGGTATCGTGACGCTATGTCACTCGAAGTCGTATAAAGCTCCGCGTTGCTGCTCGGGCTAACGTTGTGTTGTCGGGATGTGTGCGCGACGACCTGTTTGAAGGGCCGGCTTTCAATACTTGGGCGCTGCTTGGGCTGGGCGCATAGTGGGCCGCGACCAATGCATGCACGGCCCCCATCGCCCGGCCCGGCCCGAGAGGGCCCAAGAGGGCCCGAGAGGGCCCGAGGAGGACAGCATTCTGCATTCCGCACCAGGCCGAAATACAAGATGCTGTGCACCAGGCCGAAATACAAGATGCTGTGCACCAGGCGAAAACATGCCCCCGCCCCTCTTGTCCAGGAGAATTCCGCCGCCGGGCCCCCCCTTCAGGTGAGGCCAAGGTGGAGGAGATCAGGGTGCAGCAGGCCCCACCTACTGCCCAGAAGGCGTGGGCGAAGGAGTGAACGGCAGCTGATGGCCCTCCCCCCCAGACCGAATGCGGCAGCACTGCAGGGGCCTCCCGCTTGCTTCCGGCCCCCCCGGTGGGCCTGGCAGATAGGGTGCATGCGGTTGGGAGCTTGAATGGAGGCACCTGCTGACCCTGTCATGCTGGGTGCTTTGAAGACGCGCGGGACGACGGAGGCCTTGGGCATGGGTCTATCTCCTCATGTGAAAGGTCACGGGTTAGAATAGTCAGTCCCCAGCACTGG
The DNA here is from genome assembly GCA_016858145.1 of Edaphochlamys debaryana. Taxonomy (NCBI): domain Eukaryota; kingdom Viridiplantae; phylum Chlorophyta; class Chlorophyceae; order Chlamydomonadales; genus Edaphochlamys; species Edaphochlamys debaryana. Next base: position 275,174 of record JAEHOE010000021.1, on the reverse strand, counting down.
CCGCCCTGCACAGCGCCTAGTTGCAGAGATTGTCCGTACACCCTCTTGACATCCCCAGCACGGCAGCACCCCCTCCGTCCCCCCTCCAGGCTAGGATCCATGGGAATGCGGAAAGCATCTCGTCCTCCCCGGCCCCCTGGAGCAAAACGTTCGGCAAGCGGTTGGCGCGCCTAGGCATCAACACCAGAACACCAGCATGATACGGTCCAACTTGTACACAGGCCACCGTAGCCCACCAAAACTCCAGACAAGTTTCACACCGCACGTCACCACTGCAGACACCTTTGGTTCGCCTCAGTTCCCTGACGTCCAGTCGAAATCAGGGGCGACATACCAAGCATGCATGCAATGCAAGGCCCGTAAGCCCGGCACGTTCCACACTGGCAAGCCCCTCACACCTGCGCCTTCTCGCGGTTGGGCTCCCACACCTTGACTATCTTATCAGCGGCACAGCTGGCCAGGCGCTGGCCGTCAGGGCTGAAGCACACCCCCATCACAAAGTGCGTGTGTCCCTCCAGTGTCGCAACACAGCTCTTGCTGTCTGCGTCCCACAGCCGCACGGTGAGGTCGTCGCCGCAGCTCGCCAGCCGCGCGCCATCGGGGCTGAAACACACACCATTGACGTTGTCCGTGTGCCCCTCCAGCGTCGCCATGCAGGCGCCGCCGCCGCCCACTTCCCAAAGCTTGAGCACCTTGTCCCAGCCACAGCTGACCAGCCGCGTGCCGTCCGGGCTGAAGGCCACGCCCGTTGTGGGCGCCGTGTGGCCCTCGAGCAAGGCCCTGCACTCCTGGGTCGATACGTCCCAGACCCGCACCGTCGTGTCGTGGCTGCAGCTCGCGACCAGGGAGCCGTCCGGGCTGAAGGCCACACCGGAGCAGGCGCGGCTGTGGCCCAGCAGGGTGGCGATGCACCGCCCGCTGGCTGCATCCCAGACGCGGACGCTCTTGTCCCAGCCACCGCTGGCAAGCCATCGGCCGTCGCGGCTGACGCAGAGGCACCAGCCGCGCTCCGTGTGGCCCTCCAGCGTCGCTGTGCAGAGCCCGCTGGCCAGGTCCCATAGCCGCACGGTCTTGTCGTCGCTGCAGCTGGCCAGCCACGTGCCGTCGGGGCTGTAGCACACCGCCCGCGCCCTGTCCGTGTGGGCCTCAAGCACGGCTGTGCAAGCGCCGTCTGCGAGGCCCCAGACGCGGCAGCTGTGGTCTGCGCTGCAGGTTGCGAGCGCCTCGCCGCTGGGGCTGAAGGCCACGCACGTCACGGCGCGGCTGTGCCCCTGCAGCTCCCCCGCAGCGTCGCCACGTGACTCAACAACAGCGGGCCCGGCGCCCGGGCTGTCAGGAGAGGGCGGGGGCCCCACGCCCCACACCTTGACGGTGAGGTCGTCACCGCAGCTGGCCACGCGCGAGCCGTCGGGGCTGTAGCACACGCCCAGGACGTAGCCCGCATGGCCCTGCAGCGCCGCCTGACACTCGCCGGTGGCCGTGTCCCACAGCCGCACCACGTTGTCCCAGCTGCAGCTGGCCACGTGCGCACCGTCGGGGCTGAAGGCCAAGCCCGTGACGATACGCGCATGGCCCTCCAGCGTCGCTGTGCAGAGCCCGCTGGCCAGGTCCCACAGCCGCATGGTCTTGTCGTCGCTGCAGCTGGCGAGGCGCGCCCCGTCCATAGGACTGAAGCACAGGCCCACGACACTGTCCATGTGCCCGGTTAGAATGAGTCGCGGCTTGGCCTGCGCCTGCCCGTCTGGCCCGGACTGTGGTCCGCTGACTCCAATCGTCCAGATTCGGATCGTGTGATCCGTGGCACCGCTCGCCAGGTTTGAGCCATCGGGGCTGAATGCCACGCTCTTGACAGCCTCTGTGTGCCCTTCGAGCATTGCCACGCAGCTGCCACTGGCCACGTCCCACAGCCTCACCGTCTTATCATCGCTGCAGCTCGCAATCTGCGCACCGCCAGGACTGAACGCAGCGCCGCAGACCCGCTCCGTGTGGCCCTCAAGCACCCGGTCGCACTGACCAGTGGCCAGGTCCCACAGCCGCACCGTGCCATCTTCGCCGCTGCTGGCCAGGTGCCTGCGGTCCGGGCTGAAGGCCACGCTGTTCACAGCGCCGTCCGTGTGGCCCGTCAGCGTGGCGCTGCAGTGCCCGCTGGCCAGGTCCCACACCTTGACGGTGCCGTCCCCGCTGCAGCTGGCGAGCTGTGCGCTGTCGGGGCCAAAGGTCACACCCGCGACGTAGCCGGTGTGCTCCTGAGCGGGGCACATGTGTTGAGCGGGCAAGGGAAGGATGTCAGGTCAGGGACGCTACTGAGTCTGGGTGGTGGGGTGTGGACAGGCGCCTTAAGAACCGCATTGCGCCAACCCCGGCTATGCTCCCACGGACCCCAGCCGTCACATGTAGGAGGCGATCCCAAACAGCATCTAAAATTGCAAGCCTGGGGACGCAACGCTGCTGAGTTCAGTCCCACCTTGAGGACCAGGCCCCAGGGGGGCCAGGCGCCGCCCCAGCCGCCCAGCTCCTGCGCCACCACCCACGCAGGCTGTGCCAGCGCCACAGCCTTGCGGTAGAAGGCTTGTCCGGGGGGCGTCCGCAGGCTGATGTGCTCCAGCCGCTGCGGCTCGGCCGCGATCTCGTTGTAGAACTGGCGCAGCCACGCCAGCGTATCGGCTGCAAGGTGCGTCATGGCGTTCCGCGGCATGGCCCCCAGCGCCGTGACCAGGTGCGTCGCGTGCCCGCCCTGGAACACGGCGCGGATGTACTCCCAGTTGCCGAGCGCCAGGTCGAGCTGCTCCGCGGCACGAGCGCCGCTGCTGGTGAGGTCCGTTCGGCTGGTACTGGAGCTGGTTGCGGCATCCTCACCGGTGGCAGCGGCGCTGCTGGTTGTGTTGCTCGGGGGAATCGCGGCGTGGGCGAGGTGGAGCACAGCGTACTTGAGCGCATAGGGGGCGGGGGTACGGGTGGCGCCAGCCTCCACGGCATCCTCTGCGAGGTGCAGGCCCAGGAGCAGGTGCCCGCGGCGCGCGTCAATGGCGTGGGTGCCCGCGAGCCGCTCGTCGAGTAGCCAGTCCATGAGGGACTTGTGCAGGCTGTAGATGTGGTGCTCGCAGTCGTAGAAGAGCGTGCCCCAGCCAGGCAGTGATGGCAACGCGGTGCCAAAGCCCATGTGCTGCAGCATTGCGTGCGGCAGCGGCTCGCGTGCTGTGATGAGCACCGCGAGCAGGTCCCGGATGACACCCACGTCCACCTTGGCGACCGAGGAGAGGGCCGCGTCGAACACGTGCGTGTACAGCTGGTACACATCCTGCAGCGTCCTAGGCGCGGGCTTGGCTCCCGCTGCCGCAGTCACGGCTGGTTTGGTGGGCCCAGCAGTAGAGGGAGCACGTGAAGCCACCGCCTCGTAGAGCAGCACCTGGCTCGCAGCAGACGTCGCCTCACAGGGGATGTCGCCACTGCTCTTGTCGCCACCCTCGTGGTCCGCACTGCCGCTGCCTCCCGCTACATGGCGCAGCTGCCAGGGCTCCAGCACCAGCACGCCCGGGAAGGCACGCTCCAGCGTGGCCCGCACCGAGCCGCACACAGCATCGGGCCGCGTGGTGAAGATGAAGCGGACGCAGCTGGGCAGCGCCGCGAGGTCCCGCAGCACCAGCTGCAGGGCCTTGTTGCCGCAGGCCTTGACGCAGCCGGCGTAGCCAGGCGCCTGCTGCTCCGGTGGGTCGCCCTCGTCCAGGGCGTCGATGAGGATGACGACGGGCTCAGTGCAGGCACGCAGCGGCGACAGCAGCAGCTCGCAGGCCTCGCATGCGTCGCTGAGCGCCAGCAGCTGGAGCGCTGTGTCTGGGTCGGAGCAGAGGCGGAGCAGGTGGGCCTGGAGGGCCGGCAGCCTGCGGGTTGGGGGTATTGGGTGAGGGGGCATGAGGGCGGGAGGTGGGGAGGCACGAGTGCTTGCGCTACCGCTACCAGGCTACACAACCCACATGGAGCCACACTGAGTTTGTGCCCGTGCACCGTCGCAAGTTCGGCCCCAGAGCCCCGCCGCACCGTCATGCGATCCCAAGCCATACCCAAAACTATGCCCCGAACCCACCCAGCCGTTACTACACCAGCGACCTAGCCAGGCTCCTGACCGTGAGCACGGGCTCGAGCCGCCCATGCACACACGTTCCCCAGCTTCCCCCTCCCCACCCCAACATTCCCCAATTTGCCGAGTTCCAGCCCACCTGAAGGACAGCTGGAAGGCCAGGGTCTTGACCAGGCGCACGGGGTCCAGCCGCCGCACATCGCTGTGCTTGAGGAAGTAGTGCGCCGACACGCGGCCCTCCCACTCGCCCGGCCGGCTGCGCGAGGGCCGCCCCAGCAGGCGGTGGCAGATGGTGGCGGCAATGGTGGACTTGCCCGTGCCCGCCCCCGCCAGCACGAGCAGCGCACGCGGGAGCGGGGGTAGCGCTGGGGCCGGGGCCGGGGCGGGGGCGGGGACAGGTGCAGGGGGGCTGGCATCCGAGGCGGGGGCGCCGATGTGGTCCTGCTGCAGCCAGCGGTCCACCGCGGACAGGTCCCAGTCGGCAGCCTGCGGGGACGGAGGGGCAGCGGGGTGGGAACGGCGCGTTACTTGCTGGGCGGGGGCTCTCGTGGTCCCTGGGGCTGGGCTCCCAAACACATGTCGGCTTCAGCGCCAGTCCCAGCTCCGTGTCAACTGGCCTTCAACAGCGTTCCAACTTCTTCACATTCACGGCTCCTGAAGGACCGCGTGTGCAACACCAGGCCCCTGGGGTGCTCGCTTCCCCGCTGCTCAGCACCCAGCCGCAACCCCTCCTGCCTCGCCGCCCGCCGCCTTGCCGCCGCGCACCGCCCCACGCTCTGCAACGCCTGCGGCACCCGCTTCCGCCGCACCGGCCAGCTCAACCCGGCCCCCCGGTGCTCCTTGAATACCCTGCCTCGAGCTCTGCAGCGCTGGGGAGCGCTGGACCGGACGACGCGGTCAGACTCACCACTCATTCAGCTGGCCAGCGCCGTCGCCCGTATGCAGCACATGCACTCGCGACTCCATAATCAACGAACTTAGCAAAGATCGACCAAATCAAGCCGCGTTTGTAAGGCTTGGAATTCTGGTTGTTTGCGCGGTCGCTATCGGCCTATCGCTGGCTGTTCTATCGCTAGCCTTAAAGTTTCTGTTTGGGGCGCGCATGTTGCGATTGAGCTTTGTCTTTGGCCTAATTCAGGCAATTGTTGTGCTCAGCCCGCTTCGCCTGCCTGCGTGTCCATCCCCAACGCCCCTTACAACCCCCCGAACCCTCAGCAAAGGCCCCCTCACCCAACCCCCACGTCCCCCTCACCCGGCTGCGCCTCAGCAGCTGCAGCAGGTCCACCTTCTGGCTCAGCGGCTCCAGCAGCAGCCGCAGCTTGAGCGCGGCGTCGAAGGCGGCGGGGGAGCCGTGGTGCGAGGTCACCTGCGGGCGGTGTCGGGTGGGGGGCCGGGGCGTCGGAGCTCTCGGCAGAGTGGAGCAGCTGAGGCTGGGGCAAGTGAGCTCACTTGGAAGAGGCGACCAGGGCGACCAGTCTACTCTTGCATTGCGGCTGGCCCAGGGCAGTACCGGTGCCTGGATCACTCCGTGGCCTCCATCCCTGGCTCCCCACCCCGGCCAGGATCGTGTGCCGTGCTCCCGTACCGATAGCCTCCGCCCTGCCGAGCCCTGCCTACCGTACGCCCTCACGCTACGGGTATACGGCACACGGTCCCCTAGGCCGTCCCAGTTCCCTCGCAGCCCGCTCCCCACCTTGGCCAGGATCATGTCCTTGTCGCGCGGCTCGAAGCACTCGGACGCCGCCACGTCGATGGCGCTCGCCATTGCCACCAGCTGCCGCCGGTCCACGCCCACCTGCAGTGGGGGCGGCGGCGACGGCGGCAGCGGGGATCAAAGCGACGTGCAGCCAGCGGGGTCTGGCTCCCCAGCCGGTGAGGTGCGGAGGTGCGGAGGTGCGGAGGTGGGGAGAACAGCGGTCTGTCTGTCCCTTGTCCCCGGCGCCCCGCACGCACCAGGTGCAGCCCGTCCGGCCCGTGCACGTGCACCGTGTGGTCCCACTCGAAGATGCACCACGCGCGCAGCGCGGGGTTGAGCAACCACACGCGCGCCGAGGCGCTCCATGCCATGTCGGCGACCACGATGGTGCCGCCGCCGCACACCCGGAGCACGGCCTCAAAGGCGGCGCAGTCCTGCGGGGTGGGGTGGAAGGGTGGGTGGGTGTGTGGGGGGCGGAGGGGGTGGAGGGGAGCGGGCGGGGATAGGGGGGTTGGGGCGGCGGCGGAGGGGCAAGGCTGGGCTCTGGACGGCGGGGCCTCCCCGCGCCACCCAGGGTCCCAGGGATCGACCCCCGCGCCTCCCCGCCCAAAGCCAATCCCGAAGCCCCAACCCCGACCTGTCCGTTCTCGGGGTTGTCGCGGTGCTGGTTGATGGCCGCCACGTCCAGCCAGACGAGGGTGGTGTCGGGCGCACTGCCCAGGTGGGAGAGCACCTTGGACACCTGGGGGTGAGGTGGGGCGGGGCGGAGGGGGCAGGGAGCGCAAGCAGCTGTAACATTGGAACGTGGATGGGCGGGCCTGCGTCAGTTGGGCTGAGACAGGGAAGGAAGGGGTGGGGCCGTTGAACGTGGATGGGCGTGGTGGGGAGGACAGAATTCATGGGGAGGATGGGGCCAAACGTTGACGGCCTATCTAGGAAGCGGAGGAGAACCGCACCGAGCCTGCTACAGCTGCCCTCTATCTGGAGCCCTCGGTGTCTACAATGAGGCAGGGGTCCCAGAGGCGCCGTGGCTTGGCTGCAGCACCGGCCGTAACAACAAAGGTTGTGAACTACCGGTAGTTGATTGCTGCCTGGGTCCGCGCATGCTGTCCGTGACACCCACCAGCTTGGCGAAGCTGCCCTTCCATGCGTGGCTGACGAAGTACAGCGGTCGCCCCACGTCGGCCGGCCTGTTTGGGGTGAAAGTGTGCGGGGCATGAGCGAGGTGGGGCGGGTGGGGTGGGGTTGACGGCGGCTACAGGGCATTCGAGTCGGAGGCTCGGAGCAGGTAGGCAGGGCGGGGCGGACCGAGGCGAGGGGCCTCACGCGGGGGCCTGCCGAGCAGCAGGCAGGGTGCACGAGCACTGCTGCGGGTAGGGACGGATGAGCTCACCGGATGATGGTGGGTATGTCCGTCAGGCGCCGGCTTCCGGGCAGCTTCTTTATCCACCCATACACCAACTGCGCAACAGGCGGGAGCGGCGGGAACAAGCAGGGTCCATCCAGGAAGTGGGGTCACTGGCTGGACCCAGGCATGCAACTCGCCAGATACCCACCTACACCCCTGCCCCCATGGATCCCACCCCAAGAAACCCCAAATGCGCTCCGTCCCCCTCCGGCCTTGCTCGCCTGTGTGGTCGTCAGCTCCTCAAACGTGCGGGCGCCCGGCCGCGTCTGCCCCTCCTCCTCAAAGGGCTCTGCGAACGCCCCCGCCTCACACAGGCCCCGCACGTGCGCCGCCAGCCGCCGCAGGCCGCGAAGCGTTATGCCCTTGTCCACCACAGCCGGCACCGGGGCTGCTGCATGCATCACGTGGGCATGGTAAGGCAAGGTCCATACCAGTTATCACACGAAAGAGCTAAGGAGGGTGCAGCAGCAAGTAAGCTGGCGGGGAGGCTCGGTTGCGGCATGGAGCAGATGCTGGGCTGGATAGAAGCGGAGCCGGGATGCAGCTGGGAGTCCAGTTCGGATGGTGAGAGGGAGGACCCTGTGCTTGATGCGAAGTACCTGTTGGCTTGTTGTCGGAGCTTTGGGGCCGGGACCCCACCTCGGCAGCGGAGACCTGAGGCCACGGCAACGCAGGGTACGCGCCACAGTTAGCATCGGTGGGGTTTATTGGTGAGCCTGCCTTGATACCGGCTCACACGCCAAGACGTACCGAAGCCGAGAGCATGAGATTCTGTTGTTCAGTCGAGACGTCTGCAGCCGGCGCAGCTGGCTGGGCGGGAGTTCCGGCCGCGGGTGCTGCTGCGGCGGCGGATGTGTGGAGCACGGCGGGCACCCCTCCGCGCTGAGCATCTGGCGCCGACCGATGCACCCCTTCCGCAACGAATTCGACTACAGCGACCGTGCTTGCAGCTGCCGCCAAGACCTCTGCCTGTTGCTCACTGCTGGGCCGGCCCCCGCCGGAGGCATGGGCGACATCGGTAGGAAGTGTCGGCCCCGCCGTCGGATACCCGCGAAACTTTGTGTTGCTGCAGCCCATGTTATGCCAGCCGGCTGTTAAAGTATTATACGAGTTATGTGATTCGCTTGGGGAGCTCGGCGGTCACATGTGAACTCGGCATTGGCAGGCCAGAGTACTAGGCTCTGATAGCAGAGTACCTGGAGAGCAAGGTAAACTGGAACACTGTCACGACAGACGTCTGGATACGAGTCCCCTGAACTTCTCGCAGGCCTGATCCATCCGTGCCCAACAACCTCACGCTGTACGGCGATGAGCGGGCACGGGCCGTGTACCGGTACATAAACGCGCTATTCAAGCTAACACAGGCATACCCCCGGCATACCAAGCTCTTATCCTCATATACCGCCGCCCTCCACGCCCCTCGCTTACCTCGCTTACCTCGGCTCCACGCACCGCCGGCGCCTCGCCTACTTCTTCTCACCAGGTGGGTCGTGGATTCGCGAGAGGCGTGAGCACCTGATACGCACTTGGGGTGCAGTATGCTTCCTGCATGGGGTGGTCGGCTTACACGGTTGGCGCGCGCGTGTGCTGCCAGCTGCTGGCTGCCGACATGTGTCTGACATGTCTGACCTTGCTGCGCGCCGTCTCCACGTTGCCCTTCCCGTAGGCCCCCATCAACCATGCCTCGCGCCATGTGCCCCAAGGCTCCCAACGCCTGCGCCGTCTGCCGTGGCTCGGGGGCGAGCAATGTTGGCGTTTGCCGCGCTTGCTATGGCAGCAAGCGCGCTTGCTTCCTGAGCAACAATGTGGACGTTGTTGTTGATGCCAAGGCGTCTTTCGCGGAGTAACACTGTCGCACCCGAAAGAGTCGGTTGGGGAACGGGCGGACTTCACACTTCTCGCTCCGGTGGCATGGCATCCGGTGACCGGCTTGATCAAGCCACATTTGTGAAGCAGAGGTCGGCGTAGCGCATTCCGCATTCTGCAGTGGTTTGTAGCATGTGTAACGTTAATGCATCTTGGGTCAACGCCCCGCCCCCTCCGACCCAGCCCACCTCAGCCGCCGTCAAAGCATCCATCTGCCTAGCGTGTCATGCCAGTAGCCTCTCCGGGACTCCGGCTGGCTGAGCTGGGGCAGCCAATCTCATCAGCCGAACTCAAAGCCTGCTGGCTCCAGCCACGCAGGCATGCCCCGGCTTCATCGTGCTGCAGCGGGCTGCGTCCAAGGGCGCCACTGTAAGCCAGGGGTTAGGGCAATGCGCAACCCGATAAGCCCGGGGTGTGGCAGACTGGCTGCAAGCAGGCCTGGACTCGCTCTGGACTCAGATGGCCGATGTCTACGGTAACTAGCGCCTCTTACAGCCAAGCGCCATGTAGTACTGTGCAGTGCACATGTGCCGTCCAGGCTCGACATACAAGGCCGCTTGCGCTTAGCCTGGGCGCGCACATGCACCCACCCCGCCGCTCGCTGACATCGAGGCGCGTTACGCAGGCGCAATTCATCCATTTCAACCCTGCCCCCGCCCGCCACGCCAGAAACCTTTGGCCGCCTTCCCCACGCATGGCGTCTGCTGCCGCTCTCCCACAGCAAGTGCTTCCGTCAGCCGTTAATGGTCCCGTCACACAACATGGCCCTCGATCCAGGTGTGCTGAAGCCGTGACAGGTATACACGCGTAAGCGCGGCGTCGCACAACAATATGTGTCCCTGGCGCCAACACCAAATGCATCGCAATGTGCGGGGGCGCCAGGGCCGCAAAAGACCCCGCAAGGCTGTGGCGAAGGGCACGAGCCGCTCCCGTGGAGCACCCTCGCCAAGTACAGTGCACGTGGGGCAGTCAAAGCACGCGCACACGCGAACTGGGGAACAGATAGTCCAAGCTACGTCAGAAACAGGCCTGTTTGGGGGCCGACAGGTGGGTATCCGACGCACACGCAGGGCAGGGACAGCAACTCAAGCACAAAGCGCCGCACGGCCGTGCAGCCCGCTCGCTCGAGCACCGCGAATGAGCAACCAAGCCTTCCCCTCGCAAGCACCAATGCTCCCACATACACAGACCGAACCCAGACCAGGCGACTAATAAGGAGAGCGCGCAACACCCCGGCACATGGCGGCCGTACAACGGGCAGTTGAGAAAGCCATCCAACCGTACAACTTGACACAGCATGTGGTCAGGACTCAGACGACACGCGCGGCCGTACATAGACACTCGTCCCATGGTGATATGCCGTACAAACCGGCCGCGCCAGCTCAGTGCGGTCCTCGCTTGGCGCCGCCAACGGTGCAGGGCCCAGGCCCCACCGGGCCCAAGCCCGCGATCATCCGCCGCAGCCCAACGCGCTATGCAGAGGGGGTCAAGGGGCGAGTCAGAGCGGGGGGCGCGGGCCGCTGGCGAAAGTCCCAGCGCCCCGCGCCCCCCCACGCGAAGCCCCGCCCTAGTGAGTCACGTGGTGGGCACTACACACCCAAAAGACGAGTGCTGCCCCTGGCCCGCCGCAAATTAGCGCCGGCGCAAGCGGCCGGACCGTCAAGCCCCCTCAGAACGCATGAAGCTCCGGCGGAGCGGTCATCATGTGGACTCCCATCAATAACCAGGCACTCCCACACTCAAGCCCTCATTCCCAACCCATCCCGACCCTGCCAACCGGCACCGGCCCGCCCTTCGCTGCAGCTTTTGCCGAGGCGTGGCTGTAATGCAGGGAGCAGTCGGCCAAGGGCGAGGGACATCGACCCGGCTGCCCACAACGCGCGCTAGCGCCTGCGCTGGCCGAACCTCTCCACCCGCTTCACAGAAAAGTCTCACCACTCTCACCGCTCGGCGAGATGGGTGCAGTACGCCTTCCCCCCAGTGCCATACGCTCCCCAAGGCATGCCCAATGCGTGCCAACTCCGCGACCTCTCCTGCACCCGCTCCCGCTCGCCACGCAGCCGCCCGTGCCTGCGCCCGCGCCGGACCGCATCCGCCCGACCGCCTTCCCTCTCTCGCCGTCCCCGACGGACCCAGGCGCTGCTCAGCGCACGCCCTAGGCCGATGCCCAGTGCGGGCCTCCACTGCCTGGCCCGCACCATCTGCAGTAGCGCCCTCAGCCGCCGCCGAAAGCAGCCGCTGCTATCGGAAGAAGGGGAGCGCTGCCGGCCCCGCCACTAGGTCCGCCAGGTCCTGTGAGGAGGGGCAGAGGGGGAATCGGCACAGGTTAGGACAGGGGAGCCCAGGGGAGGCAGAAGACGCGCGAGCTCCACACCCATCATCTAGACAAGGCGTCGCCCTTTCCAACCAAACCCGCCCTTTCCCTGCCGCGTCCAACCACGCGCACGCGTACCTGCTGGGCGTTACTTCCCACAGGCGTGCGTACGGCAAAAAGGTCCGCCACGACCTCGGCGCTCGGCAGTACGGCCAGCAGCGACTCGGAGCAGCTGTTCGCGCCGCACAGCGCCGCCAGCGCCGTACCCGCCGTACTGCAGTGCGGCTTGTACGGCATGCCGGCACCGTACGGCGGCACGGGCGGCGAGCCGGAGCGCTGCTGCACGGCGCCGTTCCGGCGGCGGCCGCCGGCGCCAGGCGACAGCGGCTGGTGCCCCGCCGCGGCGGCCAGCGCCGCCAGCGCCTGCTCCTGCTGCGCCTCCGCCAGCGCCGCCGCCGCCACCTGCAGGCCCAGCGTATCCAGCTCGCACTGGGCCCGGATCGCGAGCTGCTGCATGGCGGGCTGGGCCTCGGCCAGGAGTGAGCCGATCGCCTCCATCACGGCGCAGGAGCGTCCGCTGGCGGTAAGTGGGCCGCCGCTGCCGGAGCGTGCCGCGCCAAGGCCCAGGGCCAGGCTCAGGCCAGGCGCCGGCGGGCTGCTGCGGATGGGACCCGCCACGGCCGCCGCGGCCGTGAAGGGCGAGCGGGCGGGCGGGGCCGGGGCCGCGATGGGGCTCCCGGATGTGTCCATGGCGCAGATGCCCATGTCGGCGAGCACTGGCAGGCCGGACGACGGCGGCGGCAGGTCACAGCTGCCACCGCCGCCGGCGGCGGCAGACCCGGGCGTGGCGGCGCCGTGCCAGAGGTTGAAGCCGCCGGCGGCGGAGCCGCACTCGAGCTTGACGTCCAGGCTGGCGGCGGCGCCGGCTCTGTGGGTGAGGTCGTGGTGCAGCGCCGCCAGGGGGTGGGGCTGCGCGCACGTGCCGGCGGTCGCACCCGCGAGGAGTGGTAAGGTGTCGGCGCCACCGCCAGGGGCAAAGAGCGCGGCAGCGGCCGCGGCCGGGTCGCCACCGGCGCCTGCCAGCGCGGCGCTGACGGCGGCGCTGACGGCCGCGGCGGCGGCGGCACTGGCGGCGCTGGCGCCGCCGCCAGAGCCCTGCATCCGCAGCGAGGCGTGGGTCGACAAGGCGGGAAGCTTGGGCATGGGGGCGCCGGAGCCCAGCGCTACGGACGGCGGCCGCCCCGTGCGGCGGGCGCGCGTGGGCGTGCCAGGGCCCCCCAGGCCCCCGGCGCCCAGAGGCAGCGGCGAGGAGCCGCCAGCACCGGAGAGCAGCCCAGCGCCGGGGCCGGGCGCACCGGCGGCCAGGGCCGCGAGGGCAGAGGCGCCCTCGGCGGCAGCCGCCGCCAGCAGCGGGCACTCGGCCGCCAGGGTCCGGCAGTCGCCGCCGGCTGTGCCGCTGCGAGAGCTCCCTGGCGGCAGGCGCGGGTCCTCGGGTCCTTCCCCGCTGGGCGCACGGTCGCTGCCGCTGCTATCAGAAAGGGCCACGTGGGAGGCGACCGCCGCGCCGACGGCCGCCTCGGGCGCCGCCGGAAGACCGACGGCGGTGGCGGCAGGGTCTGCCGCCGGGGCAGAGGCGGGCTCAGCTCTCCGCGCGGCGTCCAAGTCCGTCGACTCCTCTCTCCCGAGGGCGGCCTCAAGCAGGCCGGCGAAGGCCGCAATCGACCCCCCACCACAACCTCCGCCGCCGCCCTCCTCGCCCGACGCCCAGCCGTAGCTGACCACGATGTGCCGCTTGCCGCCGCCTACCGCGTTGCCGTACACGCCGTACGAAGCCCCGTACGCGCCGCGGCCGTTCCCGAGGCCCATGTTTCCCGGCGCGGAGCAGCGGCGGCTGCCGGCGGGGGGCGTGTAGTCCGCATCCGCGCCGTCGTCGCCCGCGGCCTCTGGGTCAATGGCCATGTCCAGGTCGTACTCGAAGTCATCGGGGGAGGCCCCCATGTCGTCGTCATAGGCGCCCTGGGGAGGTCGGGAGGGGGGGGTAGCGGGGAGGGGAAGGTGAGATGAGGTGAGGGTGACGGGGGGAGACGGCAGAGGCGAGGGCGCCCCATTGACTAAGGCCGTGCATGCACTCGCAAGTGGCCTCTAGGCCCAAGCCCAAGCCCAAGCCCAAGCGCCAAAGGGTAGGTAAGGGGCCCAAGCCCTCCCGCTCACCCGGCGGCGCTTGGCAGGCCGGTCGCTGTCGAGGTCCCGGTCCCGGTCCCGACAGGAGGAGGGGTAGGACCCCGCGGAGCGGCGGTGGTACGGCAGCGCGTACGGGTTGGGCTCCCGCTCCCGCTGCTGCGCGTAGTACGCCCCGCGCCCGCTCTTGGGCTTGGCGCCCGCCTCGCCGCCCTCGCCAGCGCCCGCCGCATTGGCGGGCCGTACAGCTCGCGGGAAGTACACGAGCCGTAGCGTGCCGTTGACACGTGCCCACAGGCCCCCGCCGTACGGGTCGTACAGGATGTCCTCCTCGGGGCAGCACCAGGCGTCGCCCTCGCCGTCGAGGCGAGCACGAGCGGGCAGGCCTGCGCGTGTGGGAAGCGGCGGGGGGTTGAGTGCGGAGAAGACCGGGGATAAGCAAACGAGGATTCAGGTCGTGAAGGAGGGGAATGGCGAAGCGCTCTAGGGAATTCCGAGTCCCGAGGCAGGAGAACAAGCCCACCTTTCCGTCGGTGGCGGGGCTGGACGGGAGCGGCGCCTGCAGAGCCCGGAGCTGGGGCTACGCCCGCCGCCTGCGCCGTTGGCCACTGCCCCGCATCCCACTGGACGGGCGGGCTGCCGCCGCCAACCGCCTCCGAGACGGGCTGGGACGCGCCTCCCCGGCTGCTGGCGCCGGCCCGGGCCTTGGCTCCGTTGCCGTTGCCAGTGCCGTTGCCGCCGCCGCCGCCGTTGACAGCCGCCTCGGCGCCGCCGCAGGCCTCGTCGAGGATGCCACTGCTGTCGCCGTACAGGTACGAGTTGTCGTACTTGCTGCTGCCGTAACGTTGCCGCCCTGCCGCGGGCTGGCCGGCGGCGGCGTCCTTGTTGGCGCCGTTGCGCTTGCCCGCAGCGGCAGCGCCTGCTGCTACGGGGTGGCCGTTACGGTCCTTCCGAGGCGGCCGCCGCCCCAGCGCAATCTCCTCCTCCTCCTCAGCCTCGGCTTCCGCCTCGGCGCGAGCAGCGGCGGCCGCCACAGCTGCGGCACGGGCGGCGGCGCGCCGCCGGCCGCCCAGGAAGACGCCGGTGCCGGTGCCGTCGCCGCTGCCGCGGCGGCCCTCCGCGTCGGAGGAGGCGCCTGCCTCCGCCTCGCCGCCAGACTCGTCCCCGCTGACGAGGCCCTTAGAGCCGTGGTGCTGCAGGGCCATGCCGTCGAGGGGCGAGCGAAGCCGCCGCCGCCGCGGCTGCGCCCGCCGCGGCGCGTGCGTGCGCGGGTACGGCATACCCGGGATCCAGATCGGATCCTCCTCCTCGGCGGCAGCACTGGCGTCAGCGGCGGCGCCGCTGACGTCAGCGCCGCCGGCGCATGACGTTCTCCGACTCGTGTCCGCCATCTCGACGTCAGCGGGCTCCGCGGCGGCCGTCGTGGCGGCGTCCAGGACCGCCGAGGGGAGCCCTGTCGCCGGCGCCTCCACTGCCGCAGGAGCCTCCGCCGCGGTCTCGGGACCGATCGGGTCCAGCTCCATGGCTTCCGTTGACATGAGGGCTGCTGCGTCAGCGTCAACCGCCGCCACCTCTGCCACGGGGTCAGCGGCTGGCTCCTGCTCAGGACACGGCGCCGCCGGAGGCGCCGCCACCACCGCCTCGGGATCTGGCCCCAAGGAAGCAGCCGCCGAAGAGGGGTCAGCCTCGGACTTGATGTCAGCGACGGGGGCTTCCTCAGCAGGCACCGAGGCGGGCGCGGGCGCAGGCGCGGGCGCGGGCACGGGCGCGGGCACGGGCACGGGCGCGGGCCCCAGCTCCTCCTCGCTCTCCTCGTGCTTTGGCACGGGCGCGTCCTTGGCCGCTGTCCCGGGCGACGGCCGGCGGGCGTGTCGCTTCTCGCGGCCACCCGAAGCCTTGGAGGGCTTGAGCGCGGGCGCGGGCCGTGGCTTGGGCTCCGGCTGGGGCTCCGGCTGAGGCTCCGCTTCCTCATCGGCCTGAAGGGGGAGAAGAGGGGCCGAGAGAGCCGCAGGAGAGTCGGGTCAGATGGCCTGGCGAGAAAGCGAAGGCCCCGACCCACATGGCCTGAGATTCCATACCTCGCGCCGCGCCTCCGTTCAACCCACATGCCCACTTCAACCCCATGGCCACCGTCCACCACCACCGGCCCACGGTGGTTGCAAGTCCCACGCACCACGCATTCCCTGCCTGCCCCCACTCACATCCTCGCTGGACCTCTCTTCCCGCTCCCTCCGCGTGCGGCTGGGCAGCACCGCCGGCGTAGGCTCCACGCCCTCCACCACGGCCCAGGCGGGCAGCGGCAGCGGCAGGCCGTTGCAGGAGGAGCCCGCCTTGCCGCGCTTGAAGGCGCCGGGCTTGGGCTCCCACGCGCCGTCGCCCTGGGGGTGCAAGGCACGTGGGGCACAGAGATCGTCAGGGCCGGAGACACTAGCCCGCCTGCCCCTGGCCTGCTGACCAACGCTTCGCCCTCCCGCATACGGTAGACACCTGCTGCCTCTCCCTGCCCAAGCCCCGACCTCCCGGCTGGACGTGCATACCCACTCGCCCACCAAGCCCCAAGCCCCGACCTCCCGGCTGGACGTGCATACCCACTCACCCACCAAGCCCCAAGCCCCGACCTCCCGGCTGGACGTGCATACCCACTCGCCCACCAAGCCCCAAGCCCCGACCTCCCGGCTGGACGTGCATACCCACTCACCCACCAAGCCCCAAGCCCCGACCTCCAACCCGCCCACCCACCAGGTACTTCCAGTCCTTCCCCTTGACCGAGCCGCGCCAGATCGTATCCGACACAGCGGGCATCCACTTGGGCGCCGACTCCTCCGGGCCGCCGGGCGCGCCGGGCACCTCAACCAGCACTCGGTGGCCATCCGGGGACTCGCGCAGGAGCCGCCCGCGGTACCAGCCGCGGCCCGCACGGATCATGGGCAGCTTGGGCACCTTGAGCGGCGCGGGCCCGCGGGGGCGGCCCTCGCCCGGCCCAGTGCCTGGGTCCGGATAGGGAAGGGCCCCGTCGGCCGCAGCGCCCGTGCCGTGGCCCCCGGCAGAGCCAGTGGGCTTTGGGGAGGTCGCGGACGGCCCGCCCGTGCCCGCCCCGGCGCCCGCCACGGCCGCTGCGCAGTCATGATCTGCCTCGGTCTCATCCGTGGAGCTGCAGCCGCCCAAGCTGCCGCCAGGGCCTGCGGGCCCGCCCGAAGGCCCAGGTGCGGGCCCGTGCGGGCCCGTCGGGGCCTGCGCGACCGAGGCCGAGGGCTCCGGACCCGAGGCTGCTGTCCCCGGCCCGGGCCCTGCCGCGGAGGGCAGGGCCACGGCAGCCGCTGCGGTGCATACGGGCGCGCTGCAGCCCTCTGCGGAAGCGCCGCTCAGGAGGGACGTGTGGGCTGCGGTCAGCGTGCAGTTGGCGGTGACCCCGGAGGCTGTGGTGGTGACTGCGGGGCCCGGCCCAGCGGCGGCCGACGAGGGTGTCGCTCCCCCTGTGGAGCCGCGGTCCTTGGCCTCACCCGCAGCAGCAGCCGCGGCAGCCGCTGCCTGCTGTATGTATTGCTTCTTCAGCTTCAGCAGGGGCGGGGGTGGCGGTGGCGCCGACGCCGGCGGATGGGCCGCTGCAACGACAGAGGGCGAGGGCAGGGGCGCTGCGGGCGCAGAGCCGGAGCTCCCAGTGGTTGTGATCGGGGCGCCGCCGGCGCTGGGGCCCCGGCCCACATCGGATTCCCGGAGAGGCAGGGGCCCTGGGGGCGGGACCTCCGCTGACGTTGGGGGTGGGTGGCTGCTGCTGGGGGCTGCCACCTCTGGCCGGGCAGAGTGCGCGGCCATGGAGGGCGGGGGCGCCGATGGCCCTCGTACCCGGTTGGGGCTCAGCGCGGAGTCCGGTTGTTGCTGTGGAGGGCGGAGAGGAAGGGAGAGACGGCGAGGTCAGCTCAGTCGGACTTGTAAGCATTGGAGCGCATTGGCCCACAATGCACCAGACGCCCCGACTTGCACCTTTGCCCTAGTGCCCGGGCACGCCTTGCTCTCTACACCCAGCCCTTCTCGGACCCCAAGCCCCACCCGTGCTGCAGACGCGGATGCCTGCGTCAGGAGAAGGTGCAGCTCCCGGGCTGGCACGGCATTGCGCTTGCGCTTCGCGCCCTCAGCGCCGCTGCTGCCAGCGCCGTCCGCTTTGCCGCCACCGCCGGCAGCACCCCCACTGACGGCACCGCTTCCGTCGCCGCCGCTGCCCCCTGGCCGGGACCCCGCCTCCTCGGGGGCCTCGGTAGCGGTTGGAAGCGGGTGCGTGCCGGTCGACGGCGCACGTACCCCGTGGCTGGAGCCCACTCCTGGCTTGGGAGCGTCCCCCTTGGCGCGTGGGAGGGGCGAAATGCCCCCGCGCGTTACAGGCGACGCGGGCTGGTCCTGTGTAGGGAGGCGCGGGCAGAGAAGCGTGAGACAGTGTAGGGTCCACATCCTCCTGCCCCTTCAGGCCTGCAACCCTGGACAAATGCGGGGCAACCCAACACACCCCTTGCGTCCAAAGCACAACCTCAACCCCTTAATGAGAGGGGGGCTTCCCTGGGAAGTGTGACCCCGTTGCCAGCCTCTGAAACCCCGCACGGAGGCCGGTGCACGTACGTCGGGGACGGCCACCGCACGGCTACCGCGGCGAGAAGGCCGCATGCCGTTTAGCTCCTCATGCAGCCGGCGCGCAAGCTGCTCATCGGTCTCGGCCACGGCCTCAGGTACCGAGGGGCTCACGAGCGTGCCCTTGGGCGAGAACGGCCCGGGCGCTGCGCTGTCGCCATTGCCGAGGAGAAGCTCCAGCTCACTCCGCTTTTTCTTGCCCTTAGCGTCCATCTGTGGTAAGGTCCAGTGCGAAAACACAGCGGTCAAGGCCCAGAACACAAACATCGTCGGCGCTGACCACAGCAATGTCCAACAGCATACAGAAGCAACCTTCTTCAGCGCGGACGCCTTAGTTTTCACGTTATAGGGGAAGCTGCGCAGGCTGGAAACCAAAGTCGCAAGCTTCCGCGCAAAAAAGGCCGCACAGCACCAGCATTCGCCGCCGCGCCGGCCGCCCTCGGCTTGCCCGAAATGGCTCCAAGACAGCACGAAAGGACCCAGGCGCGGCAGCGCGTGTCAAGCCGACGCGAAGGAGCGTTGCCGAGAACGGTCACCGCGGGCAACTCCGCGCGACTTCCAAGGCGCCGGGCGCTTGAAACTGAGACGTCTAAACTAACGGCGGTCTTTGCCCCATCGCGGCAGCCCGGGCGGAAAGGCTGGGCGGCTCCCGAGACAAGTCTGAGAAGACGCCCCACCCGCCCGCACCGCAGCGCCTCACCTTCAGCCAAGCCCAGCGACGCACCACAACGAAGCGCCTGGCAAGGTCCTCGGCCGCTCTCCAGCTCAACTCAGGACGCTATGCCCATCTTGAGCGACTCTTTCCGCGCCCGGCCCTTGCTCCGGGCCCTAGAAAAACTTCTCCGAGCTCTGGGATGTGGCCACGACAGCTAAAAGGGCGCTGGCAGCAGCAAAGGTCCTTGTCAGGCCTAAAGTCGATCGACCGTCTTGAGACGCTGTTCTGCGGGCGTTCCGCGCTCAGCAAATGTTTGGTTGGCAAGTCAAAGTGTACAGAGTTCAGCCTTCTATCTGGCCGGCCCGGGCTTGCTTGTCTCAGTGAGAGGACTGGGACTCGGCATCGGCATCGCGAGTCAACGCCGTCGCTCCGCCCGAGACACTCGAACATAGCCGATACTGCCTCGTAGCCTCTGAAGTGCTGAAGACACGCACAAGTCCTCAAACGAACCCCCGCCCTCCAGCGAATGAGCATCCTCCGGGCCACGCCAACTGAGAAACGCCCCCAAGCTGCAATGAATCCTTTTGGACCTCAATATTTCATAGAAGAGTCGTTGCGTTGCCAACTTGCTGACTCGAGCCATTTCCACAACCCTGGCGCTCCTCCTCGTCTGTGGCGTGCAGCTAAACTATCTGGATCACGCACATACGGGGGATGGCGGTGTGGCGCGGCCTGCAGCCTCAGCTGGGGCCTACCTTTGGGCGGGTGGGCTGGCCCCCAAGCCCCCCAGCGCGGGGGCCAGCCCACCCCGGCCAGAGAGAGGTACCGTGGGCCCCAGCGCGGAGGCTCCGGCGCAGGCACCCCGCCTGGTGGTGACGTCTGCCGCTGTGTCTGCCGTCCGGGTCCTAGGCTGGGTCAGGGTCAGGGTGCCGTGTGCACTTCTGCCTGGCCTGCCGTTGCACTTGTAACACTTCAGCCCCTAAGCCCGCCAGGCCCCCCACCTTGGGCCCTCTTTCTGGGCGCCCAGGGCGATTACGTGTGCAAGCGGGTCGCCCCCTCCCCGCCAAGAAGCACTCAGCCACCCCCGCTCGGACAGCGTGCAAGGGCCATGTCTAGTAGCAACCAGCAACGCACCAACCACCGCAACCTTACACGGGTTGGGCCTGCGGGCCTGCCCGCGAGTCCCTTAAGACCCTCTGCGAGCCGAGCGTGCCTTTAGTGCACTGCGCTGCATTGCGCTTTGCTTCTAACCCCACTACGAGCACAGGACTCCCTCAAGACTCCTCAACCACTCGCCACGTCCTGCATCCGCCGCCATTGCCTGCATGCCCTGCTCAACCGTTGCAGTCAGCGCGGGTTCGCCCTTCCCCGTGGGCCTTCTTGCACGCTCCGGCCGCCGCGGAGCCGCAGAAGCGTGTGAGTTACAGTGTTGCTATCTAGCCTGAGATGGATCGGGCTGATCCCGTGACGAAATGGCCCAGACCGGCCCTTTTAGCCGGCTGACTGCGGCGCCCATAGCGGCTCCCCCCTTGTATCCTGCCCTTTACCTTTATCCTAGCCCTTGGTGCACGGCCCCCTCGGGCCCCCTGCTCTCCCATAACTGCGGTACCCATGAAGTCAGGGGCGGCTGTTAGCCGGCGCCGGCCGACTCTCCAGCCGACTAACCGATTACGATAGCAACACTGGGCAGCGCATGGGCGGGGTCTAACGCGTGTCGCCCGTCCCCCGCCTTACCCCGAGCCCCGACGTCGACGCAGGGCCCCCGCGGTCACAGCCATCACTCCCAGGCCACCCCAGGCCGCCCCAAGGGCGGGGGGCCCAGGCCTCTCCACCAGCCTACCCCAGCACGGAGGTCCTTCAAAGCTCGTCACTCCGCTGGATCCAAGGCGGGATCGGGGGATCCCGACGACCAGACAAGGAGCCCAGGCTTGGGTCCGCATCAGCATCCGACCAGCGTTGGCAACAATGTCCGGTAGTCGGAAGACAGCTCCCCAACGGGGAGCCAGCGCCCCGTTCGTCCTCGCTCTGCAGGTTCCCCGATGCTGCGGAGCGCCACCGTAAAGCCTCCGGACTCTGGCGGACCGCGGGTTGGGTCGGCTGGGGTCGTGTCGGGCCCGCGGCCTCTGCAGCACTCCGTCTGAAGGGCGAGCGGGCAAAGAGAGGGGCGGCTTTGAAGCGGGCCCTCACGCAACGTTGTGCAAGGGGGCAAGGGCCAGCGTTGGGCCCCGCTGGCGCCGGACGCAGTACTCACCAGACCTGGACTTGGGCCCCTACCATGGCCGGCGCTCGGGTGGTGACCGCCCTTGGCCAGCGCTCGTTCGTGGTGACCGCCCGCTGCCCACCAGCCCACGCCCTCCCACGCACTCAATGCTCTGCCCCAGCTCGCCAAGAGGACCCGCACCGCCTCACCCGGGTGGGCTCACCACAGGCCGTCACCACACCCTACCACCTACACCAGGCAGCGCCCTTGTGCACTTGCTTGGTTGCCGGTTCATTCGCTCGAGGCCCTTCGCCCCCACCCATCCGGCCTACCCAGCCAGCGGGCACTCTTGTCTTGAACCCAGCCAGCGAAGCAATGTCCGGGGGTGAGAGCCCAATCCGGTCGGCCTATGTCCGCGCGTCCGACCACAACGCTTGTCCCTCCCTGTCTGCAAAGTGGCTGGCTCCTCCAGATTCAAGTGCACGCGACCCAAAGCGAACGCCGGGAACGAGAGCAGCGCACCTGCCCGCCCCGCGCCCCGCCCCCAGCCCCAGCCCACCCCAGGCTAGTACCCTGACCTCTGCCGGTCCCACCTTTGTGACCCTCCTCCTACCGTCGCGCTTTTCCCAGTCACGCCACCCCCCGCCACCCTGCCACCCCGCACCTTCGCATTTGCTTCGCCGCAGCTTCCTCACAGCTTCAGCAGCCCCTCCTCAATCAGCGCCGCCACCTCCTTAGTAAAGCGGTGCAGCGGGAATCCCATTACCGTGTGGTAGCACCCCTTGAGCCCCACCACGAAGGCCCCCGCCGCGCCCTGGATGCCGTACGACCCGGCCTTGCCGTACGGCTCGCCTGATCCGGGGGAGCGGGGAGCGGATGGGGGAGGGTTGCAGGGTGTGTGCAGGCGGGGGCGGGCCGGGGCGGGGGACCAACGGGAGATGCTGGCTAGGTGAGGGGTAGGCATCGCCTCTTCATCCCGCCCACGGCCAAACCGTAGGGCCTCCGTCGGGCTGCCCCACCCCCCCGTTTCAATGCGGCTCTCGGTCACCGTCGGAGGAACGCAGTTGAGGCAGGAGTAGGCATTATCCAACCACCACCACCGTCTGTGAGAGGCAATGCCACCCCACCACCGCCCTCCCGGCCGCCGGGCCGCCCGCTCCCCCACCCCACCACTGCAGGTGAGTCAGGAGTAGGCAGTATCCCACCACCACCGCCCTCCCGCTCCCCCACCCTACCCGTGGCGATGTATGCTCGGATGGCTTCGTCTGGGAGGGAGTCGAAGGTCACGTCCGTGGTGGCGACGAATGTGCGGATGAGCGGGGGGGAGCCGGTGGCGGGGTCTGGGGGGGAAGAGGGCGGGGGTGGGGAGAAACGTGTGTGTATGGGGGGAAATTGGGGGGTGAGCCGGATACCCTCGTCGCGTCACCTTGGACGCAAGCGGAGAGGAGTGGCGCCTCGCACCGGCTGCACCGGCACTCGCACGCCCCACACCCGGCACCGTGCCGCCTGCCAGCCACCAAGACCCGAACGGTGCCCGCCCACGTGCCCACCCGCCCGCCCACGCACCCTCCCACCCACCCTCCCACCCACCCCCCCACCCGCCCGCCACCCACCTGCCACCCCCGGCAGCAGCAGCACCACTCCAGTGTGCACCTGGTGCTCCTTGCCGCTCAGGCTGAGGGAGGGAAGGGGGAGAAGACGAGTTTGGGGGAGGAGGTGCAGAAGGGCGGTGTGGCGGCGACAAGACCATAGGAAGAAAAAGAAGAACTAGATCTGGCAATGTGTCGACGTCGACAAGGCCATGTGAGAGTGACCTCCAAGGGCCCAAGCCATACCCCCCTTACCTGGAGATCATGCGGAAGGCGTGCTCCGCATCGTCCGGCTTCTCCAGGATCTCGCCGTTGGCCTCAACTACCTGCGGTTGACCGTTGACGGTTGACAGGTAATGGTTAGGGGGCGGTTGCAGGGGTGATGCGAGAGGGCAGGTGGGCTCTCCTCGGAGCGGCAGAGCATCTTCGCGGGTGTGGTGGAGCGCAGTGCCTTCCTCTCCAGCCTCCCTCTGTCTGTCCCTCTCCAACCTAGTGAGGCGTGGTAGAGGTGCGAGCCTTCCGTTGCCCCACCCCCACCCACCCCCTCACGCATCTGCCCCGGGTCCTCCCCACCCCACCGTGTCTGCCGAAATGATCATGTCCACCGCCCGCGGGGGGGCGCCCCCCACCTCCCCCGGCCCCGGCTGCGCGCACATGGCCGCAACGTCCAGCGCCTTGTGCCGGGCCGTCTCCAGCGCGTACTCCCTGGCGGTACAGGCGGTACGGGGACAGGCGGTACGGGACAGGCGGTACAGGGCGGTACAGGGGAAAACAGTGTGAGGTAAGCGGGTAGGCACACGGGAGCAACGGGGAGCCAGCCCCTCTCACGAGCGTACTCCCAGACGGTACGGGGGCCGAAGGGGACTGGTCAGGAGGGGAGGGGGAAGCCCCAGGGTCAAGCAGTGAGCGCAGGATCTGCGGTGAAGATGCCGTCGGGAAAGCCTTGGCTCGGACACGGCAGCCGGCTCATGTCGGGACCAGTCGAACCCGCTCTGGGCCAAGGGAGCCCGCTGCGTGCAGGTGCAGGGCCCAGAGCCCACCCAACTTCATTCATCAGGAATTCGTCAAGCGCTGCATTCACACACCGGTGACGGTCCGGCCCTGACCCGCCGCCCGCCACCCCCCGTCGCCCCACCCCCACCCCCCGGGCAGGCCCCGCGCAGGGAAGGCTCCGCAGTGGACCCCACGCACCCTCCGTAGCTGAAGCGGTGCTTTGGCAGCGTCTCCTCGAAGGTGGATACCATCACCTGCCAGGGGAGACATTCAATGTGTTCAGGTTGTTGAGAGGAGGTTGGGGTGAGGGGTGGGAGGGGACGCGGCCGGGAACGCAGGGCGCGGCCCGGGGGCTGCGGGACGTGGCGAGGGCCCAAGCCTGGGCTGGATGGGATGGCCCGAAGGCTCTGCGCCGGAGTCCGTTTCCGACGCCCCCCTTGCTCGCCTCGAACTTAAGCCCGATGTTACCGAGCAGCTCTCTCCGCCGCGGGCTGGCGGACGCGAGGATGATGCGTTTGGCATTCAGCGCTGGGACGTGCTGAAGTATCATGGCGGCCGCTTGTAGTGCAAACGTACAACGCTAAGATACTAGCCACCCGGTGCTGGCGTGTCTTAAGTGGCGTGGGCGCGCGCGGTGGGCGCGATTTCGCGACCGAAGCCCTCGGGTGCGAGCGCGAGCTTGAGGGCGTTGAGGGCAGGTGCGGTCGTGGTCACAGTGATCAAGTTACTTGCTGTGGGGGGCGGCGCGGGGGATTTCGGGATATGGGGCGGGGCGGAGGGCATGGCCGATCGGGTTCGCTTCACACGCCCCACTTCACCTCCACCACTCGCACCACCCTCAGCACCGATTCATCCCAGCTGAGTGCGGCGCCCCTCTGGCCCATCTAACCTCCTTGGCACCTGGGTCCTAAGTTCGCATGCCGTCACTCTGGAGTTACAGCTCAGCCCACCTCCGTTCACCAAGCGGGGGCCCTGCCTCGGCCCCCCCATCCGCCATCCCATTCAAGGCCTCACATGCGCCCACGGCAACCACCCGCATCCGAGCAGGCCAATCACCGGCCCCACCCTCCGCCCCCTTGCCCCGGTCACCTTGGGCCCAGTTGCACCCCGCCGTATCCACCACTGCCCCTCTCCCTTCACCCCTGTAATCCCGTAACCACGCAGCCCAAGCCCGCTGGCCCAGCGGGGCCCTCCTCATGCGCCGACCAGCCCCAACCATCACGGCGGAAGCCGCCAGCTACCGCCAGGCGCCTCCACGCGCCCGCGTCTGCGCCAGCGTCAGAGCAGCGGGCGCCCTCGCACGATGTCCAGCCACACTTGCACCCCCATGCGCCCACACCTCCACGTTGGCGCCGAGGCGCCTTCAGCGCAGCCGGTGCTCTGACGCCTCAGCCAGCCGACCTCACACCTCGACACGGTACGCGAAGCAGGTCAAAGGGCGTACGGGACCTGCCCCCTGCCTCCAGGCCTCCAATCACTATGCCTGCGCCGGCACCCGCGCCAGCACAGCGGCTGCGCTCACACCTCAACACGGTACGCGAAGCGGGGCCGCGCGCTGCCGCCCGCCCCCGCCCCCGCCCCCATGCGGCCCCATGCGGCCGAGAAGGTGCCCATGAGGGGGGGCACCACGCGGGCGGAGAAGGTGGGGGGGCGGCCGTCGGACTCCGTGAGGGCGACCTGGGGAGGGTGGGGTGGTGTTGGGGAGGGGTGGCGTGGTGTTGGGGTGGGGTGGGGGATGTGTGGGTGGGTCAGAGCTCGGAGGGCGGCGCCTGTGCCTGGCCCTGGCGGGAGGCCGGGAGCTCCGAGCCCAAGGGTTGCATGGCGGGCAGGCCAAGGCGGTAGCTCCCCAAGCCTTCGTGCGAGCAGTTCTGTTGAGGCTTCGTAGTCCCAAGCCTCCTTTACTCTTGGTTGCCAGGACGCGTCGAGTTACCTTCGCATCCGCCCTCACAAGGCAACCATGCGCTCACGGCTCCCCCCCCCCAAACACACGGCCCCACCCCCCCTCACCCGCAGGTGGCTCTTGCGCGTGTACAGGCGGCCCGAGCCTCCCTTGCCCATGGGCTGCATGCCCTTGTCGTACATGCCCTTAGTCACGAAGATGGTGCCTGCCAGGGGGGCGGCGGTTGGGGGCGGCGGTTGGGGCAGACCCTACGCAGCGTACCTCTTGCCCCTTCCCCCACACTTCCCCCTCCGCACTCCTCTTGCCTCAACCCCCGTCCTTTCGACCATCTTCCCTTGCTTGGCAAAACGCCCTCATCTCCACCCCACCCACCCCCACTACTCCCTCCAGCCGCTACCAATGGACCCTTGCCTTGCCTGTCCTCCCTATACCCCCCCCCCCCCCACACACACGCTATATCACCGCCCGGCCCCCCCCCCACTCACTCACGACCAGGCGCTCCCCGCTCAACCCCTTGGCCTCCACCGCATCCTCCCGCGCCACCTCCAGGGCCTGAAGGGGCAGGAGGGGGGGAGGAATAGGGATGGTCGAGATCAGGGCAACGCGTTTTCGCGGTGTTCAGGGGTGCAGGTTCCACCCCATACCTTAACAAACCTTCAGCGGCGACAGCGCCTCCGTGCACAGCATCGTGAATCCCAACCCCCCACCCTCACCCCACACACACCCTTTGGCCTTCGCTCTGGGCCGTGGCGCAGCGTGTTTCCGCCCAGCACAATCCAGTATGCCGCTTTACTCGCTACTGATACAGGGTCAGCACAAACCCTTCTCGGCGCCTCACCTGCAGTACGTACTTGGCCGCCTTGTGAGGTACCAGCTGGCACTGGGCCACCGCCTCGTCGTACGGCAGGCCGCGGATCTGGATCCAGGATCAAGGAGGGGAGGGGGTTGGAAGGGGGGGTGTCAAGATGAGGGGGAGGGGTGGTAGAGGAAAAGGAAGGTATGGCGAGGTCGCGACGGGATGGGCCGCCGGGGAGGGCCGATGCGGTATGCGGGGCTGCGCTGGGGTGGGCGATGGGTGGTCGGCTGCGGCGGGGTCGGCTGCGGCCTGCAATGCATCACACGACCCCCAGCCCTGCGCCTGCACCAGCCCACGGCCCCCCCCCTCGCACCGCCCCTCGGTCCCGTTCCTCCCTCCTCCCCCTCTCCCTTCCTAGGATCCGTCGAACAGGGCAGATGGGCGTGGTGCCGTACAACCGCATGACTCACGAGCTTGAGGATGCGGTCCATCTTCTTCATGCTCTGCGGTACGTCCAGCATGTACGTCGTACCCGCGTCGCCGTACTGCTGCCGCTGCCGCTCCTTGCGCCGCTCCTCGCGCTCGTCCGACTCGTCGTACCTGGGGTCGTACACGGGCGGCAACCATAAGTTGTACGGGGGGAGCGATTACGGCAGTCAGGTGGAAGGGTGCACTCCGCACATATAGTGCACGCCCTTGCCAGCGTGCAGGCCCAGGCACCCGCTTAACCTCCCCGCCGGCGCGCGGCCAAACGGCCGGAAAAGCCCCTCACAAGCCCCCAAACCCCACCACCGCCACCACCACCAATCGGTAGAGCATGCACGCATGTACACACTAGCGCGGCCCCGCACACGGTCCCCTCTCCCCCCCTCGCGGTGTCAGCCTCGAGGGCGGACGGCCGTTCCATGACAGCCGCCCCGACCCGCGAGGCTGCCAGCCGCCAACTACCCACGGTCCGAGAAGCCAACCACCAACCACCAACCGAACATGGCACGTGGCGCCAGCACACCCCACTCACCAGACCCAGGTGCGGCCCACCCCACGCCGACTCCGCCCCGTGGCCGCCGCCGCCCGCGACGCCTCGTCCAGGCTCCCCGCCTCCGCCGCCTCCGTCGGGGCCCGTGACCGCGACGCTGCCGCCGCCTCAGCCAGCGCCGCTTGGAGCGGGTTCTGCACTGGCGCCGCCGGCGGGGGCTTCCAGGTCGGGTCGCCGCCGCTGCCGCTGGCTCCAGCGCCGTCGCCGCTGCCGCTGCCGCTGCCTCCGGAGGCCTCGCCGGCTGGAGAGGGCGCCTGCAGGGCTCGCCCCATGTGGAGCGCTCGGAGAGAGAGGGGCATCGGTGTGGCGAGGCTGGCGTGGGAGCAGGCGGGGAGGCCGGTAACGCGGCTGGCGAGGATGGGGCTGGCGGAGAGCATTGATGGCCCGGCCGTGGAGCTGGGAGATGCATCAGCGCTATCGCTGGATGACCGATCCGCGACAGTCTGTACGCCCGAGGAGCACAGCTGCGAGATGCGAGAGGCCACCGGCCCAGCTGCGCCAGCCGATGCAGTCGCTGATGGCGAGAGCAGCGCGCGGCATGCTGCTCGCCCCAGCATCGCTAGTGGAGCGTGGTGTGACGCCACCATTGTCAGCCCGCAAGGGGCTTGATCACGGCGGTGTGCACCAGTGCACTGGTGAACGCAAGTGAAGCACAGCGGTATGTTAGGCAAGCTGAGCGGTGGACTACGTATCTGCTTTTGCGTTTAGGAGGCTGTGCAAGGCGGACTAGGGGACAAAGACCGGGTAATACCTGTTTTGGCGACGCGGGATGAAGGAAATTCAGGCCAGCCTCGTTAACAGTCGCATTCCATGTTACGGTAGCAGCGTTTCTCGCCTCAATAGCACCCCCATCACACGCGCCTGCACTCCCGCGCTCACCGGTCGCCCTTGCGGCGTGCCGCGACTATAAAACTACCTCTCTCCCCGGTTCACAGCCTGCGCCCTTCACCGCTACTGGCGACGTCTCATATCCTTGCCCATTCGCGACAGCCACTCAGCGGGCCTCTAGCGCCATGGCGGCCCCGCTAGAGCTGCCCGACGACGTCAAGATACAGCTATCGCAGCTGACGGAGTTCCTGGGCGACCTGAAGAAGGCCCTGGGCGCTGCTGCGGCGCTGGGCGGGCCCGCCGAGGTGCTGGCCAAGACGGCCGCTGACCCGGTGGGCCGCGCCCGGCTGTACCAAGCCGTGGCGAAGGCGGTCAACGCACTGCACCACACCTACCTCAGGTAGGACGCTGAGTCCTGTGTGGGGGATGGTATTTGAGGGGGGGCGGACGGAGGGTTGGGGCGTCGGGGGCTTCTGGGGCCTTGGGGCCAAGCAAGAGGTGGCGGGGAGGAGCTATCGCTGAGACGCATCACTCCCATGCTGAAGGGGACGCCTTTACAGGTACAGCATCATCTCTACTCTGAAGTGCTATACCGGTGAGCCAACTGTGCCCCCTTACCGCCTACCGACCGACCGTGTCCTCAAGACAATCCTCGTCCCTCCACCCCCTGCCCCTCGCCCCCTGCCAGGGCACACGGGCGGGACCCCTTCGCCCCCGTGGGCGCCGGCGCCATCGGGGGCGCCTCGGTGGGGAAGGCCGAGCTGGACCGGATACGGCAGTACGACAAGAAGGTACGGCGAGGGTACGGCATGACATACGCCGAGAGGTCGTAGCGTACACGACATGCTCACGTGCCGCGAGAGGGCCGGCGCCTCGACCCGCCTCCGCCCGGGACCCAACACCCCGCCCCACAATCCCTCCATCTCTTCAACCCCCAACTCCCAACTTCCAACTTCCAACCGCCAACCGCCAGGTCAACCGCGCTTTCGCCGAGGCGGAGCTCCGCTCCGCCCGGCGGCTGGCCACGCTGGACGTGGCGGGCGCCTCCCGCTTCATCTCGGCGGCGGTCCCCGACCTCACCCCGGAGCAGCGGGCGGCAATGAAGAGGGCGGCGGCGGTGGGTCAGGGAGGGGGGTAAAGGGAGGATAGGGGGGAAGGAAGGGGGTGGCGAAAGGGGGAAAGAGGGGGGGAGAAGGAGAGAGGGATGCCACCACGCGGTCGGCGGGTGGGCGGGTTGGGGGAGGAGGGGAGGATGCCGTCTGTCATTGCCTCGTGCATCCCGCCACTCCGCCAGTCACCTGCTTTCCGTGGACCCTCTGCTCCCTGGCCTCCCCCGAACCCAGCCGTGACCCCGACCCCCACCCCCGAATCCCCGACCCTCGAACGCAGGCCGTGGAGGCGAGGCGGGGCAGCGGCGCAGCGCCCGGCCGGGGCGCCAAGCGGGGCCTGGGGGGGCCGGGGGCGGGGGCGGGGCAGGAGGGGCGGCAGGGGCGGGGGCAGGGGGCCAAGCGCGGGCGGGCCGCGGCGGAGCCCCAGGCAGAGGACCCGGAGGGCCCTGGGGGGGAGGAGGACGAGTCGGCGGACTCGTCCGAGGCTGAGGAGGAGGAGGCGTCGGGCGGCGAGGTGGAGGCGGAGCGGCGGCGGGAGGAGGCCGAGGAGGAGGCGGTGGCGGCGGCTGAGGAGGCGGCGGAGCGGGCGGCGGCGGGCGGGGAGGGGGTGGACGAGGCGGCGGCGGGTTTCCTGGAGGCCTTTGCGGCGCGGCACGGCGGGAGCGGGTGAGCGGGAGCTGTGACGGGGGGACGGGGTCCGATGCGAGGTGGGGCAGATGAGGAGAACGGGGAGGGCGGGAGCGGGTGAAGGAGAGCTGTGACGGGGAGGAGAGGTCCCTTATTGCAGCCGGGAGGGGCAGGAGGTGCAGGAGGGAGGGACATGAGATGGCTGCCCATTACCGGTAACACTTTGTTCGAGCGGGAAACCATGGGAGGGACGGCGGAGCGGGGGTGCCGGGGGTGGTCTGATGCTGAGTGCAGCGGGTGCAGGGGGCGCCAGTCCCAATGGGGGGGGAGTGTGGTTTGCACGTGTGAGAATTCAAGCGTTGGGCGCTGCAGGGTGGGACCCTGGGAGGCACTGTGCTCGCAGGGACCCTGGGAGGCCAGGAGTCTACGCCGCTGATCTTACGGGGGCCGTTGGCTGCGGTGCGTGCTGCGGGCGGCGGAGCACGGGAGCCGGCATACAGGCGGATGGAGGGCCGCAGTCTGGACGAAGGCAGCCATGCCAAAGCAACCTGGCAAAGTGACAAGTGGCGGTTATGTTGGTACAAGATGCCCCGCCATGGCCCCCGATCCCTCTGATGGCATCGTGGCCCTATCCACGGCCCGGCGCTCATGAGAGTCGGGGCCTGTGCCTCGACCGTCCCGACTGTTCCAAAGGGGCCCCCGCCCCTGAGCGCAACGGTAGTGATGGTACAGTGGGGCCAAACACACAGCCTTCACGACAGTCCAAACACCGGGACGCTCCCACGCGGCAACACCGCCGCGTTACACCCTGTTACACCACACAACCCCGCACCAAGCCCCACGGCAGGAAGCGGCCACCAGCTATCAAGCCGTTCCATGGCCGTGGCGTGTCTTGGGGCTGGCAACAGCTAATGGTGGAAACGAAGTAGATTTCGACAATCTCAGCTGCTATGTATACGGGAGCCGTGACCAAGGTGGTCAGGTGGCTCTGCTATATGAGAAGGAAGGATCGAAGGAAGGTGCGTTGCGAAGCTCAGCAGCAATCAAAGTCAGATCAACTTATTGGCATTCAATTCAATGGCAGAAGAAGGGCAGTGCATTACGACAATGCAGCTTCGTCGTACAGTGCATGCGGGATCAACACAATCCTGACCCTGATTCGAGTCCATTAGGTTCAAAGAAAGAGAGCGGAAATGTACGTCAAGAGCCTTTGGTAGAAGAACGAAGCTATGTAAAGACCACCTCATCACCTCACCACCTCACCACCTAAGCACCTCCCCACCAAACCGCGATTCACCGCCTAGCCACACCGCCTTCCCACAGGTCCCACACCACCACCATACCCACACACCATCCTCACCCAGTGCACTCACCAGCACCTTGCACGCACCCGCTCCGCCTCCCACCCCCTGCGTGGCCCTCCTCCCTCTCAAGGGTCCACGCATCCGCCCTCCGCCCGCTCACCCCCTCACCCTCGCGGGCATCACCCCCTGCCCCACCCCTCCACACCCCCGACCCACATCACGCGGGCAGCCAGGCCGGGGGCCTCAGAGCCAGAAGCACCAGAGCCCCCTCCCCCGTTGGGGTATCACCGGTGGGGTTGGCGTTGGAGGCACCGCTGGCAGCAGCGGTGGCAGCAGCGCCGAAAGGAGTGGCGGAGCCCGAGGGGGCCGCCCCGTTGGGCTGCGACCTGCGCGAACGGGTGGCGGGGGCGACGCAGCGC
The DNA here is from genome assembly GCA_016858145.1 of Edaphochlamys debaryana. Lineage (NCBI taxonomy): Eukaryota > Viridiplantae > Chlorophyta > Chlorophyceae > Chlamydomonadales > Edaphochlamys > Edaphochlamys debaryana. The sequence goes on along the minus strand of JAEHOE010000021.1, from coordinate 243,564 downwards.
CACGCCCCCGCCGCCGCCGCCCGTGCGCCGCCCCACCAGCGCCGCCACCACGGCTGCCGCTGCCGCCGCCGCTGCTCCCGGCTCTCCTCCTCCTCCCGTTCACGCTCCTCGTCCGCCCTTACAGCGCTGGTACCGGGGCTGGTTGCTGACTCAGGTTTGCCCTCGCCTGCCACTTCCGTCGCCGCCGCCGCCGCCGCCTCTGCCGCCGCCTCTGCCGCCGCCGCCGCCAGCCTGGCCAGATCTGCGTTCTCGCGGGCGGTGTGCGGCGCCCCGTGCACGTAGCCGGGCGGGCAGGCGGCGGCGGCGGCGGCGAGCCAGTTGGAAGGGAGGGCGATCGCGGGGCTGGGGCCGGGCCGTGGGGGCGGGGCGCGGACCAGGGTCCAAGCGTCGGTGCGGTTGAGGTGCTGGGGGCCTGGAAGGGGAGGGAGGGAGGGGGGAGGAGGGAGTGGAAACCCGTTGAGAGGTAACATTGGGCCCAGGCGGGGGCAGCCACCAGTGAGGCAATCTCCGTCTCTCATACCCCCTGCTTATCCCCCTCAGCTCTCCCCTCTCGCCCCCGTCGTTTGCCCCTCCCCCACTCACCTGCGTCCAGACGGCACGCCACCCACGCCGCCGCATGGCACGGCGCCACCACCCACCGCCCGTCACCCGACCGCAGCACCGCACACGCCTCCCCCTCCTCCCCCTCCTCAGCCCCACCCCGTGCCCCCTCTGCCCCCTGCATCCGCCTCCGGGCCCCCTGCACCCCCCTCCATGGCGCCCCCTCCCGCAGGGCCTCGGGCGGGTGCCCCGGCGCCCAGCCCCACACGGCCGCCGCCGCCAGGGCGGGGGTGAGGGCGTCGGGCGCGGGCACCGAGAGGCCGCAGGCCACCGCTGAGGGCAGCCCCTGGGCGTCCAGCTGGGGGCTGTGAGAGGGGGCAAAGGGGGGAGGGGGGCAGAAGGGGGGAGAGTAAGGGCTGTTTGTTGCTGAGGGTTGCTGAGGGTAAACCCTAGAACCCTAAACCCTGAGCGGGACAAGGGCTGAAGAGGGGGGCGGCAGCCGACAGGCCCCGGGCGTCCAGTGGGGTCTGGGCCAGGGGGCCTTGGCGTTGGGTGGAGGCTACTGCTCGTATGGACGTCGGGTTGTGGTTCAAAGGGTCGGAAGGGACGAAGTGGTGGCCGCTACCGGTAGCTACCGCTTGAGTTCGGCTTTCTGATGTCGAGGACGGGCCCCTAAACCGTGCGGCGTACGGCACTGCATGCGCTGTACGCCACTCACGTGTTCTCGCCCCGCTGCATGGAGCAGTTGAAGAGGCCGTACGACAGGCGACACGTGGGTGAGCGCAGCATGCGGCCGTTGGCGGTTGGCAGGGTGGCGGCGGGGCGGCCGGGGCGGGGCGGGAGGTGGTAGGCGCAGCTGGGCTCTGGGCTGAAGCGCCTGCGGGGGAGTGGGCGGGGTGAGGTGAGGGCAGGGCAAGGGGGGTCAACTAAGCAACAAAGAACAAAGAGTGGGGTGGGGGAAACCAGGGAGGCGGGCAACCTGTGCAAGATGCTCTACCGCCACACAGCGGGGCCCTCATACCGGTACCGGTAGCCCACGCAAATCTGGGCAACCGCTGCAACCGTCAACTAACGGTAACGCCCGACCGCCAAAGCACGTGCTGCACAGATCAACCCACGCACTGGAAGAGCGGCTCGGCGAAGCCGCACGGCGCCCAGTGCGGGTGCGCCAGGTACGACATGGCGGCACCGTAGTCGGTGCCGGACTGCAGCAGCACCCGCTTGCCGTACTGCCGTACGAGCTGTTCGATGGAGGGCGGCTCGCCCTGTCGGAAGATGAGAGAGGGAACGTCAAGGAGGCTCTCGCTGCTAGTCACCCACAACCCCACCAAGGGCCCAACCCGGACAGCTGCGTAGCCCACAACCTCGAAAGGCACGGCCCCAAGGCTATAACCGATCAGCCGCCCTCTTCCCCTGCTGTCCATCGCTCCTACCTGCTCGAGCGTTATGCTCTGCAGCTGGGCGGGGGTGAGGATGGCGGCGGCGGGTATGTGCGCCGTCACCTGTGTGTGTAGGGGGGGGGGGGGGGGGGGGGGAAGGCACGAAGGAGGGGTTAGAAGAGGGGCAGGGGTTGTGGAGCGGGAGGGGTCAGCGAACGAAGGACCCCCTCTCCCATCCTTCCCGGAACGCCACGGACCGGGCGCGTCACCCCAACCGACCGACCCTGACGGAGCGGGCCCGAGCACGCCAGCACAAGCGGGCGGGCCTGGATGCGCTTCCCCCTCCCCCTTACCTCTACCCCTTCCCCCCCCTCAAGGGCCTGTCAGGGCCCCACCTGGTCCAGCAGGGTCCCCACGAGGCCCCACGTGGCCAGGTCAGGCTGGTTGTCCAGGTACAGCACCTGACAGGGGGGGGAGGGGGGGCGAGGAGGGGACAGTGAGTCAAGGGGCGGGGGGCTGAGCCGACTCGGCTGCGCGCCCAGAGCACAAAGACCGCAGCCCGCGATCAGCTTTCCTCGAGCCTTCCCGCAATGCCCTCTCCCTCCTCTGGTTTCCCGACCACCCCCACCCACCCACCAGGAACTCCTCCTCGTTCCCCGGAGCCCCCAGCCAGCCAGCCACCTCAGCCACGGCGTCGGCAAACAGCCTGCAGGCGGGAGGGCGGGTGGGTGTTTGCTCGGAACTGCTGGCGCAAAACAACGACAGATGACTAAGCAGCAAACGTGATACAGACCGCGCGGTTTGCGTCGAAGGTTCTGGGCAGGAGCCGCAATTCCTTCGGGGGGTGGCGTCCGACTCGCATGTATGCCCTACGGCCTGCTATCACCCCCGAATGCCCCACTCCCTCACCGCTGCTCCCGCGCCGGTAGGGAGCTCATGGGGGGGTCACAGCCCACGGTCTCAGCGTCCCACTGCGGGGGTGGGGGTGGGTGGGGGGAGGGAGGTCATGGTGCAGGATGCAGAGAAGCGTGCCGGCGCCCCCACTGTTCCCCAATCGCTGCAATGCTTGAGCCCCTCCTCCCCTCCCTCCCTCTTTCCACCCTCCTTCCTCCCCCCCTCTCCCTTCCCCCCCACCTGCACGGGCGGGTGCCCGAACAGCCCCGCCACCGCCGACAGCGCCCCCACCAGCCAGTCCAGTCGGGCGCTGTGCAGCCCCCCGCAGTGGGCGATGCGCAGCTGGCCCTGGGGATGAGGGGAGGGGGGAATTGGAGAGGGGTTTGGGGGGGGAGGGAGGGGCCACAAGGAGGGGAGGGGATGGAGATGCGGGCCAACGTAGTGGGAGGGGGGAGGGGGGCGATGCAAAGCTGGCGCTGGTAAGGGAGGGGATTTGCAAGGGCTAGGAAAGCAGCCGAGCGGAAGGCTGGGGTGCTGGGTGCGGTCTGCTGTGTCAACAAGCGGAACTGGGCCGTAAACACATCCCGTACTACCTGCACCCAGTGTACGTCAAGCTCCACGTGCCGTACACCCAGGCGCAGTTGGTCGGTCAGGGAGAGGTGCTGCAGGGGGGGGGGGCGGGTGTCGGCCGGAATGGGCACGCTGAGGGTTAGGCCGGAAGAGCTCTGCGCCCGGACCCGGGGGCTTGTCCTTGGTATGGAGCAAAAACATGACCACGCGGCCATAGCCACTGTAGAAGCCGGCGCCTCACCTGATTGGCTGTGATCAGTCCTCGATCGCCCTGCAAAAGGATGGGAACACGAAGGGACCGGGGGCTGACGTGTTAGGACAGGGCCCCTAATGCCTGCCTCCTCATCGGCAACTCCCCGCTCGCCCTCCCCCTCCCCCTCACTGTAACGGGCCATCACAACCGTGCAGCCGTACTCACCTCCAGCCGTACGTACCGCAGGTACTGCGTGTAGATCTCGTCGTGCAGGCCGTACCCGTCCGCCATGGTGACGGCGGAGTTGTGTGTGCCCAGCAATTGGGCGAAGCACAGCGGCTGGCGCCGGGAGAGGGACCACTGCAGGCAAGAAGGGCGGGGTTTGGAGCTTTCAACACAGCGGAGGTAGCCAGGAAGAGGGGTGGGGACGAGCGATCGGGGAAGCGTGGGCGTTAGGGGTGAACGGTGGGATGCGAAGCAAAACACGGCAAGGCAGGGGCCGAGGCACGCACCCCCCCACCTGGTAGTCTAGCGCCCAGGCCAGCCACGGCTCGATCCGCACGCTGCCTCGCGCACACACGCTTGCACACACGTTCGTGCTGTCACACCTGCCATGGAAGCGGTTGTAGAGGGGTGGGTGAGGGTCAGTGCCGTGTCCATGGAGGGCCTCAACAAGGGTTTGCCGACGTGACCCGAGGGACCTCCAGTACCTAAGCTCTGGATCGCAGTCCACGCCCTCGGGGATGCCATCGCTGACCACGGGCGTCTCAAATTTGCCGTCTCGGCCAACGCGGAGCGCTTTCAGCGCCTGGTGCGCCGCGCGCATGACCGCATGCTCGGCCTTGCCGAGGCCAGGCAACCGTGCACCCATCGCTACGCCGACCGCATATAGCAGCACTATTAGGGCTAGCCCGCGCGCCGGGCGGGAGACGGCCATCCGGGCGTGACGTTGGAATCAGTGCGTGCTATGTTTGTAAATTGCCTCGCGTGTGGGCGCAGCGCAGCCTGGGGTCGTGGCACGCCGCGAAGTGTGCTCGAGGCGTGCAGCGTGAGACTTAGTATGCGCCGCGGGTTGCTTGGGGCCGGGATGTGGGCTGCCTCGAGGGTTTTCGAGCGGCACGTCAGCCGCGGCGGATGCGACCGCTGCCTTGGCACGCCACCCCTTCCGATGTGACCTGGCGCCCCCTCTCCTTTGCTTACCAACCCCTTCTTCCACACCCTCACTCCCCGTACCTCCCTCAGTGGCCCTGGACCGGTCCGCATCAGACCTCTTGCGGCACACCTGACCTCAAACTGGCGGCGTCTGGGTGGTGGCAGCCCAGGCCCCAGGGGCGGGACGGGCGGGGGGAAGCACCCTAGACAAGGCTGGCGGTGTGGCGGAACAGCTAGCGGTCCCAAGGACGCGTTCAGTGTGCTGCCAGCTGCTGATAGATTGGGACCAACTGCTCCCGGTACGCAAGCAAGACTGCCAAGACAGCAGGCCTGGCCACGCGCGCACAGCGCATAATGGTGCGCAAGGGGCGTAGGGGAACGGGAGACAGGGGCCTCAGAACTCCACAGCCCTCGCAGCTTCACCACCCGACCACGGCACCCGACTACGGCACCCGACTACGGCACCCGACTACGGCACCCGACTACGGCACCCGGAACGCCCGAGACTAGCATTATGTACAACCATGTACGGTGGGGTGGGGCCCCGAGCCTCCCCGGCTCATGAAGCGCAACCAGGGCCACGCGCCGCCCCTCACCTACGAGCGTCTTGCCTCCTGTGTGCACCGGCACCGACCCGGCACCGGTCCAGCAAGCAAAGGGGTGGCACCCTGCTGCAGCCACAAGCCAACGTAAACAATGCACTTCCATGCTCAAGCTATGGTGCAAAGCAACGATGGTGCACATGGTATGAGCACGAATCGTTCGAGCATGACTTGAGAAGTGCACTCACAGTGCAGCAGCAGCTCACCAATCTACCGGTATGAACAAGCTTTGTGTTTCAAGCTAGCACCCACAAACGTTTCTTCTCAAGGAGTCACGGGGCAGCCACGTGCGCATGGGGCTCAGGCACTACGCAGATCACCAGCCGTTGGACCTAGATCAACAATGGCTAATCACGGCCAACACACGACAAGTAGGTGCGTGATTGCCCCTGCCCCGCCGCCTGCACGCATCCCACGTCAACGCACGCGCCAACCGATATCCCGCTCTCCAGGGCACAACTCAACCCAGGCGTGTCCCAGCACCAAGCGGCCCCAACCTGCAAACGTGTAACAAGAAAACCACGTCACCCTCCCGTGCAATGTGACCCTCCTGCCATGCCCCTGCCCCCCTATGCCATCCAGCCTGCACACCTGCAGCAACACCGCACGCCGCTCCAATCACTCCACTAAGAGCGTTGACGGAGCAGCACCCACAGCAGAAAAGAAAGACACATCCACTCACGGAAAGCCCCAGGGCAACAGAACACCAAGAGCTACACCCCTCAACGTTAAGCCTCCCGCCCCACCTGACCGGTCCCCTGTCCCCGAGTTGCATGCCGCGTCCCACAGGCCCCAATCACGCCTCGTCCACCTCTCAACCAGATCCTTGCGTGACTGTCATATCGCATGTACAACCCCCAAGAAACGCCGAAGTACCGCAAAGCAGCGCCACAAAGAAGCACAAGTGGCCCACCGGAGGTAACAGTTCGAGCGATGTTCCCCCCATTCGAGACCCCAACCCTGGGCCCGATAACTCCCCATCCGGCGATCCACGAAAACCCGACAGGGCCAGAAACGGACCCGAGCAGGGCAGACCGCAGGGGCGGCGGCTGGGGTGTTGTTGAGCCAAGCTGGGAGCGGCGGGGCAGGCGCGGTCCAGCTAGACGTGGGCGGCCTGCTGAGCCTGGGCCTCCTGATGAAGCCACCATGCGATGTTGCGGTTGCAGCGGTGCTCAGCCTCCGCCTCCGCCGATGGGTCGCCGGACCGCGCGTAGAAGACAACGACACCGCCACCGGCGCCCGCACCAGGCGCTTCCTCCGCGACACCCGCCCCACCAGCCGCAGCCGCAGCCGCTGCCGCCGCGGCACCCGCCCCGCCAGCCGCAGCCGCAGCCGCTGCCGCCCCGGCCTCCGCACCGCCAGCGGCAGCCGCAGCCGCTGCCGGCCCGGCCTCCGCACCGCCAGCGGCAGCCGCAGCCGCTGCCGGCCCGGCCTCCGCACCGCCAGCCGCCGCACAAGCCGCTGCCGGCCCGGCCTCCGCCACGTCGGGACCGTTCCCGTCCAAGGGAAGGGCCGGGCCACCCATGCCCTCCGCCGCGGCCGCCGGGCCAGCCATGCCCTCCGGCGCCGCACCTCCGGTAGCGGCGGCGGCGGCGGCGGCGGCGGCGGCGGCAGCGGCGTCCTGAGCAGCGACCGCGGCATCGGGCGGTGGCGCCTGTGCGGCACCCGATGCGGTCGAGGCCTCGGCCTCAGCCCCGGCCGCGGCGGCACGGGCGCCGGGCGGACTGCCAGCGACGGCGAGGGCGTTTGCGGAGGCCCGTTCGAGCAACTTGTTCATGTTGCCCTCCGAGTGATGCTCGGCATCCTCTGAGCGGGGCGGCAACGGCAGATCGACAGGCTGGCTGCCATTGGCCGCAGAGGGGCCCGCAGTGGAGTTGCGACTCCCCGGCGTCGGCACCGAGGACTGCATCTGCGCGCCGGCGCCCCGGCGAGGCTTTTGAGCATCGGGACCCTGGGTGCCGTCGGCGCCCTCGTCCGGGTGCGGGCGTTTGGAGGCCAGGTTGAAGGCCTGGGTGCCCTGAGCTTGCTCATCAGGCTGGGGGACCTGGGGCGGGCCAGCGCCCCCGTCCATCTCGACGTCCTGGATGTCCTCGGCTGGAGACATGGTGTGGCAGATGCGCGCTAGCCGACCTGGGGGAAGGAGCGTGCAGGAGGAGCCGCGCAGCTAACGCCATTGCATGACGGGAAAGCTGATCTGGGGTTGGCCCTCACGCCACAAAAGCGACAACCCCACAACCCGCAACAGGCATAATGCACGTCGATACGCGAAGACGCTACGCAACTCACGGCGCAAATGGACAAGCCCGAACATGCGAACCAGAAGCTCACCGTAGGGCTAAGGCTGCTTAATGTTTTACGAAGTCAAGTCGGCTGCGTACGCCAGCGTGCCTGCGTTGTGCGGGAGCGGGCGGGTGTTGCGCTTGACATGCAAGGCGGGGTGAGTGAGTTGCTGGCCGGCCCTCCCCTAAAACAATATCTTTGATCTATGCGTCCTATTAGCCTTGTAAGGCGCGTGGAAGAGAAGACGGACGCTAGAAGCTGTGCTGAGCTGCGGCTGAGGTCGCCTTCAAGGTCGCTGCCACCCGCATCAGTAACGGGATTGCGTGGCAAAATGACAGCGGATAGCGCACTGCCAAACCTGGCGAGCGGCACCGCTGGTGGGCACATGGCTGGCTGCATCGCAGTTCCGAGGGCCCGAGCGCCAGTGCGGCGTCGGGATGCCGATGGAATGTGGGGACTCTATATACAACGGAGCGGCTATGGTGGCGGCTTATAGGTGAGTTAAGCTGAGCCGGAAAGGTTGGGGTTCATCGCGGCGCTTCGGGGCCCCGAAGCACTTTCAATCCCGCGTGGGGCACGCAACCGACCTTGCAAGACTTTTTGTAGTGTGATCCCACAGCTCCTCGGGCTCCCAAAGCGCTCTAAGATAGGGGGCCGGGGACCAAATCTGCTATCAACGGACGCGAACGCGCTGACGCAAAGCTCTGCTGACTATTCTGGAGAGCTCCTGAGTGCGGCTGTGGTATGGCAAGCGGAATGTGCGCACTTGCACAAGCGACGCCGCGACTTGTGCAGCAGCCACGCCCCGATCAAGGCCAATGCGCCCCTGCAAGCCGAAACAGCGACTCTCGTGCCAGGCAAACCGCGAAAACACTTACGCTGCCTCTTACTTTGTACCGCCGGTTTTGGACCCGTGTTGGGCAGTGGTGGACCTGCCGTGGGTGGGTGCGTGTCAATGTTGCGAGTGCGGCATGCCCCACCCGCACCGACGGTCAAAAAGCGCTGCCCTCCATGCCTCCTGCCCACCTCCATCAATCTTTCCAATGCGGCACCGACGGGCCTGGATTGAGGTTGGCAGGAGCAAGAGAGCGTTGCGGGCCTGCCAGTGCGCCCTCCCCTCCGCACAGACCGCTTTAAATCCTCCCTCCCCAAGGGTTGGAGAAGCGTTGCGGGCCTGCCAGTACACCCCCCCACCCCACCCCACTACCCGTGGTGCGTGAGGGCGCGTGGGCTAAGCGGGCTCGGGGCGTGCGGGCGGGCTCGGGCGATGGCGAGCCGGAAGCGGAGGACCCACAACTGCTCAATGGTAATCAATGAGGTAAGCGGGTATGCCCTGCTGGCTCCCCACAGGTCTGCGTAGTCTGCGTAACACGCCCTACGCCACAACCAAGCGCTTCGCTTCGTTTATGTCTTCTAAGCCCTGCTGGCGTAGCTGCGGTCCAGCCCTCCCCCTTTCCCCAGCAGCCCTGCAACAATCCGGGGTCTCAGCTAGCCATAACAACTTTCAACCCGAAAAGGGCTGCCCGTTCATAGGTAGCTGCGCTTTACAAGCATCTCGCGTCGGCCAACAATGCGATGCCATCACACCGCGGCACTACGCCCCCTTGTCTACAGTTACGCGCACTACCCCCGGCCTCCTCCCCCACCCCCGCCCCCGCCCCCGCCTCCGACCGTGGACAAGACCTCCCCCAGCGCAGGCCGTGGACGCCGCCTGGGGACGCCCTCGCGGGGGGTGTTGCCTGCGGGGTCTGCCGATAGCCGTCGTGGGGTTGTGTTGCGCCCCGTGGGGCTGTGTTGAGTTCCTGGGGTGGTGCTTCGGGTTGTCGAGTCGGGTCGGGTCGGGTCGAGCGGCGCTGGGCTGGGGCTCGTGCTTGGGCGCCGGTGGGGTTCGGCTCCGTTGCGTGCTGGGGTTCTGTGGTGCGTGTGCTGTCGACGGTCTGGGATCGGGGTACTCGCTGGGCGCGCCGGTTGGGCTGGTTGGGCTGGCCTGCTGTGGGTTCAGTCTGGGGTCCGAGACGGCAGGAGGGCCCCTCGGTCGGCTGTAGGGCCCCTCGGTCGGGTCCGGGTCGTGCCGCGTAATGGCGCTCTCCCTGCGTTGTTGTGTCGCGCGCAGTGCTCCTTCGCTCGATGACGGAAATGAGCACGGGAGATGTAAGGCCCTGTGGTCCGTACCCTGCGTGTCCGGTGCGGCGGAAGTTGGTGAGCCACGCTTCATGGCGCCAGGGGGGGGGGCAGGAAGTGTAGAACTGTACACCACGCTTTAACTTTGGATAGCTCGACAAGAGGAGCCCAAATCCGCTTTCAGAATGAAGATCGAGGTTTTAGGAAGAAAGTTATGAGCCCTCAAAGTTGGGGGGGGGGAGGGGGGTCCCGCATCCTATACAGCTCCCATCCGAACTTTTGTCACAGCGGTCTGACGCAGCCCAAGGGCCCTTTCCTTGCGTAAACGCGTGGTATTAAGCAGACGCTGAACCGTGGGTCTGCCTGAGCACCATAGACCATAGGGATGGTGGTCGAAGGGTGGCTGCGGGTGCCACATGTCGGCATGTCCGCGCGTGTGACACGTCACCACCGGCACTGCCACCGCTGCTAGGCGTCCGGGTGTACTATTATGACCTTAGCTCGTCATATAGGAGGCCTAGGGCATGAATAGCGCGGATGCAAGGTACCGGAGAGTGGTCCATGGACGCGGGGATGGTCAATGGACAGGACCCAAGCCTCATCGACGCTTCCGGTTCATGCGCAAGGCAGTAGCGCGCACGAAGCGCAGCCGATTGGCACAAAAGTCGAGGGAAATGGGTGACATTATGGCCATGTACGGCAGGGTGTGCAGTGTACGGCAAGGGGGGGAGTGGGGGGGTCGGAACTTTTGTGGGGTGGTGTATGGAACATATGTTTTTACCCGCCCCCCCCCCCTGATGGCGCTAGCCCCGTTGCATACCAGTCCCCCGTCCCCCGCACTGCCCCCGTCAGTAGCGTACCGCCACCGCACACCCAGGCCTGGTTTGCCGCCGCCAGCCTGACTTCTCCGCCCGTCTCCGCTTGCCCTTCACGTGGTTTGGGTACGGCCGTTTGTCGCGCTACAGCGCCTGAGCCGTGCGCCTATTCACCCCGCTGCGGGTATTCTGCGGTGGGGCGTGGGGGCGTAGGACTACCGTACGCGGGCTCGGGCCATTGCGAGCAGGCGGTAACATGTGAGGTACGGTAAGCGAGTGTGGTCAGAGCTGCGGTGAGCCTTCCGTCAGCGGAGCCGCTGCAGGCCCACCCTCACGTGCACCAACAGCCTTTGCCCCCCTCAACGCCCATCCCAAGCATCACAGGCATTGTGCGTTGGCCTGCGATGCGCGCCTTTGGTGGCTGTGGGGTGCGGACGGCTGCTGGGGTGCTCTGTGCTGCAACCCGCTGGTGCAAGCCGCTGCTGTACCACGACCCCTTCTTTTGGATGATGGGGTCCCTTACTGCCAGCAACGAGGACTGTGCCACCAAGCCAGCCAGGCCCATACACCAGGCCCAGACTTGGGATTGGGGGTTGATAGCAGGTCTGAGCCCAGGGGCAAGACCGGCAGATGCAGGCCCCGACGAGCGACCACGAGCTGGCGGTACGGCTAGCGGGTACGACGCAGGAGTCACCGCCTTGGTGGGCCTACCTGCTCAACCAGCGCTGCTAGAGGCGGCTGTGCGGTGGCTGGTGGGGCGTGGGGGTGGCGGGTGGCATGCCCTGAGCTGCCAGCCGCAGATACGCTGCCATCCCGCGTGTCCTATCAGCCGCAGATACGGTGGACTCAACTGCACCTGTTGTGCAAGCAAGCCAGCAGGCCTGACGACGCGCACACAGCTTACACAGCGCATACACGGGCGCAAGGGGACGGAAGACAGGGGCCCCAGAGCTTTACAGTCCCTTCAAGTTCACCACCGAGGCACTTCCACCAGTACGCAAGGCCCAGACAGCGTACGTTGGGCCCCAAGTCCCATAACTCACAGATCTCCAAGGCGAGCTTGCTGTACCCGCGTGTATGCGGTATAGCCATTTAGATACAACTTTGGCAAAATGTACAACCCACCAACCATCAACGCGCGCTCAGGAGCATGCCCCTCGCTCACCAAAGGGTCACTGCAACGTGCAGCCATCCGAATCTGGCCCTATCCAGGCGTAAGCTCCGCCTCACTACGGCGGCGCTGGCCCTACTATCGGCGAACCAAGGCCCCGCCCTCGCGCAAAACCCACACAAAACATGGACCCATACAGGTTGGAATGAGCAAACATGGTGCACAACATGTTGGCTGGATGCGAGCATGCGCAAGACTCGGCGCAATCACAGCGGTACAACACTTGAGGATGCACACACAGCGGGGCGCTCGCAGTCGAGTTCAATGCACCAATCTGCATCACGCAACGCAGATGATTACCAGCGGCCAGCCAACACCTGGCCCAGACACGACAAAGAGTGCAAGCGCGCATCCTGGGTACCGCCGCCCCGCACAGACCCTTGAGGGAGGTGTCTGGTCCGAGCTGGGTGGTGCCCGCCCACCCGCATATCTGATGTAGCCCGACTCACAGGGCACCTCTGGCATCCCTGCCCTCACATGCATGATGACGAATGATAAGCCAAGAGCAACTAGCTAGGTCTTCCAAACGTGCGGACAACGTCTTTGAGCTACCCCTGCAACCTGAATGTCCTGCCCCGCGCAGTCCCGAGCTACAGTCGAGACTATCAACCCGCACTATCTGAGAGCTTCAGTCCACACAGCCCACCCCAGCCTGCCATATATGATCTCAGGTCCCCAACAGCCTCCCCTGTGCACACTCACCTGTACCCCTTGCCACCCCCCCCTTCCAACCCTGCTGCTTGCCACGTCCCACAGGCGCGGAATCCGAAAGCAAGCGGTAGAACGACCTCACGGTCCCAGCTAGCAAGCCCCACACAACGCCTGGTCCCGAGTCCCGAGTCCGAGTCCCGAGTCCGAATCCCGAGTCCGGTGGGTCCCATGACGGCACTCTGCAGAGTCCAGACCGGCCCGTATGGCCTACTGAAGGGAGCGTGGAGGGGCGAGCGAGGCCTCATCCAGCTAACGCTGATGGGCGAGGAGGTTGAAGTTCGCCATCAAGGCTCCAGCCCTAGCCTGTTAGCCGATAAGGCCGAGGTTTGCCAGGCGGGCCGTAGCTGCCGCCTCCTGCGCTGGGGTGCCGGGCCTTGCGTGGAAGAAATAAACGCCGTTGGCGTGGACGGCCCCCTGGAGCGCCGGGGCCCCCGGGCCGGCAATAGCCGCCAGGAAGGCCCCAGCCGCCGCCTGCTGCTGCGGGTTGCCGGGCGGCAACGCGTGCCAATCGAAGACGTCGCCGACCTGCGGGCCGGGGTGCGCAGGCCCGGGCGCAGCGCCCGCCTCGGCAGCCAGCGCCGCTGCCCCGGCCGCCGGCAGGGCGGCATCCTCCGCCGCATCGAGTGCCGGTGCCGCGGGGGCCTCCTCCTGCTCCTCCTCCTCCTCCTCCCACGCGGCCTCCAAATCCACGTCCTCCTCCCACTCCGCCTCCTCAATCTCCATCTCCATCTCCATCTCCTCCTCCTCCTCCTCTTCCTCCTCCACCGCCATCATGTTCAAGGGAGCCCCGAGGCCCACAACGGCCTCTTCCTCCTCCGCCGCCACCGCCGCCGCGGCCGCCGCCGCCGCGTGGAGCGCGGGGGCCCCCTGGCCGCCGACACCCGACCGGGCGCAAGCCGCCTGCGCCGCGGCTGCTGCACTGCCGGACTGCAGTTGAAGTGCAACGGCGTTGGCGACTGGGCGGGGCTGCTGCGGCTGCTGCTGCGGGCCGGTGTGCGCCGCCGCGGGCGCTGCCGCCGCTGCCCCCGCCTCGGCCACAAGCGCCGCGGCCCCGCCTGCCGCCGCCACAGGCGCTGGGCCAGGCTGGGCGGCCGTGCCCTCTACCGCCGCCTCGACAGCGGGGGCAGCGGGGGCAGCCAGGCCGCCAGCGGTCTCCGCCGCCACCTGGGAGGCGGCGGCCGCGGCAGCGCCAGAGGCGGTGGCGGCGGCAACGCGGGCGGCCATGTTTGGCTCGGTGGGCTGAAGAGGTCCAGCGGGGGCCTGATCAGCGGAGGCGCCGGGGCCGGTCTGATCGGCGTGCAGCCCAATCACCTCCAGTTTGTCCTTTGACCTGCCCTCCGCAACAAAGTCACCCGCCCGACCCGTAAAGGTGACAGCCGCTTCAACCGGTTGGGCTGGCAGCGACGACTCGCCCGGGCCGGCAGCAGTCCGGGGCGACTTGGCGTCCGAGCTTGAGGCCTCAGGGTCGGCGGCGTCATTCCCGTTAGGGCGCTGGCGCTTGGAGCCTTGGACCGCGTGGGCGTGAGCGGGCTTGGCCGACGACTTGGGGTCATCTGGCGGGTCGGGGCCCCCGCCCATGTCGAACTCCGGGACATTCTCGGGCGCAGACATGGCGTGGCAGGCGTGGCTCAGCTTCCCTAGAGGATGGAGGAGAGGTGCAGGAGAAGCGGCTCAGCGCCATGACGGGCGAGCGCAGCAGGGCTGAAGACGCCGGGACAGTGCCAGGCACGGACGCTGGGCATGACAGGCACGCCGTCGGCAGCTCGGGAAACACCCGACGACGCGCCAGCAACTCACGATAGGAACAAGGAGCTTCTTGAATATCGTCTGGAGCCCAGTCGCCTGCGTGCGTTGTCTGCCTGCGTGCGGGCACCGACGGGTGTTGCATGCTCATCTGCGCCCACCGGAGGTAAGTGAGTAGCGGGCGGGCGCTCGCCCACAAGACAGGTTATGACCCTTAGTTGCCACGAATGCACAGCGTGAGCAGGCGGCGCGTCTGCTGGCGAGACGACCCCGCGAGAAGCCGCGCAAGGCAGCCTCGTCTCCGTAACTTGCTTGCCACGCCATTGCAAACAGGCGGGGGTTGTAATGGGATTTGCGACTGGCCGACGGCTAATCCGGCTGTTCCGGCAGGTAGGCACACATGCACTTGCCCCCCGAGGGCCTGGGCTCCGAATCCCGAGCCCCGAGCGGATTCTGGGGCGGCTCTACCCCAGCATATTGCTATGGCGGTGATCAAAAGCCGCGGAAAGGAGAGCGGGGCCTGGGGGAGCCGGTCGCTTTGCCGCAACGCTCGCCGAAGCGCTCCCTCCCCGGATTGCGCGCCTGCAGGCCCCCACCAACCTCCGCTTGCTCGGCTCCTTAGCTTCCAGCGCCTTGGGCTCCCGAAGCTCCTCAGGCGCCCTGGCAAAGACAGGAATCTGGTCTACATGCGCGCAGCGAGCGAGCGTGCTGACCCAGAGCTAAGTTCCGAGACTGTTCCAGGGAGTGTGAGTGCGGCTGTGGTATGGCAAAAGGACTGGGAGCGCGCCTGCACAGCTCGCGCCCGCGACCTGCCCCGGCCCGCAGTGACGCCGATGCGCCATGTTGGCCGAGCCTGCACAGCGACTTGCGCCAAACTTAACCGTCGAGCATTGACTGTACAGAGTCCACTTGCAACTTGCTTCTTTGGGCCTGTATTGGGGCTGGGGTGGCACCCGCTGGACCCGGTGCTCCATGGGTCGGGACACCCCGTGATGTGGGCAGGCTCGCAGCATGGCTTTAACTTGCACTGGTCCGCCCACTGCCCATACACGAATCGCAAGATCACAGTCCCAGTAACCTGCACTACCGCACGCGGTCCGCCAGGAACACAAATCCAAACTTGGATCCCCCCAAGCCGTATGATGGCTGCATAAGGGTCTGCAGCACCGGCCTGACTCCCACCCCGCATCCGCACGCCACACCTGCGCCCTCTTATGGCCCACACATGATCGCCAAGCGCTGGATAGATCGCACAAATGCAAAGTCCGAAGAAAGAAGTGTGCGCGTGAGAGAAATGCACACCCCCAAATCGCACGCAATCGCGCGTATGCATCGCTGCGCGCGGCTCACTGATTTGCCACAGGTTCACGGCACCTCGCGTCCCCTCCTGTCCCCGCCTCCGCAAGAAGCCTCCCCGCCATATAATGCCTGCTCTCCACCAGCTAGGGCTACTAGGGCTTGCCTACAGGCACACCTCCCGCACCGACCGCTCCCGGCGCATCAAGGCCCAGCACATCCATGTAGGCCAGGGCACTCACGCGAACCCCTTCCTCACGGCCGGAACGTGATGCCCCCTCCCGTCGCCCCCGCATCGAAAGAGGCCGTCCGCGCCTCCCGCGCGTCCCTCCGCATGTCATCCAGCAGCGCCGATGCCGCCGCCGCCATGTCAGCGCGCATGGACTCGACCTTCTTCTCCAGCGCCACCACCACCGGGTTGTTCACGGCGGCAGAGATGGCTGCGGGGGGATGTGTGGGGAAGGGTGGACAAGAGCGTTGAGGAGCCGGGGCTGGTGAGCGGGAGGGAGGGCAGTAGAGCCAAGACTGGCGGCGAACTGAGTACGCCAACACGGTAGGAAGGGAGGGTATGCGAAGATATGTATGGCTGCGCGCGCAGAGAACGCGCGGCACACGGAGCATATCAACGGCACGAGAAGGGCTGTGGGGCCGGTAACGGGGCCGGCGCACTTCACGCGGGCCTGCACTCACCCTTGAATGGATTGGCCGTGGACTCCTTCTCGATGCGCCCCGCGGCCTCGAGCGACGTTGCGAGGGACTCGAGCGCCCCCACCGCCGCCGCCATGCGCCCAGCCACCCGCCGCTCCAGCGCCCGCAGCCCGCCCATCACCGAGGGCAGGCTCACGCCCGGCGGCGGCGGCGGGATGGCGGCGGAGGCGCCGCCGCTGCCGTTGCCGTTGCCGCCCAGCGCCGCCGACAGCTTGGCGCAGGCGTCGTTCAGGCGCGCCTCGGCCTCGGTGACGCGCGGGCCCAGCTGCTTGAGCCCCGCCAGAGCGTGGGCGGCCTCCAGCGCAGACGACTCCACGCTCAGCACGCGGCCGTCCAGGCGGGTCAGCTCCGACTGCGGGGAGGCAACGGGGCAGGAGGGGAGGTGGGTGGGCACCAGGCGTTCGTCCCTCGTACACAGGTAGGGCGGAAAGGGAGGAATTAGCCCCGCCTGCGTTGACCGCCGCTGCTCTCCCTCCTGCAAGCCCTTTCCCAGCAGTGACCACAGCGTCACACCTGCATCTCGCGGATGGTGGTACCGCCGGATCCGTCCGCCGAGCCCGCGCCGCCGTCCGCTGTCCTACCCCCTCCGCCCCGCTGGCCCAGGCCCGACTCCTCCAGGGCGTCCAGGCGGCGGTGCAGCCCGCCCAGGCCTACGTGCATGTCCTTGATCATGCCCTGCGGAGGAACGGGGGGAGGGGACGTGGCGACCGGTCAGTGCTAGTGCTCAGGCGTCGACCAAAACCGTGGCTACAAGAGAACTGCAGCCAAGCTGAGGGACGTTGCCCACCCACCCGTTGGGGGACAAGCTCCTGCACGCCCGCGTGATGCCCCCGCCCTCACCTGGGTCCCGTCCACGTACTCCTGCATCGCCATCAGCCGGTTGCGCATGGCGGAGGCGGCCGTGTGCAGCGCCGCCACCTTGGTGTCCAGATCGGCAAAGTCCGCGGGGCCGGGCTGAGCCGCCGCCGCCGCGCGCGCCGCCAGCTCCGCCATCAGCTCCTGCCGTACGCCCTCCAGCCTCACCTCCATGGTCTCGTCCAGCATGCGCAGCTTGACGGACAGTGCCGCCACCTCGAGGGAGGCGGCGGCGCCGGCGGCGGCGGACGAGCCGCCGCCGATGGGCGGCAGCGTCAGGCGGCGCAGGCTGACCGTCTGCCCCGAGCGGAGCGGAGAGACTACTTCCTCGCCGCCGCCGTCGCCGCCCTCGCTGCGGCTGGCGGCCGCAAGGGGCGCCATAAAGGCCGGCACGGAGGCGGTCTCGGCCAGCGGCGGAGCGCCGCCGGCACTGACGCTCACGCCAGGGCCCGCTGCGCCCGCGCCTGCACCGGCAGCTGCCGCGGCCGCGCCTGCGGCTGCTGCCGCTGCGGCCTGGTCACGGATGGCCTCTGCGGTCTTGAGCAGGGAGGTGAGCGCCCGCTCCAGGGCCGCGCTCTGGCCGCCCAGGCTGCCCATGCCCGCCTCCAACTTGGCCAGGCGCGAGGTCATGGAGGCCAGGTCGTCGGCCAGGGCGGGGCTCAGCACGGTGCCCGAGGGCTTTGCGGGGGCGGCATCGGCCACCTGCGGGCCCAAACCAGAGGCATTGCAAGTCAGAGTGCAGCCCAAACTTGATGACCCAAGACCCTAGCAAGGGTCGGTATTGGACTCCATGCATTGCTTATCATCCCACACCGAGACCCCACGCGGTGCTTCCCACCTCGGCCGCTTCTGGCTCCTTCTGCCCCCAGCCCCGCCCCAGCCCTCCGCACCTTCTTCTCCACCTCGTCCATCAGCTCCTGCTTGAGCCCGCCCATGCGCGCCTCCAGCGACTCGTCCAGCTGCCGTACCTTGGCCGACAGCGCCGCCACCTCGAGCGTGGCGGCGGCGGTGAAGGGTGCGGGCGTGCCGGGGATGGGCGGCAGCGGCGTCAGCCGCCGCTGGCTCAGCGTCTGGCCCGAGCGCAGCGCCGCCGCGCCCGCAGCCGCAGCCATGGCCTCCATGTCGCCGCCGCCCTCGCTGCGGCTGCCGCCGCCCATCATGAAGGTGGGCACGGAGGCGGCCTCGGGCAGCAGGCCGCCGGCCGAGGCCGAGGCCTGCTCGCGGATGGCTTCGGCGGTGAGCAACAGCGAGCTCAGCGCGCGGTCCAGCGCGGCGTTCTGTGCCAGCACGCGGCCCACGTCGCCCTCCAGGCGGCCCAGGCGGCTGGTGGCAGCCGCCAGCTGCTCCTCCGCCGCGGCGCTGCCGGCGCCCGTCTTGAGCTGCTCGGCGATCTGGGTCGGCACGGGCAAGCGTTGGGTCGGCACAGGGGCGGGATGGCAGCAAGCGACCAAGCGAGGTAGCAAGGACAGTACGGTCAGAGGCAGCAGGAGAGCCATGGCCAAAGCACACCTGCCCTAAGACCGCACTGCTGCTCCTCCTCCCGGCCCCGCCCCACCTGGTCCAGCCGGTTCTCGTGCTGCAACACCATCTGCTGGATGGCGGGGTGCGTCTGCGAGCCGATGTAGCGCAGCGCCGCCACCTGCTCCAGGATGGTGATGAGCGCCTCGGCGAAGGCGGGGGAGGAGGCGTCCTTGACGTCCGCCAGCCGGGCCTGCGCGGCCTCCAGCGTGGAGTCCACCTGGGGTACAGGCAGGGGGGAGAAGGGCAAACGGCAGACGGAAGTGAGGGAGGCGAAATGAGGGAACGGGACGTGAGGGGCCGGCAGAGGGGTGGGTGGGGCTGAGCGGACGGGTAAGAGGAACGGTAGAGCGGGGAGAGGAAACTCCGGGGACCGGGTTGTCAGCAGGAGCCAGGAAGGTTGAGCGCGGAACAGAGCAGGGGGAGGCGACACCAGGGAACGGCTTGTCAGGGGAAGCCAGGGAGGGTGAGGGGTAGGAAGCGCTGGTTAGACATCAAGCGAGGCCGGCCCCCCCAGCCCCCTGCCCCACCTGCGCCAGCGCCATGCCCGTCTCCTCCGCGTCGCTGTACTGCGTGTGCATGCGGTTGCTCTGGCGCTTGACCACCTCGAGCAGCCGCGCCAGGAAGGCGGCCTGCTGGACCGCGGAGCTGCCGCCCATGGCCGCGGACACCGAGGAGGCGCGCGTGCGGCCGCCCACGGGAGATGCGGCCACGCCGGTGCCCGACATGCGGGGCGTGCGCGAGGGCGGCAGCGTCACGGCGCTGGCGGCGGGGGTGAACATGGAGGCCACGGCCACGGCGGCGGCGGAGGGCGCCTCACTGGCCGTGGGAGAGTCGGGCACGTCGCCGTCCGCCATGGCGCCGCTGGGTGCGGGGCCGAAGCTGGCGGCGGTGCGGAGGTCCCGCGCGGCGCCGCCGCCGCCGTAGCGCACCCGCTCGGCGATGGCGTCAACCTGCGGCCGGAGAAGCGAGGCAGCCAGGCGAGCGTCAGCAGTTGAGGAATGGTGGGGGAGTAGCAGCAAGGCAGCAAGTCCTGAAAGCT
The DNA here is from genome assembly GCA_016858145.1 of Edaphochlamys debaryana. Taxonomy (NCBI): domain Eukaryota; kingdom Viridiplantae; phylum Chlorophyta; class Chlorophyceae; order Chlamydomonadales; genus Edaphochlamys; species Edaphochlamys debaryana. The sequence goes on along the minus strand of JAEHOE010000021.1, from coordinate 223,974 downwards.
GCTGACGGATGCTTAGAAGCAAGGCAGCGGGTCCGACAGAACACAGCACTGCACACCTCATCCCGCAGCCTAATGCGATTAGGACCCCTTCCCGCACTCCCCGCTGGTCCCCACCTGGTCCCGAAGCCCTGCCACGTCTCCAATCTTGTCGCGGATGACCCGGATGGTCGCCAGCACCTCGCCATAGCCCGTGGTGAGCGCCGCCACCTGCGCCGCCAGGCCCATGCGTGGGGAGGGCTCCGCCGAGGGCACCGGCACGCCGTCCTCGTACGCAACCTCCCGCGCCGCCTGCTCCGACACCTCCCGCGCAATCACGTCGGCAGCGGTCTCCTGGGCGGCGGTCATGACCTCAGCCGCCTGGCGCGCCGCCGCCTGGGCGGCCTCACGGGCGACCGTGGCGCGGCGGGCAGCCTCGCGGGCGGAGGCCGCCTCTGCGGCCGCCTCGCGTGCCGCCATGGCGTCCTCAGAGGCCTGCTTGGCGGAAGTCTCAGCCTCTTCAACGGCCTCATGCAGCGCCTCCTCCCGCTCCGCCAGCTCCGCGAGCAGCTTGGCCCGCGCCTCGCTCACCTCCGCCGCGGCCTCGCGGGCAGCGGCGGCGGCCTCGGCGGCGTCGCGGGCGGCCTTGGCGGCAACCTCGCTGGGCGCCTCGCTCAACCGAGCCGCCAGCGCCGCCACCTCGGCCCGCACGCCCGCCACCTGCTGTGCCACCATGCCCGGAATGGCCTCCAGCACCACCTGCGAGGCGGTGGCCCGCACCTCCTCCAGGTCGCCGGCCGCCTCCAGGCCCTCGATGCGGCCGCCCAGCGAGGCCAGCGCCGCCTGCAGCGCCGCCACCTCGGCTTGGAGCGCCGCGATCTGGGCCTCGGCCTGACGTGGCAGCACGGGGACCATGAGGCCCAGCGTGGGCCCCATGTGAGCCTCGGCCTCGGCCTCCTCCTCCTCGCCGGGGCCCTCGGAAGCCGCCGCCTCGCCCTCGGAGGGCGCAGGCTCGGGCGCACGCGAGCGCGGGGTCATGTCGTCGTCCGCGCCCGACTGCTGGGCGACGGCCGGTCCGGCCTCAATGCCGCTGAGCTCTGCGTCAGCGTCCTCGGCGTCCGCAGCGGCGCGAGCGGCGGCGGCGGCAGCAGCAGCAGCAGCGGCAGCGGCGGCCAGGTTGCCATTCGCGCCGGGGCTGCGTGGGGTGCGGACCACGAAGGCAGCCGCCAGCTGGTCCTCCGCCACCTGCAGCCGCGCGGTCAGCGTGGCGACGGAGGCGGTCAGCGCCGCCACGTCAGCGGCGGCCGCGCCGTCGACCGCCACCTGCATCTGCAGCCGCAGCGGCGGCTGGTCGGTGGCCAACGTGGCGAGCATGGCGCTGGTGGAGGCGCCGGCGGCCACCGCCGAGTCCAGGCGGTCCGTCAGCTCTGCCAGGGCCTCCTGCAGGCGCTGCTGCTCCGCCGCCACCGCCTCCACCTGGCCGGGCAGCGACAGCAGCTCGCGGCGGAGCGAGAGCGGCAGCTCGGCGCCAGTCGAGGCGCTGGCGCCAGAGGCCGGAGCCGGGGCTGAGGTCAGCATCTGCGCCAGGGACGGCTCCTTGGCGGGCACCGGGGAGCCGTCCAAGGGCGAGGCGGTGCTGTCACGGGACGCCAGGCGGCCCTGCAGCCCCGCCGAGGCGGACGCCAGGGCCGCCTCGAGCGTGTCCATGCGCGCGCGTAGCAGCGCCAGCTCCTGCGGCGCCACGACGGCTGCACCGTCCGCGGCCTCCGCCTGCGGCTGCGCCTGCAGCGGCTGGGGCGGCGGCGGCGCCATGGCGGGGTGCACCGGGCGCGTGGGTGTGAGGGGCACGGCGCTGCCGGTGGCGCGCTTGAACTGCATCTCCAGGTTGACCATGGCCTGCTGCATGGACGCCAGCTGCTCCTGCCGGGCCATGGCCTCGGTGCGGTACAGCGCCAGCTGCACCTGCGGACGGGGGCGAGGCGAGAAGCAGGGCTTGACTGGTGCCCCACTCGACTACAGGGCTGCTTGGCGAAGGGCTTTGCTGAGGGATTGCTGAAAGTAGCCCTACACAAGCGGCACTACAGAATGAATAGCTGACGGGGACTGCGTGATTGAGAGCCAAGCAGTAAGAAGCGAACGCCACAAGATCCCTACCTGCTGCTCCAGCTCGGCCTGCTTGCCAGCCAGGTCCTCCAGGGCGTTGACCAGGCGGGGCGAGAGCGCGCCGCTGCCGCCGGCCGGCTCCAGGGGCCGGGGCGCCACAGGCGGCGTCTGCGCATCACCGGAGGCCTGCAGGGGGGCAGCGCACCGTGTAGTTGAGATTGAGATTCAGGCTGGAACACAACTGGAGCTGGCGACGCACGTCAGGTTACGAGGACAGCTCTCGGGAGACGAGCAAGCAGTGATGCCCCCTGGCATGTGCCTCAGCCCCCTACCTGGCGCATGAGGCGGCCCGTGTTGAAGACGGAGGACAGCTCGTCCACGGCGCGCTTCATGTCGGATCGCGCCTGGAAGATGGCGCCCAGCTGCTCGCGCGTGATGTAGTCGCTCGACAGCTTGTCCTGCGGAAGGGTTGGGGAGAGAGGGTTTGAGCAGTTGGGCGCAAGAGCGGAAAGCGGCGGCAATTGCGTACTTTTTCATTGGAGGAGACAGGGCCAAGCGAGGCCCGCGCTTTGGTTCATTGCCGCGGGCCTCGCTTGGCCCTGTCAGTCTGTGTTCAGCTCACCGTGAGCGCCACGACGGCTGCGGAGGTCTCCTGGATGCGGGTCACGATGTCGCCGTCCAGGCGGGCCTGCGGGGTTCACGCAAAAAAAGGGCAGCGCAACGTCAGGGCCAGAGCCACAGCGAGGACCTGCACACGCACGCACTTAAGCAAACTGCCGCTGCGGCCGTCCTTAACGATTTGCGTGGCAACAGACCTGAAGCGCGCGGAGCTTCGCCTCCACCTCCGCGTTGGTGCCAGCCTGCGCCGCCAGCCCACCCTGCAGCGCCTCCACGCCGCCCTCCGCGGCCGCCACGCGCCCGTCCATGCCTGCCACTGCGGCACTGATGCCCTCCAGGTCCGAGATGAGCCGGGCAGTGGCCTGCAGGCATGGGGGCGGGGCGGTGGGGGCACGAAAGGTCAAGGATGGATGTGAAGGATCACTGGCCTGCTCGTGAAACCAGAGAAACAGGGCGCGGGTGAGAGCCGGCCAGCCTTAGACGCGGAACCGAAAGCCCGAAAAATCGCATGTGTGGGATAAGGGGAGTCATCAATGAACGAGCCTGACTCGGCAAAGTTGCCGCTGGTCCACGCGAACAGCAAAACTGGCCAGGTAGCTTGCAGGAGGGCCGCTTCAACCAAGCCGTGCTCCAACAGGGGCGTGTCGTGAGCATGAAGGGCAAAGCAAGCAAGCCGGAGCGTGCAGGGCAGTGGTTCCGGTGCCCTCACCTGCTCAATTGAGTCTTCTGTCTCCTTGGCAGCGCCCTCAAGCTGGCTCCGGAGCTGCGGAGGGCAAGGGGGGGTTGGGGTCAGCAAAACGTTGTAGCCAATGCGTCAAGCCCAAGTTTCCGAGCAGGGCCCACAGCATAGCGCTCCGTGCCAGCTAGCAAACCGTTGAGGAAACCCACCCCCCCACCCCCACCCCGCACCTGCAGCATGTCTGCCGCCGCCGCCTCCAGCGTGCCCTCCAGCCCGCCCACGCGCGACCGCAGCTCCACCACGGACTCCAGCAGCCCCCCCGCGCCGCCACCCGCGCCCGTGCTGCGGCGCGGCTGCCGCTGCACCGCCCCGCCATCCGCATCCGCGCCACCATCCGCCGCCCCCAGGCCCAGCTCCCGCAGCGCCTGCGGCGAGCGCGCCTCGCCGTGCGGGCTGGCGCCGGTGCGGGCGTTCACGCCCACGGCAGCCTCCAGGGACTCCAGGCGGCCCTGCAGCACATCGTGCTGGCCCGTGAGCAGGATGAGCTCCTGCCGCTGCGCGTCCACGGACGCCAGCGCCAGCTCGTAACGCTCGGTGGAGTCGGAGGTAGCTGCGCGCAGCTCTGCCAGGGAGGCGTCGGCGCGCTCGGCGGACTCGTCGATGGCGGCGCGCAGGTCCTGCAGCGCGCCCTCCAGCGCCAGCTCGATGCGGGCGGCGCAGTCGGCGTTGGCCGCGCCGCGCACCTCCTGCAGGGCCGCCTCCAGCTGCTCGCCCCGCACCGCGTCGCCCAGCTGGGCCTGCAGCGCCGCCGTCTGCTGCTCCATCTGGCGTCGGCGGGCAGAGGAGGGCAGTGTAAGCAGCGCGAATGCACTTCGCAGGAAGCTCTTGCTACTGGGCGTAGGAACATGAGGGGCGGAGGGAGGTTGCACGCTCCTCTGCCCGGCCCACCTCCGTCAGCCCAACCTCGCACCCAGTCCCTTTGCACCACCACTCGACCGCCTGCTGCACGCACGCACCTGCTCCACCGACTGCTCCACGCGCTCCTTGAGTTCCTCCATGACGCCCGCGACCTGCTGCTGCAGCGCCGCCAGCCCCTCGCGCGCCTGCGACTCCTGCACCGCCTGCGCGCACGCCGCCGCCTCCGTGGCGGCCGACACGGCCTCCGCCACCTGCTCCTGCACCTGCGCCAGGCCCGAGGAGATGGCCGACTGCTCCTGCGTCACCTGGGTGGTCAGGAAGGACAACTGCGGCAGGGAAGGGCGCGGCAAGGGTGCGGAGAAGAGGGTGAGGAAGGGACCCTGGGCAGGCTGAGCAAGAGCCGGTAGAGGAGGTTGGGCTGCAGGCCACAACTGGCCTGAGCGGAAGGGCCGGCAGCGCACAACCCCACAACTATGACAACCCCAAACCACAGCCTTCCGGCTCACCTGCTCCTTGAGCGCCGCCGCCTCGGCCTGCACGGCCGCCAGCTGCTCCCGCACAGACGCCACCTCGCTCACCACCGGCTCTGCGTCCGCCTCGCCGCCGCCGGTGCCCATGCCCGCAGCCTGCTCCGAGCGCCGAGCAGCGGCCTCGGCCTCCACGACCGCAGCCTCCAGGCGGTGCCGCAGCTGGCCAAAGTGCTCAGCCAGCTCGGCACGGGCGGCAGCGGCCACCTCAGCCGTGAGGGCGGCCTCCGCTGCCGGCTCGATGCCGCTGAGGGAGCCGCGGGGGCGCTCCATGGAGTGGGCCCGGGCCACGACTGAGACGCCCGCATACTCCTCCGAGGCGTTGATAGGGGCGCCCGTGGCGCGGGCCGCGATCTCGGCACGGCGGGCAGCAGCCTCAGACTCGGCAACCGCCGCCTCCAGGCGGTGGCGCAGCTGGCCAAAGTGCTCGGCCAGCTCGGCCCGGGCGGCGGAGACCACCTCGGATGTCAGCGCTGCCTCGAGAGCGGGGTCGACGCCGCTGAGAGAGCGCCGGGCCGGGCGCTCCATGGACGCGGCGCGCAGCATGGCCGGGCTGCCCGACGGCTCCGGCTCGCCATTTGCAGCCGCACGAGCCGACCGCGCCGCGGTCTCGGCCTTGCGAGCAGCCTCCTGCGCCTCCGTGACCGCCGCCTCCAGGCGGTGACGCAGCTGGCCAAAGTGCTCGGCGAGCTCGGCGCGAGCCGCTGCCGTAACCTCCGCGGTCAGGGCGGCCTCGGTGGCGGGCTCGATGCCGCTCAGCGAGGGCCGGTTGCGCATGAGGGAGCCGGAGCGCAGCATTGAGCCAGACCGCATCATGACGGCCGAGCCGGGGGAGCCCTCCACCTCGCCTGCCACCACGGCGCTGGCAGACTGGGCCGCCTGCTCAGCACGGCGGGCCGCCTCCTGCGCCTCCACGACCGCAGCCTCCAGGCGGTGCCGCAGCTGGCCAAAGTGCTCCGCCAGCTCAGCGCGAGCAGCGGCGGCCACCTCAGCCGTCAGGGCGGCCTCCGTAGCCGGCTCGATGCCGCTGAAGGAGCCGCGCGGGCGCTCCATGGAGGCGGCGCGGACCACCTCATCCCGCACCACCTGCTCCACGGCCTCCCGCTCCTCCGCCAGCACAGAGTTGGCGGAGCCGACGGCCTGCTCCGCGCGGCGCGCGGCGGCCTCGGCCTCCTCCACGGCCGCCTCGAGGCGGTGCCGCAGCTGGCCGAAGTGCTCGGCGAGCTCAGCCTTGGCGGCTGCCACCACCTCGGCGGTGAGGGCGGCCTCGGCGGCCGGCAGGATGACGTCGCCAGCAGTGTGCGGCACCAGCGGGGCAGGCGGGGGAGGCGAGGCGGTCATGGCCCGCAGCGCCTCCGACAGGCTCTCGAGGTCCTCCGATGAGGCCTTCTCGCCCAGCCGCTCCTCCAGGCCCGCCATCTGCTGCTGCAGGGTGGCCACAGCGGCGCCCAGCTCTGCCGAGGTGTCCGCGCCGCCCTCACGCAGCTGCTCCAGGTCCTCCTGCTGGCGCTGCTGCGCACGCTGCGCCCGCTGCAGCTCGTCCAGCTGTGCGGTGGCGCGCGCTGCGAAGGCCTTGAGCTCCGTGTTCTCTGCCGCCAGGGCCGGCACCTGGGCAGCCAGCAGGGCCAGCTGCCGACGCATCTCGCCGGCCTCCTCGGGCGTGATGCTGCAGCAACGAGGAAAGGGGCCACGAGCGTTTTGGGAACTCTTAGTGGGTTATCTGCAACAAGGACTGCATGCATGAGCTCAAGGAGGCCAAGGTGAGCAGGGCTTTGAGGCTGCATGTTGCGCCCCCTGTCGAGGCTTCAGGTAGCCCCAGAGACCAACTCAGCACTGTGCTTACCCGCCAGCTGGCGTGGCGCCCTGCACCTGGTCGCGCAGGTCCGCCACGTCCCGGCCGTACTCGTGCACCAGCGTCCTCAGGCTGTTGAGCTCCGCGGCAAGCTGCGGGTCGGGCACACAGGGGCGTCACAGGATTGCCAAACGTGGAACTCGGCAACCTGGCTTAACCAAGCAGCTGCCAACACAAGCAGCTGCAGCAGCCCAATGCCAACCCGACTGCCATCCCAGAGCGTCTCACCGGACCCGCCACAAGGTCGCCACTGGGCGCCGCCGCGTCCAGCTGCTGCCGCACGCTGGCCGCCGCCAGGCCGTCCACGCGCGCCTGCAGCTGAAGCAGCGTCTGCTCGCTGGTGCTCGACTTCTTCTCCACCTTGTACATGTGCGCGCGCAGCTTGTTGAGCAGCTCCGACATGTCGTGCATCTTGAGCGTCAGCTCGCTCGGCACACCCGCAGCGGCGCTGCCGGGGGAAACCTGCGGGGCAGGGGCCACGGCGCCAGCGGACAGGCCCGGCGACAGCTTGTCAGTTGATGTGGGTCGGCAAGACATGTGCCACTGTCACTGGCCCCAAAAACGTCAAGGGAAAGGGGAAACTGGTGGTTGGGGCGGCGCAAGGGCCGACCCACATCGCCGGCTGCTCACCGTCAGCACCTGCTTCTGCAGGCCCTCCACCACCTGGTCCTGGCGGATGATGTGCGCCTCCAGGAAGTCCAGGCCCGCGATGAGCTTGTGGATCTGGGCCGCGTGCTGCTGCACCGTGGCGCCCATGTGCCCCGGCACGTAGTCGAGGGCGCCGCGGGCGGCCGACGACGGGCCGGCCGTGCCGGGCGGCGGCGGCGTCACGGGCACCGCGCCCGTGGTTGCCAGGTGCCGCTGGCGCAGCGCTGCGCCAGAGGCCCCGCCACCACCCCCGGCAAGGCTGGCGCCGCGAGAGTTGGGGGTCTTGCCGCCGACATAGTCAACCTGGCGGGTCGTGCGCACGCCAGAGTGGGTGGGTTGGTGGGTGGACCGCAGGGTGCCTTTTTCCACGCGCCGCTTGCACCATCCCACGGCAGATTGGACTCACCAGTCGGGCCGTCTCGGTGATCGCGCTGGAGGAGATGTGCTGCAGCTCCTTGATATTGTGCTCGCTGTGCTCAATCCGAGAATCCACCCGCTCCAACTTGTCCGAGAGTCCCGAGTACAGGTTTTCTATGGAATTTAGCTTGGTCAGCACTGTCTCAAAGAATTGCGCGCTGTCGGGCGCTGGGAGGGCAGCGGCGCTGGGCGCAGCGAGCGTATTCAGCGTCTGCCGAACAGCGTCCAGCTGCTCCCGCATGTTCTGCCGCTCGACAGAGCTTGTGATGCTGACACCACCGAGCTGCAGAGGGAAGGTGCGGAGGGCGTCGCCGGTCAACGCGGAGAATTCCGCGCCCGCGGACACGCACGCGCGCCCTAGCGGCATGCACTCACGCTTTCAGCATCTGCGCTCTGCCTCCACCGGCCTCCACGTCCGGCGTAGGGCTGCATTGTCGCAAGCTCTGGTCTACCAGCAATTCACCTTCGGGACGAGGTCATGTTGTTCGCCGTCAGAGTCTGAACTGCTAAGCCGTATTGATCGAAGCGCTCCCCTTGACACGTTGAGCTGGACTCGGCTGGGGGGGCTCATTGCCAAGCGAAGGTTCCGAGGCTCCGCATATGTGACAGCGTTACTGAGCCAGGCGCGGCCTGCTAGATGTGTGTGAGTGCCGAGTTGTATCTGTGTCTGCCAAGGCCAGCGAGCGACGGCAAGCTGCAAGCCCCCATGTCGTGAACGACACGCCCGACGCGTCACGGAAGCCACCCGCACTTTCCCCACGTGCCGGGTCGCAATACGGCCCCCCGCTAACAAGCCCCTTCTCACGAAAGCTCATATGCAGCCGTGTATGCAGCAGGGACTTGCGGCTCAAGAGGTTGCAGTCGCCCTCCCTTCCGGCCCTTTCCAGCCGTTGGCAGGTCCGTGAGCTGCTGTTCCCGAGCACGTTCCGTTTCCACCATAAGACCTCCTGTCTCCCCGCCCACTTGTCTCAGCCGGCAAGTACTCAGGCAATCTGCATGTCGTGATGGACATGCCTTGCTGCTTGTGTACTGCAGAGGGCCTGTGCCCAATCCCCTCTTCCCCTGACAGGCGCATGCGGCCATGGCACCTGCCACGGCCGTCTTCGCTGCCACCGGGCGTGGCCCCGTCACAACAACAGCAAGCGGACCCACTCGCCTCAGCAGTCAGCACCCGGATGTTGAGTCTCCGGCACGGCAGCCTTGACCAAAGCGACGTGGCAGGCGGGACTCGCGGGAGGCAGGTCCGCCCTCAGTAGTCGGTGTCGGGCCGCAGCACGTGCTGGCGGCTGTTTGCTGTGCCGGCCGCCGGTCCTTGCAACGGCGGGGCGCTCTTGCGCCTGCCCCCAAGGCGCAAGCATGCCCCAGTGCGTAACCTGCCAGAGCTCCACTCACGGAAGATGCCACGCAAGAGCACGGGCGGACAGCTTGCCGGCGACAGCGTCGCCGCGACGCTGCAGGCCTGTACAACGGCGCACTTCCTGGGACACCTATCGCCGCATAGCGACGGTCTCGATCAATCCGTGTTCGCCTCACGATACAAGGTTACAATATAACGCAACTGGAGGAGTCCTGGACGCTTGGCCACTCGGACTCGCTTGGGTCAACTCTAGAGCTTTGCATCAACTGCCCTGCCTGTCTTCTGCGTCTCTGGCCTGCCACTCTGCAACGCCTCGGGGCGCCAGGGAAGGCAACACCAACGCAACTGCGTCCCCCTGTTCTCCTCCTCCTCCTCCTCGTCCGGGTGCGTGGCCGGTCCCTGTCCGCCCCGCACAGCGCCCATCGCTCCTCCACCCCCCCTTCCCCTCTCAGTATATGACCCCCCCGCTCTGTCACCTGCCCCCACACTCCTGCCGCTCCACCCCCCCTGCCAGCACCTCCGGCCCCCCAGCCCCACCCACCCCCGCACGGCCTCACTCCATGGGCCAAATGGCCAGCCCGCCCGCCTTGTCCGCCGTCACCAGGGCGCTGAGGTCGGAGGAGAAGGCGGCCGCCACCACAGAGTCCTTGTGCGCCGGGCCGGAGCCGGAGCTGCCGCGCAGCTGGGGTGGCGGGGTGGTGGGGGGGTTGGGGGGGGTAGGGGTGGCGAAGGGGTGGAGTCAGGCTGCTGTTTGCAAGGCGTGGGCAGGGCCAGGGGCGGCGGCGGGCGGGGTTGTGCGCAGGGGCGTGATCGCATGGCTGCTGGTTGCAGAGCGGAGGGGCCTGTGGAGTTGAGCCTATCCTGGTCCGCCCCCCCCCCCACCAGCACTGCCGGGCCTCCTGCCCTCACCTGCTTGGGCTCTGCGTTGGCTGCCTCCAGGTCCCACACCCACACGCTGCCGTCCGCCGCCCCCGCCGCCAGCAGCCGGCCGTCCGGGGAAACGCCCAGGCGGCAGCGGGGCTTGCCGGTGCCGCCCGTGACGCCCAGCTGGGGCCGGCAGGTGGGGGGAAAGGGGGGGCGAGCAGGGGGAGGTGAAGGTGAGGGGCGTGAAGCGAGTGGGGCGGAGGTGAGAGGCTGGGCCGGGGGAAGAGGGATCCCAGGGGAGCGAGGGCGGCTTGCGCTGCCCGCCGGGGGGACCTGGCAACCCCAGCAGCCCGCGCCCAGGCCCTCCCAATCAGCCGCTCCTATGCGCTCCCCCACCCAACACCCTCCCGCCCCCACCTCCCTCGACGCACCGAGAAGGCCGGGTGGCGGAACAGCCTCAGCAGCGCCGCCCCCCTAAAGTCCCACAGCCGTATGCAGCCGTCCCGCGAGGCCAGCAGCAGGCAGGAGTCGTCAGCGGCGGCGGCCGCCACCGCCACCACGGGCTGGGACTGGTCGCGGGCCTGGGGTGACGGGGAGGGATAGGGTGGGGATGGGGAGGGATAGGGTGGGTGATGGGGAGGGATAGCGGGAGGGATAGGGAAGGGGGGAATTTGGGGGGGGGGAGGAGAGGGGGGGTAGCGAAGCGAGTGCACGGGGGGAGGAGGTAGGACACGGAAGTGGCCTAGTGGGGCCAGGGAGAGTCCCACGGAAGTCCCTCCCGCTTCCCACCTCGAGCAGCGGCGCCGCTGCCCCCGAGCGACACTGCCTCAGGTCCCACAGCAGCACGGATCCGTCCAGGTGGCCTGCGGGCGGTTGGCGGTTGGCAGTTGGGGGTTGTGTTGGTGGCGAAAGGAGGTGTTTCCCCCCATTCCAACTCTTGAAACCTTACTCCCACTTACCCCCCAGTCCCCCCCTGTACTCACCGACCCCTCCTCCCTCTCCCGCCCCCCCCCCATACCGTCCCCCCCAAACCCTGCCCCCCACCCCCGACGCCCCCTCGCCCCAGCAACCCACGCTGACACTACGGTCCTCTCCCCAACGCGGCGGTATGTACCTCTACATGCAAGATTTTCCTGGCGTCCGCGCAATCACGCTCAGCAGCGAAGGTCCCCTCGCCCCGCCCCCCCCCCACCCACCCGTCACGAGCGTGTTGGCGTCCCTGCTGACCGCCAGCGACAGCGGCATCTTGGTCATTGGCACGGAGCGCACCGAGAAGCCCCGGGACAGGTCCCACAGCTTGAAGGAGCGGTCCTCGCTGGGGGGGGGGGAGGGGGGAGGGGGGAAGAGGGGTTGGGGGTTGGGCGGGTTGGACGGCTTGGGGCGGCATGTGCGGTTGGTAGCACTCGCGAGCGTACAGTAGGGCGGGATCAACGCCGCCCCGCACGCGCTCCCCCCCGCCTCTTCCATCCCCCCCTGTCAGGACCCTCCCCCCCCCCCACCTGATGCTGACCGCCAGGCGGCAGTCAAGCGGCGACAGCGCCACCCCCGTCACCGCCCCCGCGTGCCCCGTCAGCGTGTGCCGGTGCCGCCCGCTGGTGGCCTCCCACACGTGGAGCGACTTGTCCGCCCCCGCGGCCACCACCTGGGGGCCCGAGAGGGGGGGGAATGGGAGGGGGTAGAGGGCAAGGGACGAGGCAGGCGGCATCAGCATCGTGTAAGCTGGGTTTCGCATTGCCGACTACACTTGGAGCGACTTGTCCGCCCCCGCGGCCACCACCTGGGGGGGGAGTGGGAGATGGGGTGGGGGGAACTACGCTTCCCTTCATCCCTCCCACCCACGCCTGTTTCCCTCCTGCTCTCCCTTCCTTGACAGGCGGGCGGTTTGGGTCAGGGGAGCAAAGACGGTGCCTCAGCATATGGCCACGTGGCCCGCCCGGCGCATCACGCATGGGCCCTGAGGGGGCGCCGTTGGGGGCGTCCCACAAAGACCTCTTTGTTCCGTAGCGGTTTTGGGGAGGAAGGCAAAGAAGGTGGGCATGCATGGGTCCTTGGGGAGCTGCTTGTTGGCCTTCGTCTCGCCCCGCCGGAGCTTGCGCCGCCGCTGCCGGAGCAAGCCCTGAGGGTGCGAGGCAATGGCCCTTCCCCCTGCCCCTATCCGCCCCCCTCCTCCCATAAAGCCTCCGTCCAAAGCCGCCAGCCTCAGCTCACCGCCTCACGCCAATGCCTGCAGCGCTGGCTGACCGAGCTGCACCGGGCTGCCCTGCGGCACGTACGTACGCTTCTTCCCCAAGCTATGCTTCACCAGCTCACACTCCCACCTGCGCCGCGTCACACGAGAACGCCCTCCGCCCTCTACTCCCCTCTCCCCTTGATTCCTTCCTGACCTCGCCCCTCCCCCCTTCCCCTTCCCTCCCCCTCCCTCCCCCCCTCCCTCTCCCCCTCCCCCCCCTCACTCTCCCCCTCCCCTCCCCTTCCCTCCCACTCCCTCCACCCCCTCCCCACCTGCGCCGCGTCGCACGTGAAGGCGCAGTCATTGACCGCCGAGGTGATCCCCGACAGAGCGATGGCGGGGCCCGCGCCCGCCCCCGCCAGCGCCCCCGGCCCCACCACCAAGGACACATCCCACAGCGCCACCAGCTTGTCGGCACCACAGGAGGCCACGAAGTGACCTGACAGGGGGGGAAAAGGAGGATGAAAAGGAGGAGGAGAAGGGCATGTGATGCCCTTGCTCAGCCCTCGCTCCACCCACGTTAACCCAAGTGCACGTGAGGGTGCCTGCCTCACAACCGCCGGGCCCCCCCTCAAACCCCAACCCCCACCCACCGGGGACCTGCGGCGCCAGTGAGTGCACCCCGCCCTTGTGGGCCAGGGGCACCACCCGCGCCGGCACCCGCGCTGGCATGCGGTGCTCGTGGGGCCGCCCCCCGCCCCCCCCTCCCCCCGACAGCAGCCCATAGGGCCCCAGGCCCCCTGACAGGGCCATGGCCTCCTTGAGGGAAAGGGGGGAGCCGAGGGAGGCGGCGGAGGAGGGCGGCGATGCGGCGGCGGGTGGGCCGGCGGGGGCGGCAGCCGCCACCGCCGCCGCCGCGCCGGCGGCGGCCGAGTTGCCCTGGAGCAGGCCGCCTGCGGCCTCGCGCGCCGCCGCCGCTGCGACCTTGGCCTTGGCGGCGAGGGCGCCGAACCACGGCGCCGCCGCGCCCGCCGCCGGAAGCTGCTGCTGCTGCTGCGGCGGCGTCGTTGCAGCACCCGCCGCCGCCGCCGCCGCCGCGCCGTCGGGTGCTGACGTCAGCGGCGGCTGGTGTGCCAGGAGTTCGCCGGGGGTGACCATGACGGAGGCAGCGCCGCCGGGGAGCTCCGCGGCGGCGGCTCCGCCACCTGCCGGCGGCGGCGGCGCCACCGCCGCCGGCGCCATGGCTGACTGGCTGAGCGCCGCCGCCACTGCCCTCTGGCGGATGAGGTCGTTGGCTTGGCGGTCCAGCTCCGCCTCTTGGCGCATGCGGACGGCGGTCTCGAGCTGGGGGTGTGATGAGGTGGGTGGGGGTGGGGTGGGGAAGAAAGGGGGCGGGTGTCGGGCAGCGGGAAGCAGGCGGGAACCCCCGCCTTGCCTCCCGCCTGTCCTCTTCCCCGCTGGGAGGGGTGAGGGCGGTGGGCTAGCCTCCTCGTCCTCCCCGCCCTGTGTTGCCCAGCTCGAGAAGGTGACCCCGCTCCTTCCCCTCCCCCCTCACCTCCACCGCCCTCCCCCCTCCAGCGTCCCCCCCTAGCTTCTCGTGCAGGTGGGACACCCTCCACCCCATATGCCCCCCCAACCCCCCCTCTTTTCCTTCGCTCTCCATGCTCCAAGAATCCCCCCTCCCTCCCCCCCTCCCTCCCCCCCCCACCAGCTCCTCGTGCATGCGGTTCATCTCGTTCATGCGCCCCGCCTCGCCCTCCTGAGAGCGGGGGGGGGGGGCACGGGAGGAGGGAACGACACGCGTGTGAAGTCAAGGAAGCGGCAAGGCAGGCGGCAAGTCGGGCAGCCCCTGCCCTCCCCATGTCCCCAGCCCCCTCCTTCACCCCCACCTTCACCCCCTCCCCTTCCCCCCGTCCCCTCCCTCCCCACACCTTGAGCTCCACCAGCGTCCTGGTCAGCACCACGTTCGCCCCTCCCTCCCCTCCCTCCCTTCCCCCCCCCCCCCTTACTTTGCTCTACACCCCTTTCCCCCCCCCCCCCCCCACACACGTGCCCCTCCCCCCAACCCCACCTTGAGCTCCACCAGCCGCCGCGTCAGCACCACGTTCTCCCCCCGCAGCCGCTCGCTGTCAGTCAGCGCAGCGTCCCGCGTGCCCAGCGCCGCCGCCAGCTCCGCCGCCGCCGCCCGCCGCGCCGCCCGCTCCCCCTCCAGCGCTGAGCCCAGCTCCGCCAGCTGGTCGCGCAGCGCAGCCACCTCGGCCCGAGCCTGTTGCAAGGAAGGGGAGGAGGGGGGTGGGTTGGAGAGGAAAAGGGAGGCAGTGGGGAGGGGGTTGAGGGGGTTAGGGGGAGGGGTGGTGGTGGCAGCGGGCTCAGCTCCGCCAGCTGGTCGCGCGGGGCTGCCACCCCGGCCCGAGCCTAATGGAGGGGAAGGGAGGGAAAGGATTGGGAGGGTTTGGAAAGGGTGTCGAAACAGAGCCACCAACACGTCTTGCGGACCGCGCTTACGCACCCATGCTGACTTAGGCCACTCTCCTGCCCCCACCCCCCACGGCGCCTCGACCCCGGTGGGCATCGGGCTGACGGCTGCCGCCATTCTTTCCGGTCTCCGGTCTCGCAATCGTTTGAGATGCCCCCCATCTCAGGGCAGGGGGTGGAGTGAATAACAGAGGGGAGGGGTTTGGGGGGGGGTTGATTCAAACCGGGAGTCGCTCCCCCCTTCCTGCCCTCCGCCTCTCCCCCCCCCACCTTGACCAGGTCTGCGGTGGCGCTCTCGGCCGCACTGCGGGCCTTGGCGAGCTCCGTGTTGGCACCCATCACCTCCTGAGAGGGGGGGGGAGATGGGGATCTGGGGAAACTAGGTGGGGCGGAGGGACTGGCGTCTCTCCTGGTCGTCCTCCCTCCGCCCTCCTCCCGCCCCGCCTGACCACCCACGAAAGAACCCCGGTATTCGGGCACTCTGCCACCCCCACCCACCTCGAGCAGGGAGGACTTGTCCTTGTACAGCCCCCCCAGCTCCCGCTCAGCGCGGGCCAGGGCGGTGCGCGCCTCCTCCAGCTGCAATGGGCAGCAAGTGGGCAGCAAGGGGGCCGAAAGTGGGCAGAAAGGGGGTCAACTTTGTACAAGGGGGCAGAGGAGGGGGCCGGGGCCAGGGCGATGCAGTTCAGACCTCAAACCTCCGCCTCCGCTCGAGTGACAACAACACCGTAGACGCGCCAGACCTGCCCGCCTCTCCCCCGGGAACCTGCCCCCCCCCCCTCCACCTGTGCCGCCGTGTTGGCCGCCGCCGCCTCGTCCGCCGCCTGCAGTCGGGCGTGCAGCGCCGCGTTCTCATCCCTCAGCTCCGCACCCTCCTTATCCAGCTGGGTGAGCCGGACCTGACAGGGGGGGGAGGGGGGGAAGGGGGATCGGGGAGGGGCGTGTGGACAGGTGCGATGGAGGGGGGCAGAGGGGCGGAGGGGACGGGGTAGGGAGGCGTGCAGTGTCCAGGCGCCCCTTCCCGGCCCGTCCCCAGCTTCAGCTCCCGCGCCCGCTGCAGCCGCTTCACAGCAGCCACCACCATCCGCGCCCGCCCCAAACCACCGGCCCTGCCCCATACTCTGCCGCCCCGGCCCCCGCCCCCGCCCCTTCCTAGACAGCTCCACGTCCCCACCTTGAGCTCCCGCACCGTAGTCCCTGCGCTCCACTCTCTGCTCACGTCCCCGCCCCTTCTCAACCATCCTCACCCACACCATGCCCCACCAGCCCCCAACCCCACCACAATCTGATGCAAGATGCGCCCCCCCTCCCGTCCCCCCCCTTTCCTGCAGCCCCCCCTGCAGCCCCACCACCCCCGCCCCCAACCCTACCACACTCTGCGGTTCCCCCCCCCCCGCCCCCGGCCCCCCCACCTCGAGCTCCCTCGCCCGCTGCAGCCCCGCGCAGTAGTCCGCAAAGGGCTGCACGAAGGGCGCCGTGGCGGCGGCATGCAGGCCTCGCAGCTGCCCCACCACCGCCGCCACCACCCAGTCGGGGGCGGAGGGGGCGGCGGCGGGGCCCGGCGGCGCCGCCGAGGGCGGCGGAGGCGCGGACACTGCCGCCATGGCGGGAGCGGGCCCCGCCCCCGCGCCGAGGGCGGCGCCTAGCGCCTAGCGCGGCGGGGGCAAGGTGTGGTGATGGAGTCCGGAGCGCTGGGGGCAGTAGGGAGGGAGGGGACCGTGGTCGAGGTGAGGTGGTACGTGGTGTATGGTTGGAGGTTCAGGGGGCGGGGTTGGCACGGTGGGTGGAGGCGCGGTACCCGGCCGGAGCGCAGGCCGGGCGCGCCACAGGGAAACGTGTGATGGGAAACCGCGACGCGGCTGGATGGAGGCAGCGCAGGGAGCAGTAGTGAGGGCGGTGGGGACGGGAGGGCCCACGCGTCAAAGGCCCGGGTTAAGGCGGGGCCCGGGCGTGCGGCCGTGGGCGAGAGGCATGAGCTCAGGCCTCTCTCCAATTCCTTCCGCAACCCGATAAAAGGGTTTGGGCACAACAGTTGCCGCAGCGGGCGTTCAGCTGAGGGCTGGGCGCGGCTGGCAGCTCGGCTCCCGGAGATAATTGACGCTTTGCGGTAAAACCAGTCGCACCTGTCGCCCGGAGCTCCTGCCACGCAAGAGCTAGTACCGGCGCGTCCAAACTCCAATTATTGCCTAGGCAGGTGCGCGCAAAAGATGCAGGGTGTCCTGGCACCGCCTTCCCCTAGCTGTACGTATGAGAGGCTATGTGAATAACTACTCGTGTAAAACACTTCACAGGTGCGGGGGGGCGCCTGAGGGCCGCGACTCGCTCGCATGAACCAGCGCGGTGGCACGACTCCTCGGCGTGCTTCCCCGCCCTGAACAACCAAAACCTTCGTAGCGTACCTCGCAGTGCTTGCCGCTGGCAGCTTTACACTCAAACTCTGGGCTAAACGCAGAATCGCGGACAAACCTTCCTCTGCTGGAGACCCTTTTCTCCCTCTGCCTGTCAGAGGTACAGATGCAGCTAACATCAGTCGCTAGCCAAAGGGCCAAATTATGAGGGCGGCGCGCTCCTAGCGTGCTGCGGAGGATGTCGATTTCCCTCACCTAGGCCTGGAGAGGCTATGCTGGAGGCGGCCCGGGGAATGGCCGCTCACGCCCCAGATTTTAAGGATCCCGCCTGGCCAGCGGGACTTCGTCTGCTGGTCGTGGACGATGACCCGCTGTGCCTGAAGGTGGTGGAGCAAATGCTGCGCAAATGCGCATATGAAGGTGCGCTTGTCTTACACAGCTCAGCGCTGGCGTCAGGGGACGTGCTGAGGGTGCTCCCTCGCCCCGCAGTCACAACCTGCACCAGCGCCACAACGGCGCTGGGCCTGCTTCGCGACAAGAACGGGCCAGAGTTCGACTTGGTTCTCTCGGACGTTTACATGCCAGGTGGGGGGAGGTGTCCGCGCCGAGGCGGAGCCGCATCGCGGCCAACAGTCGCGCATAGCTTGCAGCAGTTTACAGCGTCGCTCGGGCGCTCTCGCTCCAGCAACATCGCTAGCTTTTATAGAGCTCGTCGCGCTCCCCAGCGGCGTTCCTCCTCCTCTTTCTCGTCGTCCTGAGTCCTTCGTGCCATGCCGTCGGCCTCGCTGCAGACCTGGACGGCTTCCGCCTGCTGGAGATCGTTGGCCTGGAGATGGACCTACCCGTAATCAGTGAGCGCAGGGCTGGCGGCAGGCCTACGTTGGCCTGCAACGCTTGAGCATTTCGCAGCGGGTGGAATTGCCGTTGGGCAGACTGCGTCGGTGGACCCACCCCTTCCCTCCCCCTCGCGCACCTCAATCCCCCCTTTCTCCCAGTGATGTCGTCAAACGGGGAAACTAGCAACGTGCTGCGCGGCGTCACGCACGGCGCCTGCGACTACCTTATCAAACCCGTGCGCCTGGAGGAGCTGCGGAACCTGTGGCAGCACGTGGTACGGCGGCGACGGCAGGTGAGGCCCCTGCCCCCGACCCCTGCCTCTCACCCGGTCAGCGCCTTCGCGGCACACCCCCGCGTGCTTTGTACGCACACCCCAGCATTTTTTGGGCCAGTCCATCGCCCGGCCCAAACGCCGGCCGTGATGACGGCCCCCTCCGCCCTCGTCGTGCGTGCCGCGCTGCAAATACAGCCTGTGAAGGACGCAGCTTCGCGACGCCAGCCCCCCAGGGCCACCGTGGTGCTCGCAACTCCCGCGCGCTTCCCTATCGGCCAGACCCGAAAAAACCCACAGGCCCCTTCTTGTATCCCGGCCGTCCAAACCCGCACCCTCCCATCCAGCCCCCTCCCACTCACCACCACCCCGCCCCCCCAAGCACGCCATGGACCTCGACAGCGACGAGCAGAGTCAGGAGCGGGAGGACGACCCGGGGCGCAACAAGCGCAAGGCGGACGCGGCCGGGTTCACGGGCGACCAGGTGCGGTTGCCGACTTTCCTGCCCGCTCTGATAAAACTGTTTGTGGCTGGGCGTGTGGGACGGGGTTAGCAGGATTAGCTGACAGCAGGCAGTGGGTAGCGTGTGGGGGGCCGGGGGCCGGGCGATGCTGGGTGCACAGGCGAAACCCTGGAGGGCTAACCGAGCCGTGGCCCGGCCGCAGTGCCGAGCGCAGGGGACGCCACCGCCCAGCGGCCCCGGCACGGGCGCGGGCGGCACCGGCAGCGGCCCCAACGGTGCCTCCGCGGCCGCCGCCGCCGCCGCCGCCGCCGCGGCCGACGAGATGGGCCTGGGCGGCGAGAATGGCTCCAACAAGAAGGCGCGGGTGGTTTGGAGCGTGGAGATGCACGGACAGTTCGTGGCGGCGGTCAACCAGCTCGGGATAGACAGTGAGCCGGGGGGTGCAGGGGGCAGGGAGAGGGGGTGGCGGTGGCGGTGGCGGGTAGGGACTGGAGGGCGGGGGCTGGGAGGGCGGGGCGGCGGATCGCGCCGAGCCGGCGCTCTTCGCAACCCCTCCTTTTTTCCATGAAATGCGGTGGTAAACCCCGTCACTCCTCAACCACGTGACCATGTGCAGAGGCGGTCCCCAAGAAGATCCTGGAGATCATGAACGTGGACGGACTGACGCGCGAGAACGTGGCCAGCCACCTGCAGAAGTACCGCCTGTACCTCAAACGCGTGTCGGGCGTGCAGCAGCCGGGCGGCCAGCGGACGCACAAGCCCAGCCCCCAGCCGGGCCCCGTGCCGCCGCCGCCCGGCGTTGCCGCGGTGGGGTTGCCGGGGTCGCTGCCGCCGCAGCCCACGTCGCCGTCCGGAATTGCGTCGCCGGTCGGCGGCGGTGCGGGGCCGGGCGGGGGACACGGGGACGCAATGAAGGTGGACGTGAAGCCCGAGAAGGAGGCGGCGGGGCCCGGGCCGGGCGCCAAGCACGACAAGCCTGACCGCCACGACGCCCGGAAGGAGGCCCAGGAATCCGCGGCGGCGGCGGCGGCCCAGCACCACCAACAGCAGCAGCAGCAACAGGCGCAGCAGCAGCAGCAGGCGATGGTGAACGCCGTGGCGGCCGCAGCCGCCGCCAGCGGGGCCGGGTTCGGGCTGGGCGGGGGCGGCAGTGGGCCCGGGGGGCACCCCGGGCAGCTGCTGGGCAATCCCATGGCGGCGGCGGTGGCGGGGCTGAACCCGCTGCTCAGCGCCATGGGAGGGCTCGGGGTGGGCGGCATGCCGCCCATGGGCCCGCTCGGGCCCCTCAACGGGCTTCCGGGGATGCCTGGCATGCAGCCCTCGCTAGGTGAGCGGGCCGGGCTTGCTGGGAAGAGCACTGGGGGGCAAAGGGAGACGCATGGGCTGGGGAGGTAGCGGCCGGCCAAGTCAGAGGGAGGGCGTTGGGGCGGGTGGGGGCGTGGCCAGGGCGAGGGGCGCTGCGGGTTCGGGGACGACTCCGGGGCGTGGATGGGGAGCGGAGGGAAAGACTGTGCCCTGGGATTTAGTGGACGCACAAGCGTACCTGAGGGTTCGCGCCGGCGCCAAAGACATCGCTGGGCACGCCACCCAGCGCCTAGCACTGCGGCCTTGCATCCACCGGCTCACCCCCGTGTCGTCCTCTCGTTGCTGCGTTTCTCCCTGCGCAGGCCTGCTGGCGGGCATGTCTGGGCCCGGAGGGCAGCCCGGGCTGGGCCCGCTTGGGCCCATGGGCCTGCCTGGGCTCGGGGGCCTGCCGCTCAACCCCATGGCCGCCAACGGCCTGGGGGCGCAGTTTGCGGCCGCCAACCTCATGCAGGGTAGGGTCGGAAGGGTCCAGGCAGGGGCCTGGCGGGGTCAAGGATGCGAAACAAACACGCGGGACGGAGGATGCGAGGATGCCCGCCCCGTATGGCAACGGGTGGAGGGCCTGCGGCCGTCGCTCCCTGTCGGCGCCCTGCGCCCTACGTCCTGCATTCGGGTATGTTCTGCTGCGCTCAGGCTCAGCCGAACACGCCGTGCCCCCCGTTCCTTCCCCACCCCACCCCCAGGCATGGCTGCAGGCATGGGCAACCTCCCCCTGGCCGCCATGAACATGAACAACCTGCTGGGGGCGCTGCCGGGTAGGGGCCTGGGCCTGGGGAGCGGAGGGGGAGGCCTGGCCGACGCGGGCCAGGGGCCCAGCTGGGCCCGGGCGCTGTTCTCAGGCACGTGATGCATCGGCTTGGAAGGGTTTTCGGAGGGAGGGAGGGAGGGAGGGAGGACACGGGTTTGGACCACCATACCATGGGCTGGGACGCCTAGCATGGAGCCTGCCGTGCGCTTTGGCCTGCCCCGCCCGTCCGGTGCCTGAGACCTGGTATGTTTGGCTGTTGTGTGCAGGCGGCATGGGCATGGGCGGGCCCCAGCAGAACCTGTTTGCGCAGACCGCGGCTGCGGCGCAGCAGCAGCAGGAGCACCTGCAGGCGGCCGCCGCCTCG
Source organism: Edaphochlamys debaryana (assembly GCA_016858145.1). NCBI lineage: Eukaryota > Viridiplantae > Chlorophyta > Chlorophyceae > Chlamydomonadales > Edaphochlamys > Edaphochlamys debaryana. The sequence goes on along the minus strand of JAEHOE010000021.1, from coordinate 202,974 downwards.
CTGCAGCACCACCAGCAGCAGGTGATTGCGCAGCACCAGCAGCAGCAGGCGCAGCAGCAGGCGGCGGCGGCGGCGGCAGCGTCGCTCCAACACGCGAGCTCAGGCGGGCACGGACTGCCGGGGGCCCACCTGGGCCCGCACTCGCACTCCCACGCGCACCAACCGCACAACGGCCCCGGGGCCCACCACGGGCCCCACGGGGCCGGCGCGGGCCCAGGCCACCACGGCGCGTCGCACCTGGGGTCAGGCCCGGCCGCGGGCACTGGAGCCCTGGGCTCCGGCCCTGGCGGCATACCCCTGAGCGCCGACTTTGGTGCGGGGGCGCTCCTAAGCGGCCCCGCGGTCTTCGGCACGAGCACACCCTCAGGGCTGGGCGCGGATCCCCACGCCAACGCCCTTGCCGTGCCCACCCTTGACCCCGGGGTGGGCGTGGGCGGGGCCATGCTCCTTGACGGTGACGACAATACGGACATTGCTGCCGTATTCAACGAGATGTACGGCGGCGGCAGCGTGCCGGGCGGGATCAGCTCGGGGCCGGGCGGCATGGGCGTGGGCAACTCTGGGCTGCTCGGCGTGCCAGCGGACGGGGCGGCGGGCGGGCTGCTGGCGGCGGCGGCGGCCCCGGACGACGACTTCTTCAGCTTCTTGCTCAAGAACTGAGTAATGGGCCCGGCTTGGGCCTGGCCGTGGGCCTGGCGTGGACCTGTCCGGGCCCGGCGGCGGCGCCGGCACGCATGTGCGGGCGCCTGGCCGCTTGCCCCAACGCTACCCTAGCGGGCCTCATGCCGTGGGCCCCACCAAGGCTTGGGGTTCCCTCTGGGGAGCGCTGCTAGGCACAGCACTGCTAGCGCTGGCCCGCTGACCCGGTCGAAGCGTTCGGGGCGTGGCGGCATGGCAGCCATCGCACCCGTCGCGCGTCGGGTCGGCGCGTGCATGGCCCTAGGGTTCATAGCTGAGGGGCCACATCGGTACGCCGGTGACGGCCCCGGTCGTCGGCGCAGAGGCGGACGCCGGCACGGGCCTCGGACCCACCGGCAGCCGCATGCCTCACGGCCACCGCGTGCGCCCCGGCAAGGGTTGATTCGGTGGCGTTGGCCGATTGGGTACTGGCTTGTGCGCCCGCGGCTATAGGCGGCGACGCAGTCAAGGCCCGACTCCTGTCCTGTTCGGCCCGGTCCGGTCGGTTCCGGTTTGGCCGGGCTCGGTACAGTCCGGATCCTGTCGGGCCGGACATGGCGGCGTCGCCTGACTGGACGTAGACTGGCGCCGGACCGATCAGACGGACCGGACCGGATCCGACCGGATCCTGCGAAAATTTGGCGGTCTGGTTGGCGGGCGTCAGGGCGTGGCGCCCGAAAACACGGGTGGCACGTTCCCGGCCTCCGGCTGTGCCAGCGCCCGTTTGGAGGTGAGGGCAACACTTTTACGAGAGAAGAGAAGAGAGATTCAGTGGGAGAGCGAACGAGGGGAGAGATACGGCCTTGCTGAACCCAGGGAGGCCGGGAGTGTTACGACGGGGGCGGTCTGTGCGGCTTGCGAGGCGAGCTGCGCTGACTGCTGATGGTAAGGACGAGTGGGGTCAGGAAAGGCTTGCAAGGATAGGCGGGGAAGTGAGACGCTCGGGGGTGCGCCGAGAAGCGGTCGTGGGGACCCTGGCATGGGCGCTCGACGACGGAGCGCGAGCGGTCGTGAGCGGCGGCGGGTTCTCGAGTGAAGTGCAAACTTTTGCGGCTGCGACCGGGCTACACAAACCCCATGTAGCCGTGCCAGCCGCATGGTCACAGCAGTTTTGGTTCTTTTATCCTGCGCCCTCATGCCCTTTTATGAGCCCCTTTTCGTGTGCGCGTCGCGTCGAGTACGTGCCCATCGTGAGTCGTAGTATCGTAGCCTGAGAAGCGCTCCGCTTGCGCTCGGGGCACCCATTTGAGGTGTGTGGTTTTTGCTGGGGAGGCGAGGGAAGGGGAGGGCGTGTGTGACAGGGCTCAGGGCGTGCCTGTAAACAGTTTGGGCTGGCCGATGCAGCGAAAGCGTATGGAAAAGGGCCATTGCAGGACGTGCTCTTTCGGGCATGGGGGCCAGGGGCTCATTGCGCGGCTGTGTCCCGATGCGCTGAGTCTTTGCAGTTGACCGTTACACGCCATGGGTTACGGTGAGGGATGCGCGGAGTGGTGTATGCAGGTGTCTCGAGGGCAGAGCGATTCGGGGCGGGGCTTCCAGGCTCGCCTCGCTCTCCTGCGGGGAGTCGACTTAGCCCTGTGGGGCAGCATGGGCGTGGATGCATGCGGGTCCGGTTAATGGTGGCAGGTTACTCGGTGCTTTGGCGCTGGCGGAGGGGTGATCGGGGCCCCCGCATAGTTGGTTTGGTGGAGGCGGCAACTCTAGCAGTTTGCAGGACTGTCAGGACGCGAGCCGCGCGGGCTCCTCTCGTACATCGCTCGCGTTCCTGCCATGTCCCGGCTCTAGGGCACACGCTGGACACGGCTCCGCATTCCGTGCCGGTATCTGGCGGGCGGTCGGCGACGCCGCTTGGACCAGCGAGCTTAGTAGGCGGGTGGGCGGGAGTGCGGGGGCAGAGGAAACGCTGGTCGCAGGGGTTTTATGCTTACAGGCACAGAACTGGCTCTCAAGCTGATTACTGGCTGCGAGATGAGACTGGGTCCGGGACTGGGCACCGCGGCTTGGCCGTGGCAGCTGTAACGTTGGTGCAGGTGATGGCCAAAGGAGAGGGCGCCGGCCGTCAACTGTATCACCAGGAGGCAAACAAGATTCGCGGCCAGCTCACGCCCACATCACGGCGTGCGCCGACAACTGCACAGGCCCAGCGCATGCCACGGGCCTTGAATTTGGATCCTGGATTCCTAAGTCGAGGATGCACCGAGGTTTTGCACGTCGGGCCCTCCCTGACGTCCGGCTGTGCTCCGACGACTCCAAAGCGGGACAGGCTCTGACTGCTCTGAGGCCTCGTGCTGGCAAGTCCGAACTTGGGGCAGTGTGGACTGGGGCGTGGGGTGGGTGGGCAGGGGGTACGAACGTGGCAGGCGTGGCATTGGCGGGGACCACAAGCCCGTTCGTATGGGCCCCGACGTCGTGTGCCCGTGGTGACGTGCCTCGACACGCCTCGACCGGGGTCCAGGCCCGGCGAGGCGCCACGCCAGGCCCGGCAGGCAGGCCCAGAGGGAAGGGCGAAGCGCCGACAAGCAGACTACGATATGGGCATGCAGGCAAGAGGTTGGAGGTACGGGGGGCTCGGGGTTCTCAGTTCGGGCTCGGCGGGCCAGCCCCGATGCAGTCGGGAAGGGCATGGGCAGCTGCGTAAAGCGGGGGCGGCATCATCTACGGGTTTGCGAACTTGGGTTTGTCGCAATACTAACAGTAGCGTTGTTACTTTGCTCACGTACAGCTGCTGGTAGCCTGGACTCGGCTCGACGCTGCCTTTTAACTATGGCCATCTAGTTCGGCTCCAACAGCCACACCAGGCCGGGCCCCAAAGCGATCGATTACCAAAGCGTACCACTTCTACTATTGATAGAAGCTCAGTTTTATTGCGGCGTTCCAGACTGCCAGGCGCGGCCGCGCTTGCGGAGTCGCCACCTCCGCAATCAGCGTAGCAACTTACTAGGTGGCATGATGAGCATCCGGGAGGCGCGGCGATGGAGCTACGCTTGTGTAATGCTCATGGTCGTTTCTACGATTTCTTGCGCCGCGGCGCGGCAAATTCAGCTGCGAACAGGGTCTTTGGAGCTAGGGTGAGTTCGGGCATGTCATCGGTGGCGTTACGCAGGCGGTCGAGCTCGTCGCTTGCGTTGCGGGGCTCCGGCGGGCGCCCACGACCACGTCAACGGGCCCGGACCTGGGGGGGCTGGGCGCTTCGCTACCCGCGTTCGCTCCCCAGACGTACCAGAGGCATACGTCACCGTATCCCGAATCCTCATACAGCACAGCTCAATAGGGCCTGCAGGCATGGCTCCGGGCCTAGCAGCTTGCTGCTAAGGGCCTGAGGCCTCCTCGCACGGGCAGCTCCGGCCACTTTCCCGCAGCTGCGCGGCCTGCGCCCCCACAGCCAAACCCCTCCCGCGGCCCCCGCCCGCCCGCCCTTTGCAATAGCCCCGCTTAGCACTCGCTTTCACCCGAAGGATCACCGCGGCCCCTGGACCTTCCGTTCGGTCAACGCATGTGTCCGGGCGCCGCCCGTAGCGGCGTGGCCCCGCTCCCCTAACCCCCGCCGCTGCCCGTGGCCTATCTCGGACATAGTAACTATGGTCTGGACGCTTCTGGTCTGCCCTTTTGCGCTGGACAATCGTATGGAAACCCCAAGGCGCTTACCTGGCCTCCCTAAGCCCCCCCATGCTCCCGATTGCCGCCCTCCTGTGCCTGACGAATCCCCCCGCTTCCCCTGGACCGGGCCCCAACAGAACCCCCGCCAGCCCTCCGCCCCCCGAGATCGCGGCGCGGGCCTTCGGGCTGGGCCTGGGCCTGGGCGCGCGATCTGCCGACATCCCGCTGGACCCGTCTGGGCCTGATCCCTCGGCCTACCAGTCTGACGCCTGGGGCGACGTGCCCAGCCTCCGCCTGCACGCCGTAGCCTTCGACGTAGAGACGCCTGGCGGCGGCGGCGACGGCGGCGGCGGCGGCGGCGTCGTGGGCAGCGCGCTGTCGGCGGCGCTGGCGGCGCGGGGCGGCCGGGTGTTGTCGCTGCTGGCGCCCGGGGTGCTGCTGGTGGCGGCGCCGCTGGGGGTGGCGGAGGCGGTGGCGGCGGAGGCGGGAGCCGAGATGGTGGGTCCGGGCTCCGGCCTGCGGGCTCCAGGCAGGGTGCCGTAGGGGTCAAGGGCCTTGTGTACGCCTGTCTGCATCCACGGGGGGAGGCAGGGCCGGGAAGCAATCTCTGTCTTTTAATTTCCATAACTGGCAACCCGACCCCCACCGCACGCAGGCTGAGCTGGGGCCGCAGCAGCGCACGTCACCCGAGTGGGGTCCGCTGCTGACCCGCTCCGGCCCCTCGCGGCGCGACCCCAGCCTCATGCAGACGGAGGCCGTCGGCGGCGCCGCCGAGGCCGTCAGCGGGGGCGGCGCCGCCAGCGGCACCGCGACGGCCGCCGCCGGGCAGCTGCCGGCGCAGCGGCGGAGCCGGCGGCTGGCGGCGGCGGGGGCGGCAGCGGCGGAGCAGGGGCAGGGCGGGGCAGCGGCTGAGGGCGAGGCGGAGGAGGCGGGGCTGGCGGTGGCGGTGGCGGTCCGTCGGCGGCTGGGGCGTGACCCCAACGCCTTTGAAATCGAGCCTGTCGACGGCGCCGCCGGGGCTGCCGTCGCCGTCTCTGACGGCGCCGCCGCCGAGGGCCGGCGGCGGGCGCTGCGCGCGACGGCGCCGCCGGGCTTCCCCCTGCCCGACGGAGGCGATGAGCGGGACGCGGCGGCGGCGCGGGCGGCGGCGCTGGGCATGATCCAGACGTTCGTACCGGCGGCGGTACACGGCGGCGCCGAGCACGACAGCCGGCGGCGCCGCCACCTCGCCGAGGACGCCGAGCCGCCGGCGCTGTACGAACTGAGCGTACAGCTCCTGCCCGTACTCACCGCTGCGGCGGTTGAGGCGGCGGAGTCAGACTGGCCGGCGGCGCTGGCGGCGGCGCTGGCGGCGGCGGCCGAGGACACTGACGGCGCCGGCGGCGGCGAGGGCGCGTGCACGCCGCTGGTGGCGGCACAGAGGGGCGCCGACGGCCTCGGCCCGGTGTCCCTCCGCAGCCTGCGGGTGTTTGTGTGCGAGCAGGTACGGCACAAGGTGCTGTCCTACAGCGCCAGTACGGCGCTTTTCCGTGCTCAGCGCCATCAACCGTCTGCGCTTCTCTCCCTGCTGCCTAGGTCTAACCCCCACACCTCACCCCCCCCTTTCCCCTCTACAAGACATCTCCTCCGTCGTGGCCTGGCTGGCCGCCCTCCCCCGCCACCCCACGCCCGCGTGACCAAAACACACACGCTTACCCCCTGTTCCACCCCCCCCCCTTCCATCCCGTCCCCCCCCCAGGACATCCCCTCCGCCGTGGCCTGGCTGGCTGCCCAACCCGTGGTCCGCTGGGTGGCGCCGCGGCTGTGGGTGGGATCGCGCAACGCCCGCGCCAGCATCCTCACGCAGACGGGTGGGTGCGGGCTGGGGGAAGGGCGGTGGGGGTGGGGAAGCGGTTCAGGGGAGGGGCAGGGATTCGGGGAAGGGGAGGAGGGATGCCCTTGGGGGGACAGGGCCAGGAGAGGACAGACGAAGGGGCGTTAGGGAGGAGTTCCCCCACCCCCCTCCCCCCTCATTCTCCCTTCCTCCCCCCTCCCTCCTCCCCGCTCCCCAGGCGATTTGAGCCAAGCGCACTACCGGGACCCTGTGGGCGCCAGTCGGGCGGAGCAGGCGGCGCGGCGGCCGCTGTGGGACGCGGGGCTGGACGGCCGAGGGGTGGTGGTGGGGGTGAGTGCCGGGGGCCGGGCTGTGTGGGGCGGGTGTGTGGGGTTGGGGGCCCCTACCCCTTCCTCCCTCCCGCTCGCTTGCCCTCTGCCTTCCGGTTGCCCCTGCGGCTTCCTCCACGACTTGCCCACACCCTTGGGGCTCTCCAGTCTCTCACTCGTCAAAGATCACCCCGACTAGCCAGGGCCCCCCAGGCCCCCTCCTTCCCCGTCCGTCCCTCTTGCGTCCCCCACTGCAACCACCGCTCACTCCCCCCCCCTCTTGCCTCCCCCCCCTTTTGCCTCCCCCCCCTCTTTCCTCCCCACCCCAAGGTGGGCGACACGGGCCTGGATCTGGATCACTGCTTCTTCGCGGATCCCCGATGGTCCTCGGCCGACATCCGGGGCACCATCAGCGCCACCCCGGGCGACTCTTCGTACTTCCGCCCGGGGCCGGACGGGCACCGCAAGCTGGTGCAGTACTGGCTGGGCCAAGGTGGGGTTGAGGACGGGGGAGGGGGAGGCATGGGGGAGGCAGGAGGGGGAGGGTATGGTAGGGGGGGAGGGAGGGAGGGGGTGCCGGAAGCTGGTGCAGTGCTGGCTGGGACGAGGCGTGGGGGAGGGAGGAAAGGGAAGGGGAGGGAGACTTTGGGGGAAGCATGGGCGAGGGTGGCGAACTTGAGTGGGAGCGCCGTGGACGAGGCCTGTTCCCTGCCCCGGACGCCTCCCCTGACAGCCCATCCTGCCCTCCCTCTTCTCCCCCCCTGTCAGGGGCGGTGGTGGGTGACGCCCCCAACCAGGGGGGGAGCCACGGAACCCACACCTCGGGCACCGTGGGCGGCGTGTGCCTCGCCTCCATGCTCCCCCCCGGCACCGGCACGCCCATGCTCACCAACCCCCTGGCCCCCGGCCCGACCAGCGCCCTCTCCGTCGCCCCCGGCCCCGCTACTGGGGATGGACCGGTGGAGGGCGGCACCGCTACCACGGGGGTTGCAGGGGGGCTGGCGGCGGAGGTGGAGGACGGAGCGGGGGCAAAGCGGAAGCGGCGGCCGCCGCCGCCGTCCCCCGAGCCGACGGGGGTGCCCTCGCAGGGCCCGGGGGCGGCGGGGACTGCCGACGGTGGGGCGGGGCCCGGGTCCAGCCCCCGGCTGGCGCCGGCGGTTGGGCCCGCGCCGGACCCCAGCGATCCCAACTGGGCCCCGCTGTCTCTGGACACTGGGACCGGCCAGGCGCCGAGGTGAGGGGCCTGGGCCTGGGCCTTGTGTACGGCACAGCTAGCTGTTCCTGTCCCACCATGCTAAGCCCAGACCCCCCCCCTCCCTCCCCTCCTCCCCCCCTGACAGGGCCAAGCTGTCCATGGTAGACATTGGCGCCCGCGCCTCTAGGACCATCCCCGAGGGCACCCTGCTGCCGCCCGACCCGCTCGACGAGTCGTACCTGCCGGTACGACAGCGGCTGGGCGGTTGGGAGATGGCCGTGAGGCACGGCGCGGAGCCGTACGGCATGGTGGTTACTTTGGAGGAGAACTTACCCCGTGCCCCTCCCCTCGCCCCCACTGCAGCTGCACACGGCCGTGGGTGCGACCATCACGTCTGACTCATGGGGTACGGACATCAACGTGTACGACGCAGGCGCACAACGTGAGCCGTACCGCGTACGACAAGAGCGTGTACCATGCCTGTCCCCTAAGCGCTCCCACCCCTCCGCTGCGCTCCGCTTGTCTCATCCCGCCCGTCTCTCTGCTCGGCCGTATCAAACGCCGCCCCCTTGTTCCCTCCCCCACCCCCCCACCCCCTCCTCCACCCCCTCTTACCCCCTCCTCCACCCCCCTCCACCCCCCCTTTCCCCCACTCCAGAGTTCGACCGCTTCCTGTGGCGCAACCCGGACGTGATCTCGTTCATCGCGGCAGGGAACAACGGTAGGTCCGCAGGACTCGGGGGGAGAGGGAGCGGTTTGGGCGGGGCGCCAGAGCGCTGCTCCGAGCACCCTTGCCTCGTCCAACTCTCCCACCCTCCCACCCGCCCACCTTCCATCCGTACCCATTCCTCGCCCTGCCCTGGATTCCCTGGCGTCGGCACGATCTCGCTCATCGACAAACACCCCCTCGCCCCCCTTCACCCCCAGGCACCGACGCGCTCACCCGCGGTGGCTCCATCGGCACCCCCGCCACCGCCAAGTCCCCAGTGGCCGTGGGCGCCTCCGTGCGGCTGCCGGCGGGGGCGGGGATGGGCTACCGGGCGCTGGCCGTGCAGGTGGGGGCGGGGTGGCTGGGGGGCCGGTTCCTGCCCCTGCCCGGGGCCCACCTTGTGCCTTCAGGACGGAGATCTTCACGCTTCGGCACTCCTGGCCCCTGAACCTGATCGCAACCTCCCTTACCCCCCCCCCCCTTCCCGCGACGCAGGGGTACTCCGAGGGCTTCGCCACCGGCCCCCAGGCCATGCGAATGCTGGTGGGTGGGGGTTTGGGGGGGTGGGGTTGGGGGTGTTTGAAGCTGATAAGCGGAAGAGCGTATGGTTGTTAGCGGGATTGCCTGGGAATGGGGGTGGGAGGGGGGGAGGCGGCTACCTAGGGGCTGCGTCAAGTCTGGGCACAGGCAGGGGAACGGGGGATACGGCGTGGGTGCACAGTGCGGCATTCGCTGCCGCCTGCCAGGCGCCTTTCCGGTGCCCTGAACGCTTCTGCAACCTACCTCCCCTCCCCCCCCCCCCAGCTCTTCCCCTTGGAGAACGGGGACCTGCCCTCGCTCTTCCAGATCCTGAGGAACGGCGTGCAGGTGGGGATCCGCATGGGGGGTGGGCGGGATCACGCGGGCTGTAAGGCAGGGAGCAGGCTACTACAGACCCGCTTTACAGTGGCCGACCGACCCCCCCTCCCCCTCTTCACCTCCCCCTCGACACTCTCCCCCCCCCTCAGACCCGCTTCACGGTGGCTGACCCCCTCGACGCCTGCACGCCCCTCCGCAACCCCCGGTCCACCACGGCGGGGGCGGTGGTGCTGGCCGTGCGCGGGAACTGCTACTTCTATGAGAAGGTAGGGGGAAAAGGGGGGGGGGTCGGCGGGGGCAAGGGGAGGGAGTGGTTTGGGGGGGTGGACGGGAGGGGGGAGTGTGTGCGTGTGCGTGTGTGTATGGGTGCGGGACCTGCTCCTTGCACAAAGAGGTCGGTGTGTGTCTTGATGGCAGGTGATGGGAGCAAGGGGCAAAGGGTCTGGCGAACTGTGCGCATGACTGCGGGTTTCTTCCTCCCTCCACCCCCCCCACCCCGCAACGGTCGACGCTCTCCTGCTCAGCTTCAAACACCCCCCCCCACACACACACCCCACACCCCCTGCCCCCTCAAACCCCCCCCCCCCCCAGACCGCCGCCGTTGAGGCCGGCGGCGGTGTGGCGCTCATGGTGATCAACAACGCCCGCGACATGATGCAGTTCCCGCCCTACCCCGTCTACCCCAACACCAACACGTACGCCACGCGCCTGCCCACATCGGTCATTCCACAGGTGAGGGGGGCGGGGGGCTGGGGCGGTGTGTGCGTTGTTCAGTGCGGGGGCGGCGGTGCCAGGTGGAGCGCAAAGCAACACTGAACACTCCCCGCCCCACCCGCCACGCTCTTAACCCCCCCTCTCCTCTCCCCTCCCCCTCCCCCCCCTCCCCCCCCAGGGCGTGGGTGAGTGGCTGCTGGGCAACTCCAGCGCAGGTCTGAGCCTGTCCATCACCAACACAGTGGTGGGTGGCGCTATACCGTACTGCTTCTGCCGGCGTGGCGCTATAGTGCTTTTGGCGGCGACATGTTTCCCGGTGATGCGTTACATGTCGGTCTGTCCCAACGGCGGTCTCACCGAATCCCTCCGCCCCTCGCTTGTGTTCGCACAGGTGGAGTGCGACAGCCGTACCATCGCGTACTTCTCGTCGTACGGTCCAATGGTGAGTACCGTACCGTACGGCATTCTCCCAAGCGCCTGCCTGACAGGCCCATACACACAGCTCGAACGCCCCTTTGACCCACGCTCCGCCCCTCCCTCCACCCCCACCCTCCACCCTCCACCCTCCGCCCCTCTTCCCCCCAGTCTGACGGCCGCATCAAGCCGGAGATCGTGGCACCCGGGGCGCTCATCCAGTCAGCCGCCTCGCGCAACGCTGGCACCTTCTCGGGTGCGTGCTCGGGTGTGAAGAGATGCTCGGGTTGCTGCGCGGTAACCAGAGAGGCAATGCTCGTGTGTGTGTGCAAAGGGCTGCTCGTGTAAACCAGAGAATCATCAGCTGGGCAGCAAGCCAGCTTGGACCACGGCATCCGGGGGCACCCTCACGCACACTCGCTACTCGTTTCCCGGCTTACACTAGCAGAGCAGCCGTTCCCACTCACAATGCCCTTGGCTCAGCGCCACCACTGATGTCTGCCCGCCTTGCCCTCTTCCCCCCCCCCCAGGTGGCTCATGCTACAGCACGCTGGTCAACATGAGTGGGACCTCCATGGCAACACCCCAGGTGGGCGTAAGGGGTTGGGGTTGGGGTTGGGGTTGGGGGTCAAGTTTGGGGTTCCTACGACGGGGGTTCTTGGGAGTACGTCGCGTCGCACCGTCGCCCCCACGGGGTTGCTGGAGGGCACTCACCCCTGGGCTGACGTCAGCGGCACCCCTGCATGGGATCCTCCCCCCCGACCCCCCCCAGGCGGCTGGTGCAGCGGCCCTCATGAGCCAATACTTCAGGTGTGTGTGGGGGGGAAGAGGAAGGTGTGTGTGTGTGTGGACAAGGGCAGGGGTGGAGGGGGGTGGGTCAGGGGCCAAGGGGAGGGATGGACACCCATGTCTGTACCCAGACCCAATCGAGCTCCGGCCCCGGGCCCGTCCCCAGGAGCGGGAGCATACCCGCCCCTTCTGGTGCCCCTGCCCCTTCCTCCTCTGACCCCACATCTGAATCTGACTCGCCCCCCGCCCCCCCCCCTCCCCCTCCCCCCAAAGGCGCGGCTTCTACCCCACGGGCGATCCCTCCGACACCGCCGCCACCCCCTTTGCGCCCTCGGGCATGCTGCTCAAGGTAGGGGGAAAGGGGGGGGGGGGGACGTAGGGGGGTGGCTAGGGGGGGAAGAGGGGACTACCCGGAGGTTTTGGAGCGGGATCGGAGCGGGGACAAGGGGGGAGCCACTGCAGTGCCAGGGGTGCCTCGCCGTCGGGTGTGCTGCTTTGGTTGGGAGTGATCGGGGGGCAGCGGCGGACAACAGGGGGGTGAGGCCGATGGGATGGGGATAACCCCCGTCCCTACCCCCTCGCCCGCGGGGGTTGGGAGGGTGTGAGAATGGGGGATTCGATCTGATGCCTCTGTGCATCCTTCTGCCCAGCACACATTCGTTCCCATTGATCCCCACACCCCCGTATCCTCCGGACCTTGGCACAAACCTGTACCCATCGATCCCACACCCCCGTGCCCAGGCGCTCACGGTTGCCGGAGCCGAAGACCTGGCGGTGAGTGGGAGGGAGGGAGGGGCCGGGGGTGGGGTGGGGTGTAATGGGTGTTTGGAGGGAGGACATGCTCCTCCTGCACCCCCACAGCGGCCATTCTTACTCCGCCTGCGAGATGCCCATCCCTATGACCCCCTTTCCCTGCCCCCTCCCCCTCGCATCCCGTCCCCCTTCCCCTCCCCCCCTGTCAGGGCGGCCTCATTCTGTCCATTGGCGGCAAGGTGGGCCCCGCGCCCGACCCATACCAGGGCTTTGGCCGCATGGACCTGTCCCGGGCCCTGCCGCTGAAGGGCCAGGGCGGCGGGGCCCAGGCGGGCCCGGCCGGGCCCGCGCTGGCCCTGGTGGACCGCGGCCAGTTCTCCTCCGCTGGGCAGCAGCTGGTCCTCAGGGGCATCAACGCAACCGGGCAGGGGTGAGCGGAGGGTTGGGGGTTGGGAGGTTCGGACTTGAGATGTGGATATGCGGGTTGGAGTGGTCGAAGTGTATCGCCGATAAAACCGCGGGCGGGCGGGACCGGTGTGTTGTGAGCAAGCGAGCAGCAGCCTCCTCGCCCATGGCCTCCCCTCCCCCGTCTTGTTCACTCCCCCCCTCCGCCGCAGCCCCATCGCCATTGTGTTGGTGTGGTACGACTTCGCGGCTGACCTGGATTCGGAGATGCAGGTGGGGCCCGGGGGGGGGGGGTCGGTGGGTGAACGGCTGCTCGTGTTAGGCGGGGGAGGGGGCTGGTGGGTTTGGGAGCTGGAGCCCGGCTGGACGCCTGGCGGCACTGCGGACCGCAGCCTGCGGACGACCACCGCCTGCCTGCTTCGCGCCATACCGCTCCTCCCTCTCGGAACACTGCGCCCATCCCCACCACCTCCAGCCATGGCATCTCATCATTCTCATTCTCATCTCCCCTTCCCTGCCTAGCTGCCGCTCCTCCTCTTTCTTCTCTCGAATTTGCGCGATAATCACTCCCTGCCCCCGCCCCCGCCCCCCAGCTGGTCAACGATCTCGACCTGGAGGTGGCCCTGGGCCCCGCCCTGGGCCCCGCCCCGGGCTCGAGCGCCCCCCGCTCCGTGGTGCTTGGCAACAACGAGGAGGGCACGGGTAGGGAAGGGGGAGGGTCGGAGGCAGATCGGGGGAAATAAGGGCGGACGCGGAGGGGGCAAGGGGTGATTTGAGGGGCCCGTGGAGCTGCGTGCTGCGTCCATACACACACACTCTGTTCCTTCCCCTCCCCAACCCCCTTCCCCCCCACCCGCTCCCCCCTCCCTCGCAGCCAAACCCCGCGCCCGACCGCGTCAACACCCTGGAGCGCGTGCTCCTCTCCGCGCCCCCGCCTGACACGCCCCTCACCATCACCATCCGCGCCGCCTCGCTGCCCTCGGCCCTGCTCCGGGGGGATCCCGACGCAGCCCTGCCGCAGCGGTTCGCTCTGGTGGCGCTGGGCGCCTTCAGAGGGGGCTTCACGTCCGTGCTCAACCCCGCCTTTGTGCGCGCGCGGCAGCTAGAGGCGCAGAACGCGGACGGCGTGGAGCCGGGAGGCGTGGCGTCGCCGCCGCCGGCGCGCTCGCCCTCGCCTTCCCCCAAGCCTTCGCCTTCCCCCAAGCCTTCGCCTTCCCCAAAGCCGTCGCCCTCCCCCAGGCCGTCGCCCTCCCCAAGGCCGTCGCCCTCCCCCAGGCCGTCACCCAGGCCCTCCCCCAAGCCCGCCCCCAAGCCCGCCCCCAAGCCCGTCCCCAAGCCCCAGCTGCTCCCCATCCCATCCGACCAGAAGCAGGCGCCCCACCACGCCCCGCCGCCGCGGAGGAGCCGGGGGCGGAGCCGGAGCCGGGGGCACACCCGCAGCGCCTAGAAGCGTCCAAAATTGGGCGGCGTGGACCGGAGCGTGAAGTAGGGGATCCCCTTCTGTTGCACCGGCGCTCGGCCGACCGGGGCCAAATCGGTGGGGTGAAGCGTGGACCGACCGCCGCCAAACATCGGTCGGCGTACTCGCCGGTATCGGTGGGGCATAGGAGGCGGTTGATGCCCTAGACGGCGGCATTTAAGAAAGCTGGTCAACTCCAACCCTGTGACCAGGTCCGTTGGGGCGGCCTTGGTTCAGCTAGCAAGGTGGGAGATCACGCATGGTGTGGAATGCGATGCGGGTCCAGGGTTAGGAACGTGCGTATGCGTGAAGATTCGTGCTGGGGGCCGGCAAGCCACACAGGAGGTCAAGTGCGGTGCTTGTGACGTAAGGCGCAGCGGGCTTGAGGCGATTGATTTACAACCTAAACGCAACCTTAATGCAATGATCAGCTGGAGGAGCAGAGGTATATGCGTGATTACTATTGATCTAGTCGTGCGATGACGGGTGTGCGCTGTGCAGCCTGTCTGGAAACACACGGCGTGCTCGTGTTGGTGATCACGAATCGATGGGCAAGAAAGTGCGCGCGCAGTGCTTCGGCGCGATGGTGGTGAGGAGGAGGGGATCATGGGAATGGCGAGGGCGGTCGTAGAGTAATGTAGCGATAGGCAGCCGTGGATGGCAGGGCAGTCCATGCCCCCCAGCCGAAAACGGCAATCACACTCAATCCTAGAAAGCTGCTTAGGCAGCTGGTTGGCGCCGGTCGCTTGTGAAGCTTCTCTACCTGCCTTCACTCATGCGCGCATGTTGATGCACTTGTTGCAGGTGTGGATGTGTCTTGCATGGGCGGGGCAGTGCGTGGCTACACACCGGCATAGAGCCTTGTAGCCGCCGCCTCCTTGTAGCACGACTCGTCTGGCGAGGGGAACTAGCCGGTGCCCGTTCGGGTACCTTGAATGAAACTCGTTCAAAAGGGGTAGTAAGCAGGGTGCATCTGCCGTACACTGAATTCTTACTAGTGACCGTGGTGTCTGGCGGCCCTGTTGATACGTGAATGAGGTGTGGCCGTGTGTGTGTGGGTTGGCCCTGTGCCGCAACTCCACGCGTTCATTCAAGCTCACGGCCTGGTGGATGGAATGGCGGTGCCACTTGCGTAGTGACACGTGGGCAGCGTGGGAGGAGGAAGGTTTGCATGATGGCTAACGTCACACGTTAACGTTATGCGGTCACCATGCGGCGCAACGGGGGAGGAGCACTGACCGGAGCGGCGGCATGATGGCTAACGGCATGCATCCGCCGTCCGAGGGACTCTCTTGGCTTCTGGGGGCTGAGCCCTCACCGCGCGCAGAGATACACCTGATCTTGGCCGAGACCCTACCTCTGCGATGGATGATGTCTCCCCGCTTTCCTTCATCCCTCGACTCACACCACACCCTCGCCATGTAACGTTGCCTCTCACGGCATCGATCCGGACGCCTTGATAAATAAGCAACCCCTGGGTAGGCAGGACCCTACCTGGACCCTGGGACGGCTCCGCAAGCAAGACAGAGTGCGTGGGCGCCGTCAGTCGCCCCTGGACGCGTGGACAGCAATGCGTGGAGTATGTAGTTGCAAATTTGCAATAAGACTTCCCAGGGGGAGAGGCTGCTGGCAGGGGGAAGATGGAGCGGGGAGGAGGACACAGGTCGGTCCCAAATCGGTGCAATGGGTAGCCCAACACCCTCTGCAAGGTACTCGTTACTGTATTGCAACTCCAGGGCTAAGCTGTCAAGTAACAAGCAGCAGAACTGGGCAGAACGTGCGCAACGGCATGTCACCGGCGGGGTCTTGAGCGGTTGCGGTGTTCACCCTTGGGGGGGCATCCACCCGTCGAGCCATTCCCATTGCTTACTGCACAGCCGACCGCGCTGGCACTCCTGGCAGCGTGGCAGGGGCTCGGGCACTGGGCTGCGGCTGCCGCGATCGTGCGCAGGGGAGGACGCTATGGGCGATGAAGTGTGGAGAAGGATGGACACAGGTGGCGGCGGGGAAGGGGGGCGGGTTTGGGGCAAGTTGGGCAACCGCCCCCAAGAGACTTGGTCCTCCGACTGAGAGGGGTGTACAGATACCTGCAGCAACCTTCACTTCAAAGTCAGAGCCAAGACAGTTTAGGTCAGGGCGGGAGCGAGTACCGTAGCAGGCGGATGGGGAAAGGGGAGAGGCAGAGCACGGGGAGGAGGTGGGCAGGCGCCCCTGCTCCCCTTCCTGTAACACCCAGGTTAGCCAGGTATGACGCAAGAAACCGTGCTTCACCGAGTATCTGATGTGAGTGCTTGTGATCTGTCTTCCGTCATTCTAACTCCCATAACCGCGCCGGCTGTGAGCTCCTCAGCCGGTTGAGCCCTTGGAGTGCCGGCCCAGGCCGAGGCGCCAGCAGCGGCAACGCGTAGGGAGGAAGAGAGGGAGGTGAAGATGGAGGCAGGCTGGGGCGAGCCAGGGCCCGCATTTATGGCTGGTGGGGCGGTGGGAGGAGGGGCTGAGGCGGTCAGGGGGTGGGGGGCGGCGCGTGCCCTCGTGATGAGGATGCAGGGCCTGCGCAGTTGAGGTGATGGATGGTCTTCACTAGATCTCGCTTGGAGTCCGGGTAGGGGCCCTGCCGTCCTAGTCAGGGGGCGGCGTGCTGGCTTGCAGGGGGCAAGTCCGTGAGGTTGGCTGCCAAGCCACGGCGTTCAGCTGCCGTGCACCCCTCTGGGTCCCACATTGTAACCACCGAGGACTGCGCAGGGCGGGCACGGGCGGGCGCCGGTAGCAGGCTTTTGTTCGGCCCGGCAGCGCTAGCTGCTTGCTGCGGAGATATGCACTATGGTATGCACTAGTCGCTGCACAGATGCGCAAGAGCCCTCTGCGCTTGCGAGTTGCGACGTCGGTTTCGGCTTTCGGCCCTCCTCGGATTCAGCGACCCATGTACGGCGCTGTGCCAGCCAGTTGGCCGATGTCAAAAGCCCACGCTGTTCTCCGTTGAAAGCTTTTTACATGGAAGTGATAGCTATTGCGCGAACGCTGTGCGTTGCCGGAAGTCGTGGGCCAACAGCCTGCGACATACGCGAGAAGTGTCGCGCCTGGAGCCACGAGCGGGGAGCTCTGTCGCCTCCTTGAGACCCTGCGGAGTGGCAGGTTGGTGTCGGAAGGATCTAGGGCTGCGCTGGGCTCCCACAGACAACAAGCCGAAAGAAGGCCAGTTGCCATGCCGAGTGCACGGTAGTTTACTCCTGATTTCCACCGAGCCAGCTAGCACACACCTTGAGTCGTCACGAGCGCGCTACGCCATGCTCGTTTTGCTCTTGACGCGTTGCGACCTCGCGGGGGGTAGGCGCGGTCACCTCGTCAGCGGCCTGCTCCGAAGCGCGGAGAAAGAATGCTAGATATCACTTGTCGTGTGTGGTACTTTCTTGGCACAGCGAAAAAGGTTGTCGAAGTGCCCGTCGCGCACTTCCCAGCACACCGCCAGCACGATGTGCTTATTCGCATGTTACTTCACGACCATTTCTGTCCTTTTTGCCACAGAGAAGCTTCTTGGCGCCTGGTGCCCAAACGCTTGGCCTACCGCGCGCACATTGTCGGCCGGTTGCGAGACGGCCGTCACCGCCTCAACCGAAACGCTCCAACCAACATCGCCTCCTAGCAATATCATGGCCGACGAGCAGGCGGCCCTGCAGTCTGTCCAAGAGGTGGGCCCCGCGACGATTGACGGCACGGAACACGTACCTCGGCCGAGGCCCCGGGTCGGGCGGGTGGGTGCCCCACGCGCCCGCCGCCGAGATGGTACCCCACACGATTTTCCTAAACCCGGCATCAATCCGCAGGAGGAGACAGACTGGCAGGTAGTATACGAGCTCGCCCATGTGGTCCACACCAGGCCCGGCTTCCCAGCAGAGGAGGCGGCGGCTGCCCTGCGCGCCCTGCACATGGCGCCCTTCGCGCAGGCCGCTATGGGCGCACAGGCCGTCGTGGCCCAGCCTCCACCGTAGACCGTAGGCCAGCTGGATAGCCTTGGGCTTCGCCTCTCGCAAGAGGCTCCGACTCTCGGCGTTGAGGTCATCTCCCGCATGGCGGCGTTGGCCCTTCTGCGGCCGCGGGAGCCCTGCTGGCCGAGGCGGCGCTATCGCCCCCACAATGCCACGAGACGCGGCCGGCGGGTGTACATGTCCTCACACTTTGGCCTCGCCATGGCCAGTCGGGCGTTGAGGAGGCTCCCCTAAAGCGCCGGGGCCGAAGCAACTGCAACAGCAGGGGGAACGAGAAGAACAACGAAGCGGACTGCAGGTAGGGGGTGCAGGCATGTATCGTAAAGGCGCGGCAGAGAGGGTTGGGCCCCCTATGTGCTAGTAAATCTGTGTGTGTATCTTTACTTTCTGCATTACTTCAAGGGTGCACTGTTGAGCGGAGGCAGCGATTGCGTTTCGACGTGGTGTGATCCGGTATCGGACAGATAGAGGTCAGTGCTCGTAACGCCTCTTCTTCGTTTGGGAGACTTGTGTGAGGGCTGCCTGAAGAACTTCGGAGAACATTTCCCTCACCGTATTTAGGTGCTTACATATTGACATTCGCCGTTGCAAGGGATCAGGGGAAGGGCCGTGAATTGCGTGTGGCCGTACAACGCGGGCGCAATCTGCTCAACATTGCTGCAGTTTGATGTGCACGAGGTGTAGGTCAATAGCTCTGTACCGGCGCCCTGTAGATAGTGCATAGGTAGCGTTCTCAGGGGCCCACACAACGAACGCATGCAGCATGAAGGTCAACTACATTTGGGCGAGCTCTAGAGGTGAGGCGTGGGTTGGTGCCCGGGTGGACTGTGTGTGGGCATGCTGAGTTGGGCGCTTCCCACTAACTCAGGCAGGCGGTATGTTCAGTGACAAAGTTGGAGGAGGGAAGCGGCCGGCGCGCCACATGCCCTGCTTCGCTGCCAATCAAGGAAACGCTTTTGTCTTAGAGGCAAGGCCTGGGTTGGTGCCAGCTGAGGTGGACATGCTGAGGTGGGCTCGCGCTTTTCCTCTCACGACTGGCAGGCTTCTGGGTTTTCTGGGTTTCCGTCAATTCTTTGTGTCTTAGGGGTAAGCCTGGGTTGGTGACCTTCAAGTCGGACTCTGTATGTGTGGGTGGACAGGGTGAGTTGGGCTTTGCCCCTACCAGGCCCCCCACCGGACAAAGTCTTGTAGAGCTCTTTAGCTTGTAGAGTGTTCTGTTGTTGCCGACCCAGGGTATTCTTTTTCGTCAGTGCGATCTTCATGGCGAGGACGCTGAAGCCCACAACATTCCCGGCGCCTGGCTGCTTTTCAGGCTTTTCCCGTACGTGCCGTTGTGTGGAGCAGCAGGGGTTCCTTTATCACCCGCTGCACGTTTTCGTCTGCCCTTTGGGGGCCAGACCTTTCATGAGGTTCGGTCCTCTCTGCCTTGCACCGGGGTTCTTGACCGTCTCTCCAGCGCTGGGGCTTGGTCTCCGGCTCTTTTCGTTTTGACGGTATGGTGTGTGCCGTTGGCCGCGTCGTGGGCGTGCTGGCTTTGCGGAGTGCGTGGCTCGCTTGCTTCCCCTCTGCACCACTCGTTCCCTCTGGTTTCGGCGCAAGAAGCCTTCCTCTCACAAGGTGACCAGTGGAAAGGAGCGAGGCATACCGCCGTGTAACAGGCCCAAAATAGTCCACTCGCTTGAAAAGGCCCATGCCGTCACCTCTCCTGTCCCCAGCGTCTTCTTGCGTCCAGCGGCCGCTACCAGCCTCTTCTCAGTCGGTCATGCCATACTGCAGGGTTGCACAATACGGCAGCCCCCGGGGCCAATACGCGTATTAATACGCATTACGGCCCCTCCTCGCTAATACGGCTGAATACGGCTCTATTACGGCGGCGCCCAGCCCTATTAATACGGCAGCATAAGGCAGCCCATACTGTCGCCTTGTGCACGAGCGAATGCGCTCCGCGTTCACGTAGAAGCGCAGGGAACGCGTAGGGCATCGGCTACGGCGGAACGGACGGCTGAGCTGCCGACCGACGCACCCCAGCACCCCAGCAGCCCCCCCCCCGCCGCCGGCCCCCGGCTGCCCGGCCGGTACCTCCGCGCCGCATGCCGTATTAATACGGCAGCGAGAGGCCGCATCCGTATTAATACGTATCCGTATCAATACGGGGACTAATACGTATTGGCAACCCTGCCATACTGGGAGCCCCAGCCGGGCCCAGCGTGGGGGCCGCAGCCACAGAGTGCCATCTCCTCAGCGTGTCGCCATGCATGCAGAGCCTGATACTTGCCAGAAGGAGCGAGCCATAGGGACTTGTGCGAGCAGGATGCTTCTCGCAAGCGCCCTGTCCAGGGGGGAGCAAAGGGGGGGGGGCAGTACAGATAAAGTCACCCACATTCGTGCCCCAAATTCGCTCGAACCCCCGGGACTGACGACCGACCAACCCGGACAGTGTGCGACACTGTCGGACATGGCCTGTCCGTACGCTATTTCATGCCCTTCGCGGTTCGCTGGACTGCTGGCTACGTGCTCTATCCATGGGCGCGCACAGCACACCTGGCGGCCCACGCTGGTCGGGTACCGTTGACCATGCCAGGGACCCCGACCCGTCAGTTGACCCACGGCTCGGCACCGAGCGCCGATGTCAGGGCTGTTACTTGCATGCAACGTGCGGTCTGAGGCGCGGGAATGGAAGGCGGACTTGAGGGAAGACCTGGGAGACGCCTTTGGATGGCCGCGCGGAGAGGCCACACGCCCACCGGTCCCACCGGTCCCAACCGCCGTACCCTACCGCTGGAATGGTACGAGTGACTTGCTAGTGTAAGGCCTTGCTTCGCTGCATGCTCAGGACATGTGAGATAATGCTGGGCGCTGCTCTAAGTTGCGGTGACAAAGTCACCGTGCCGCCCCCCCAAACTCGCCCCGACCCCCCCGACCCGACGGTCCCAACGACCGACCGAGCACTTCGGGCCCTCATAGGTTTGCAATAAACCCCTCGATTTTATTCTTGCGCCGAGCCCCCGCCGTCAGGCTCTGCGGGGGGCGACCGGGGTATCGACGGCGGCGCAAATTCAACATGCTGCGAAGGCAACCGCAACACCTTGCACCCATAGCCCGAGGAGTGGCACAGACATCTGCGCCGCACTTTCGATCAGTGCCGCACATTGTGAAGCAAAGAGCAAGGTCGTTCCGACAATTTTGCGCGCAGCTGTCGACAGCTGACTTCGGTCCTTCCTCGTCGATCGAGCCCGGACCGAGCGTGATGCTGCTATCTATTCCTAAGCAACTCAAATACGGCAAGGGAGACATAATTGTAACAATTTGTCGCCGGTCGGCGTGGACAAGTGTTTCGCCCTGCGTCCCTCGTGGGCCCCACGAACGAGGCCCACGGCCCCGCGCACCGTGCCTGCACACAAATCCTGCTGCCCAGACAATTATTGCTCCTGTCTTTCTCGCTTCTATCGTCGCCCACGGCCCGGAGTGATGCTGCTGGGCATCCCGCACTACTTGCCCATTGAGGAAAGCAAAGCAGGCGAGTCACACGCCCGGAGGGTCGACTCGCCTCCACCCACAAAGCCGCACATCAAGGCTGTGGCCGTACAGCGACACCGGCGTCATCAGCGGTAGTGTCACACCAGCAAGCCTGTGCTGCGCAAGGGGCCCGAATGTTTGTGCACAGGTGGTAGATAGAAAGGAGATGCCCCCCAAGGGACTGAACGTCTCGCGTGCTTCCGTCATGTTGGCACAGCCACCGCCTCCTCGCTTAGCAAGGGTCGTCTCCGGCCCCGTGTGTTTCCCAGCAGTAGTGCAACCCCTTGAGACCAGGCACACCGCCTGAGGCACCTGCTTCTGGATGGTCTGCCTTCCGTCATGAACCTCACCCCTCACTAACATACCCGCCGAGGACCGTGCGTGACGGGCCCCGCTACAGCGTGCAGTCCCTGCCGCAGACGCTGGTCTCCTGCAGCTAGACGGTGTGGTGCAGGCTTCGTTCGCCTGCAGGGGGGGGGGGGCGGTGCACGGGAGGGATTTCTTGAGGGGTGGCAGCAGTACGATGCGGGCAGAGGGAGGGGGGGGGGCAGGGGCACAGCGAGGAGCAGGGGTTGGAACTTGTGGCGGGCCGGGGGGCCGCTCTCTCACCGAGCACGCATGCCGCTCGCACACCTCGCAGAGGGACAGGTGAAGGCCAGGCCTTGCCAGGCCTCAAGCAAGCCGTACGTCCTCCTCTGAATTGCTCGCGAGTGAGAGTTGTTGCCAGTCGGCGCCCCGCCCTAGACGCGTGTCATGCTCAAGGCCTCTCCAGGTCCCCCCCATCTAGCTTCACGCCTGGCGGCCCCCCTAGCGGTTTCGGCCCGCCACACTGCGTGCCAACCTGCAGCGTCCCGGGCCCTCCGCCCCACTAGTTTCGCGCGGAGCGCGCCGGACACCGCACGTTGTCAATGGACAGCTGCTGCAACACAGCTGTCGGAACACATTCGCGCCAGCAAACGCCGCTCGGACAGCATTGCTTGCAATTTCCCAATCCTCAAGGGCCGCGAGGAAGTAACGTTGCAAGGCAGGCAAGCAAATAAAGTTGGATGGCGCGAGCGACAGCCGCGGCCTGACCCTCATTTCCCGGACAATCACACCGCGTGCAACTCCTCAAAGTGGTGTGGATACTATGAGACATAAGAATTCTTATCGAGAAGAGAGCATGGCTGGTATGCGTGTGTATGTGCACTTCCCGGTCGGCGCGCTGCATGCCAAACAACATGCAATACGAGCATTATGCTCAAAGGCGTGGCACAGGGCCTGTGTGACCGTCGTCGGGGGATGAAAAGCACGTCGAAGCAGTTGAAGCAGCAGGTCGCGGCACGCATACTCTTGGTAAGCCTGCTTTATTGCAGCTTGCTTAGCTATTGGCCTAGCTAGCTTTCCAGTGTGCGCCCCCCGTCGCGGACGGTCGAATTGTCGTGCGTTACAGCAGCAGGGGGTGACTTCGACACAGTGACCATGTCAGCTTCACAAAGTAGACTGGCGCGTAAAGATGAGCTACGAGCTGACCAGGCGTCCATCAGCCTTGCAGCAGCTGGACAAGAATCGAACAACTTAACGGTGCACGGCTGAAACCCGAAACTCGACACTGGGCCCGAGGCGGATGCGCCACTCACGTGCACCGTAACTCCCTTCACGGTCAAGCAGGGAACTATAGGTATCGGGGCTAACTTCCGGCACGCACGCCGTCCGGCAAATCCTGACACATACAATCGCGCGGGTACACAAGCTTTCAGAACGCCGCGCGACCCACATGCTGTTCTGCATTCATAATCGCTCTCATCAGAATCGCGCGCGATGACGCGCGCCAGACTTGCACTCGATCGTTGCACTTGTTGTGCCCCTCGTGGCCATCGACGGGACACACGGGCGAGTGGGCTTACCTAGATCCGCAGAAGTCAAGAGTGCTCTCAAGAAGGTGGTCAATGGCAAGAACGCGGGCCTCGGTGCAAACTCGTGAGTTGTCGAGCACGGTCGGGCATGCTCACTTTGCGGCCGATCACTACTACTTGCAGGCCTAGAGCAACTGTATTGTAATTAGATGAGCGAGTAAAGTAAAGGAGGTCCCTATCTCGTGCAGGTGGGCGGCGATTGTGAATCGCGACAATGTGGTGAAGGTCGGCCATTTTCCTTTTGTGAACGTGCACAATGACAAGAAGACGTCATGTGCTTGACAGCGATGGCACCTTTGACCTGTGATGGTCCGCTCGCCGACTCGCAGAGCATTGTCTTCTCGGGCGACAACCGCGGCGACCAGTATCCGGGTAAGCTTGCGCCTCTTCTCAGACTATTGCTTGCTCGACGCTGTCTTTGGTCTTGCCGCGTTTCGTCAAGCCGTGCAGGCTAACCGCTCCCCCTCTCCTCGCTCCTTTCCATCTATCGTTCCCGCGCTTTCCATATATCCCGTGTCCCGTGATCCGCAGGTGCTCGCATCATCGCCGCTCAGAAGGCCACCACCGCCAACTCCTTCAGCCTGCCCGGTCTCGCAATGAGCACGGCCAACTGTTACGGCCTCGTGCAGCCGGGGGGCAGCGCCTTCGGATTCCAGGTGGGTGAGAATGAAGGGGCCCATGGGGCGGGGTGGACGGCGGGTTTGATTGGGGGATACCTTGCGCCTTAGGCAAGGAGCATCAGAGTATGGAGTCCTACTGCTGCCTTGTGGGTCCAGGGGTCCTCCATCCTCAGCTCATCGATTGAGGATTCTTATGGGCTTCCCTAGGCCTGATGCATGGTGGCTTCCTGCCCCTGCCCCCTGCCCCCACAGGAATCGATGCCCGTCAACACGGCGGCGGTGTACGACGGCCCCGCGTCGGACTGGGGAATGGGCGAGAAAGACCCCATGTGAGTCAGGGATCCAAAATGCGCAGGGGTGGGGACCAAGGCAGCTGGGGTGCGTGTGCTCGGCTGCACATGCCCCAAAAGAGGGTACGGGGCAAAGGACGTGCACCCGCGCCGCGCTCTGAACACTTTAATGCTGGCAACCAAGCACGTAGTTTGACACATCACATGTTTGCTTCCCACAGCGTTAAAAGCCCGCCCCCGCCCCATACTCACCCTGACCGCTCCCGCCCCTCCGCCGCCTCAGGGTGAACCAGAGGTCTGGAGGCATCAACGTGTTTGGCGGTGAGGGGGGCTCATGCATCGACAGCACTAATGCACACTAACGCATACAGTAGCAAGCGGCGGGCCCGCTCCGGCTGTATGGACGCCGGCGAGCCTGAAAGACCCGGGCGTGCAGTCACAGCCTGACCTGGTGACCCTGGTGGTTTCCGGCCCCCTGCTGCTGCTACCGCCGCCATCCCCTCCCAAACCTCCCACCTCCCACCTGTCCCGAGCGAATTTTCCCAACGCATGCAGGCGGCCTGGCTCTGTACGACGAGACCGGCACGCTGCTTGGGGGCCTGGGCACCGCTGGTGACACCTCCTGCACCGACCACATCGTGTCGTGGAGGTGAGTCTGAGAGGGAGCGAGCATAGCCGCACTTACCCTGTAGTTCCCGCAGGGGAAGGGAGGGCGTGCCGCATCGTCCTGTGCATGCCCAAGCATCCGGATCCAGGATGGAAGGGCTGGCTTGGCCAATTTGGCAGGTGGACGTGCTCAACCCCGCAGCTTTGCCCTTCATCGACCCGCGTTCCCTCACGTGGTAAACCGGCCTTTCATTTGCCTAGCTGGTCTCCCAATGACCGCGCCCGCGCTCCCCCCAGAACGGGGTGAACTGCTGCCAGCGCTGTCGAGTCTCGGCTTCCCCACCATCTCTCCGTGGTGTTTGCTGACCCCCTCGCCCTACTCGCCCCCTGCCCCTCAGATTCAGTCCTCCTCCAACCGCTCAGCGCTCAGCGCTCAGGCAGCCGGCAGCAGGCTGCCCTCCATCCAACCAGAGCTGCAGCTGCAGTTGCGAGTGCCAGCCCCCCCCCGTCTCACCCTTCCCGTCTCACCCCGCCCTTGTGTCACACATCCCGCCCCCCGTCGGTCATTCCCCCCTCCCCTTTCCGCAGCTCTTAACCTCCCCCCTCTTCCGTCCTTGCCTTCACTCTCCTCCCCCCCTTCCCCCCCCCCTCCCCCCCCTTCTGCCCCCCCCCCCCCAGGCTGCGCCATGAGCTGGGCCTGGACTATGTGCCGGCGGGCATGGGCCCCGGCGCCGTCAAGGACAACATGATGTTTGGTGAGACTCCAACCATGAGCGTGCCGTACCACATTGTCGTACAAAGTGGTCCCAATGCATCAAATAAATTCTAGGCGTTGCCTGATCATCGTCATCCCCGCCTGAAACCCGGCAGCGGGGCCCCTGGGATTCTCCGTTCTTCTCTCGCTTACGCACGCCACGTTCCTTCCCCCGCCCCACCTTCACTCTCGCCACCCACATTCAGGTGGCTCTGGCCTCGACCCAGCCTCGTAAGTGCCAGCAGCGGTCGGGCGCAGTGCAGTGGACAGATAGAGCACACGCAGGCGCCCTGGGCTCAAGCCGGGGGACAGGCGGTTCCTGGCGAGCGGTCTACACGGTAAAAGCAAGGTGAAAAGAGGCCATGCAGCCACTGCCGGCTTCCCGCCTCGGCGCTCGTCCCCCTTGCCCGCCCCCTGACCGGCCCCCTTCCTTCATCCCCGACCCGCAGACATCCCAGGTGCGACCCCGCCGCCAACGCCATCGTTGAGGACCTCCCCAACACCCACCCCACTCGGACCGTGGCCCCCAAGTAGAGCGGAGAGAGCTGCGGCCACGGCATGCCGTACGTGCTGCATGCACGTGTGGGCTGTCGACCTGCAGCTGGTGTTTCCAGTGTAGACTGTTGACGCAAAGATGTGCAAGGCTTCTGGGTTATGCTTCAATGGTGGTGACACGCGGCCCTCATGGCGGCAGTGCCCTCTTGCATGCACCCGGTAGCGGTTGGATGGGTCAGCACGGCCAGCCCCATCGGCCTGTGTCTGTAATCTCCCTCTCTCTTTTGCCGTCCTTGGGGCCCTGCTTATCAGCGCGCTTGCTAGGACGTATTAATAGCAGCTTCCACAGCCAGAAAGACGGTATGACGTATGCAGAGGATACTGTCGGTAGCTGGTGTTGTCAGAGGGGTCACATGACGAGCCCTGCAAAATCCTCCGGGGTGCTGCTTGGGGTAGGGATACCGAGGGGAAGGGGGCGAAGGGTTGCGGAAGGCATCTGCCAATGGTGCTCGGTGCTGCGTGCCTGGCAAGCAACCTGGAAGGAGACAGGCTGTGGAGTACTGCAACCAACTCAACCAACTCAACCAACTCAAGACCATCGATGCGATCAGAAGCCGGGCGCAGTTGCTCCAGATCGGTAGAGCTTTTGGTGGGCCCCTTGCGCGCCTTCACTAGATAGAGCACCGGTCTCAACAAAGAATTTTTCTCTGCATGCAGGGAGGTCCCGGCGGGGGTCACAGCCTTGGCCCCTGGTCGGCTAGCAGTGCAAACCGACCAAGCCCGCGTAGCGCCTTAGTTGTCTTTGGACATGCAACGGCAGGGGTCAATTCCTTACCAACCTCCCCCCCTTTCCACCACCGACCACCCCTTCAAGGTCTCTACGCCGCCGGTCTCTACGCCGCCCAGGATGGAGCCTCGGGCCTGACCCCCCCCCGAGCCGTTTCGACCGTTCTCCAGTTCCAACTGACGCCCGCCCCGTCCCTCCGTGCCAAACCAAAGGCCCCCGCATTTCGCACTTTCGGGCCTTTCCGCCTGTTCGACCCCTTCCACCCTCTGCCCCGCCCCTCCGTGCGTGCCCAAGCCCCAACCGTTCCACCCATCACCCCGCCCCTCCGCGCCCAGTGGCCCCGCCCCCTTTCCGCCCTTTCCGGCCCCCCTGGCCGTTCCAGCCCTGACACCCCACTCACGCACCATCCCAGGGGGGAAGGCAGGGCTAGTTGATGAGGAGAGAGGCCCAGGGGTCACTGCATGTTTCCAGCTGCGGGGGCTAGCGGCGGGAGCACATCTCCACCTCTATATCTCATGAGAACCACTCTCGGCCTAAGAGCCTCGCTGGTGGTCATCAGGGGGCGGAGCGCCCCCCCTCCCATCGGAGCGCAACCCCTCCGTCCCGTGCTACCACGCGCACGGCACACCAGCAGGCTACAGCACGATGACCGCGGTGCAATGCTTGACCCGGCCACGCCGTTGCGTACATGCCATTTCATGTCATCACCTGCATACGAAGCTACGCAAGCGCTTACTGCGATAAGGAATGAATGAAGGCAACACGAAGGCGCGCGGCTGCTGCGGCCCGCTGCGGTACGGGGCATACTCCGCGCGCGGGGTACTTCGGGTACCGGAGTCCGGGGCGTACCTGAAGGCACGTCCGCGCGCGGGGCATTTATAGCACAAGGCGATGCCAATGTAATGTGGCACGCATGCTGTGATTCAAAAGCCGTAGGAAGACAAGAACGTGCTGTCGAAGGTGTAGAAGGTGGCAAAAATTGGCGGTTGGGCCCGAGGGCCGTGCTTCCGAGACCAATTCCGCGAGCACTTAAGCCTGCGGCATGCTGCGCGACCCTAAAACGCATTGCTGTGCACACTCCTTATTTTCTCGCACCACACTAGCGATGGCGCGCGCCAGACTTGCGCTCGCACTTGTTATGGCGCTCTTGGCCATCGGCGGAGCACACGCGCGGGTGGGCCTGCCAAGGTCCTCAGACGTCAGGACTGCACTCAAGAAGGTTGTCGATGGCAAGAACGCGGGCTTCAGTCTCAACATGTGCGTCAACGGGCAGAATACCGTTTGCCACCGGGACGACCGGTCTCACCGGCCTCGCATGCCTAGCTTATCCTAATTCTCGTGAGATAAGCTTGCAGCTTACTTATGCCCCTATCTCGTGCAGGTGGGCGGCGATTGTCAATCGCGACAACGTGGTGAAGGTCAGGCTTATTCCGTCTAGTAACGTGCAAATTCTAAAGCATACAAAGCGAACCTAATAGCGATGCCACCTGCGATCTGTCATGGTCCGCTCGCCGACTCGCAGAGCATCGTCTTCTCGGGCGACAACCGCGGCGACCAGTGGCCGGGTAAGCCTGGGCCTCTCCGCAGGCTGATACTTGCTCGCTCAGCGCTTTCGTTGGACTAGGCCAGCCGCGTTTTGACAAGCCATGCCTAACCGTTCGCCCCATCAACCCATCCACCGAGCTCCTTTCATCATCCCAAGCCACAAGCCCTCCCAACATACATCTGCCTCCCATGACTCATGCCGGGTCGTCCCCGCAGGTTCTCGCATCATCGCCGCTCAGAAGGCCACAACCGCCAACTCCTTCAGCCTGCCCGGCTTCGCAATGAGCACCGCCAATTTCTACGGCCTCGTGCAGCCGGGGGGCAGCGCCTTCGGATTCCAGGTAGGCCTGTACATATGTCATTCTCACGGCTTACATTGGCCTGCTGATGGCGGCTTCACGCATGCCTTGTCCTGCCATCTCTAACAGGAATCGATGCCCATAAACACGGCGGTGGTGTACCTTGGCCCTGCATCGGACTGGGGAAAGGGCGAGAAGGACCCCATGTGAGTCAGGGACTTCAAAGCCCAGGGGTGGGGTTTAAGCAGATGCCCATTTGCTCGGGCTGAATGTGCCCCAACAGGCAGGGGATACGCTATCAGGCTGTACATGCCGTAAGGCACAGCATTGAGTACCGAACACTTCAATCCTTACTTGAAACCAAGAAGCGCATGCTTGCTCCATTACTCCCATGGCATGACC
This sequence comes from Edaphochlamys debaryana, assembly GCA_016858145.1. Taxonomy (NCBI): domain Eukaryota; kingdom Viridiplantae; phylum Chlorophyta; class Chlorophyceae; order Chlamydomonadales; genus Edaphochlamys; species Edaphochlamys debaryana. The sequence goes on along the minus strand of JAEHOE010000021.1, from coordinate 174,069 downwards.
CGTCCCCATCCTCCCCTCGGCCCCTCCCCCTCTCCGCCGCCTCGCGCAGGGCAAACCAGAGGTCTGGTGGCATCAATGTGTTTGGCGGTGAGGGGGGCTGGCGTACGTGCGTGCAATGGCAAGACCGAAGGGTCTCAGCTGCAACGTCACACTCAACTCTGATGGATGCCTGGAACACCTGTGCATGCGCTCATGGCCTGCCTGCCTGCCCTGGGGGCGGCAATGTCGCCATACCTTGAAGAAGCCCCCGGGATTCGTGTTCAGCAGGCCACCGCTCTCGCCGGCCTATCCTCCAAACACTTCCCCTTAAACCGCCCCCCGTTTACCCCCGCCCTCTAACCCACTCCTCTCATCGTACGCAGGCGGCCTGGCTCTGTACGACGAGACCGGCACGCTGCTTGGGGGCCTGGGCGTCAGCGGCGACACCTCCTGCACCGACCACATCGTGTCGTGGAGGTGGGTCTGAGACGGGGGGATAAACATGGGAAGAGAGGGCGTGCGTGCATCCTCGATCTGCGGAGGGTTCGGATGCGTGCTTCATCCTCCTCATTTTTCTATCTTAATCACAGTGACCCACCTCCCGTATTATCCACACCCGCTCGTTCCCCAGCAGGTTAAGCAGGATGTGCTGAGATACCTGCCATCTCCTTCTCCGTCCGCCCCCCTCCCAGTGTTTGTCAACCCCCTCGCCCCTGCTTCGATCTGGCTCTCGACCCACCCTGAATGTCTCACTCCGTCCACCCCCTTCTCTCCCATCCAGGAGCGAGCTAAACGAAGTGGCCACAATTATATTGACCCCGTCGGTCATCATGATCCCCCCTCCCCTTCCCGCAGCTCTTTATCCCCCCCGCTGGCGTGCTTGCCGTCACCCTCCAACTCCCTCCCCCCTCCCCCCTTACCCCCCCTCCCCCCTTACCCCCCCTCCCCCCTTACCCCTTACCCCCCCTCCCCCCCTTTACCCCCCCTTACCCCCCCTTACCCCCCCCCCCTTACCCCCCCTTACCCCCCCTCCCTTACCCCCCCCCCCCCTTACCCCCCTTCTGGCCCCCTACCCCCCCCCCCCCAAGGCTGCGCCATGAGCTGGGGCTGGACTATGTGCCGGCGGGCATGGGCGCAGGCCCGATCAAGGACAACATGCAGTACGGTGAGGATTTTCATGAGATGTGCCGTACCGCACTGTCCACACTGTCGTACATGCAGCGCGTTGTGACACGTATCAACCGCTAGGATACCTGATCTGCATGAGACCCTACTTATTCCCCTCTTCCTTCCCCCGCCCCTGCCTCTCTCTTGCCTCCCACGTCCAGGTGGCTCTGGCTTCGATGCAGCTTCGTAGGTGCCGGCAGCGGTCGGGCGCAGTCCAGCGCGCAGACACAATCAAGTGTGCATGCAAGGCACCGTGTGCGCAAGCCTACTACGCGCTAGGCCCTAGTAGGGCGCGATAGCTAGGTGCTACCGGGCGATGAAGGGTCAAAGCACGGCGGCAGAAAGAGGGGATGCAGCCACCGGCGGCTCCCCGCCCTGGCGCTCGCCGCTTGTGCCCATCCTCTATCTAACAATTGCCCCTTGCGCCACCCACCTGGCTTGCAGCCATCCCACGTGCGACGCCGCCGCCACCGCCATCGTCCAGGACCTTCCCACCACCCACCCGATCCGCACTGTAGCGCCCAAATAGAGCGGAGAGGTGCAGTCACGGCTTGACGGCCGCGGCCGGTGTGGGTGGTCCACCTTGCCCTTATCCTTAGTCTGATTGCCGTGTTTCTTCGCTTGCTTAGTGATGGGTCCCGTTGATGGCAAATCAAAGCAGATGCAGCTTACAGGCGCTGTGCCGGCACCCGCCAGCCGGAGTCGCTGGCGCGGCGGCTGGCGGCGCGCAGCAGGGTGGTGGCGGGTAGCGGTGGCTAGGAGGTGGCGGAGCGGTGTCCGTGTAGATAAGACCGGGCAGCTAAGGCTGTGCCGAGGGGTGCGAGTCCCCCGACAACCTGCTAATTACGCGTTAAAGCTCGGTTAGAGTATAGTGCGCCCACGATTGAGAAGAGGTGGATGGGTCGCGTAGCAGATGGGTGAGGGGCTCAGCCCTTTTTCGCCCCCATGGGGGCGCCCAGCGCTTGTCACGGCACGCTGCATGAGCCTAGTAGTACGCAGACGCGCCTAAGCTCTTGGCACTACCTTGCGGTGGGGTTTGGGGAGAGTTTCATACCGTTAGATACTGCAAGTGAGATTCTTACAGACATAGCGGAGCGTTCCCGCACGAGGGGTCTGAAACGCGGGTTTGGCGGGATTCTGGGGTATTATCAGACACTCTGCCTAGGACGGCACAAGCCATACACGGAGCCTTGTAGCACCTCTCAAGATGCCCCAGGCACGGCGCACATGGATAGCACAACGTGGCTCGCCGCTTGTGTGGAGAGACATGTGCGCCGACACCGCCGACACCGCCAGTGAGAACGGCATGTAAGAGGCGCATGGAGCAATCAACGGGCTATAAACTGATTACATGAGATACAAGCGATTGTTGCAGGGCCTAATGGCGTCTTTGGAGTGAGGTCGTCGGCGAAGCGTGGGCATGCTGCGCATCGCGAGTCGGCAAAAGGTCGCAAAGTCCTCAAACGTGACATTGGATGTAAGATATATGTCGATGTAATTTGATGTGCACGATCGGGGTAGCGGTATACTTACGTAAGTGGGGCCCGACCATCGTCCAAAGCATCCTCGCGTGTCGCCAAACCCTGGGCAGATAATATTGGCTCCGCCCAAAACTGAACCGGCAGCCCCCAAGGTTGTCCCTAGGGTGCCTTAAGTCTGAAAGCGCATGCCGCCAATCGTAAGGGTTTGAGAGAACGGGTCACTGTCTGATAATGCCCCCTGTCTGATAATACCCCAGGGCACCTAGCAACAGGGTTGCCGATACGTATCAGTCCCCGTATTGATACGGATACGTATTAATACGGATACGGCCTCTCGCTGCCGTATTAATACGGCATGCGGTGCGGGGGTACCGGCCGGGCAGCTGGGGGCCGGCGGAGGGAGGGGGGTAACGTGGGGTGCTGGGGTGCGTCGGTCGGCAGCTCAGCCGTCCGTTCCACCGTAGCCGCTGCCCTACGCATTCCCTGCACTTCTACGTGAACGCGGAGCGCATTTGCTCGTGCACAAGGCGGCAGAATGGGCTGCCGTACACTGCCGTATTTAATATGGCCGGGCGCCGCCGTATTGAAGCCGTAGCAAGCCGTATTAGCGAGGAGGGGGCCGTATTGCGTATTAATACGCGTATTGGCACCGGGGGCTGCCGTATTGTGCAACCCTGCCTAGCAAGATCTCTAGAGTGTCATTCAACTTCAGGTCGAGACCTGGATGACGCTTGACTGTGATGTGTGACTTGGAGACGGATATGGAGGGGGCGATGCTAACGCGCACTAAGGGTCAAATCCTTGTTGATTGTGCATCACATGGAGGCTCTGCCCTCCGACCCAGGTTTACGGTGGTTTAGGGATGCCTGCGGACACCTGTATGTCGAGACGGGGCGTCCCCGCCCCCACATGATGATAATTTCTGGTTAGGAGGGGGTCCCCCAGCCAAGAATGGCACAGGGCACGGCCGTGGCCGGCCGCATGCGTCAGGCACTCAAGGGGCGTTCGCTGTCGCTCCCTTTCAGCTTCACGCCACCCGCTTGAGCCGTTCCTCTGACTCCAGGACAGCGTCCCACTTCCTCCTCTCAGTCACCCATTCAACAACCGTACCTTGCCTCCTGAATGCAAGACACGATCGAAGGAGTTCAGCCTCACGCCACGTTCGGCTCCGCACAAAGCGGGCTGCCTCTCAGTGAAACGCTTGGCCTGCAACCCTCCGCAGCGGGCCGCCTTTCAAGACCAGGAGCAGTCCATGCATCTGCCATTGGCCCCGGCCGGTGCCGGCTGGTCCCGACCCCTAACGACGACCCTCTACTTGGCGCCCTTGCGCGCCTTGATCTTCACGACCTCGTCCACGTACTGCACCCCGTTGCCCGTGTACGGGTTCGGCGGCCGTACGGATCTGATCTCGGCCGCCACGCGCTTCAGCTCGTCCAGCTCCAGGCCGTACAGGTAGACGAGCGTGGGCTTGAGGAAGAAGGCGCGCACGTGGGGGGGCAGGGGGTAGACGGCGGTGCGGGAGTAGCCCACCTGACAGGGGAAGGGTGCAAGGAATGGTTTCCATGAGCTCGTCCGGCGCGCACAAAGCCACAGCGTTTCCAAGCGTCCGAGTAAGAAGGGCCACGAGGCTGCAAAGGTGTTTCCCCAAGTGCCGTCAGCGCTGCACCCTCGCAACGACCTGTTGCAGCCAACCCCGATAAGGAACCCCCTCCGCCACGAGGACCCCACGCCGCCAGGGTTCGCACCTTGAGCCGGATGGCTGCCGCCGGCTTGTTGAAGGGAAAGGTTATGCCCGCCCCCGCCCCCGCCGCGCCCTTGGCCCCCTTGCCGCCGTCCCTGCCGCCCTTGGCGTCGGCCGCCGCCCCCCTGTCGCCGCCGCCCTCGAACACAAAGGGCTTGGGGCGGGCCCCGTTGGGCGACCGAGCCCTCAAGGCCAGCTGGGCGGGCGTGAGCGACACTGCGCGCGCGGCGGCCTGGGCCTGAGGGGGAGGTAGCCGAGGTGCGCAGTTGGTTAGTGCCGGTCTGAAAGTGCAAGCTTAAGCGGATGGGGGCTTGCTGCCCGGCCGTGCGTGTTAAGGGCGGGGTCCCTCATATGGCGCGGCCCGGTCGTCCCAGCCCCCAGCTACCCGGCTCCCTCATCGGACCCACACCTTCGGTCCCCATGCATCCCCAAACCTCGTGTGACGCCCTCCTCCTGCCTCCCCTCCCCAAGTGTCGCCTGCCCACCTCGGGCTCGTCCTCGTGCGGCTCCATGCGGCACCCCGATCTCCCCCGCCCTCGCCCCCCTCTTATCCTCCCTCTGACCCCACCCGTCCCTCTCCCCCTCTCCCCCTCCCCCTGCCCCTGCCCCCCCCCCCACCTCGGGCCCGTCCTCCAGCGGCTCCATGCGGTAGCCCACGCCCTTGGCCGTGAGCCCCAGCAGGTAGCCCGCCATGACGCCCCGCACCGCCGAGTTGAGCGCCGCCCCCACCGCCTCGAACCGGGCCTTGTCGGGCGACAGCAGCAGCAGCAGCGAGCGGCCGGGCGCGGAGGCGGGGGCGGAGGCGGGGGGCGGCAGGTGCACCAGGCGGTACGCCAGCAGGGCCGTGGGGTCCAGGTCCTGGGGGTTGGGGGGCGGGGGTTGGGGTGGGGGTGGAGAGCAATGACTGCAATCCAGCTGTGCTGAGGGTTTGCTGAGCGGCTCGGCGGAGTGATCAGAGACATACGCCCCCTCTGATTCGCAGCTCGCGGCAGGCCGCCGGTGCAGGGACAGGACCTTACACTCTAGACCCGCCCCGCACCGTCTCCGGCCCTTCACCTCGGCGCATGGTTGCCAACCCACCAACACATGCACCACCACCACCACCACCACCAACACCTGCCCCCCCCACCAACACCAACACCTGCCCCCCCCCCCACCAACACATGCCCCCCCCCCCCCCCACAGTTGCGCCTCGCCCCCTACGCCCCCTCGCTCCCCCGCTCCCACCTGCAGGCTCAGCCGTATGGTGCCAGCCTTGCCGGTGAGCACCAGCGTCCGCGCCCCCTCCGGCCCCCCCTCCAGAGACGCCGCCACCTCGGGCGGGAAGCGGACCACACTGCGGTGCCACCGCAGCTCGGGTGCCGGGGCGGAGGCGGGCGCGGGGCCGGGGGCTGCGGCGTCCGCTGCGTCGGCTTGCGGCTGCGGGGCAGGGTGAGGGAGGGGAGGTCAGAACGGTGGCGTGGTGCACTCTGGAGTGGCCCGAGGGCATGCGAGGAGCGGTGGGGCATGACAGGGGAGGGGAGTGTAACTGTGAGTCCGGGGCTCAGAACGGGTGCTTGCCTGGGGCGCCGGTGGGGGCTTGGTCACGGGCTCAAGCTGGGGCCAGGGCCGCGGCGCGGGGCGGCCGGACTTGACCGAGTAGGGGACCTTTGGCAGCAGCACGCGGACCGGGATGCGGTAGCCCCGCAGCTGCTGGAGCTGAGACGCGGGGCTCTGGGGCTGCACGGACTGAGGCTGGTGGAGGGGGTTGGAGGCGGCGGCTGACGCGGCGAAGGGGAGCGGCGCGGAGGAGGGGCGGGTGGAGGAGCGGCATGGCCGGGGCGGGGCCCCCTGTGCCAGCAGCGAGTAGGAGGTCGACGGCGTGCTGTCGGCCCAGTCAACGAGGCCATCGGTGCCCAGAGCATCGCAGGCCGGTGCCCCTGCGAGCAGCGTGTGACGGCCGCGGGTGAGAGCGAGCCATCAGCCCCATCATCACCAGCGTCCGCCGGCAGTAAGCGAAATCCTGTGCGGTAGCCCAATGCGTCTGCCACAAGCTTCACCTTGAAGGCCAGCCGAGCCAAGCTGTTGAAGCAGCTGCTGCAGTGCTCCTTTCGGCACGGCTCCGAGCGCCGCTGACGGCGATCGCCCGAAAGCAAGCATGGTGTACTCTCGCAGGGTTCAAGGCGTATGCTAACTGTGCGAGCGACAAGCTAGAAGGACATGCAAGACGTCATTGTGCACCTGCACCGGCAAGCCTCTCACGCTCTATATGTTGCGTGCGAGGTACAAGTATAACGCATATGCGTGCAGCGCAATCTGTGTGGTGCGGTGGGGCCCATGCCGGTCCATGGCGACCTCCAGCGCGGCAAAATGCCCCGGACACCAGAGGCGTTCCCCTGTCAAGTGCAGCTTTACCTATCGAGTCACGCTTTTCAACTCTCACTTCCGACATACACGCCCTGTACTTGTGCACCGGGTTGCGCGGCAGCCTGCATTATTGCGTCCGCTCCCTGACCAGACCGGCTCAGACCGAGGCACACATACCAGTCGCCGCGGTGCTCTGCCGAACAACTGAATGCAGCGGCGGTCTGGCGCCTAGGCGCGGGCGGCCCGGCCAAGGCGCAGGCGTTGGGCCTACGCTAGGGCCCCCGCTCCCCGCATGGAGCTCTCTGGCCCCGGCCCCGGGGCAGCAGCCGGGTCCCTCCCCCGCAACGGGCCCCTAGGCGCCTGGCCCCTGGGCTCAGTCCTGGGAGGGCGCGGCCCGGCCGGCTGGGGGCCCCGCCCCCCCGCCACGGTGCGCCTGCTGCGCCCCGGCCTGGCCCTGCCCACGCCCCTCTGGCCCCCCTCGGCGCCCCTGCCCGGACGGCTCTCACCTCCCCGTGAGTGGCTCCCTTCGCCTCTCACGTTTCTATTACCGCTGTCTGCTACGGTTTACACGGCGTGCCGCGCTTGCGTGTGGCGCCCTGCGGCCGGCCCCTGAGCCCGGGTCTTTGTCCACTCGTTCCTTCCTTCTTCCCGATCACCCCACCTCGCAGGCGGCTGGACGGCAGCCGGTCGCCGCTCCCCCGGCTCCCTCCGCCCCCGCCCCTGCGGCCCCCTGCACCCGCCCCTGACCTCTGGCCTGCCGCGAAGCAGTACCTTTGTGGGCGGGACGGCGCCGCTGCAGCCGGGCGGGGGCGGGGCGAGCAGGGGCGGCGAGGGCCCCGCCTCATGGCGCCTTCGTGCCTCGGGTAAGGAAGGCATGGGCAGATGCGGGAAGGGGGGAGAACGCTGGAAGCAGAACGTCCACCATAACCTTAAAGGATTGACGCTTTAACTGCCCGTATGTTCCCTCTCGCGCCCTCCGCCCGTTACAGGCTCGGGTCCGGGCGGGGGGTCGGGCCCGGGATCAGGACCCGACGGTTCGCCTTCCACCCCTGCGGAGAGCAGCGGCAGCCGAGAAGGCGGCGAGGGCGAGGGCGAGGGCTGGGGCAGCGCCAGCGGCGGCGAGTCAGCGGGGTCCGAGGCCCCAGCGCCGGGCTCAGGTGCACCGGCCCCGGCCCCGGCCCCTACAGCCGCCGCTGGGCCCGCCAATGCGCGGCCGCCGCCGTTGCCGTCCTCGGCCCAGCCCCCCTCCTCCGCGCCCCTCACCGACAGCCCCGACGCCAGCAGCTGGGGCGGCGAGGAGGCGGACGCAGCCGGCCCCCAGCTGCCGTCCCCCCCCGAACCCCGCCCTCAGGAGCTGCTCCAGGCGCCCCCGCGCGGTGCCTCACTCGCTGCCCCAGCCGCCACCGCCCCAGGGGGCGGCGGCGGCGCCAGTGATGAGGCCGCAGCCCCCGGCTCCGCCTCAGTGACCGCCGCCTCTCTGCCCGGGTCCGCCCTGGGGTCGGTGGATGGGTGGACGCCGGCGCAAGGGGCGGCCGCGGGGGCAGCGGCAGAGGTGGGGGCAGGGGGCGTGGCGGGGCCCAAAGCTGGCGGTGGTAGCGGCGGCAGTGGAAGCAGCGGCGGCGGCAGTGGCGGTGGCGGCGGCGGCGGCTCGCTGCCCCCCGCGCTGGCGGGTGTGGTGCAGCGGCTGGGGGAGCTGCGGGCGCTCATGGCGGGGGCGGTGGAGGGGCTGTGGCGGTCGCTGGACACGTGGTGGGTTTAGGGCGGCAGGGCCGGGGGTGCGGGGCCGCCGGTTACGCCGGGTTACGCCGGGTTGCAGCAGGGCTGCAGCAGGATTGTAGCGGGGCTGGTGAGCGTGGCTTCCTCGGAGCCGGGGCGCGCGGGGCGCGGGGTTTGGAGGTCGGAACTAAACCGAATCCCCCTTCCCGCACCCGCTTCCCACCCCGCCCCACTCCTGCCCTACCCCCCTTCTCCTGCCAGGTACACGCGGCTGGCGGTGGTGGTGGGGGTGGTGGCGGCGCTGGTGTCGGGTGTGGCCAACGCCGTGCTGGTGCCGGCCGTGAACCTGCACGTGCTGCCGCGCTGGGAGGCGCGCGCGGCGCAGGTGCTGCACAGAGACGTGAGCCGGGGGGGGGGAGGGGGGCAGCGGGTTCGTGGCTTGCCGCTATGGGTGCACAGCTGTATGGGCCGGTCCTGTTCGCGTGTGGCTGCAGTAGCCCGAGCCCTGCCCGCCCGTCTCTTTCTCCGGCCCGGCCACCTCGCAGGTCTCTCTGGGTCGCATCCGGGGCGTGGGCCTGGGCGGTGTGACGGGGGCGGTTCCCCTCATCACCCTCGGCCCGGTGGTCCTGGGACCGCAGCGCCCGCCGCCAGGCTCCGCCGCCGCGCAGCGCGCCGCCGCGCTGGCCGCCGCCGCCGCCGCCTTCGCCGCCAACCCCCCCGCCCCCACCCGCACCCACGCACACCCCCATGCCCACTCCCACGCCCACTCCAACACCCCTGCAAGCCACGCAAAACCCTCCGACCCTTCTGCGCCTCCCCACGCCCGCAACCCAGCCGCCGCGCCCGCGGCCTCAACCCCAGCCCCGGCTCCAGCCCCGGGCCCGGCCTCGGCGGGCGGCTGCCTGCCGCTGCCGCCCGGGCCCCCCCCGCCGCCGCCCCCCACCGGCCCCGAGCGCTCCCACGCCGCGCTGCCCTCTGTGTCCGTCTACCTGCAGCCGCTGACCTCGCTGCTGCGGCGGCAGGCGGTGCTGCGCATCCACCTGGAGGCGCCGCAGGTGGGTTCAGGGCTGCTCGTGTAAAGGCCGAGAGAAGCGTAGGCGCGGTGACTAGCCGGCCGGCCTTAGATACGGAACCGAAAGCCCGGGGAGTCCGAAGCCCGATCCATCCCGGGGGGGGGGGGGAGAGGGTCGTGACCTGGGGTGGGGCGGGGAAGGGACCGTGAGCTCGGCTGGGGTGGAGGCTCAGGCTAGAGGCCGGGCCATGGAGGGCCAGGGCCAAGACCAGGCTAGGCCACATCCCATCCTGCCATCACATCCCATCCTGCCATCACATCCCATCCTGCCATCACATCCCATCCTGCCATCACATCCCATCCTGCCATCACATCCCATCCTGCCATCACATCCCATCCTGCCATCACATCCCATCCTGCCATCACATCCCATCCTGCCATCACATCCCATCCTGCCATCACGCCAGACCCCCCCCCTGCCCTGTGCTCGTGTCCTCCCCCCCCTGCCCTGTGCTCGTGTCCTCCCCACCCTGCCCTGTGCTCGTGTCCTCCCCACCCTGCCCTGTGCTCGTGTCCTCCCCACCGACGTCTTCTCTTTCTCTCCTTTCTTCCTTGCCGTTCCTCCCCCCCTCTCCCCCAGATCACGGTGGTCCAGGGCCCCAACTTCTCCTGGGTGGGGTACCCCGAGGACACCCCGGACGGAGCCCGCAACTTCGTACCGGGCCTGGGGGCCGAGGAGGGGGGGCAGGGGGGCGGCGGCGGGTCAGGGGTGGAGCGGGGGGGAGGGGCGGGCGGGGAGGCCAGCGAGCAGCGGTCGGCGGCGGTGGGGAGGGGCCCCGAGGTGGTGGGGATGCGGGAGGCGGCGGCGGCGGCGGCGCTACCGCCGGCGCTGGCGGCGCGGGTGGCGGCGGCGCAGGCGGCGGCGGTGGAGGCGGTTTCCCAACTGCCGCTGGTGGACTGGCTCCTGGCGGAGCCGGCGGCGGCGCTGGCCCGGGCCCAGGCGGGTCCAGGCTCGGGCCTGGGCTCGGGGCCCGAGAGGGAGGCGTACGCCGCAGGGGGCTGCAGCGATTGTGCGGCCTCGGTGCCCCGCCAGGCCACACACGCGCTTGCCTCCACCAGCGAGCCTGCAGGGGCGGGGGCGGCGGAGGCAGGCAGGGGCAGGCGCGGCCGCAGGGCCGCAGCCCGCGCCCCCGCCGCCGCCGCCTCCCTCGCCGCCCACCCGGCGGAGCAGGGGCTTGGCCAGGCGGCGGCGCGGGCCGTACACGCCGTACAGGCGACTGCGCACAGCACAGCCGGTCCCTCCGCCGTTGCATCCTACCCTCTCCACGCGGCCGCCTCCGCCACCCCGCCGCTCGCCTCCGTCAGCGGCGCGGCAGAGGCGGCAGGCCGCCTGCTGCGCAGCGCCGGTGCCGCCCTCAGCGGCGCCGGCAGCAGCATGTCCAGCGGCGGCGGCGGCGGCGGCGCCAGCGACGCTGGCCCCGCCTCCGCGACCTCCGCCGCCGCCGCCGCGGCGCTGGCGGCGGAGCTGGAGGAGGCGCTGCCGCCGGTGGCGCTGGGCGCCGTCAGCTTCCGTAACGCCTGCCTGCGCGTGTTCGTAATCGGTGGGGCCTTGGGGATGGGAGAGCGGCGAATCCAGCAGGAAGGGCCTCGGGCCTCAGCAAGAACTCTTTTGCTAACCTTCCTTACCCCACCCCCCCCTTAAATCAAAAGGCGAGCGCCTGCCCCGCGTCATCGACTCCGTCAGCGGCTCCCTGGCTCTGGGCCGCGCCTACCGCACCCTGGACCTGGCCGTGGAGGGGGAGGCGCAGCAGCGGCCGGCGGCATCGGCCAAGTGCACCATGGTGGGGGGCTGAGGGGGGTGGGAGGCTGGGGGTGGTGGTGGGTGGGGGTGGTGGGGGTGGGGGGAGAAGACAGGCTTGGGACGTTGGGGTGGGAGTGGACGTGACGTCGTCTTGCCGCACCAGAGGCGAGAGGTCCGAGGCGAGAGGATCTCGGATGTGCCCTCCAACCCCCTCCCTGCCCCCCTCCGCAGATCTCCCCCATCGCCAAGCGCCACCTGCGCCACGTCACACCGGGCGCGGCCGGGCCCGCCTCGGGCCCGGGGTCCCTGCGCCGCTTCGGCTGCGACACGCTGCCGCGGGCCGTCCTGGGCCCGGCCGGGCCCGGCGCGGAGGGCGGGCCCGGGCCCGGGGGCCTGGAGCTGCGCTGGGGCCACGCCGTGAGCGACCTTGCAGGGCCCGAGCACGCGCCGCCGGTGCCGGGGGCGGGCGGCAAGGGGGGCAAGAGCAAGCAAAGCGCAGCGAAGGCGGTGGCGGACGCCCCACCGGGCGTGGTTTCGGCGACAGCCCCGACGGAGGCTGCCCCGCCCAACCCCGCCCCGGCCTCCCCCCACGCTCCCCACCACCGCCCCCGGCACCGCAACAGCGACGCCGACACCAGCCCGTCCTCCTCTGCCCCCACCTCTTCCGCCCCCTCCGCCTCCAGCTCTACTCCACCTGCCCCCGCCCCCGCCTGGGTGGCCCGCTACTGCGAGGTCGAGCGGCCGCAGCGCTCAAAGGCCGCGGGGCCGGACGCGCCCCCCACCTACAGGCTGCGCACCTACGGACTGGTCATGGCGCCCGAGGTGGGGGGGGTGGGAGGTGGGGGAATCGGGGAGGGTTGGATGGGGAGTGAGAGCGGGGAGTGGGGGATGGGGTGGGGTGCGGGGAGGGATGCAGTGCGGGGTGGGGTCAGGGGGGTGCATGGTGCCGAGAGCCGACGTGCTGGTCGTTGAAATCCCGCCGCCCCGCAGGAGTACGAGCGGGAGGCTGAGCTGGCTGCGGCGCCCTCGCCCGCGGTAGCAGCCGCCGCCGCCGCCGCCGCCAGTAAGGGTGGCGGCGGCAAGGGGGCTGCGGGGGCAGCGGCCGCTGCGGCGGAGGCGCAGGCTGCTGGGCCGTCGCAGGCGCAGGGCTCTGGCGAGGGCGGGGCGGGGGCGCAGGCGGCCTCCAAGCCCGCCGGCAAGAAGACGAAGCGGCGCGTGCCGCCATCAGGCGAGGGGGCAACATGCACGGGCCCAGGTGGCGGGGGTGGAGTTTTCCACTCGGCTCCCTCCCAACCCCCCTCCTCCCACACCTCCGCCCCCCCCTCCGCCCCCCCCCCCGAAGGTGGCCGCCTCTCCGTGACGCTCTCTGCCCGCAACATGGGCCTCATGGGCGTGTGGCCCGACCTGGCCCTGGCCGTCAGGGGGGAGGCGCTGCACGGCCCGCTGCTGGAGCGGCTGCTGGAGCTGCCCATGGACATCCACGAGGGGCGGGTGGACGGGGAGCTGCGGCTGCGGTGCAGCGACGGACCCACCTGGGCCTTCCCGGACATGTGGGGCCGCCTCAAGTGCAGGGGTGAGGAGGGGGGTGGGGGTGGGGGAGGGGGAGGGCAAGGGATTCCGTGCGGAGGAGCAGGGGAAGGGGGTTCCCAACGGAGCGGGCGTCGTACTTGTCGTACCGGAACTTGCGAAGGTCAAGCGGGAAGGTCCCAACGCATACTCTGATTACCCTCCCAACCCCAAACCCCCAACCCCAACCCCCAACCCCCCAACCCAACCCCCCCCCCTCCCCCCCTCCCGCCCCGCCCCCCCGCCCCCAACGATCAGGCGCCGACGTGCACTTCTGGGACTCCCCCGACGACCTGCTGGCCTGCGACATGGACCTGGTGCTGGAGCGGGGGCGCATGTACCTGCTGGGCGCGGGGGGGCGCTACGGGGCGGTGCCCATCAGCGTGACGGGGGACATGGACCTCAACCCGGAGACGGGGACATACAGGTGGGGGGGGGGAGGGGGGGGGGATGATTTTCGGAGCATTGGAGAGCGGAGGAAGAGATAGAGCGGCAGCCAGCGAGCCCGATGCGCACCGAGGTCCAGAGCGAAAGGTCCGGCGATGGCGTTGGCTGCTCTGACGAGTGGCGTAGGCTAGAGCGGCTAGATCTAACTCTAGAGCACTCTCAGTGCAGTATGCAGGCAAGCTTGCTGGGCTGGCGTGCGTGCGTGCCGGCGTGCATTGTGGGATGCGTTCGTTACGCGAACCGCACTGGGACCGCAGCAAACGCCCCACCCAACCGACGTACCTAGGAACAAAGATAGACCCACCACGAGACCCAGGCACGCCACGGTCGCGGGGCGGGGGCGAGGAGCGAAGGGGCAAAGTGAGAGACGGCCATTGTGAAGAAGTGCGCGTGCAGTGCTGTGGGGTGCATACGGCCGCGCGCTAGAATGTAACGGTAATTATAGTAGTTAAGCAAGTAGAGAATGTAATAGAAAGCACGCAGGGGACACGGAGAAGCCGAACGCCCGAACACGGGATGGGCGGTGCGGAGCACACATGTGAAGATGCCTCCGGGGTGGACCCGGGGCTGCAACTCATCTTGCGTGGGAGCCCGGGTCCAAGGGGTTCACACGGGGGAGGGGGGGGGGGGGGGGTCGTGCTCCGGCGTAGAGGCATTGCTGGGAAGTGCGTGGCGAGGTGGCCGCCACCTCCCTGTCCCCAGAGGTGCCGAAGCTTTGTTCATGCCAACCCCCCAAACCCCTCCTCCACTCCCGCTGCGTCCCCCCTCCCCACCCCACCCCACCCAGGCTGCAGTGCAACGTGCCCGGCAGCGGCGTGGAGGTGAACGCCCTGCGCGCCTCCCTGGGCGTGCGGCCCATCCCCCTGGCGCTGGCGGGGGCGGTGCGGGGGGTGCTGCACTGCACGGGGCCGTTGGAGCGGCCCATATTCAGCGGTGGGGACTGGGGAGGGGGAGGCGAAGGGGGCATGGGGGAGGGGGCATGAGGACAGGGAGGGGTATGTGCAGCGAGGCGGGCTCCTGACGACCTGGCCCTGCCGAGCATGCAGCGCGGGGCCAGTACCTCTCGCCATGCTCCCCACCCCACCCACCCCTCGCCGCCCTCCCGTATCTCCCAGGCTCGGCGGTGGCGGTCCGCCCCTCCCCCGAGCAGCTGGCCGCGGGCCTGGAGGACAACCCGGCGCTGCGGGCGATGCTGGGGGCGGGGGGGGCGGTGGCGGGGTACGACAAGGTGGCGCTCCTGGGGGCGCAGGTGAGTGGGGCGGAGAGGGGGGGGGGGGCAGAGAGAAGGCCAGCATGGCCAAAGAGGGGATACGTATCACGTGCGTAAAGGTCATAGTACACCCAGTAGGGGCATACGGGATGCATCCGGGGCATGGAGGGAGGGGGGCATATGGCACGACCCAAAGCCGAAGCCCGAGTTCCCACCCCGAGGGCCGGAGCCGAGGTCCGCCATGGGGGGCCCGTACGGCCCTTTCTATATGCATCGCACACTCATCACCTGTGTCATTACCCCGCTCCAACCCCCCCTCCCCCCCCCCATCTCCCCCCCCAGGGTGTGTTCACGCTCGACATGTCCACCCAGATGCTCAACCTGCACTCGGTCCAGGTGTGTGTGTGGGGGGGTGTGTTTGAAGCTGATAAGCGGGAGAGCGTCGAATGGGGGGGGGCTGGGAGGGATAGGCTGACTTGGGGGAAGGCTTCTAGGGTTGAACCCCGGCGGTTTTGCAGTGTGGTGACCACGAGCCGCCCCCGAGCCCGCCGCCTCCCCACGCCGCATCAACCATTGCACACACACCCCTCCCCCCCCAGGTCCAGCCCCAGGGCGGCGGCTCCCTGCTGGGCAGCGGCCGCATGTGGCTGGCCCCCGCCGCCGAGGCCGACCCGCGGGCCATCAGCGTTACGGGGGAGGCGGCGGGGGTGGACGCGGACGTGCTGGCGGCGGCCTACCTGCCGCCGGTGTGTGTGTGGGGGGGGGGGGGGTTAGGGGGGGGGGAATCGCGGGGGGGAGGGGGTTTGGGTGGGAGGGTTTGAAGGGAAGGGCGAGGAGGGGCGAGCGGAGCGGAGGTGGTTTGGGGAGGCGACACACGGAGAGTAGAGTTTTAAGGGCGGCTGTATCTTGGCGGCCGGGTGAACATTGGACATGACCCCCCCCCCTTCACCCCATGCCCCCACCCCCCCACCCACCCCCTTCAGGGCGTGGAGCTGCCCGACGGCGTGCGGCTGGGGTCCGTGGCTGTGCGCGGGGCCATGGCGGGGTCGCACCTGGCGCCGGGGGTGGCCCTGAGCCTGGAGGCGCCCGCGGCGAGGCTCAGCGGCAGCGCACAGTTCAGCCAGGAGGTGTGTGTGGGGGAGGGGGGTGATTTTTGGAGCATTGGGGAGGTGGGGGGGGGGCAGGGGGCGGGGGTGCGGCGGGAGGGATTGCGTGGGAGGAAGGGGTTGAGGGGGGCGGCGGGCACAGGGGGGGCAGGGAGGGGGCACGGGGGTAAACAGGGGGTGTCAGATGGATAAGGAGTTGCGGGTTGCGTGATTGGGGCGGAGGGTGTCACTAGTGGGCGGGCCAGCGAGGCCAGGCCTCCTGTCCTCCCCGCCTCCTCGGAACCCCGCCTTGGCTTCCATCACGCGCCCCCCCCTCCCCCTGTCTGCCTGCTCTCCCCCCCCCCCAGGCCATCTCCGTGTCCGCCCGCTCCCCCGCCTTCGCCCTGGACGCCACCGTCCACACCGCCATCCCCTTCCTGCAGCAGCTGAGGGAGGCGGAGACGCAGGTGGGGACCAGGGAGGGGAGGAAGGAAACAGCGTGCGGGTTGTTCGACTCTGGCCCTTACAGAGCGTGCGGGTTGGGCCAACACCGGTCACATGTGTCTGTCTGTCTGCGTGAGCGCTCCTTACCTCGGGCCCTGCTCCTGTGCAGCTCGCTTTCCTCTCTCACCCCAACCTTTCACCACCACTATCCACCCCTATCTCCCCCTATCCCCCCCCCCCACACCCCCTCAGGCCGAGGCCACCTACTTCGCCAAGCCCCGCTTCCTGGGCGCCGACCTGGACCTCTCCACCGCCTCCCCCGGGGCGGACCTGCTGCCGGCGCTGCTGTACTCCGCGGCGCAGGTGGGAACCACGGGGGCGCACACGGGGGGGGGCGTGTGTTCACGTGACAGAGAGCCAGGGCCAGGGCCAAGGGCCAGGGGCCAGGGCCGGGGCCAGAGAGCATGCCAGGGCCAGGGGTGCTCCGCATGCTTCCGCCTGCTAGGAGGGCCGACCTGACGGGAAGGAAACCGTTGGACCGCATCCGCCCCCTGTGACCCCGGATACCTGCCCACAGACTCTCCGCACGCTGACGCCCCTGTCCTACCCCACTGCATCCCCTCATCTGCTCCCCTGCTTTGCCCCCCCCCCCTCCAGGGCCCCGCCGCGCCTCCCCCCTTCGACCCCCTGGCCGCCAACCAGCCCCTGCACCTGCGCCTCGAGGGGGCAGCGCGCCTGGCGCTGAGGCCCGTGGCCCCAGCGGGGCCCAGCGGGGGCCCAGCCGGGCCCGGCGGGGCCCAGCCAGCGGGGCGCGCGGCGGCGGCGGCGGGCAGGGGCAGGGAGGCCGGGGCGGGGGCGGGCGCGCAGCGGCGGCAGTGGGTGCCGTACGTGCAGCCCACAAACCCGCACGTGCCGTACAACAGCCCCCGGCGGTTCGAGGGTGAGCCACCTTGCGCTGCACGTCAGCCGGACTTGAGCTGGGCTCCTGTAGTCGATCGCGTTTCATCCAGCCTCCCTGCTCCTCAACCCACACTTGGGACCCAAACCCACGACACGGTAGAGCCATCCTCACCCCGCCATCCAACCCACCTCAACCGACCTCAACCCACCTCAACTAACCTCGCCCAACTCCGCATCACATCCCACCCCCTGCCAGGCACCATCTCCCTGGCCGGTGTGCGCATCAACGGACTGGAGCTGGTCCGACAGGGGGGCCTGGCGGGGGCGGCGGCGGTGGAGGCGGGGGCGGGGGGGCCGGGCGGCGCCGGCAGCGTGGCCGTGCGCGCCACGGCAGCGGCGGCGGCGGCGGGAGGCGGCGGCGGCGGCGCGGGGGGCGCCGGCGGAGGCGCGGCGGTGCCGGTGACGGGGCCGGCGGGCGCGGCGGCTGGGGGCGCGGGCGGCGCGGGGCTGGGAGACCTTCTGGACTTTGAGCTTGCGGTGAGGGGGCAGGGGTGAGGGGGAGGGGGGTTGGGTGCGGTCACTTGTAGGTTTGCAGCAGGGCCCGGCGACCAGCGATGCGAGCTGGCCAGTGTGGGTGAAGGAGGGAGCCGTGTGGCACGAGGCGGGCATTGAGGGGCGGTAGACACGGAGCAGGCATGTGGAGGTATCGCTTGTATCGGGGGTGTCGCTTGTAGGTTCGCAGGTCCGGCGACCAGCGATGCGGGCTGGGGATTATGGGTGGAAGAGGCCCGCCCGGCAGGTGTTGCTGACACCGGTCCCCCCCCCCCTCCCCCTCCCCCCCACAGGTCCCCGACCTCCTCACCGCCCTCAACCTGGACGCAGACCCCACCCCCCCGCCCCCCGTCATCTACACGCCCCCGCCCCTCGCCCCAACCGCCGCAACCGTGGCAACCGCAACCGCTCCAACCACCTCCGGCGACGGCAACGGCAACGGCGCGGCCGGCCGTGCTGGCGCCAGGGCCGGCGCTGCCGCGGCGGGGGGTGCGGGGTCTCCCCCTGCGCCGCCTCCGCACCCACAGCCCCAGGCTGCGGGGTCCGGCCCCGCCTCCCACCCGCTGCCGCCCGCTCCCTCGGGTGCGGCGGAGGGCGCCGACAGCCGGTTCCTGCTGCGGAGGGGGCCGCTGCTGATGCAGGTGGGTGGGGTGGGGAAGGGGCCCCGGGGCGTGGAAGGAGGTCCGGTCAACCCGCTCGCTTCGGCACAAGGCATATGTGCGGCGGCGGAGACTCAGGGCTCGGGTTCTGCTTCTTGCCTCTCCAGCCCGCTCACAATCTTCGCTCTGTCCAATTGTGGCCTGCTCCTAGCGCCGGCCCTTCCCTGGGCGTACCGGCCCTCCCCTGGGCTTACCCTCTCATTGCTCCTGTCCTGCTCCTTCCCTCCCCACAATCAGGCGGAGGTGGTCAATGGCGGGGCAGAGGTGTTCGTTCAGGTGAGCGTTTTGTTCAGCACACGGGAATGCAGTTGGGTGGTAGCCACTCTGCGGGGAGGGGCTGCTGGCGGCCGCCAACATCACGTAGGGGGGCCCTGGGGGTCCACGCTGGGTGCACGTGGGTTGGGTGGTGGTATGCAGGCCACATGACGCCCCCGCCCCGTCAACCTCCACCCTCCGCCCCCATCCCCAACAGCTCGCCGGTTTGCAACCCCTTCCTTAACCCCCCCCCCATTCCCCCTTCCCCCCCCCCCCAGCTCGCCAACCTGCAGCTGGACGATCTGGAGGCCGGCTCCCTGCGCGGCTCCCTGGCCTCCGCCTCCCTGGCCGCCGACCTGGCGGGGCGGCGGGGCCGGGGCGCGGCGGTGGCGGAGGGGCTGCGGCTGAGCAGCCTGGCGGCGGGGCGGCTGAGCGGCGCGGTGCGGTGGGAGGGGGACATCATCAAGCTGGAGGAGGCGGTGCTGGAGCAGGCGGCAAGCAGGTGGGGGGTGGGGGGATAAGGGGGTGTAAGGGGGGAGGGGAGGGGGGGAGCATGGGAGGATTGAATATGGGGTGTGTGCTGACCCTCGTTAGTGATAGCTGAAGTAAATGGGGTGTGTGAAGGGATGCTAGTTTGTGGGGGCTTGGGGTGCAAGGCAGAAGGCCAGGGCGCCAGGGTGGGAGGATGGGGCTAGCGGCAGGGGGGGCGCTGAGGGCGCCAAAGCCCAACATACCCTGGCACATCCGACACGCTGCCTCATGTCCGCCCTCCCCAGGTACGAGGTCTCAGGGGAGGTCTTCCTGCCCGGCTTCGGCGCCCCGCCCTCGCCAGCCCCAGCCCCCGCCGCCGCCGCCGCCGCTAAGGCCGCCGCAGCCCCCGAGATCGCCGCCGCCAAGGCCCGGGCGGCGGCGCTGGAGGCGCAGGACGCGGCGGCGACGGCGGCAGCGGCGGCCGCCGAGGCGGACGACGGCGGCGGTCCGCTACCTGGCGAGCAGGGTGCCGCCGGGGCCCGCACCGCCGCCGCCGCCGCGGGGCCGCTGACGGGGGGCAGCGAGTCCGAGTCGGGGGCGGAGGGGGGCAGCGGGGGCGGGGCCGAGGGTGCGCCCGCAGACACCCGGTGGCGCCTGCAGGTGGGGGCCAAGGGGGGGGGGAGTGGGTGTTGGGGGCTGAGCGGGAGAGCGTCACTTCGCCAGTGGGAGGGGCAGGGTGGTAGGTTGCTTGTTGTTGGGGGGGGGGTCCCTCTTTGCAGGTGGCAGAGGCGGCCGGTTGTCAGGCGGGTTCCTTCCGGGTGGGTTGTGGCCTGTGGGGGCCGGGGGGGGGCCGGGGGGGGGCCTGGTGGGGGCCAGGGCGGGGGCGCTACGGGTGGTTGTCAGGGTGCACATGCGCAGGAGCTGAGGGACAACGCGACCCCATCCGCCTTTGCCCCCTCGTACAGATCCACGTCCCATCAGCCCAGATCGCGGATCTGCTGCCTGCCGTACAGCTGGCGGCGTCCGCCTCCCGCCCCGGGGGGGACTACGGGGCGGCCAAGGCGCGGTTCCTGGAGGCCATACGGGTGTGTGTGTGGGGGGGGGGGGGCGAGGGTGAGGCACCTACCTTGGACCGCGAAAGGCATGGGCGGAACGGATTGGAAGGCACACCGCCAGCAGTGCATCGTCACCAGTCGCCTATCCAAGCCTTTAGTGACCCCCACCCTCCTCTCCGCTTCTCCCCCCGCAGTCGGGCGCTGCATCGGCCGTGAGCCCCCAGGACGTGCGGCTGAGGGTGAGGACTGGGGAGGCAGGGGGCTGGGGCTTCACCGCGTGTGGCTTTAGCGCGACCCCTACGCTACCCCCCTCATCCAGGCAGTCTTCACGATCCGCGCTTTGCATGCACCGCCCAACTCCGCCCTCGCAGGTAGACCTCTTCAGCTCCCTGCCCCCCGTGGACGCGGCACCCAGCGCCGGACCCGGTGGGGGCCCCGCGGGCCTGGGCCTGGGCCTCAAGGGGCCCGGCCGGTCCGGCGCGGCGGTGGGCCCCGCGCCCCCCTCGGATGCGCCCGCGGGACCCGTGCCCTCCCTGTCTGAGCTCAGCGGCCTCTGGCGGGGAACCATTCAGGTGCGTGCGTGTGCGGGGGGGGGGGGGGGGCGGGGCAATAGGGGGGCGTAAGAAACCGTTTGTTGACTGTAGGGGTTAGGGTTGTAACTGCAGGGGACGGTCCAGGGACACCATACAGGGCTGCTGCTCGTGTAAACCAGAGAAACAGGGCGCGGCGGAGGGCCGGCCAGCCGTAGGTGTGTGCGTGTGTTTGGGATAGAAGGGGGGCGTAGAAGACCGTTCAGTGGGTGGGGCTGTGTAGATGCGGGAAAGACGGGTACCGGTACGGTACAGACGGGGCATGATTGCGCCCCTGACCGCCTGTGGGTCACGGCCGGGATGGGCGGGGGCGGTGTGGATGAAAACCCTTGAACCTTGTGAAGTATCCCCAACCTCCACCCACCCACCCACCCACCCACCCACCCACCCGCCCGCCACCCCCCAGCTCTACGGCGGTGCCTCTGGCCCCGCCTCGCTCGACTTCTCCCTCTCCGGCTCCGACTGGCGCTGGGGCCCCGCGTACCGCCTGGAGCGGCTGCGGGCGGTGGGGGGGGCGGACGCGGCGGAGGGGGTGGCGCTGGAGGAGCTGGCGCTGGACGCGGGTGGGGTGGGGAGGGGGGGGGGTTGGGGGGAGGGCGAGGGGAAGGGGGGGGGGAGGTAGAGGGCGCTGGAGGAGCTGGGTGAGGTCCAAACAGCCATGCCGCGGTCTTCTACTTTGACAGGGGAGTCAGATTTGCATGTCACCATTTCACTACCCACCCCCCTAACAGCCCCCCCCCCCCCTCCCCCCCCCCCACACACACACACGCGCAGGCCCCGCCCGCCTGCGCGCCTCCGGCTCCCTCCTGTGCGCCCGCCAGGACGCCTCCCTCTCGCTCGAGGCATTCCCGCTGCAGCAGCTGGCGCCGCTGGCGGCGGGGGCGGCGCCGGCCCTGGAGCAGGCGGCGGCGGCGGCGCGGGCGCGGGGCGCGGCGGGCGCGTCGCCGCTGGCGGGTGGGTGCAAGCATATCGGGCCGGGCCGGGCTCGGCCGCTGATGCTTGGGGAGGGCAATGACAGGGGGCGCACGGTCTCCCCTGTGTGGGCTCCCCTCCCCTCCCCCTCCCCTCCCCTCCCCTCCCCTCCCCTCCCCTCCCCTCCCCTCCCCTCCCCTCCCCGCTTCTGCCCACGGCAACGGCCCGTGGCCGGCTCGCCTCCGCTGTCATCCAACCCCTCATTCCCCCCTCCCCCCCTCCCAACCCCTCATTCCCCCCTCCCCCCCTCCCAACCCCTCCCCACCCCCCCCAGCCCTGGGCAAGCGCCTGGACGCCTCCCTGGCGGCGCTGGGCCTCCGCCCCGGGGGCCCCGAGGGGGGGCCCGAGGGGGCGGAGGGGGGGGGCCCGGGCGGCGCCGCGGGGCTGCCCCCGGGCGAGGCGCTCAGCGGGCGGCTGTTTGTGGCTGGGAGCCTGGGGGGCAGCGTCAGCAAGCCGGAGGTGGGGGGGGGGGGGAGTAGGGGAGGGGCGGTGAGGATAACGGGGGGGGCTGCCAAACTGGGTGGAGGCCTTCGAATTGAGGCCGGCAGCGGAAGAGGGGTGCAAGGGGGGAGGGTAAGCATGGGTGTGCGAGCTGTTGTGGCGCTCCTGCCCCCGCCATCAGTACCCCCTCCACGATCCACCCACCCGGTCCCCCCCCCAGGCGGCTGTGTCGGTGCGGGTGGAGGATGGCGCCATCGGCGGAGCGCTGCTGGGCAGGGCGCAGGTGCGAGCGGGCAGGAGGCAGGGCGGGGGGGGGGGCGTTCCAGCACTCGGTGCGGGTGGGCATGGGGGGGGCGGGGGGGGGGGGGGCTGTAACCTTCACGGTCCAAAAGGAGGGCAATGGCTTTCACAGTTTCAGCCTCACTCTCAATCTGTGCGCCTGCCCTGCCCTGCCCTGCGCCACCGTCCCTGCCTCCCTCCCTCCCCCCCCCCCCTTAGGCCTCCTTCGTGGTGGACCCCCGCCAGCGCCTGCACGTCGACATCGACCTCGCCCCCCGGGGCGGATCTGGATCTGGATCCACCTCGGGATCTGGATCCACGGGCGCCGCAGGCGTCGCGGGGGCTGGATCCGGGGCCGCGGGCCAGGCGGCGCCCGCTGCCGCGGCCTCCTCTGGAGGCGCCTCGGGGGCGGCCGCAGGTGGCGGTGGGTACCTGAGGCTGACTGGCAGCGCCCGCCTCCCCTCTGCTGCTGGGGCAGGGGGTGGGAAGGCAGGGGCGGCTCCTCAAGCCCCCTCCTCCTCCGCAGCCGGGGGCGGCGCGGCCTGGCCGCAGCCCCCTGCTTCAGCGGCGGCGGCCTCGCCCCCGGCCTCTGCGCCCCTGGGCAGCAGCTCGGAGGGCGGAGAGGCCGCCACGGAGCACGGCGGCCGAGCGCCCTTCCCCTCCTCCGCCTCCGCCTCAGCCTCGGTCTCTACCACCAACTCTTCCGCCGGCTCCGCCTCCGCTGGAACAGCCTCTGCCTCGGCCTCGGCCTCTGAGTCGCCCGAAGAGGCTGGAGCTGGGGCGGGTGAAAGCGCGGCACTGGTGGAGCAGGCGGGGGCCGAGCCGGCGGCGGTGGCGGCGGGGGGCGGTAGCGGTCCGGTGGCGGCAGCGGAGGCAGCCGGCCGAGGGGAGCAGGTTGGAGCTGCGTCAGCCGCAGACACAGCCGCGGCGACCAAGGCTGGGCCCGAGGCCGGTGGGGCCGAGCCGTCCACACCGTCGGCCCCACCACCTGAGGGCGCCGAGGCCGCTGGGCCAGTGAACGATCTGGCCACTGCAGCGGCAGCAGAGGCACCGGAGGCGTCTCCCACCGACCCTTCCGCTCCTGTCGCAGCGCCGGCCCCGCCGCCTGGGCCCTCCGCCGCCGCCGCGGCGGCGGCCGAGGCAGCGGCGGCGAAGGACGCGGAGTTGGCGGCGGCGCTGGCGGCATCGGAGGCGGCGGCGCCGCCGGGTCCCGAGGCGGCCGCCGGCGCCGCCGTCCCTGCGGCGGTTGACGGCCAGGCCGCACGGGCCCTGCGGGCCCTCGATCAGGCCCAGGCCCAGGCCCAGGGGGCCCAGGGCGGGACCACGGAGGCCCAGGACGCGGATGCTGAGCTGTCCGAGGAGCAGGGGCAGGAGGAGGGGGAGGACGCGGTAGCGGCTCTGGGCCGAGAGCAGGCGGCCCTAGCGCAACAGCAACAGCTCCGGGGGGCGGCTCTGCAGGCGCAGGCGGAGGCGCAGGGGCGCCAAGCGTGGCAGGAGCCTGGCCAGGGTGTAGCGGCAGGGGAGGAGGGGTTGGGCGAGGAGGAGGAGGAGGAGGAGGAGCTGTCTGCGAGCCTGCGCGTGCGCGACGGCGGTCTGGGTCTGCTGGTGGCGCTGGTGCCCGGCTGGCAGTGGGGCGGGGGCAGCGCAGAGGTGGACCTGTGGGCGCACGGGCGGCTGGCGGCGCCGCAGGTGGGTGTGTATGGGGCGGGGGGGTGGGGGGGGTGAAGGGGTGCAGGGCGGGGCAAGGAGGGGTTTCAATGGGGGCAGGGAGTGAAAGGCAGTGCAGATGAGTCTAGCATGCATTGATGCACCTCCATCAGCCACCTGCCCTCCACCAGGTCAGTGTGCGCTGAAGCCACCGTCCTCACCACCCCGTGTTCCCCCCCCCCCACCCCCCACCCCACCCCACCCCACCCCACCCCACCCCCCCCCCCCACCCCAGGTCGAGGGCCGTGCCCGGCTGGCCCGCTGCACGCTGCACTCCCCCGTGCTGAGGCACCCCTTCACCAACATGAGCGCAGACATACGGGTGGGTGGGGGTGGGGGGGAGGCGGGTCCGGGGGGCATGCGGTGGAGACACGAGCGCGAGACCCAGCGACTCCTCGTGTGATCCCATCGTTGTTTACCCCCTATCCGCGCTCTACCACTCCATTTGCCTGCCATTTCAACCCCACCTCCCCCCAGTTCGACGGCTCCGCGCTCCACTCGGCGGTACTGGACGCGTCCCTGGGGCGGGCGGGGGCGGTGCGGCTGCGGGGCGGGCTGCCCCTGCAGCCCCCGGCCCCAGGCGCCCCAGCCCCTCCCGCGGAGCGCCCCCGGCAGGGAGCCAGCGCGGTTCCCGCCGCAGGCAGTGGCGGCGACCCAGCCGCTGCCGCAACCGCAGCCGACGGCTCGGCACGGCGACGCGCGGCCGCCGCCAAGCCCCCGCCTGCCGCCTCCGCCAAGCCCTCCCCAGCCTCCGCAACCCCACCCAGCCCCGGCTTCGGTGGCGGCGCCGGCGGCCCTGGGGGCAGCGGTGCCGGGCCCGGGCCCGGGGGCCTGCCTGGGCCCGGGGGCCTGGTGGTGGAGGTGGAGGGCGCCGAGGTCCGGGCCCGGGGGGTGTACTCGGGGCTGCTGGACGCGCGCCTGACGCTGGGCCGCTGCCTGGCGCAGCCGGTGCTGGGGGGGCGGCTGCGGCTGAGCAAGGGGGTGGCGTCGCTGCTGCCGCCGGCGCAGCAGGTGGGGAGGGGGGGGGCTGCGGGGCTGCGGGGTTCGTCTGGGAAGGGTTGGAATGGACGCAGGGGGTACCGTCGTATTCCATCTGTAGAATTCTACCCCTCTCTGCCCCCTGTCAATAACGTCTGCCACTCACCAACAGCGTCCGCCCCCATTCCCTTCCCCGCAGAGCCCGACCGCGCCCACGCCCGCCCCTCCCCCCGCCCCCGCCGACCGGATCGAGGCCCTGGGCTCCCTGGGGCCCGGGGGGGGCGGGGCCGGCGGGGGCGAGGGCGGCGGCAGCGGGGGCGAGGTGGTGCGGTCCTCTTTCGCGCTGCTGCGGGCGGGGCGCAAGCGGGCGCTGCTGGGGGGCGCGGGCGGCAGGGGGCTGCTGGGGGCGGCGGCGGGCGGAGCGCTGGCGGTGGAGGCGGTGAGAGCGCGGGGGGGCCGGGGAAAGGGAGAGGCAGCAAATGGACTGCGGAGAAGGCGCTTCCAAAAGAGGTCCAGGGCATCAAGGGGCGTACTCCTCACGTGCCACTTCCTTGTGTGTGCCCGGAACGTGTTGCCCAGGACCCGTCCTCGCTGCCCGGCGGCGGCTCCGGCCCCCCGCCCCCGCCCCTGACGCTGGCGGGTCTGGAGGTGGCGCTGGGTCCGGAGCTGCGTGCGGTCATCCCAGTGGTGCTGAACCTGGGCCTGGGGGGATCGGTGAGGGGGGGGGGGGGCATTTATGATTTAGGATCCGGTGGTCAGCTGGGCTCTGCTCCCTCTTTCTGCACGGCGCCACCAGACCTTGCCCCACCGCGCCCCACTCTACACACCCCCCCCCGCCCCCCCAGGTGGTCCTGTCCGGCCCCGCCTCCCCCGACCGGCTGCAGCCGGTGGGGGTGGTGGCGCTGGAGAGCGGCACCCTCAACCTGGTGGCCACACAGGTGGGGGGGGGGGGGGAGGGGGGGGGCAGGAGAGGGAGCAGATAGGGGGAAGCGTGCGTCGCCTGCTGAGCGGACAACCCGGGACCTCGGCTGAACACAACGATCTCGTCCAAACCGAATGCAGTTCGTCCTCGACCGGGACCATGACAACCGCATCGTCTTCGGACCGCCCGAGCTGGCGGCGGCGCAGCAGCAGCAGGCGGCCGTGGGCGGCGGAGGCGGGGCAGGGGAGGGCGGCACCGGGGCGGGAGGCTCGGCGCCGCAGGAGGCCGCCGGGGGCGGGGGCCCGGGGGCGGGCGGCGAGGGCGCGGGGGCTGCCGAGGCGGGGGGCCCGGTGGATCCGTTTGTGGATGTGGTGTTGGTCAGCGGCGACCTGCGCGCATCCATTCTGGTGAGAAGGGGGTTAGGGGGGGGAAAGAGATGGGGAGAGGACGGGATTTGCCATGGGTTGCAGCCAGGGCGTCGACTCGAAACAGCCAAGGCCCGGGGAGGAGTGAAGTCCCTTCTCAAGGGCTCGCCGGGTGGCGTACAGATGGGGTGCAGGGCCTGGGCCTGGGCCTGCATGGTCTGAGACCCCTCACACCCTCCTTTCCCCTGTCCCTCCACCCTCTCCCCCTGTCAGGGCCGGGGTAGCTCCTGGCAAGAGGGGCTCTCCCTCAGCGCCTCGGGCACACCGCTGCTGGGCGGCGGCGGCGGCGGGGGCGGCGGCGGCGGCGGCGGCCTGGGCGCTGGCGGCGGCGGTGTGGGCGCGGGCGACCCACTGGCGGCGGCTATGCTGGGCGGCGGCGGGGCCGGCGGCGGAGGCGGAGGCGGCGGGGGCGGCGGCAGCGGAGGCGGGGGCCCTGGCGGCGGTGGCTCTGGATCTCTGTACGGCAATGGCAGTGGATCCATTGGGGAGGCGGCGCGGGTCCTGGAGGAGCGGCTGGCGGATGCACTGCTGGGTGAGGGGGGGGGGGGGGGCAGGGTTGCTGGATAGAGCGGATAGGGCGGACCTTCGCCAGGGATGCTCGCCACCGCTTCCCCCCTTGATGACGCTTGCTCCCTGACTGCCTTGCCCTGTCCTCACGTCCCCACCACCCCCACCCGCACCCCTCCTGCCCCCCAGGCGAGAAGGGGCAGCTCGCGCTCCGCTCCCTCGCCCGCTCCACCGTGTCATCGCTGCTGCCGCGCATCGAGACGCGGGGGCAGGTGCGCGGGCGGAAGGGGCGCACCGCCGGGGGTCTGACAACAACGGCAACCAGGGCTCGGGGCCCATGCCGGCAGACCCCAACACACACACCTGACCCCACCCTCACCCTCGCCCTGCACCCCCACCTGACCCCACCCACCCACCCACCCGTTAGGTCGGCCACGCGCGCTGGCGGTTGGTGGGCGCCCCCTCGCTGCCCTCCCTCCTGGCGCTGCCGGACCCCGTGGCTCAGGTTGGGGCTTAGGGGCGGGGGTGGGGGGTGCTTGAGGGGGGGAGGGGTTGAACCGTGGGGTGGCGACGCGCATGTGCGAGCTACCCGGCCTAGCCCATGCACACGACTCCTACCCTCCCCCTCCCACCCACCCACCCCCCCAGCCCTCCCGCTTCCTGTCCACCCTGGCGCTGGGCACCGAGGTGGAGGTGGCGTTCGGGCGCAGGCTGCAGGTGCGGCAGGGGCAGGGCGGTGTCGGCAGGGCAACGAATCAACCCTGCCCCCGTGCCTCCTCATACAGCGCATGCAGCCGCCTGCCTCAGTGCCTCCTCCCTTCCACCTTCACACCCACACACCCGCCCTCCTCACACCCTACCCCGCCCCTCACCCTTCCCCCCACCCCCCACCCTACCTCCCTCACCCCCCACCCCAGGCCTCCCTCAGCCACAAGCTGCAGGAGCTGGGCCGCTCCGGGGCCGACCCCGCGGGCGGCGGCGGCACCGAGGCGCGGCTGAGCCTGGCGCTGTCCTCCCGCCTGCGCCTGCAGGCGCACCTGGCGCGGGGGGCGCTGCTGCCCAGCGTCAGCCTGCAGTACAGCAGCGAGGGCCTGGGCCTGGGCCCGGGGCCTGGACCTGGGCCCGGGCCTGGGCCGGGCCCGGGGGTGGGGGCAGGGGCGGGAGGCGGGGGGAGTGGGGTGGAGAAGGCGGTAGGGGGGAAGGGAGGGGAGAGGGAAGGCGCGGGCGTGGGCGGGGGCGGGGTGAGGCCGGTTGGTGCGGTGGCCGAGGTGGCGGAGGCAGTCGGGGAGGAGGAGGCGGAGGGCGGTAGCAGGGGCGTGGAGGTGGAGGCGGCGGGGGTCGCGCTGCAGGCGCCGCCACCGGAGCGGCCGAAGCGGGGCCCAGCGGGTGCGCAGGCGGGGGCGGGGGCGGGGGTGGCCGGCGGGGCGCAGGGGGGCGAGGGCGCCGCAGCGTGATGAGCTGGGTGTGCAGCGCAAGGGGCTGCGCTAACGGCGCCAAGGGAGATGGGAGCAGGTGGTAGCAGTGCCACCAGGGGGTAGGAACGGGGGAAAAGGGAGTGGAGTTGACAGGTAGACAGAGAGGATCCGGTGAATGGAGACGGAGATGGAGATGGAGAATGCCTCCAATGTGATGGAGAGGAGTTGAGGGCTCGACGGAGCCAGACTCGAACATTGGGCCCCCTGGGGGGGAGGCGGGCATAGCCCCCGCGTAGTACACTAGCAACGAGGCTATCTAGCACTACACGGAGCGGTACGCGCAGAAGATGTAGTCGGTGATGCGGCTGATAGCGGCTATGCTAGAGTAACCGGCATGCTGTTGCTGTCGACGACGTAGAGCTGTGCCGGTCACCCCTAGCAGGCTGGGGGCACCACGGGCTCAGCACTTTTCCTGCCTTCGGGCAGCCGCCCTTGTCGATGACGTTGCTCAGCCGCTGGGTTAAGAACAGGGGTGCCAGGCAAGCGAGTGCACAAGGGCACGGCCCAGGGAACCAGTGACCAGCCGTTGGGGATCACTCAATGAGCAACTACGACCTGCATGCCAGGGGAGAATCCCTCGTGATCATCACGTGTTGCTATCTTAGTCAATAAGTCGTCTCGGAGTCGACTGAAATCGACTAGCAATCCTGATGTGGCATGGCTAGTCGACGGTTTTGCCGACTCTTGCGTCTTCAGCCGGGGAATAGTCGTTCCATACAAAACGACTACCGTTTCGCTGGACCTCATGTTAGTCGACAGGGATGGGGGCAACGCAGGGGTGGAAGACATCAACGCAGGGGGCGGGCGGAGCGAGAGGGGTTGGGGTGTGTCCCCCGCGTCTCAGGGCACGGAGCGAGAGGGGGCGTGTAGGGAACGCAAGGGCAGTGAGGGGGCAACGCAGGGGGCGGGCGGGGAGCGACGACGTGCCCGTATCTGGGAAGAGCTTGCTGTGTTACACTTTCGGCTCGGCGCCCAGGCCCGGGGCTGGCCGGAGGACTACGGGGGGTGGCGCAGCCGACTTAGTCGACTCCGCAA
Organism: Edaphochlamys debaryana; assembly: GCA_016858145.1. Lineage (NCBI taxonomy): Eukaryota > Viridiplantae > Chlorophyta > Chlorophyceae > Chlamydomonadales > Edaphochlamys > Edaphochlamys debaryana. The sequence goes on along the minus strand of JAEHOE010000021.1, from coordinate 144,851 downwards.
AAACGGGTCAGTCGACTCCGCTCCAGGAAGATAGCAACACTGCCCCTGCACGAAAGTTGCCGAAACGCTTTCGTGCAGAGCCCTCAGAATCGAAATGCACGAGAACGAAAGGAAGATAGCAGCACTTGAGCGATGGCGGCTTGGGCATGGGGGCCTGAGGGCTTAGCCTCCATGCAGTGCACGAGCAACAGGGCTATCTAGCACTACACGGAGCGGTATGCGCAGCAGATGAAGTCGGTGATGCGGCTGATAGCTGCTGCGCTTAGGAGCCTGTCGTTTTGAGAAACCAATCCCGGCTATGTCCGGCGGATTGGGGTTGTAGGCATGGACACGGCCCCGGACGACTCATGTACGCCGGGGGGTGTGACTTGTTCCCTAGAGGCTCAAGCTCTGGCTCGGGCCTGACTCTGGCCTCACAAGCGCGGAGCGTGCCTCGCTCCTCTCTCATGCCCCCCCCCTCCTTCCTTCCTTGCAGCATCGTCCTGCCCTCTACTCTCTACCTGCGAACCTGCCCCTTCCCTCCCCCGCCCGCCCCACCCACCCTGCGCATTCCATCCCAAAGCCTGCTCCCCCTACCCCGCCCGCCCCACCCCTTTGTTTGGCCTGTCGCTCTGCCTCTCCCTCTTTCTGTTGCGTTGCGCACAGCCTAGTTGCGTTCAGCTGCACCCCCCTTCGTCGTCAATGCTGGCACCCTGCCTTCTTCTCTCGCGTTGCGTCGCTTGCGACAGCGCGCTCAGCTGCATCCCGCTTCGTCATCGTCCGGACTACGCTGCACGGCCCCTGCGAGCACAGAATCCCCCTTCGTCGTCAATTCGTCATCCGGACTACGCTGCACGGCCCCTGCGAGCATGCAACCCACCACTATCAAGCCCACGGCGTCAGCAGTCACGCACCTCAAGGGGCTGGCCATGGTTCAGTACAGTGAGCGGCCCCGCTGTACCGGGGTGGAGCCCGGGCTGATCGATTGTCTGTGCAGGAGCCCCCAGGCGTCCTGGCACTGATTGACGATGACTAAAGACACGGCGGTAGAATGATGAGGGGGGTTCTACGGGCCCAGCCCTAGCGACGGGGCGCGACGACCGAAAGTCAGTCACGTAGCGTGGGTGTCGGTGTGCAGGTGGCGCACCCAGTAGGTGGCCCTCTCGCTCAACCCCTCCCCTTCTGGAGGCGGTTCCTGCTGTAACCATCGCACCCTGATCGCTGATCCGGAGGGTCGCGAACTGTTCCGGATTGGAGCCCAAAGCTGACGGCACCGTTCGTTACATCACCCATGCGTCCCCCGGTAACAATCACCGCCTCCTGGCCAGAAAGCGTTCCCTCAATCCATCAATCCTCTTCCCGTAAGGGAGCACGCATGCTGTAACAACCCAGCCAGCCATACCCCCGGCCACCGAAGCACCGCTACCCCGAGACAGGACGGCAAGCCTGTGGGTCCTCAAGATGTCAGGCACACGCAGCGCGGAGGCAAGCTCGAGCGCCTAGAAGCGCAGGGTGTATTGTGTGCCAGCCAGACCCTGGAAAAGCCGCTCGGCATCCTAACGGCGATGGCGCCTTGCTCCCAAGACGCCGCCACACCGGCAACACCCCGGGTCGCGCAAAACGCGGGGCGGAAACAGGCCGCCCTCGCTCGACCCAGAGACAGCATTGCAGGCCCCCGCAAAGCCCAGACTCGCGTGTTGTGGTGCGTGGGACAGGAATAGGCCCTGGGAAAGGAGCCTGCGGCCCACACAAGGGGCACGAGAACAGTTGAAGCCATTGCGATTGGATCTTCCTTCCCACGAAAAAGACACATGCGCACATGAGCGGGACGAATCCCTTTTAAGACACGCACTGACACTCTCCTTGAAAACCAAAGCGGAATCGTCTTTGGGGAAGCCACGGCCAAACTAGAATGCGAAAGGGCGTCTCAAGACCGGCGAGCGGTCGTCCCGCATCATTAGGGTTCTGCAAAAGCCTGGCGAGAGGTTAGTATAGTCTACGCCGACTTGACTTAGGAGGGCGGGCGCGGCCCACAAAACTGGAGGGAGACCAAAGGAGGCCCCTGCGCAAGATACGGCGAGGGACCCCTCGTCACCCAGAAACCAAAAACCGCGCAGAACGCACATACACGCACGCGCTCCGGAGCAGCAGCTCGTCCTGCGCGCCAACACGGCTCCGTCGGCCTCCGCCCACACACGCGGCTAGCGCGCACATCGGGAACCTCGACATCAAGAGGCAGGGCCCTTCTAATTGATGTCTACATGCTTCGTTTCTTGCTGCCTCACAAGCAGCCGCAGACACATGCGCGTGTGTGGATGGGTGCGGGACACGCCGGCACGCTCCCAGGCCGCGGCCCAGCAGCCCACCCAAACCCAGACTCGTCCCGCCCGCGCAGCTGCGGTGGGGCGACGGCGGCGCCGAGACACATGTCCTCAAAATTCCCGCTCCGCCGCCACGCTCCGCCGCCGGTCGACACGTACGCCTGCTCGCTCCTACCGCACATGCTCACTCTTGCAAAACTCCGCCCCACCCGGAGCCGGAGCGGATGAGGCCGCGCCCGGTCCCGAGCCCGGTCCCGGGCTCGGCCCAGCGGGGCATCCAGGGAGCGCCCCCGGGCCTTGTCTTGACCTCGTAGCGAGGAAGAAGCCCGTCGCACCCCCGACCCCTCCCGGCCGGTGTGTACCCCTCACGCCAGCTGCATCGCGCCCAGCCCCGCGCCCTGCTGAGCCTCCGCGGCCCCCTCCTGCCCCTGCTGCGCCTGCTGCTGAGACGATCCCAGCGCCGCTGCCTGCGCTTGCGGCTGCGGCTGGGGCCCTTCCCGACCGGGTCCCCCCGCCGCCGCCTCGGGCGCCGCCCCGCGCCAGGGCAGCACCAGGGTGTCAGCGCGGCCGCGCACGCGGCGCACAAACTCCTTGAAGCGGCCCCAGTTGCCGGGCTCGAACAGGGCATCGCACATGCGGTTGAAGACCAGGGAGTTGACGGGCGGCAGCTCGATGCCCGAGTACAGCCCCGGCTCGAACAGCGCCGCCTCCAGGCGCCCCAGGCCCGCCTCGTCGAAGCGCTCGCCCGCGTTCTCCACGCCCACGGGCAGGCGCAGGGCGGCTGCCACGGTGCGCTGCTGCGCCAGCTGCCGCTCGGGGTCGCAGCAGTGCTGTTTTTGGGCGGGGGAGGGAGGGGAAGGGGAAGGGAGGGAGGGAGGTGAGATCGGGAGGAGGGAGTGGGAGGAGGGTGAGGGGAGCATGTGTGCGGCTCCGCGCTGCGTGCGTGGCCTGCCGGCGGGAGCAGCCCGGCCCGACCCAGCCCCGCCCCGCCCCGGCCTCCGGCACCCCCCCTCGGCTGCACCCCCCCCCCCCGCACCACGGGCGCCAGCTCCGCCGTCCGCAGCTCCGCGCCCTTGAGCCGTGCGCCCACGCCGTGCGCCGCCAGCACCGCCATGACGGGCAGGTAGCCGTCGCGGGTGGCCTGGGGGGAATAGGAGGGGGGGAGGACAGGTGGGGGGCCGGGAAGCGGGTTGAGGTGATGGTCGGTGCACGCATGCATAATGCTCGCGCTGCTGCTCCTTGGTCTCAGCAGGATAGAGTTGTGGGGGGTTGCACCCTCCTTGCCGCCCGCGCCAACACATGCTAAAAATCAGCCGTGTGCAGGAAGCCTCAAGGTCACTGTCCCAACTCCCCAAGCCACCCCACGCAGCCCTCCCTCCCACCCGCCCTCCCTCCCGCCTGCCCCGCCCCCTCACCGTGTTGTAGTAGCCCGCCGTGAGCTCGGGCGCGTGCGAGGCCGTCGCGAACCACCAGTAGAGCGCCGGCAGCTTGGCGTGCAGGCGCAGGGGCGGCGGCAGCGCGGCGGCGGGGGCGGGGGCGCGGTGCGGGGCGGCGTGGGGGTGCGGGGGCGGGGTCCCCAGCAGCGCCTCCCGCGCCGCCCCCAGCACACTATCCGCGTGCTGCAGCAGCATGTCGCTGTACCACTGCGGGGGGGGGGACGGGGAGGAAGGGGTGTGTTGCTGAGCCGACGCTGGGGGAGGGGGGAAGGGGAGGCGGAGGGGGAGGCAAGGGGGGAGGCCTGCTTTGACTGCCATGCCTGTTCCCGCTGGCCCGTTTCTTGTTATCCAAGCCGCAAGCTCCGCGCTGCCCCCGCTCCCCGTCCCTCCCCTTTCACCGCCCTCCCGCACCCCACATCTCACCCCACCCGCCCGACCCGCCCGCTCTCCAGTTTGTACGGAAACCCCCTCCCCCTCCCCTCCCCTCCCCCCACGCACCTGCAGGAAGAACTTGCCGTAGGGCGAGGCCCACGACCCGTGCTGCGCGAAGAAGCCCGTGTTGTGCGGCGCCGCCCCGTAGGCGCCCGCGTCGTGCGGCCCGCCCAGGCCCCAGGACGGCTGCGACACTTGGTGCGCGCAGGCGCGGAGCGAGGCCAGCATGTAGCGGTCGTAGCACTTGGGGGGTGGGGGAGGTGGGGGGGGGGGGGTTGTTGCGGAGGGGGGGGAGGAATAAGGCGACCGAGTAAGGCTACTTAGGGCGGAGCGGAGAAACGCTGACGTGAAAAAACACCCCCCCACACTGCGCGGGGCATGGCGGCGAAGTACTACTACTCGCTTCCCGGTCACATGGCCCAACGCCTGGCCGTGCCTGCCCGCGTAACCCTCCACCCCTCACCTCCCCAACACCCTCCCAACCGCCGCCTCCCAACCCCCGGCCCCCCCCCCGCCCCCCCTCACCTGGAACTCGCCCACGCCCGGGAAGGCCCAGCGCTTGTCGCGCGGGTGCGCCGGGTACTTGAGCTCCCCGTCCGGCCCCAGCCCCACCGCCACGTCCGTCACGCAGGAGCCCAGCAGCGGGCCCAGCTCGCGGCGGAAGGAGGCCATGAGGTCGCGGTAGCACTCGACCGCCGTGCGGCCCGCCACCACGGGGACTGGGCGGGGGAGGAGGGGGAAGGGGGCACGTTGGGAGAGGCGGCAGGGGTTGAATTGGGTTGGGTTGGGTTGGGTTGGGTTGGGCTTGGTTGGAAGGTAAGGGGGGCGTGCGGTGCAGGTGATGGCGCATCGTGTTCAGCGCAGAGCTGGCTTGAAGCGGGAGCCCGTGCTCCAGCCCCCAGAAGATGAAGCCTCGTGGTAGCTTATTGTAAACATGCCCTTGCCCGCATGCCTTCCTCCGCTGCCGCCTGGTGGTCTGGCCAGGGTCCAGTGACCCCGTTGCCTCTGTCCCCACTTCCCTCCCGCCCCTCGCCCTGCCCTGTCCGACCCGCCCCCGCCCCAGCCACCCACCGCCCCACCCACCGCCCCACCCACCGCCCCACCCACCGCCCCACCCACCGCCCCACCCACCGTGGTCCACGCCCAGGCTGAGGTACTCCCGGCAGCGGCTGCCCGCCCGGTCCGCGTAGAAGAGGTCGGGGTTGGCCGCCCCCGCCTCCTCCACCCAGGCCGGCAGCGGCACCGAGGGCGTGGCGTGGAAGCACAGCACCACCTGAGCGCGGCCGGGGTGGAGGGGGGTGGCGGGAGGACGGAAGCGGGCATTGAGGGGACAGACCAACCGGCACCGCTGAGGCCGCATGCGGGGGGGTCATGCTGTGATGTTCTCCGAGCCCTTGGGGCCGCCTTTACCTCTCCCCGGCCACCCCGCCCCAACGCATCACCCTTCACAACACCCCAAACACGCTAACATCCCCACCCTCGCATGCCCCCCCCCCAACCCCACCCCGACCTCCGTCCCCCCTTCCCCCCCCCACCCCCCTCACCTGCGCCATGAACCCCTCGTCCCGGATGAGCGCCAGCAGCTGCTTGTAGGCGCTCCAGTCGTACACCCCCGGGCCGCCGCCCTCCACCAGGCCCCAGCACACGTCCACGCTCACGCCATTGATGCCCAGCGCCCGGAGCGCCTTGAGGCCGGAGCGAAGAGCCTGACAGGGGGGGGAGAGGGTTAGTGAGAGAGGTGGGGATGGGGATGGGGATGGGGATGGGGGGTGGATGGGGATGGGCAGGGGCAGGGGCGGGGAGGTGCTGACGTGGGCAACAAGGCGTGGGCGGGCATGGGGGCATGCCGGACAATCCCTCGGCGGCGGACGGGCCGTACATTGCCAGCCAGGGTGCAGCCCAGCCCCCTGTTTGCTGCTGCGACTCTGCCGGGGCCTGCCAGGCGTGCCCCACCGCCTCGCCCAGCTCCCACCCTCAACCCCCGTTAACCACATACAACCGCCAGCCGTTAAGGCGCTCACGTCATAATAAGCAAAGCGGTTGGCGGGCGTCAGCACGTCGCCATCAAGACATGTGTAAAGCGGTAGTGTCGATTCCTGCGGTTGGGGGCGGCAGCCGGGGAGGGTGGGGCTCGTCTGGAATTTGGCGGTTGGCCCGGCCTTCAGCGGGGGCTGTTGCAGGCGTGTCGTGCGGGGGGCAGGGACGCCGGCCTCTGAGCCCTGGGCGGCCCGCACCCGGACCTCTCATGGCAGCATGGCGGACTAGGCCCGCGTGTGTTTGGGAGGTCACGAGAGGGGGTCGATCCCGGCCGCACGGCGCCGCGTGGCGTGTTTCGGGGGCGAGCTCTGGGGCCGACGCTGACGTCGGCACGTCGCCCACCACTCCTGCCTCGCTGAGAGGCCGCGCGAATCCCTAATGCAGAAGCCTTAAAACCACGCAGACTCCGCAGGCGAGCACAGCCGGCCGGGCTCGGAACTCGAACCGGCTAGGTCTCAACGGGAATGTACAGGGCCGACGTCCGCGGCTTACTTCGGGCAGTCGCCAGCTCGTGACAGGTACGGGTAGCCTCCCTCGAGATGGTGCCGTGAGCTCTGGCGCTGGGCGGCCGCTCGTGGAGGCCTGACTCGACGGCTTTGCAGTTTGCGTGGCCGGCTGAGCCGCTGCGAACACAGCTATGCTCCTATGACTCCTTGGACCTCGCGAGCGGCATAGGACGCGGCAGGGCAATTGCGCCGAGCGCGAGGAGGTGCTGGCAGAACTTGACTCTAAACAGCGCGGCCTCATTCTTCCTCTAGCAGACTTTTGAGCGGGTTGGGTTTGACATTGCGTGCACGAGAAACTATATGCCTCGGCGCTGCGGCAGCGGGTAATGCCACGAGGATGCCACGACGATTGGGCAGGTCCTCAAAGGCAGCGCTCGAACCACGACTGGCTCAGTGCACACCGACTATCTGTATCGCTCAGTCTCTCGTAGTCTCCACATTGCTCAAGTCGACTGCCCAGTGACACACCACCATGCTCGCGACCCCCGCTCGCTCGTCGCTGCGGAGCGCTACCCGCGCCTCTCAGGCACCGCGCAGCAGCGTGGTTGTTCGCGCGTCTGCGCCTCCTCCTTCTCGCAAGGACGACGCGGCCAAGGCTTCCCCCAAGCCCGAAACCAAGCCCGCTGACACCAAGCCAACAGCGGGATCGGCGGACGGCAAGAAGAAGGGTGCCTGGCAGCCCGAGTTCCCGTCTCTGGTGAACAAGTAGGTGTGCCCATGTGTCGGAGCTCCATCGTCCCTCGTCGTCCCCAGTCGCAGCACATGCCCGTAGGAGCATGTAGGCGAGCATGGCTTCCTAGATCTCCACTGAAAAGGGCTGATCCGCGCGCTGCTTGCATGCGGTTTCGGTCGCGTGACCCCTTCCCGCGCGCTGCTCGACGACCTCCCCACCCCCCGCTGCCCAGCCCTTGCCTGGGAGGCTATGGCAAGATGTTCCTCACGTACGTGCTATCCCCTCCCCCCATTGCTCCTCGTCCTCACAGCAAGCCGCTGCCTACCGAGGACGTCAAGACCAACATCGACATGTAAAGGGGGCGGTGGCAGCGCGGTGCCCATCCAAGATTTTGGCTTCGGGAAGACTGGCTCCCGGATGAAGTGCGGACCTGAATAAAGCAAGTGGCAAGAGTTTAGGGAGGAGAAGGGTGGCGCGCCGCCAGCTGGGCACTGCACAGCGGTGGGGCCCCCCTCCTCCCTCTACCTGTTGTGTCGCTCTGTACGACCTCAATGCCCAACGCTTGGGCGAGGCTGCTCTATGATGTCTTGTGAACGGTTGGCGGCATGATGTTTCGTGTTTGGGTGCTGTATTTGACGTGAGGTTTACGCAAGGCCGCGCATGTGACAACACCCCATGGCGGTTTCCCAGGACGTTGAACTGTGGCACGTCCGTACATGCAAGCGTGCTGTGCCCCCGCTGATTGGCGGGGCAAGGGCCAACCGCTTGGTATTGATTGCCCGCATCGCAAACTTCATATGCGTGCGGCTAGTGGTCTGAGGTGGCGGGCGGCGGCGGCCGGGGCAGAGCCTTCTGTGCATGCGGCGGGCAGCCTGCAGCTCGGCAGCCGCCGCACTCGCCCGAGTCGTGTCTGGGACTGGTGCTTGCGGAGGCCGGACGGGTTTGTAAGCAGGCAATGTCACGGGCAACAGACTCGTTGCATCACGCACTCACAGGCGCACGCACCCGCGCCTTCAGCCCTGCCCTCCTGCGGTCGGTCGGAGCAGGCAGCGCACCAGCAGCACAGCCGTGTGCGCCCAGCCGCCCTCCACCCCCCCCACCGCCCACGCGCACCCCGCCACCCCGCCTGCGCCCTCCTGCCCCGGCTCCAGCCCTCGCCCGCGTCGGCCCCCAGCATCCAGCAGCGCCGCCGCTTCCCCCGGCTCCAACCGCACAGCCCGGCCGCAGCCGCCCGCGGCGCTCCCGTCCGCCGCCTCCACGCGAAACACAGCGCCGTGAACCCCGGCTGCCGCCAGCCACTCCGCACAGCCAACCCCCGCGTCCCCGTCCGACTGCACCCCGGCCTCCGTGTCCCCCACCGCTCTGGCCTGCCAGGGGAGGAGCAGCCTCGGCCGTCCTCCGTCAAGCCCCTGTGCGCTGCTGGTTCCGTGGTCTGCCGCCAGATGGCCCAGCTGCCCCGCCGCCCCGCGGCCCCAGCCCCACAGGCGGCCGCTGCGGGTGAGGGCCAGGGAGTGGCGCCCGCCCGCACTGATCTGCGGGGGACACGTGGGGGTGGGGGTGGGGGATGTTCACGTCAGTTGAGGGGAGCGAAGTGGGAGGCATGGGGGTTGAGGCACTTGAGGGAGACGGATTGGTGGCAAGGGCGTCAGGTGAGGAGAGGGAAGTGGGAAGCTGCAGGAAACGGGAGGAGCGACAGCGGCGCTTGGGCTCGTGGGACGGAAAGCCATGGAAACACATGCAGTGCTCGGGGGGAGGAGCATGGAACCCCCTGCAGCCGGCAGGATTCCCAGCGGGTCCGGCGCGCCGTGCTCAGGCTGCAAGAGATCACAAGCCAATATGGACGGGTGCGGCTGGGACAGACGTCACCCCCACTTGCTTCATTCGTCGCATACCGGTAACCGGCTGGTGGGCCAGACCCGGCACGTTGCATCGGCCCCCCCGTCTGCTGTGTGGGCCCCGGCTGCCATGCCACCCACCTGGACCACCTCGTCCTCGTCCCCCTCGTCCTCTCCTTCGTCCGCCTCCTCCCCGTCGTCAGCCGCCAGCGCTCCGACCCGCGCCCGCAGCCCCGCAGCGGCCCCCCGCGGCGCTGCCAGCGCGGGCAAGGGCACGGCCCGGGGCACTCCGCTGAAGCTCGCCCCTACCCCGCCCCCTGCTGCTAGCGCCCTGCTGCCCTCGCCTTCCGGGCCACCGCCGCACTGCCCCGACTCGTCCCATCCCCATGCCGCCACCTGTCCCGCCTCTGTGGTCTTGGGATGGGCCAGGCATGGGATAAGGAATGAGGCAGCAGCCGGGACACGCTTGAGCCAGCAAGCACACGCAGGACAGTATTAACAGCCTCACAGGACCCTCCCAGTTCCGAAACCTCACGAGCGAAGCGGGGACGCCGCGCCAACTCACTATCCGTCGTGAGTGGCCCATTCCCCCCACCACCACCACCACCACCACCCACCACCTGTCCCACACCTGTCAGCGCCAGGCTGTGCGCCAGCCCGGCCGCCACCGCCACCGCCGGCACTCCCCCAAGCAGCCCCGACTGCAGCCGCGAGGGCCGGCCCACGTCGCCGCGGGCCGGGCCTCCCGCCTCGGCGGGGGCAGGCGCGCCGCACTGGCCTGGGCGGGAGGTCGGATGGGCGCCAGGGTGAGGGCCGGTGGCCGGGCTCAGCAGTTCATGCATCAGGGGCGGCATCGGGAGCAGCGCATCAGGTACCGGCCCAGGGCACAATCAACATGCCCTCTGCCCCCCCCCCCACGCACACAGCGCAGATGGCCGCGCGCCCCGACCATCCTGCCCCCCCATCCTCCTCATGCGGTAGCTCCCTCCACACCCCCCGCCCCGCACCGTATCCGTTCCAGCCCCACGCCCAGCACGACCCTGCGCCGTCCACCGCCAGGGAGTGGCGCGCGCCGCAGCACACCTGGGGCGCAAGGGAGGGGAGGGGGGGTGACCAGGCAGCGGGCAGGTGGGGGCACGGTGGGAGGGCAGATGCGTCAAGGCATGCGCCAGAGGAGGAAGGCAGTCCACACCAAGATGGGGATGGGACCGAGGCGGAGGGCACACGACGCGGCCCCTTGGCATGCCGCACCTGCCGGATGCGGGGTGCTGTCGTGCCGCCGCCGGGGCCCAGAACACAGACTGGCTCCACGACCCATGCGCTGCCGCCCGCATCGGCCTCCTTCCCGGGCCTTGGAGGCGTGCCCGCCCCTGCCGTTAGCGTCTCTTCACCCTGTCGTTGCGACCGCCGCCCTGGAAAGCCGCCGCCCCCCGCTGCCCCGCCTGGACCCAGCATGGGCTCTTGGCTAGGCCCAGGCCCAGGCCCAGGCCCAGGCCCAGGCCCAGGTCCGCATTGGCAGTTGGCGTTGCCTCCCCAGGCCCACACGTTCCCGCCGCCATCCAGGGCGAGCGAGTGCAGCTCACCTGCATGTGGGCCCGCGGAGGAGGCAGGAGAAGGAGGGTGCAGCAGTTATCAGCTGTGCATCGAGAGGCAGGACGTATCCGCCCCTGCCCGGGCCAACCTGCCCTCAAAGCCATGCCACCAGAGCTCTGTCCCCCGCCCGAGCCTCTCTGCCCAACACGCCCCCCACCCCCTACCCCTGATCGATGGCCTCCACACTCACCCGCAGCCATCTGCACCACCGGCAGGCGGCTCGGCAGCTGCCGCCAGCTCCAGGGCAGAAGCGCCTTTGGCTTCGGTCCTGCCACACTGCCACCCTCCCGCTCTTCTGATGCGGGCGGCAACAGGCGCTGTCGCTTCCGGCCCTGCTCCCCCGCCTGCACCCCCTCCCCAGCGCACCCGCCGCTGCTGCCCGGGCCCTGGCCGCCCCGCTGCCACACGCCCCACGCGAGGCCGCCTGGCTCGTGGCCGGCTCCCACTCTTGCGCTGGAGCTCGTCTCCCTCCCCCGCATGGCCAAGAGGCGGTGGTCCCAACCCACGGCAGCCACCACGCCCTCCGCAACGAGGCTGGCGGCTGCCCCTGTGCGCCCTGGAGCCCCCGACGCCAGGCTCCCGCCCTTGCCAGGGGCATGGGGCGGTCCCGGCTGTGGTTCAGCTCCCTCGTAGAGCCCCTGGCTGAGGCCCAGCAGGCAGCCGTGGGCGGTGCACAGCACCGCGGAGTCGCCCCAGCAGCAGGGCTGGGCGGGCAGCGTGAGCTGGCAGGCCGTGGTCGGCGCGGGGGCATGCTGGAGCGCGTCCGGCGCGGGCAAATGGCTGGAGCGGACGGCAGCTCCTGTCCATCCTAGTACCAGCAGCAGTTGCTCAGCGGTGCCATGTGACGTGTTGTCCGCTGCACGGTGCGATGGATGCGACATGCGATGCGACTTCGCACAACCTCGCTCTGGTCACGATCAAGGTATGGATGGGCCTGGGACTTGTGTCGTGTATGATACCGTTGACATGAGTGGGCAGCACCAAGAAGTCGTTCAGGGAGTCGTCGCACCGTGTGCGTGCCGTTCCCCCTCATTCCGCTCAAGTCTGACGCCTGCTGCACGGGGCCCGCACTCCCCCCCCTTTCTCCAGCATGAATCCCCTCTTGCCCTCTCAACCCAACCTCCTCTCCGGCGCGATGACCTTCCCTCATTCCCGTGGCCCCATCCCTGCCCATCTGATGTCAAAGCCGTGGACCCCACTGCGCAGGGGTGGGCAGCGCTCCAAGACACTCGACGGAGAGCCATTAAGTCTGGGGCATTGGGGTTCTTCGGAGATTTGCACGGGGGTCGGTCGTTGTCCGGAAGCCTCCGCCGCTCGCCGCACGTGGATCCTGGATCGTGGATCGAGGAGCGACTGCGGGCGCATGCCGCTCAGCGACCTACGGGCGCACGGGCGCTCTACTCGCGCCACCGCTCCCACCTCCGTCGTGAAGCATTGCTGCATCCCGCAGAGTTTACGGGTTAATACAGGCGAACGTTCCTGCGATGGAAGCAGAAGCCCGCTGACCACGGCCGTCGCACCCCGGAGCACAGATAGGTAGCAAAATGTATTGGGGCTACAGGACATGGCCAAACTTCATCTGCTGGATGTTCGTGGCTCAGACCTTCATTCAGGGATGCGTTTGGCTCCCCCTGGGAGGAGTTAGCTTCGGAGCCTGCAACGAATGCCGCGACCAATTCGTCGATGGTGAACCTGGCCCGGCTTGGCGAAACGACACGATGCCCTCCCAAGGTGACATGCCGGGCGCATGTCTGCCCTGGCCGCTGCCCTCACAACTCCTGAAGATGCCTCCACGCGTGCAAAGTCGCCCAGGCGTTGCAATGCTCCACGTTATAGTTCAATCTTCTGACTACAAACCCGTGCACTCACACCCCTACCTTGCCCCCTGCCTCGACGCGTTCCGCTCCCTGCAGCCTGTCAGGCCTCGCAGTTCTCTTTCCAGACGATGAAGCCGGAGCAGGCAAACAGCACGGACGCGCGGAGGGAGTTCTACTTGTACGTTTGGGGTGGGATCGACGAGTGGTTAGCGAGTGGCCAAGCGGGGGTTAAGAACAGGAGTGCCAGGCAAGCGAGTGCGCAAGGGCACGGCCGGGGAATCAGTCGCCGCCCAGGCATGGCAACAATTGAAGCATGCAGTAGGAAGCCAAGCGGGGGTGAGCAGAGGAAGGCCGACCGGCAAACCAGCCGGATGCAGGGCAAGCCGTAACGGATAAGGTCCCATGGAAGGCAGCCCTGCTCTGGGCGGCTCTCAGCGCCTTGCCCGGCTTGATCCAGCCCTCCCTCTGTGCTCCTTCCCTTGAGGTCCTTATCCCCGCGTCCTCCGTAACCCCTCACGCCACTCTAGCCCCTCACGTGCCCCTCCCCCCGTTCCCACCTCCCCCTCCCGGTTGCAGGTACTGCGTGTACGACTTTGCTCTGGGCTCCACCATTGCCGGTGGAGTGGTGCTGGTGCTGAGCCTGCTGGCGCTGGGCTGGTTCTTTTTCTCCAGGCCGCCGCTGCCCGGGGAGGAGGGCGGGGAGGGGGCGGGCAAGGAGGAGGTGGGTGGCGGGTGGGTGGGAGGGAGGAGGGGGCGGGGGCAGTTGGGTGGAGGGATGGGAGAGGGGCGAAGGCGTGCGGGGTCGACGGAGTGGGGCTGAGACGGGACGGGTGCAAGGGCCTGGGCGCTGGAGGTCTAGCTGGGGAATGGCACGCGGCACGATGTGGCAGCCTGCTTGACTTCTATGTGCCATCCCCCCCCCCCTCGCCCTTTTAACCCTGCACCCCTCCGCCCCGCACAGGAGGATGCGGCCAAGGCGGGCGAGGGCGACGCCGCCAAGGACCCGGACGCAGCGGCGGCGGCGGCGGCGGAGCAGGCGGCGGCGCTGGCGGCGGGGGGCGCGGCGGTGGCGCTGGGGGGGGACCCGGCGGCCGGCTTCAGCGCGCTCGGGGCCATGGTGTCGCCCCCGCAGTGGCCCGTGCGCTACGGCTACCGCCTACCGGACGGCTCCATCATCAAACCCGGCACCGCCGCGCACCGGGCCGCCCGCTACATGGTGGCGTCCCCAGCCGCCACCGCCGCCGCCTACGCCGCCGTGCGCAACGCCCAGCTGGCCGGGATCGCGGCGCGGTACGGCGGATCGTATGGCGGCGCGCCGCCGGCTTCGCCTGGATCTGGCGCCGCCATGCTGATGGCGTCGGTCCAGTCGCTGCCGACGCCGCTCAGCCCCCACCTCTCCGCCGGCGTCATCACGCCCCACGTCTCGGCGCAGTTCCCGTCCGGGGCGCTGCTGCACAAGAGCCCCTCCGCCGCGGCGCTCATGGCGCGCTCGCCCGTCAGCGGGCGCTCCCCGGGGGGCTACGGGGTGGGGGGCTCGGCGCCCGTGTCCCCCTGGGGCAGCGCCGGCGGCGCCCCCCCGCCGCCCTACCCGCCGCCGGGGCCGGGGCACTATTCGGCGGGCGGCGCGCCCCCGCCCCCGCCCGGGGTGGACCCCGCGGCGATGCCGGGCAGCCCCGAGGGCGGCGCGGAGGCGTACGGGCGGGCGGGCACGACGTGAGGCGGCGCGGGGGAGGGAGGGAAGTGGGGGCAGGGCCGAGGCGCCCCAGGCGTGGGCCGGGAGGGCTGGGCACTGGGAGCCAGCTGGGGCACAGAGACGCAGCGGTGGCCGCCGGGTAACAGCAGGAGCCACGTGCCGGGGATGGGGGGCATGGGGGCAGCTCTGCATGGAACCTCGTTCGATAAGTACTGTCTGCGGAGAGGTGGCTCGGAGAGGAGGTGCAGCTCCGACTCGGCAGTTGCGGTTGGCGGCGGCTTGAATAACGCTATAAAGCGGCCCCAGCTTTCTCGGGCTGTGCCCGTCGTCAGCTACCTTACGCATGCCGTTTGCGTGTATCCCTAAGTGTGGCAGGATTGCTCGAATTCGGGACGTTTTCACGGCGAGAACAACTTGGTGCAGGGGCCCGGTGGGTGGGCGCTGGGCACATGAGGCGGGGCAGGCTGGGAGCATTAGCCCAGACGTGTTCCCGCAGGGAGGCGCTTGCATGACTCAATCCTGGAGGTCCTTCTGACTCCGCTGAAGCCTTGGCTCAGTTGGGGCATGAGGAGGGCATAGCCCACGTGTAGTACACAAGCTACGAGGCTTTCTAGCACCACACGGAGCGGTACGCGCGGACGATGCTGCTGGGCACTGCAATGCTAGAGTCAACGGCTTGCTGTTGCTGGCTGGCTGCTGGCGATGCTGGGCCGGTAACCGCTATCAGAGGAACAGGCCCTACGAGTCAGGCACGAAAAGCACTTTCCTGAGCCGCTTGGAGCGGCCCCCAGCCGTGCGGCGTGCTCCATCTGGCCATGTTCACAGGTGCTGCATGGCCATCATGCGAGAGGGCTCACCTGCAGGCAGATGAGGAAGTGGGGAGAGGCAGGAAGAGGCTACGACTGGTGTTGCCGTTTGGACCTGTAACAGTCTGGAGCCATGGAGGTTGGGGGGATTGACGGGAAGGGGAAGGGCGCGATCGAGAGCCGCGGGGAGCATTTTGTGGAGCGTCGGGACTGTGCACGCAAGAGGATGTCCATCCCGCCACGCCGGCCCCCGGGTCGGACCTGAGACGTCCGCCCGGAGCTAGCGATAGGCCTTTTCATGCTCTTCTGTAATGCACATGCAGTCAAGAGGCCAGACAGGAGTTTCTCGCCGTACGGTGCCGAGATGCAAGCACGAGTGGCCAAGTCGCGCGGCTCGTCTGTGGCCCCGCAGAACCTGTTCTACCACCTCGATACCATGGCCGCCCTCACCTGCAGCTCCGCTAAGGCTGTTGTCCTCTCGCGTGCCAGGTGGGCTCGTGTCGACAAGTGGCTGAGAAGCGGCTGCAAGCTGCCAAATGCTGAAGCTCCCTAGCTGCCCCTCCCCACGGCCTCTGCAGCGCACGGCCTACGCCTCGGCGCCTGTCCGTCGTCGCCTCGGCTCAGCGCAAGGTGCGTAAGCAAGGCGGGATGCCGACGCCAGCATAAACGCCACCACGCGGGAGCGGATGGCCACATGTGGGCGGATTGCTCTGATTAAGTGTTTTGTGGAGTCGGCGGACGCAATTCTGGGCGCTGGGCGCTTCGCAAGCTGTCGGAGGGGATGTGTGGAGCGAGCAACGCCTGGTGAACTGATCGTGCTTAACGATGCCTTGTAGGATGTCTCGTCTCGTCGCGAGGTCCTGGGCGCTTCGGCTGCTGCGTTCTCCCTGCTGCTGAGCTCGGCCCCGGCACATGCGCTCTTCGAGGCGTCCACCCAGATTGTCACCGACTACACTAACGACACGGTGCGTTGGAACGTGTTGATGTCGCAGCGCCCTGCTGACTGGGCTCGCGGGTGCGGGCCTCCCACAGGCCACCGGGACCTCACAAGCCGGCCCAGCTTCCCCGCCCCACACGCTGCCCCCGCCCGTCGCCCTGTGGCGCCCTGTCTTCTTTTCCCACCTCGGCTGCCCCTCTCCCCCTCTACCCGCTCCCCCCAAACCCTGAAGCCTCCCCTCCGCCTCCCCCTTCCTCCCGCCCACCCCCAGACGGCCATCCTGGACAAGGTGAAGGCCACCCTGGCGCTGGACAAGGACGACCCCGCCAAGGAGGACAATGTCAAGGCGCTGCGCAAGGACATCAACTCCTGGGTCGCCAAGTACCGCCGCGAGGACCGCGTGGCGGGCAAGCCCTCGTTCGGGTGAGGCCTTCGCGGGCGAGAAGGGGAGGGGAGGCGGGGCGCGTGCGTAAAAGGGGAGGGAGGGAAGGGAGCGTAGGAGGCCGGCTTTCGCTGGGAACGCGGAGATCTTGAGGTCTGGCGTCAGGGGCCTGACCTGTGCCCCCCTCCTCCCCTTCCTGCCCCCCCTCCCCCTTCAGCAACACCTACTCGGCGCTCAACGCCCTCGCGGGCCACTTCAACTCGTTCGGCGCCACCGCCCCCATCCCCAAGAAGCGCCTGGAGCGCCTCCAAAAGGTGAGGGGTGGGGGGTCTGAAGGGGCGTGGGGGGGAGCGCCGGGGGAGGGAAGCATGGGGGGGGAGCGCCGGGGGAGGGGCAGGGCGAGGGACGGCTGATTCGGGTGGAGGTGGGGGGGGCTCCTGCACTGGAAGCCAGGCGAGGGGGTCTTCGGGGGGGGGGGGGCGGGAAGGGAGGGAGGCGCGAGGGGCCTCGAGGGCGCGGATGGGTCGGGGCGGCGGGGGCGGTAGAACCGGTCGACAGTGGCGGGAGAGCTCTCGGCGTGTACCTGCGACCGCCTGGCTGCAAGGGCGGCGGGGCACGGGGTGGGCAGGTGCACAGGCAATGAGCTGCGTCCCAGGGAGAGGTGCAGCCGAAATCCCGTCTTAGGGTTGCAGTCCTTGGTCGCATCCCGCGGGCGAGGGGTTTCGTGAAACGCGGGTAGGGACGAGAGGCTGCCGTGGCGAGGGCGGGGCAGAGCGAGGAAGGACAACGCGGGGGGCTAGGGCTGACGACCGGGGATCGGCAGGGCGGGGGGGCATCAAAGCGATTCCGCCAAAGGACGGCAAGGGAAGTGCGAGGCAGGGTCGGGTGTGAAGGGCTGTGGAGACGGGCAGGGGAGGATCATGCGCGTTTGCGAGCTTCCGATGCCGCGGGCTAGCGCTGATGCTGAAAAGGCCCCGTGCGGCACAGCTCGCCGCGGCGAGGGCGTGGGGAGGAGGAGTGGTGAGGGCTTTTGGCGGGGACTTGAATGCGGTGGGGGGCACATCCCCCACACGTTGACCCCCTTCGGCTCGTCCGCAACCGCACGGGTGCCCTGGCTAACCGAGTCGCCACAGTCCTGATCCCAGCATCCCCTTCCCCCGCGCCTCCCCCCCCCCCCCCCGCAGGAGCTGGACGACGCCGCTCTGCTGCTGACCCGCAACCGCTAAGCGCCTGCGCGCCGTTGTTGCGCCCCGGGCCTGAGGCCGAGCCCCGTCGCGAGCAACGCTGCCGGGGAGGACCCCCTCTGATGGGAGGAGGAGCTCCCTTGACCCCACGCTCCCCATGCTTCAATCCCAGAGGCGGAGGACGTGGCAGGGTGGCGTTGGCTCCTGCCGCGGTAGGCGCAGCTGAGGCTCGGGCATTGGTGAAGGCAGGGGATCGGGTGGGGCGGCGCGGCGTGCGGGGGCGCGGGTGCGGGCGCGCTGGCCCCACAGCGGCGGGCGCGGCCCTCGCGCCGCTGCATTGCTTCGGCCCCCTTCGGCGGTCCTAGGAGGAAAGGAGCACGCAGTTCCCCAAGAGAGTGTTATTTGGGCGGCTCGCTCGGTTACAAGTGGGCTTGAGCCGGGGCCCTAATGTGGGGGGGAGGCTGGGCGGCGTGGGATGAGGAGACGCGTGAGCCAGCCGGGGTGTAAGTATGGAACCCGCGTGGCTGCATTTTGCCGGACGATTCTTTTGCCAAGTGAGCTGTTGTGCGTGAATGTGTGTGGCGCGCAATCGATACAGCTGCGAGTCACTGCAGGCGCTACAAGCCTATATGCCCTTGTAACGCCGAGCCTTGCATGCTCCGTCCCAGCCTCACGTGGACCACCTAGCCTGACGCCGTCTGGTGGAAGCAGGAAGTGAAGTGTGGTGGACTCACCCAGGGGGCAGGCTAAACGCTGCAGGACTGCTTTGCCCAAATCCAATAGTATGCTGGAAGGGACAGGGGGGCAACAGGAGCCAGCTTGCAGGCATCCCGACCCGTGACTGGGATGGGGGTGGGGTGGCCAGAAGAGGTCGCCACGAAGTTTGACCTGCTCAACTTTCGCATCACCTGCCGATCAGCTGCCTCTGTGTCAGCACCCGTTCAGGGCACCCTGGGCACCTACTCACCTTGACCTTGAGAACTGTGCTGCTATTGGCCGGCAGACCCCACAGTGCACGTTTCGACTCTTGAGGGCTCTGCAACTTTCGTGCAGGGGTCGCGGATTCCCCCCTGGAGACCCATGTTTCGTGCCCATGTACCGAAGGTTTTGGCCCCTGCTGACCCCCTTTCGGGCATCTGGGCCAAGCTGGGGAACACTTTCTGACAAGGTCTACCCGACAAAGGGTTCGAGGTGTCAGCGCACGCTCCCGAAGCGCTGACAAGGAGACAGGGATTTGCTTGACGGGGAACACTTTCCGACAAGGCTATCCGCCTCGAACCGTGCGCCCTCAGCTCTGCATCGATAGGAATCAAGGTTCCCTGTAGCGGGGACCACTTCCTGCCGAGGGGCCCTAGCGCAGGGCACGACTGTGCCAGCTGCAAGGCGCCCCCCCCAACCCCTAGTACCGAAACAGAAAGCCTGCGAATGCCAACTTTCGTGCACATGTACCGAAAGGGACGGCCCTCGGAGGGGGTACTTTCAATCATAGCCAAGAGCCAAGCCCAAGGAAGATAGCAGCACTGGTGAGAAGCACAGCTACGCCGAAGCTGCCGGCCCAGCGTGCGTTGTCGGCCGCACGCCTCTACACCGCCTTGGTTATGCGGACATGACGGCACGACAGTGCGTGCTACCAGTCCTACCGCATTTCTCACCCACTAGCAAGCACAAGTATAATGGAAGGCGAGAGACAAGAGAGGCAGAGGCAAGACGACCGAGACAGTCATGCATGCAAAGCTCGCGCGGGGCCTTCCGTTCCCGCTCCCGCCGTTCAAATTTACTTCTCCTTGCCTTTCCCGCTGCCCACGCCGTCCCCAGCCAGTGCCGCGCCGTTCCTCGGCCCGCGGGCCCCTGGCTCCCCGGTGTGCTCTGCCCCAGGCTCAGAGCTGCCCTCCACCCGCTTGCGCAGCTCCGTCTCTGCCTCGCACAGCTCCTCCCACTCGCGCTGGGCGGCCCGCATGAAGTGCTGCGTGGACCTGCCACGAGGGTGGAGGGGGCGGGGGCAGAGGCGTGATGGGGGCAGGAAGAAGACTCGAGAAAATGAACGTTTGTCCCCACGGGATGGGGCCGGCAGACTGCGACCTTGCCTTGGACTAGCAAGCACCCGTCCCAGGAAGCACTCGGAAGCACCCATGCAAGCAACCGCCAGCGCACCACCAGGCGCCCAAGGGGCATGCATGATCCGGCGCAGAAGCAGCATCCTTGCCACACGTGCCACCCCACCCACCCACCCATCCACCAGCACACGCTGCCCGCCCACCGCGCCGCCGCCGCACGCCCCCCTCCCCACAGCCGCACGCGCGGCCCCACCACAACAGCATGACGATCAGGCTGATCATGACGAGACCAAACAGGCCGGCGGCCGCCCACGCCAGGCCGCCGCGAAAGTAGAGTGTGATGTAGGTCTGCACCGCAAGGATGGTGCAGCCGCACTGGGGGGGGGGGGGGGCGGGGGCATGGGGGGGAGGCGAGGGCGGAACAGAGATTGAGCTTTGTCACGTGGCCGAGGCGGGGCCGCTGCTACAAGTCGCGTGTTGACATGGCCAAGGCGTGCTTGCGAAGAACTGTTGTACTGGGGGGTTGTACACGGGCACTGTGAGAGGTCAGTGCGAGTCATGAAAGGGACTCGCGTCTTGGTGCGCCAGGGGCTGGGGGCAAGCCCGTGAGGTGAGTCGCTTGGCCACAGCGTTCAGCGCTGCGACCCCGAGGGGGCCCCTTCTATGAAGACATCGAGGACCCCCTTGTGCACCCACTAGCCACATAACAGGTTGGCGGGGGCCCATGCCCTCAGAATGTCCACCTGAGTCGCCGTGGCTTTTAACCGCTCTACTCTTCTCCTTCCTCCAAGGCAGGGTCATCCGCCCGGCCCCTCTGCCCCGCCCTACCGTGCCGCCGCGAGCCCTGTACTGCCGACTCGCGCACATCCACACACCTGTATCATGAAGGTGTATTCGTTGAAGATATTGTCAATCAATATCGCCTTGAGCAAGTAAGCGACCAGGCTGTCCACGTGCTGTCCGCATCGGAGCACGTGGCTCACGAAGATGGCGGCTGGGGGTGGGGGGTGGGGGCACGGGGCGAAGAGGGACATCGAGTCTTCAGTGAGTCGGCGAGGGCTCCCAGCTCACTGCGATCTCGCCTGACACCGGGCGGGATCCATGCCACGCCTGCATGTCACCTCTCCGTTTGCCCCGCGCCCCCGCCCACTTGCCTACACGGCTCTTCCCCCCTCCAGCCCCTCCTCCCCGGTCCAGGGTCCAGTGCCCCACCCGAGATCATGACGCAGAAGGCCGCCACCACTGACAGCAGCTGGAAGGCGAAGTATGCCCGAAACAGGGCCGACTCAGTCTGCGCCTCGTCCGCCCCGTCCCGAACCAGGTCGGCGGCGGCGAAGAGCGCTGGGTAGTTGAATGTGAGGAAGAGCGCCGAGATGACGGCCTGGGGGCACAGCGGAGAGGGGTGGACGGAGGGGAGGAGGGGTTAGAAGAGAAGACAGGGGGCAGGGTCCAGGGTCCATGTGAAGCCCTCTGCCTCTGCCGGCTGGGCCTTGGCGACCAGAAGCAACGCAGCAGCCTAGCACCAGAATGGCGGCCCGGGCGGCTTGGAGCTCACAGTTTCTTGACGTGCGCCCACGCTCTCGAGTTTCCCTCATCGGGGTACCCCTGGTCACCCCTGGTTCGCCAGGGTTTGGCCTCCGCTGTAGCGCACGGACCTTGTTGGTGATGTTCTGGGAGAGCAGGGCTCCCTGGGGCCCGGGCCCGTGCACCACCACAGAGACCTGCAGGCACGTGAAGGGGGGTTGCCCACTGGCCCTGGGGTTGCCCCTCGCTGGACAGGGCTTGGCGACGCAGCCGAAGGCCCCTTCGTGCATACGACTCAGGAGTGCTACATGACCGCACCACATAAGCTTCTGGGCGCTCTCCGTATGTCTCCTTGAGCGGCGGTCCTCGCGTTAGGGCCGAGCGCACGATGCGCCATTTTACCAGCTCCGGGGCTTCGTGGAGGATTGTGCCTGGGCGTATGTGTGCGCTTGCGATGCTGTCTTCTTCAACCTCTCCGCGAGAGTCCACTGCAGTGGTCTCCGGTTGGACAGCCCCGCGCCCAAACAACATGTCTGACCGCGTTTAGCTCTGTGTAGCCTTTAACAAGGTTAGGGTAGATAACCTTTTGTTCTCATTACAGACACTCCCGCTGTCGCAGCCGTTTCTTAACATGCCGCACCACCGTACTTCCGAGGTGCACGGCAGCAGGCGTTGCCTTCCCATTCTGCGCGGCCCAAACACTTAGGTTGACCCTTCACAGCTATCATGTGATACAAGGCTCGAGTAACTGGGGGATCCTCCAGTGGCCTGACTGGACGTCGAAGATGCGTGCCTGAAACTCCAGCGCCCGACCGTGGCGATGGTGCGGCACGGGGTCCAAGCAGCGCTGCAGGACCGCCTTGCCCTTGACCTGGCAGCCCACCAACCGCTGCCTCCCAAACTCGAAGGCTTCTCCGGCCGGCGGCCAGGCACACCCCATCCCAACTGCTGCTACAAATCATAAAGGCCAACCAAATGACAAGATGGGGGCACCCCCACATACGCATGCAAGGGAGGAACACGAGCGCTGACCAGCCACCGCCTCGCACCACACGGGCAACGGGGCGCGCACCCTTGCCGCCTGTGGCCCCGTACATACCAGCAGAGGTGTTTGGCCTCTCCGTGGCTCATTAGACCAGAGGATGCGCCCCCGTTCAGGACAGAGTTAAGGGCCGAGCCCCGCACGGACCCCGCGCGGCCGGCAGCACTGGAGCCGCGCACTCCATCACTACGGTTGGGTGCAATCCACACGTGAACCATACGGTAGATACAAGTATAAAGACAAGACGACCCCCCGCCACAGCCCTCAGGCCCCCAAAAGCATGGCAGGGGCTCAGCCACTTCCTCATGCCGCATGGTTTGCAGAGCCCGCTTCCCCGTCAAAGACAGTCATGCATGCAAAGCCGGCGTCCGTCCTTACCGCTCCTTGCCTTTCCCGCTGGCCACGCCGTCCGGCCCATCCCCCGCCAGTGCCGCCCCGTTCCTCGGCCCGCGGGCCCCTGGTTCCCCGGTAGGCTCGGCCCCCGGCTCATCAGAGCGGCTGCCCCCCACCCGCTTGCGCAGCTCCGCCTCTGCCTCGCACAGCTCCTCCCACTCGCGCTGGGCCATGATGTGAAACTGTTCCGTGGAC
Organism: Edaphochlamys debaryana; assembly: GCA_016858145.1. Lineage (NCBI taxonomy): Eukaryota > Viridiplantae > Chlorophyta > Chlorophyceae > Chlamydomonadales > Edaphochlamys > Edaphochlamys debaryana. Next base: position 122,012 of record JAEHOE010000021.1, on the reverse strand, counting down.
CTGCCAGGCGGGCGGAGGGGGCGGGGGCAGAGGCGGGATGGCGGCAGGACAGAAGAGGCGTGGCGGGCAGACCGCGACCTCGCCCCCAGAGGTGGGCAAGCAGAGCCAAGGCCCACTTGTTTACCCCTCCCCACAGCCGCACGCGCGGCCCCACCACAACAGCATGACGATCAGGCTGATCATGACGAGACCAAACAGGCCGGCGGCCGCCCACGCCAGGCCGCCGCGAAAGTAGAGTGTGATGTAGGTCTGCACTGCCAGGATGGTGCAGCCGCACTGGGGGGGGGCGGGGGCATGCGGGGGAGGCGAGGGCGGAAGGTGAGGTGTGTTGAGTCGAGTTGCTGTGAGGGGAGTGGTGAGCGAGAGCCTGTGGCTGCCTCTTGTGCAGCCACTAGGCACATGACGGGGGAGCGAGTTACAGGGAGGACGGCCAAGGGCCGAGGGCGAGGCGCCACAACAGCGAACGGCCTGTGCGCGTCCAGCGGGGTGCCATTCCTCACGATGGCCACCTGGGTCGCTCAGGCTGCCCTTCTCTGTCTCCTGGGCGGATCCAAGCGCACTGCCGCCCTCTTGCCGCGCCGTACCAATCCGTGCCAGTGCAGATGTCACATGGCGCAGATGCAACCCATGCGGCCCGCTAGGGCCTGGATGCCAGGCCTGTATTGTCGACTCGCGCACACCCACCCACCTGTATCATGAAGGTGAACTCGTTGAAGGCGTTGTCAATCCATATCGCCTTGCGCAGGTAAGCGACCAGGCTGTCCACGTGCTGTCCGCATCGGAGCACGTGGCTCACGAAGATGGCGGCTGGGGTGGGGGGTGGGGCACGGGGCGAAGAGGGACATCGAGTCTCGAGTGAGTCGGCGAGGGCTCCCAGCTCACTGCGATCTCGCCTGACACCGGGCGGGATCCATGCCACGCCTGCATGTCACCTCTCCGTTTGCCCCGCGCCCCCGCCCACTTGCCTACACGGCTCTTCCCCCCTCCAGCCCCTCCCCCCCGGTCCAGGGTCCAGTGCCCCACCCGAGATCATGACGCAGAAGGCCGCCACCACTGACAGCAGCTGGAAGGCGAAGTATGCCCGGAAGAGGGCCGAGTCGGTCTGCGCCTCGTCCGCCCCGTCCCGAACCAGGTCGGCGGCGGCGAAGAGCGCTGGGTAGTTGAAGGTGAGGAAGAGCGCCGAGATGACGGCCTGGGGGCACAGCGGGCGGAGAGGGGTGGACGGAGGGGCGGAGGGGGCATGGGCTGTATGTGCACGGCAGCCGTGCTGGGACGAACGGAAGGCAAGGGCAGCAGGGCAGCAGGGTGTTGCTGGTTTCACTTATCGGGACACCCCTCGTCATCCGGGTTCGGCTCAGTTTCAGCGCACGGACCTTGTTGGTGATGTTCTGAGAGAGCAGGGCTCCCTGGGGCCCGGGCCCGTGCACCACCACAGCGACCTGCAGGCACGTGAAGAGAGAACGGTTTGCGGAGGGGGAGCGGAAAGGACGCTGCAAGGGTTGGAGAGGGTGGGTCCGTGTGGGTCGGCCACGTGCCGCGGGAGGGCGGGAGGCAGGAGGTAGGGCCGAGCAGTGCTCCAAGAGTCGCACCACATAGTGTGCCGGGCTCTCTCCATATGTCTCCTTGAGCGTCGGTCCTCGCGTTAGGGCCGAGCGCACGATGCGCCATTTTACCAGCTCCGGGGCTTCGTGGAGGATTGTGCCTGGGCGTATGTGTTCGCTTGCGATGCTGTCTTCGTCATCAACCTCTCCGCGAGAGTCAACGGGCTGGACAGCCCCGCGGCCAAACAACATGTCTACTTGACCGCTGTAAGCTCTGTGTAGCCTTCAACAAGGGTATGATGGTAAAACGTATGCTATTGCGATGGACAGCCTGACAGACACCGCGACCGTCGAAGCCGTGATGGTGCCGCACGACCGTGATAAGTGCGCGGCGCACGCGGGGCTGCGGGGTCTAATATGGTTTGACCGCGCTCGAGGACCTCCTTCCTCTTGATTGACACAGAGCTTGGAGGTCCTCAGGCTTGGCTGCGGAATGAGAGGCGAGAAGAGTGGAAGGGGCTTCCCAAACAATCCGTAGCAGGGTAGGGGTAGGGGCGTGTTCGGGTAGGTCCCGGTCCCGGGCTCCCGGCCAGCCCCAAGTGACCCTAAGACCCGGGCTACCCCTAGGATGCGATGGTTACAGCAGGAGCCGCCTCCAGAAGGGGAGGGCTTGAGCGATAGCGCCACATACTGGGTCTCTGGGTGTGCCCACCCCGGCTACCCCTAGGCCCCTCAGTGATGCGCATTGCTGGCACCCTGCCTTCAGCGCAGCGGCACATCGACGCGCTCAGCAGCACGCCTGGTGCATGCCATGCCGTTATGCCATTGACCCCTGGCAACCGCCCCCCCCCCCCCCGTAGGCCCCTACGGACCCATCCCAGCAGCTTTGGCACTAAGGCACGTTCTGTTGTCCGCTGCCTTGCCGTTGTCCTGTCCAACGCCCCCTTCCTCAAGTTCGCCGCATTAGATCTCTGCCGGCGGCTAGCTGGACGCAGGCACAGCGCGTGCTCCATGCCCCGGGCGCTTCCCGGAAGCTGCGGTGGCTGCCGCTGCAAAGCATTGCGGCTTACAGCGTCCCTATAGCCGGGTGCAAATCGCTGCCCCGACAAGCGCACTGCAACCGACACGGGGCGCGCCCACACGAGCCGCACCTGCGCCACCCTCGGCCCCTGCCCCCACACGCTGCCCCCCGCGATCCATGTCGCCCCGCGGCGTGCGGCCTGCGGTGTTCCGAGTCCCCCCACCCACTTGGCATCACAAACATCACCACCCCATATTCCTTGGTCCCCCTCCGCCTGGGGCACCGCACACTGTCAGTCGGTCTCACAGCGCGCGCCCTTGGGCCCCCTGCGTCCGTCACGTTGCGTCCGGTGAGGGTCTGCTGCTGCTGTCAAACCTCATGCCATGCATTCCATCCGAGTTCTTGTCGCGTGTCGTCCCCGATCACATCATGGCGCATGTACCCCACCCACCCTCAAAAACACCTGCCCCCTGCCCACTGCTGCCCCATCCATGTCTGTGCGCCTCACATGTCTGCCCCTCCCCGAAACCCTCTGCCTCCTCACCCCTCTCCCGATCCCCTCCCGATCCCCTCCACTTCCCCCTCCCCGTTAAAGCGGATTCCGCCCCTTCGTGCCCCTCACCGGCTCCGCTCCCGGGCGGGCGGCGGCATGGCCACAGTCAGGGGCTGCTGCACGTCCACCTCGGGGTAGCGCAGCTTGGGCACGTCCCGGGAGAAGCCCGCCAGCTGCGACGGCGGCAGCGCGTGCGGGCCCGCCTGGGCCCGGGACCGAGCGGCGGCGGCCGCCAGCGGCACAGTGTCTACAGCCACGCGGGCGGGGCGGGGCGCGGGGCCGGCGCTGCGGGGCCGCTGCGGACCTGAACCGGCGCCGCCGGAGCTATACGGACGCGCCGTCAGGGGCCGGCCCGTCTGCGCCATGTTGGAGGTCGCAGCCGCCGCGGCGGCGGCGGCGAGGGAGCCCAGCGTGGGTGCGCCGCCCGGCCCCCGCGGTGATGAGGCGCGGAGGGCGACGGCGGCGGTGGTGCTGCGCCGCCAGGCCGACGGGTTGGCGTAGCCCCCCGGGCCGCCCCCCGACATGGGCCGCAGCTGCAGCCCGCCCCCCGCCCCCGCCGCCGTCATGCTCCCGCCGCTGGGCCCCACCGCCCAGGCCTCCGACGCCCGCACCCCGCCCGCAGACCCCGGCCGCCCGCTGCCCCCCTCAGCCAGCACCGAGGCGAAGCGCGCCCGCCCCGCGGACAGCGGCCGCTGCAGCCCCCCCGCGGGCGGCCGCAGCGCCCCGCTGAGGTAGGCGTACTGCGCCGCCGCCGCGGCCTGGTCCTCGCCCGTCAGCCCCGAGGGCAGCGGCCCGGAGGCCGACGGGTAGCTCGCGCCCGCGCCCTCCCCGCGCCCGTCCCTGCTCCCCCGCTCCCCGGTGGTCGCGTGCGGCGAGCGCGGCGGGCTGCCGCTGCCCCCGGGCGGCAGCGGGGGCTTGCCGGCGGCGATGCGAGCGATGGTCTCCGCGGGGTCGCGGTAGGTGAGGGGGCGCGTGTGCGGCGCCGCCACCCAGCCCGTGCCCGGCTCCAGGCGGCGCTCGTGGTCGGGCCAGGGCAGGGCGGTGGGGGCGAGGTCGGGGAAGGCCTTGGCCAGGGCCTCGGTGAGCGCCTGCGGGGGGTGGTGGCGGGGGTGGGTGGTGGGGGGGTGGGGGGGTGGGGAAGGGGTTGGAGAGGGTGCGAGGCGGGATGGGCGTGGTGCCGGTGTATCAATCGCCCCATGCCGTCCTGTCTCCTTCAACTGCCAGTAGCGGACAGGACGGGGTGTGCGTCTCCGTCCCTCCTCCTCCCCGCCCCAGTCGCTACGCCGCCCTCTGCCCCTGCGTCCCGGCGCCAAGGCCCTGTACTCTGCGTCCTTCGCCCCCCGCCACCCCCGACGCGCTGCCCCTTCCCCCCCCGCCCCGGCCTCCCCCGCACCTGCATCTCCACCACTCGGTCGTAGTTGGGTGTGTTGGGCAGCAGGTTGACGCCCATCTCGAACTTGTTGGCGCAGAAGCGGATGTGCTCCGCAAAGGCCTGCACGCGGGCCAGCTCGGCCTGGGGGGGATGAAGGCATAGGGGGTGGGGAGGATTGGGGTGGTGATGGCGATGGACGAGGAAGAGGGGGCAGAGGAGAGTTGCCTGGTGTTCCCAGGCTACGAGCGCTGCGCTCCTCAACACCCACCAGCAGCCGCCAAGCCGCATTCCTTCCAGAGGCCCAGCCCCCGGCCTCGTGCCATCCCTCCCTCATCCGCCCTGCCCCCCCCTGCCCCCCACCGCACCTGCGCCAGCCTGGCCACGTGCACCTTGGGCCATATCTCTGTGTTGTAGGCCCGGATGCGCTCCAGCTCCTCGGCGTGCAACTCCGCCAGCTCGGCGCACTCGGCCTCGTGGGCCTCCTGCGGGGGGCGTGGAGGAGGGGGGTGGAGGTGGGGTCGAGGTGAGGGCCGGGGCGTCGGGGGAAGAGTGGGCCAGTGAATATCAGCTGCGGCGATGCGGTGTTGATAGCCCAGAGAACAGAAGCCGCCACAACCGAGCCCCGGACTCCCACCACCTCCCCGCTGCAGCCTGCACCCCAACCCCGCCCCTTCCTCACCCCCCCCCCACCTTGAGCTCCTGAATGGCCTCCTGGTACCGCCGCCGTGCCTCGTCCGTGAGCTGGTCGTTGGCCTGGCGCAGGAAGGCGCACAGCTCGCCGTGGTCGGCCTCCGCGGTGGCGCGCGCCTCCTCGTACTCCTCGCCCAGCCGCACGCACAGCGCCTGGTGCTCCTCCCGCGCCGCAGCCACCAGGCGCTCGTTCTGGGTGGCGCGCGCCTCCAGCCGCACCTTGTGCGCGGCCTTGGCCTCGGCCTGCGCGCGGGGAGTATGGGTAAGGGGGTGGGGGGTGGGGTAAGCGCAAAACCGGCGGGGATAAGAGGATAGGAGACGCGTGTGCATCCCCGCGAGGACCGCCCTCCACCTTCCTGCTCAGCCCACCGCCGGTATCGCTGCTCGGGTTTCCCAGCGCCCCAACCCCTGCCCCCCGCCTCACAGCACCCCGCCCCCGTCCGCACCAGCTTGCTGAGGTTGGTGTTCTCCACCTCCTTGCGCTGCCGCAGCAGCTCCGTGTGCTCCGCCTTGTGCTGCCGGTTGGCCTCGCGCACCGCCTCGCACAGCGCCTCGTGCATGGCCTCGGCCTCGGCCAGGCGGGCGGAGTTGAGGTCGTCGATCTGGGGGGCGGGTGGGTTGGTGGGGGAGGACGGGTGGGGGGTGGGGCGGGTGGATGACGTTGGATGCGGGGTGATGATTAGCGGAGTGGGGTGGGGCCACGCCAAGCTGCTCCGGCAGCAAGCCCTCCTCCCGCTGTCCGCCGCACGGGCCCATCCGACCAGGGTCACGGTCCACAGCCCGCCTCACCCCGCGCCTCCACCCGGCAACCCGTTCGCCAGCACTCTCCCCCCCGCCCTCCCTCGCCCCCCAGCCACCCCACCTCCTTCTTCTTCTCCGCCCACTCGGCCCGCAGCCGCTCCACGTTGGCGTCGTGCGCCGCCCGAGCCCGCGCCTTCTCCGCCTCCCACGCCCCCAGCGCCTCGTCCGCCGCCGCCTGCCACCGCGCCAGCGCCGCCGCCGCCGCCTCCTCGCGCGCCGCCTTGTCCGCCACCTCGGCCCCGTGCGCCGCCCGCAGGCGCTCGTTCTCCGCCTGCACGCGGGCCAGCTCCGCCTGGAAGGCGGCCTCGGCGCCGTCCTGGGGTGGTAGGGGTGGGACGGGGGATAGGGGGTTGAGGGTTGAGGGGAGGGTGGAGTCCAAGGGGTGGAAGGAAGGAAGGTATGCTGCCAGACATCAGTACCTTGCTGACGCCATATGTGCACCTACCGCCCAGACCACCGGCACAGTGGCAACCATCTCCCCACTCCTGGCTCTCCTCCCCGCCCCTCTGCCCGCTATTCCCCCCTTCCCCCCTCCCTCCCTCCCCTCTCCCCCCTCCCCTCCCCCCTCCTGCTCACCAGTAGGGCCAGGTTGGCCGCCACCCGCACCGCCCCCCCGAACACCACGTCCCGCACCAGCCCCTCCGCGTAGGCGTCGTACACCGCCTCCCGGAACCCGGCCAGCTTGGCGGCGTTGCGGGCCAGCGCGGCGGTGCGGCGGCCGGCGTTGGCGGCGGCGTCGGCGGCGATCAGTGCATCCCATGCGTCCCGGATCTCGCCCAGGCGGGCGGCGTTGGTCTCGTCCAGCTCCGCCACGACCTCGGGGGGCAGGATGCGGCGCTTGAACTCCTCGCTGCCCTCGCCGGGTAGGGGGGCGAGGGGCGCAGAGGGCTCCGGCAGGGGAGGAGGAGGCGGCAGCGCCGAGCCCTCGGGCAGCACCGCCAGGGGGTAGCCGCTGTAGCCGCCGCCGCCGGAGAGCGGGCGGGAGCGGGCGGAGGGCGGCCCTGCGGAGCCGCGGCGGCTGCCCAGGCCGCCGAGGCTGGTGCTGGCGGCGGGGCCGCCGCTGGCGCGGCCGCTGAGGGGCCGGTCGCGGCCGGCGGAGGAGGCGCCGGAGGAGCGGCCGCCGCCGGCGGAGCCGGCCCCGGGCTGCAGCTGCAGCTCGGCGGACAGCGGCCGGGCGGAGGCGGAGGCGGAAGTCGAAGCGGCGCTGCTGCGCCGCCGGCCGCCGTCCTGGTCCCGCTGCCCCGCCGAGCCCCGCCCGGCCCTGCCGCCCCGCCCCGGCGGCACCACGTCCAGTCCGTCGTCGTCCAGGGTGTCCTCCGCCCCCGCTCCCCCCTCTGCAGCCGCCTCGCCGGGCGCTGTCTGCGCCCCTCTTGCCCCCCCGGCCCCGCCGCGTGCTCGGGTTCCGCCCGTGAAGAAGGCGTCCAGCGGCGCCGAGGCCTCCGCCAGGTCCTCAGCGATGCTCTCGAGGTACTCGGCGGCGCCGCCGCCGCCCTCGTCCCAGCCGCCGCCGGCGCTGCCGCCGCCGCCGCCAGCGCTGGCGGGCTTGGCGGAGCGGGGCCGGGAGGAGGCGGAGCGGGGCGGTGAGCCGGAGGTGGCCCGCGCCCCCAGCCCCCCCGGCACCCCCGACACTGGGCGTGACCCGGGCGGCGTGACCATGGGCGAGAGGGAGGAGGAGCCCGATGCGAGCCGCTCCCCCTGTGCGTCCAGGGCGTAGGCCGCGTCGTACTCTGCAGCGGCGTACACGGCCCGGGCCTCGGAGGGCACGCGCCGGGGGGAGGGCTGGCGGGGGGAGGCGGCGGACTGCGGCCGCCCGGGCCCCGGCCCCGCGCCGCCCTGCGAGCCCTCCAGCGCCGCCGCGCGCTGCTGTGCGTAGATGGAGGCCGAGGTGGGGCGGGAGGGGCCGCGGGAGGGCAGCCCCGACCGAGGCCGCGAGATTGCGCCTGACCCCGGCCGCTGCGCCGCCATCGCCGCCATCGCCTCCTCCCGCTGAGCCTCGAGAGTGGAATTGGCCTCCTCCCAGTCGTTCAATTTGTGCAGGTAGTCAGCCTCCCAGTCCCCGTGCACCGCGAGGAAGGCCTCCCGCGCCGCGTCCACCCGCTCCTGGTTGCGCTCCCGCGCCGCCTCCACCGCCTCGGCGTGCGCGGCCTCGGCCTCGGCGTTGGCGGCGGCGTTGGCGGCGCGCACCGCCTCTAGGGCGGCCGCGTGGGCCGCGATCGACTCGGCGGCCGCTGCCTCGTTGGCGCGGAGGGCGGGGGCCACCCGCATGGTGGCGTGCAGGGCGGCCACACGCTCCATGGTCACCTGGGGGGGGATGGGTTTGGGGTTTGGGGTTAAGGCTGAGGACGGGGGTGAGAGGAGGCAGAGGAGGGAGGAGGAGGGGGGCGGGGGGTGGAAGAGAAGAGCAAGGCGGACAAGGGGCGGGGCAGTCAGGACTGAAGCGTGGTGCCAACGGTACCAGCCGCCTGTTCTTGGTCCAGGCTCTTCAGATTTGTAAAACAGCTCATCACTTACGCCCCCCAACAACCCTACCAAGGTCTCCCTCAGTTTCTCCCCCCCCCCCACCTCGATGGGCTCCACGATGCCCAGCCGCAGGTTCTTTCGCCGCTCCGCGCGCAGCTGCGCCTCCGCCCACTTGCGCTCCTCGGCCGCCTGGGGCGCCTCGGCACGGAAGTCGTGCTTCACGAAGCCCTTGCCGGGCACCCACACTGCGGAACAGAGCAGGGGGGGCTGAGGTCAAGGCATGGCAGCAGAGGAGAGCTGCCGGGCTAAGTGCAACGCGATTAAGATTGTGCAAACCCTCACAACACGGCAACGCGTTTGGACTTTTGTCCCAGCCATAACGCCCTAGCCGGAGTAGAAGCCGCGAATGGACACGTGCCCCCCCTCCACAGCCTTCCCCCTCCCCCATCCCCCCTCACCCTTGACCAGGTCCGGCGAGTAGCGCTGGTACGACCCCCCCGTCATGTCGGCCAGTGCGCGCAGAAAGCGCTCGCCCGCGCAGTCGGCGCTGGCATCGGCGGGGATGAAGCCTGGGGGGGCAGGGGGGCAGGGTGGTTGGGTTAGGGTTGGGTGCTGGAGCGGGAGAGGAGCGACAAGGGCTGGGGTTGGGTGCTGGAGCGGAAACGGGGGCGCATTCTCCACGCTCGCTCGCGGTACTGGGGGAGAGAGCTGCTCTCCACACTCCCAAGCCCCGCCCTTCCCCCGCTGGCCCCTGCCCCAGGACCGTCCCTTCCACCCTCCACCCCCCACCTCCACCCCCAAGGCCGCTCACCGACGGTGTGTATGACGGGCAGCGGCAGCCCCTCCATGGCCCTCCGCGCCAGGAAGTCCACGCACGCCTGCTGGTCGTGCGCCAGCCCGTCCGACAGGATGTACCAGCAGTCCGCGGCGCCGCCCAGCTGGTCGGCCAGGCGGAAGGCCGTCGCCATCTTGGTCTGGCCCACCGCGTCCGGCCAGTTGGCCAGCCAGCGCTGCGCGTCCGACAGCAGCTCCGCGGTGACGGGCATGAGCGAGGGACCCACGGGTCCGTCGGGGGCGGCCCCCCCGCCCGTGCCGCCGGTGCCGTTGCGGGCGGGCGAGCCGGCGCGGGAGGGCGAGGCGTGGCGGCCGGGCGAGCCGGCGCGCGCGGGCGAGGCGGTGCGCGGCGCGTGGCCGTGGCGCCCCCCCACCTGGCGGCCCGCGTAGAGCACCTGCGAGGACTGCAGCAGGCCCATGCGCTCGCCGTACCCGGCCGACCAGGCCCAGGCCGAGCCGCAGAAGGTGATGACGTCGAAGCCGCCCGCGGCGGTGGCGATCTCGCCTGGGGGGGGTGGGGGTGGGGGTGGGGTTGAGGGGTTGTTCGGTGCAAGGGGGCAGCGTCAGCACGGATCACACTCGCAACCCGTTCCTCCCCTTCCTTGCCCAAATGAACTCACAGCTCCTCATCTCTGACCTCTCTTCGCCCCGCCTCCCTTCCTCCTCCTCCTTCTTTCCACCCACCCTTCGCGTCCAGCAGCTCCAAGGCCCCGACACCCACCCCACAGCCGCCTTCTGTATGCCAGCACCCCTTCCGCCTCTCCCTCCCCCCGCTTCTCCCTCCCCCACCCTCCGGGTCCAGCAACTCCACGGCCCCTTCACCCTCCCCACAGCCGTCTTCCCTTTGCCAACACCGCTCCCCCCCCCCCCTACCCTCGGGGTCCAGCAGCTCCACGGCGCACTTCTTCATCTGCCGGAACTGGCCCTGCTGCCGCGGGTGCATGGTGCCGCTGACGTCGCAGATGACCACGGGCGCGGTGCCGCGGAGGAAGCCCACGGGGCGGGGCTCGGTGGGGGAGGCCCAGGCGGGGACGTAGGCGGGGGGGGCCTCGTAGACGGGCTCGGGAAGGGGCGTGGGGGCCACGAAGGCGGGCAGCTCCTCCAGGGGCTCGTGCGGGAAGTCCTCGGGGACCGGCTCCGGGCCCTGGGGGTTACGGGGAGGGGAGGAGGCAGGGCGGAGGTGAGGAAAGTGGGAGGAAAGGGGTGGTGGAGGAACAGGCGAAGGCATGAGGAAAGAGCGAAAGAGCACCGTTGACCCTACCCTCGACCCTCATCTGCCCGGCCCCATCTCCCACCCGCCCTCCTCCGCGCCCGCTTCTCCCTCACCGGTTCCGGCCGCGGCGGCAGCATGATGGGCGGCAGGTCAGCGAAGGGGGCGTTGAAGTTGACCCACACGCGGGGCGTGCCCGAGGCCTCAGAGGCCACCGAGCGGGCCTCCTCCCAGGCCGCCTCCTCGGGCGTGGCGGGGGCGGGGCGCGGGCTGGGGGCGGTGGAGCCCAGGCGCGAGCCGCTGCGGTGCCGTGACGACAGCGGCCGGGCGGAGCCGGGGGCCTCCGTGGCAGAGGGCTCAGGCGCGGGGGAGGCGGCGCCGCTGTCGGTGGCTGCCGGGCCGGCGGCGGAGAGGGGGAGCGAGGGCACGGCAGGCGGCGTGCCGACGGCGGAGCGGGGCCGGGAGGGGGCGGGGGAGGGCCCGGTGGAGGGCAGGGGCGAGCCGGCGGGGAGGGGCGAGGGCGAGGCGAAGCGGGGCGGGGAGGAGGTGCGGGCGGGCAGGGCCGAGGTGGGGCGCGAGGGCGCGCGGGAGGGGGCGCGGGAGGCCTGGCGTGAGAGGGTGGCGGGGGGCGTGGGCACGGAGGCGTAGGGGGGGTCGGGCTCGGGCCCCCCCATCCAGGCCAGCTCTATGCGGGGGATGGGCTCTAGGTCCAGGCCTGGGGGAGAGGTATGGGGTGGGCGGCGGGGGGCGGGTTGTTGGAGTGGAAGGCTGTCACGTGGGATGTATGCGTATCTGCGCTGGGCAGGGTCCCCCGCCTTTTTGCAATGCGGCAGCCCCCAGGGGCCTGAGCTCCCGGACTGCTCCTCCCCTCCTTCCGCGCTCCTGCTTCCCCCCTCCTCCCTTTCACCGCACTCCCCGCCAAGCCGCCTGCTCCTTCCGCCAGCCAAAGCTGCCTCCATGTTCTTCGCCTCCCCTCCCCCCTCCCCTCCCCCCCCCAACGCCCACCCGCCAGCAGGTCCACGTCCAGCGGATCCAGCTCCGGCAGCAGCGGCAGCCCCGCGGGGGGGTGCACCCAGCGGCTGGTGTCCATCACCTTGCGCGCGGCGGCCATGCGCAGGAAGGAGTCGCGGTCGGGCAGGTCCAGCTGGGGGGTGGGTGGGCGGGAGGGGAAGGGGGAGGCACGGGAGGAAGGGGGATGGAACGTCAGTGGGGTGTGGTCACGTGGGTTCTTTGTAGCTGGTGTCTTGGCATGCAGCCCCTGCGCAGATTGAAAGGGGATTGAGAAGAAGCGGCCCTGAGGCAGGCGCAAGCTTCTTAGATCGCTGGTCCCAGCTGTGTAGTGTGGGACCGGGCAGCAGCCACCCGTCCTCTTCCACAGCGCTGCCCCCCTTCCCGGCAACGCACCTGGAAGGGCCGGTCCCCGGTCCAGTCGTGGCCGTGCTTGGGCTCCCCGAACTGCGGCGCGCGGGGCGCCTCGGACAGCACGGGCCGCGGCGGGGCCACGTAGGCCGGCTCCTTGAGCGGCTCCTGCTCCAGGAACTCGGGCGGCACGAAGGTGGGCACCGGCTCCTCCTGCAGGAGTCCAGGGAGGCGTGGTGCGCGGGGGGAGGGGAGGGGGGGCAGGACCGCACGTGTCAGGGGTGTGGGGCTGGAGGAGGCGTGCGGCGGCTGCGGCCCGTACCCTCGGACCGGCCTTCCAGACATTCGCCATGCGCGGGCCCCTGCGGCCCGGCGTCCCTTCGCGAGCCGTACAGCCGCCACCCAACCCCCCGACCTCGCTCCCGTTCCGTTGCCTGCCAACCCTGCAGCGCACCTTGGGCGCTGGCGGCACGGTGGGCAGCGGCAGGTACTGCGGCTCCAGGAAGGGCACGTCCGTCTCCAGGATGGGTGCGCGGAAGGGGGGCAGCTTGAGCGGCGGCAGCGAGGGCGCGGCGGGGATGACGTGCAGGTTGGGCTTGAACTCCTCCCACCTGCACAGGGGACGGGTGATGCGGAGGTTGGAAGCCAACAGCTAGCAAGTGCTGCCAGGGGACGAAGAGGGCAGTCTCATGCCGCACCGGTACCCGTTAGAGAGAGCCCAATCCTCGCACGGGAGGCCGGGCTCCGCTTTCACCGTCAGGTGGGTCAGTCCTTCCCCCGTTGCTCTCTTGCTGCCCCTGCCTGCCTCACAAACCCTCCGCCCCTTCCCCTCTCCGCTCCTCCCCTCTCCTGCCACCGCCCCTCCCCCCCTAGTTCCAGACAAGGCCAGGGCGCCCCCCGCACTTGGGCAGCTCTGGCGGCGGCGGCAGCTCCAGGGGGGCCTCCTCCAGCAGCTGCGGCGCCTTGCTCAGCTTGCGCAGCAGCTCCGCCAGCTCCTCGCAGTCGCCCAGCAGCTCCCAGTAACTGCCCTCGTAGCAGCCGTGAGCCTGGGGGCCGGGGCGGGAGGGGGGGGGGGGGCGCGCGGGCAGAGTTTAAAAGATGGGAGGACCGCCCCTAATCAGCGCGGGGTGCAGCCCAACGCACCCCTGCCCACGGGCGTCTCTAGGGACGCCCCTTGCGGCGGCTCCATCTGCCGCCCCACTCGAGGCCCCGCGGCGCCGCCCTTGCAAACCCGCCCCCGTGTCCGCCGCCGCCGCCGCCACGCACCCGCCTCCCGCCCTTGTGCCAGCCGTCGAAGAACTCCCCCGGCGTGACACTGGCCTCCACCTCTTTGCCCACAGCCGACACGTAGGCCTGCGGGGAGAGGGGTTTTGAGTGCAGGTGGGCATAAGAGGTGGCCAGGAGGCATGAGGCCGGGCGTTGCGACCGCCGCCGAGGAGGAAAAGTAACGGCCCAGCAACGGCCGCTCCTGCGACGTTGGAAACCTCCGAGCCCGCTCCTTGCCCCCTCCCGCCTTCCACACCATGTTCCCCCACCTGTCCAGCCTGCTGCCCTCACCCAACACCCCCTACCGATTCCTCATGCAGCCACACCCCAACCCCCTCTTCTTCCCTGCACAGTTATGCTTGCAGCCGCGCTCCTATCTACTCTCGCTCCCCTCCTTGTTTTCCGCACCTCTCCCACCCCCCTCCTCCTCCAGCCCCTCCTCCTTCCACCCATATCCCCCCTTCCTACAACTACCCCCCTCTCCACACACACACCCTTATCCCCCACCCTGGGCACCTGCGTGTGCTCCCACACGATGTTGGGCTCCAGGATCAGCATGAGCTGGGGCACGCCCATGTTGACGTCGGGCCGCAGCAGGCCCTTCCACGTGCGGGCGCCCGCGCGGCGCCGCGGCGTAGCGGAGCCCCGGTTGCCCGGGATGGCCGCGCGGGAGACGCGCTCGCGCTGGGGAGCCTGCGCTCCGCAGCAAGGGGAAGCGGGGGGGGGGGGAGCGGGGCGACGAGGGGCTCGCTGGCAGGGCGGGGGTAGGGCCCCTCGAGGGCAAGGCGGATACGGGGGAAGCCGCGGCTCGCGTCCCCACCCCAGGACCGTCACTGTCATCCCTTCCTGCTTTCCGTCCTTCGTCCTTCCTGGTACCGCGCCCGGCCTTGCCTGGTGCGGGGCGGGATTGTTGAGCCGAGTCCGCGCCTTGTCCTGCAGCGTCTGCTGCATCTGCTCCTGGCCATAGTGCTTGCCCTTTTCGAGTGTCATGTCTGGGCTGGGCTCGCGGGGAGCAGGGCGTCGGCCCCGCTACCCCTCGGAAGCTCGCACGCTGTTCAAGAGCCTACAGTACTACGCAAGGTATATAGACATAGCTATAACTCCGGTCGCAATGACCGCAAGAGTCTCCTCTCGTGTCTCGCAAACGCATTTCTCGCGGTGCGGGCGTTGACTTCGCCTAGGGGCGCTGTATGTGTAGCGACCGTATGCTTTATCTGCCTAGAATACTTGTGAAGCTGGCTTTACCTCCGCTCCGCCTAACTCCAGTCCCTTAGAGTTGCAACGCCACCGGCAGCCCGCGCACGATCGACCCCGGCACCCGAAACGCTCAGCAGGTAAACATCCTTTTCGCATTACCCCACATGTAGAGGCGGAGGAGCATGTGCCCGACGCGTCGACCATTACCCGGTGTGTCGCTCCGCCACCACCTCAAGTCGGCCTCGCCCGCCCCTTCCAGGGAAGGCCTTCCGTGTCCAGACTTCAATCAGCACTATCGAATTGCGAATATGCAGATGACCCGCTGCCTTCCTCTGTAGCCCACACAACGCGGCCCCGTACCATCTACTATGGCAATTAAGGGATGCGATGGTTACAGCAGGAACCGCCTCCAGAAGGGGAGGGGTTGAGCGAGAGCGCCACCTACTGGGTGTGCCACCTGCACACCGACACCCACGCAACGTGACTGACTTTCGGTCGTCACACCACGTTGCTAGGGTCGGGCCCGTAGAGCCCCCCTCAGTACTATTCCACTAATTCCGCTGTGCCTTTAATCATCGTCAATCAAGGCCAGGACGCCTGGGGGCTCCTGCACAGTCAATCTGCCACCTGAGACTCGCAGGAAAGGGTGGTCCGCCGGTATTGTCTCCCAGCCACTTGGTGGCCTGAGCGCAGCAAAAGAGTGAAGCGCTCCCCAGGCAATTAAGGCAGGCAGGCGTCAAGCAACGAAATAGAAATAGAAATATCTAACGCCGGGTTACCCCTGGCGTGGGTTAAGGAGGGCGGGTTGGTCAGACCCGCCACCATGGGGGTGCCTCCGCACCCTTTGTGCTCATCCTGGCCGGAGGGTCCTGTAGGTTTTCACGATGCTCTTGAGGCGGCTCACCGCGTGCCGGTGCAGGCTGTGGCAGCAGGCTTTTGCCTCGGTGGCCGTGACGCCCAGTGTCTTAAGCAGGGGGTTGAGGGTGAGGGGCACAGTGCCGGTGTGCCCTAGTGTGACGATGGTCTGTCGGGAGTAGTGGACGGTCCAGCTGTCGCTCCGCAGCAGCTCGGCGAGGTGCGCGTGTTGTGAGAGCTTCTCTTGCAGCTTTTGGGCGTGGGCCAGGTCGTTGCAGTACCCAACTTCGATCAGGTAGATCGGGTAGTGGGATTTGTCTGCAGGGGCTTTGTAGTCCTTTTTATCGGTGTTGCGGCTGGGGAGGTTGGGGATGAACAGGATGTCGGGCCGCATGCGGTCTGTCTCTGTGCTGCCCTGGCCGTTGGGGGCTAGCCAGCCGGGTAGGCGCTTGCCTGAGGCGTATTCCGGGGCGGTGTCAGCCCGCCCGGCGTCCATGAGCATGAACCCGCCCCCCCGGTTGCCGGCTTGGAGGCAGTCTGCAATGATTCGGACGGCTCCGTCGTGCCTCAGGATGTACAGTCCTTGCATGAAGGCGTGGAGGCAGCCTCCCAGCAGATGTCCGATGGTCCCGCACCGCCGTTCGCCGTTGGCGCTGTGGCAGTGGGGGCAGTTGCTGTCGGGGACGTGGCCGTAGCGTTTGGCTAGGGCGGGGCAGTACATGGTGCCGTACCTGGCGCCCAGTACTGCGCTTAGGGTCCAGGGGTTGCCGTGCGGTTTCGCGCAGGTCAGGTTGCTGGAGGTCGGGCAGAGGTCGGGGGCGGCCTGTCGCCAGAGTTCGCTGAACACGCCTTCGTAAGTGTAGCCCGCATGGGCGCTGGGTGGTATCGCCTGGGTGAGTGCCCTTCCCATGTCGCTGACATATCGGAGCCCGGGGTCGGTCAGCCACCACAGGCGGGAGAAGGAGTTTGGGTCGGCGTGCTCAATCACGTCGCAGCCCTCATGGTCGGCTGCAGCCTCCTCGGCTCCCTTGTCTGCTTGTTCGTTTCCATACAGTCCAGTATGCGACACCACCTTCACTAGGCGCACGGGCACGGTTCGCGAGGCGAGTTCCTCTAGCGCATCGACGATAGCGAACAGTAGCGCTCGTGCCTTTGACAGGCGCAGCTTACGAGGCTCCTTGATTGCGCGTAGGATGAGGTCCAGCGAGGCTTGCGAGTCGCTGGCGATGGTCAGCTCGTCGCAGTCGCGGCCGAGCTCGACTAGCCCTGCTCGTATTCCAGAGAGCTCAGCGCGCGTGATTGTGTCGGTGCCACCTTCTTCGGAGCCGTTGGGGTCGATGAGGAGCACGCGGCCGATGGACCAGGCACATGCGCCTGTGCGGGTGCGTTCTCGGCCGTTCACCTCCACGGAGCTTTTGCTGCCGTCAGTCCATACAATGGTGTCGGGGTTGAATCGTAGCGGGAGGCGTGCCGGGAACGTGTCTGCGGCCCAGCCGCTGGGCAGGGGGCCAACTACGGTCGCGGGCGGGTCGGGCGGTGGTTGGGCCCGGAGGCTACGTGCCCTTCGGCGCGCCTCGTGGGGCACAAGCCGGGGCGCGGCTGGTGTCACCGGTCGTTCGTGGGCGGGCACCACCTCAAGTCGGCCTCGCCCGCCCCTTCCAGGGAAGGCCTTCCGTGTCCAGACTTCAATCAGCACTATCGAATTGCGAATATGCAGATGACCCGCTGCCTTCCTCTGTAGCCCACACAACGCGGCCCCGTACCATCTACTATGGCAATTAAGGCAGGCAGGCCTCAAGCAACGCCAGCCTGCCGGTACCTCGCCTACGCACCCCCACGCACCTAGGAAACCATTCACGCTGCTCGGCCCAGCATGGAAACTGGGCGGGCAGGTGGGGGCGACATAGGTAGGCGGTGGCTGGCTATTGACCACCGGCTCGGCACCAGGGTAGGGACGAGAGTTTCGCACCCCATCCCACAAACGTTCCTGACCTCCCTGACCCACCCACCCACCCATGCTGTACGACGTACTGCAGCGCTGCAATCGCACGAAACATACGGTATCCTCGTTCGGTTCTGCGTCTACGAACGACTCTCCACGTGTGCACTGTCTTGCAAGCCGTCTTGGGGCGAATGACTCGGGGTCTATCCGTTGAACATGGACGCGTCCATCAACCCACAGAGAGGGTCGTGACGCACCTACCACCGTAGCGCTTAGTGCTTCTGTATGCTTGTGTGACCAAATGGCGGTCTGTCACACAATAGATGGCAGTGGGAATGGCCCCCCGCGTGTTCCGCAAAGGTGGCCTGCCGACATGTATGGCGGGTCTTGCCCGGCGTGGACCCACCTCCCGACCGCTGTACGTGGTGCTCAGGCATACCCAGGGTTCAGATCTTGTTAATACACGCATGTTGGACCCCTGGAAGAGTGCAGGAGCCGACGGAAGGGGTCCTGCCCGCTGTATGTGACGAAAGTTCCTGGGCCCCCTTACTCGACGACGAAAGTTCCCAGCAGCCAGGCCCCCGACCCACCCAGCCGCCCGCCCTGAACTTTGGGGGCCCAGATCTTTGCAACAACAACCTCGATTCTGATAGCGGATTTAGGCTCCTTCCGCCAAGCTCTTTCCAAAGGAAGCAAGGGCTCTCCTGCATCATTCCTGCCCCCCCAAAGAGCGAGAGAATGCTAGCTCCTACATAACATGTGCGCACCATTCGTCTTGTTGACCTGCCTGTAGACCGATGAGGCACGGGACGCTCAGTGGGTCTTGCGTATGTATGTTCAAACTCTCGGGCAGTGTCATTGGATCAAGCCATATAGCCAGCATAGTCCGTGTAGCTCAATCCACGTACGGCAACAAGAGCCCAGCGACCCCCAGCCAGGTCCAGCAGTGGCAGGGGTCGTGATAAGCATAGATGAGTCGCCAACATAAGTATACATGATACGAAGATGAAACATTCGGCAGTATGAATGTGTATAGCAAGTAGTGTTTTAAAAGTCGTCACACCTCTGCAATATCTAAGCCAGTCAAAGCGAGGAGGCAAGCACCAGATACGTCGGAGCATGCAGGAACACGCATTAGGATAGATGAGCAGCCAGCCGGGCGTACGTGCGTGCAGGAACATGTGCTGAGCGTGCAAGCCCCTAATTATGAAGTTCAACTCATCAAGGATCCTTGGCGCTGATAAGACCACACAAAAAAAGAACGCATACTGCAAGTAAACTTCACCACTCACCCATCCGGCTGGGCAAATTCACTACATCCTCAAATGAACCCTTTTTTCCAGGCACATATAGTGTCATGGACTAGACACTAGGGGCCACGCGCAACCCGGCCCTCTTGGCTCTCCGCCACAACCCCACCCCGATCACTGCGGCAGCTGCTGCTGCCACCGCTGCGCCAACGGCCACACCCGCAGTGAGGCCCACGGGCCAGGCGCTGCGGGCTCCACCCTGGTTCCTCATGCCATCTCGTGTGGGGCTGGAGGTTTCTTCCAGACTGGTCCCCCCTTCACTCTTCTGCTCGGCTTTCGACCCGAAGCCCTGGTCACCACTGGTGGCTGCCACCTCTAGGTAACCAGCTTCAGCGGGAACGGCTGCCTTGAGAGAGCCTGTCACGTGACAAGTAGTACACGAAATGATGAGTTTTAGTCAGCAGGGCTGCAAACAGTGTGTCTGGAGGAGTAAGCGAGAAGCTGATCATTACCGTACCTCCTGGATCAGAGGAAGGTGTATCCGGCGGGGGTGGCGGGGGAGTGCCTGGAGGTGGCGGTGGAGGCGCATCCGGCGGGGGTGGCGGCGGCGTTCCTGGAGGTGGAGGTACATCCGGCAGGGGTGGCGAAGGCGTGCCTGGAGGCGGCGGCGGAGGTGTATCCGGCGGGGGTGGCGGGGGAGTGCCTGGAGGTGGAGGTGGAGGCGCATCCGCCGGCGGGGGTGGCGGCGGCGTGTCTGGAGGCGGCCGCGGAGGTGTATCCGGCGGGGGTGGCGAGGGAGTGCCTGGAGGTGGAGGTGGAGGCGCATCCGCCGGCGGGGGTGGCGGCGGCGTGTCTGGAGGCGGCCGCGGAGGTGTAACCGGCGAAGGTGGCGGCGGCGTATCTGGAGGTGGCGGCGGGGGTGTATCCGGCGGGAGCGGCGGTGGCGTGTCTGGAGGTGGCGGCGGAGGTGTATCCGGCGGGGGCGGCGGCGGCGTGTCTGGAGGCGGCCGCGGAGGTGTAACTGGCGGGGGCGGCGGCGGCGTGTCTGGAGGTGGCGGCGGAGGTGTATCCGGCGGGGGTGGCGGCGGCGAGTCTGGAGGCGGCGGCGGAGGTGTATCCGGCGGGGGCGGCGGCGGCGTGTCTGGAGGCGGCGGCGGAGGTGTATCCGGCGGGGGTGGCGGCGGCGTGTCTGGAGGCGGCGGCGGAGGTGTATCCGGCGGGGGCGGCTGAGCGGGGCTGGGGGGTAAAGGTGGGCTGGGTGGCTTTGGAGGTGCCGGAGAGGGTGGCCGCGGAGAGGGACTGGGAGGCGAAGGAGGGCTCGGCGGCTTGGGTGGTGCCGGAGAGGGTGGCCGCGGAGAGGGACTGGGAGGCGAAGGAGGGCTCGGCGGCATGGGTGGTGCCGGAGAGGGTGGCCGTGGAGAGGGACTGGGAGGCGAAGGAGGGCTCGGCGGCTTGGGTGGTGCCGGAGAGGGTGGCCGCGGAGAGGGACTGGGAGGCGACGGAGGGCTCGGCGGCTTGGGTGGTGCCGGAGAGGGTGGCCGCGGAGAGGGACTGGGAGGCGAAGGAGGGCTCGGCGGCTTGGGTGGTGCCGGAGAGGGTGGCCGCGGAGAGGGACTGGGAGGCGAAGGAGGGCTCGGCGGCTTGGGTGGTGCCGGAGAGGGTGGCCGCGGAGAGGGACTGGGAGGCGAAGGAGGGCTCGGCGGCTTGGGTGGTGCCGGAGAGGGTGGCCGCGGAGAGGGACTGGGAGGCGAAGGAGGGCTCGGCGGCTTGGGTGGTGCCGGAGAGGGTGGCCGCGGAGAGGGACTGGGAGGCGAAGGAGGGCTCGGCGGCTTGGGTGGTGCCGGAGAGGGTGGCCGCGGAGAGGGACTGGGAGGCGAGGGGGGCACTGGCGTGGGCGGGGACGGGCGCGGGGGTGGCGACGGGGGGGCTGGGGGGCTCAGTGGGCCCAGGACACAGCTTGTGATTCGGACGTAGAGACCGGCGCAGGGCTGCCACTCGAAGTAGGGAGCGGCCACGGGGGCGCTGACGCTGGAGAACATCCTGGGGGCGTGCGGTACTACGGTGAGTCGTGCGAGGCGAGAGGGGGGGAAAGAAAGCAAACCCGAATTGAAGCAATCACCTCAGCCATCCTCCGACTACGCCGACGCATCTGGAATGCCCCCTGCTGCCCACAAGCCGACCCTCTCGCCCACTCGCGCTGTGCAGTACTGTGCTGGGCTACGTCTGTCACGGAAGGCATACGTATCGACTAGTTTGCTCTGGGCTCAAGCCCAGCCCTCCAGCTGTACTGCTGTCCTTGTCCCATCGGCCCCGTTCCTGTCCACTACATACGCATCGCTGCAGGTGATCAGCAGCGGGCTTACTCTGCGGTGGGATGAAGGAATGGGAGGTCAGCGAGGCGGCGGGGCCTTCCGGTGTCCTGTGCCGCCCACCCGGCAGTGGGCCCACGCGCCGACGCCTTGGGTGGACCCCTACCCTCCGTCCCGCGGTTCGCTTAACCCCTCCCCTGCAAGTCACCATGCCACCACCCACCTGCTTCCGTGTTGAAGCCCCTGCAGCTGCAGTTGGCCAGGCACGCGTACACGCTGCCCGGGCCCAGCTCGTGCGCCGGCTGGCCGTCCTGCCACTTGAGGAACGTGAAGTCGGGGTGGCT
Organism: Edaphochlamys debaryana; assembly: GCA_016858145.1. Classification (NCBI taxonomy): domain Eukaryota; kingdom Viridiplantae; phylum Chlorophyta; class Chlorophyceae; order Chlamydomonadales; genus Edaphochlamys; species Edaphochlamys debaryana. The sequence continues at coordinate 101,008 of JAEHOE010000021.1, read as the reverse complement.
GTAGCACACTGCGTAGGGTGTGGCGCCAAGGGGGCAGGACAACACACGACGGGCCTTGTCATGGCAAGTACGAATGTACCAGAATGGAACGGCCTGATAAAAAGTAATGAATGAGTAGATGCTGCCTACCCCCGCTACCTCTCATTCATTGAGAAGCCTTTAGCAGATGTCCATCTCACACCCCTCTCCAGCATGCCCCGTACGGCCCCACCCACCTGGCACCGCCTCGCCAAACACCTGCACCTCCGCCACATGCAGGTAGTAGGCCCCGCTGCCCGGCGGCTCGGGGTTCAAGTTCTGCAGGCTGACCCAGCGCCCCTGCACGTCCCCCGCGTACACCGTGATGACCTGGCCGTCTGTCGCCGTGAAGTTCTGCTTCCACACCAGCGGGTTGGCCGCCACGTCCGCACCGGTGCGGTTGACGGGGCTGTCCCCGATGCGCAGCTCGGCGTTCCGCAGCCGGGAGCCGTACCCGTACGGCCTGCAAGGGGACGGGGGCAGAACCGCATGCACGTAGATCAGGACATGCTCGTGCGCGCGTCGGCCGTACTGCCGTACACTGCCGTGCGCATGCACTGTATTCATGTACGCGCCTGTTGTAGATGACCACACGCGCCACAGCGACACGCAGGCCCAGGTCCAGAGATACCCTGCAGGAAGCAAAGATGCAAGGGTGGCAAGCATGAGCACAGCAAATATGGCCATTCGTACCGAGCAATCACACATCCCACGAGGCGGGGCTGACAATGCACCACCGGCCAGCTGACCTCACCAGATCCAGCTGGCCGCATTGAGCATCTCCCCCTGCCCCTACCCCTGCCTGCCTGCCCTCCCGACCTCGCTCCCTGCTCACCAGGGCGTCAGGTCTCCTTCTGCCGAGTGTGTCCACCGCAGGGTGGTGTCTCCGTCCACCAGGTTGGAGGGGGCGCACACGTCGCCGCACCACTCGGGCACGGAGGCAAGCGATGACGCGTACACCGGTGCCCTGATCCACGCCCAGTTGGACATGCCTATGCAGCAGCAGGCAAGGAAGGGCGGCGAGCGGGTGCGGAAGCACGGGCCAGGTCAGCACGCCGCACAGCAGCCACCGCCTCACAGCACCACGCCTCATAGCTGCAGGAAATAAAATATGCTGCTTGCTCGCTGCACGCAACCCGCTGCCCAGCTCACTCGGGGGCCTCGGGGGGCTGGGGGGCCGGGGCGGGGGCCTTGGAGGGAAAGGCAGGAAGGGGGGCCTCGGCGGCGGCCTGGGCGGCCAGGGCACGAAGGGCGGCCGGGGCGGCGGGCCGGGCGGGGCGGGTGGGCGAGGCGGCGGGCTGGGGGGCCGGGGCGACCAGGGCAGGTAGGGGGGTCGGGGCGGGGGCCGGGGGCTCGGAGGCTGGGGGCTTGGCGGCCGTGGCGGCGCGTTCAGCGAGGGCGAGGGCGGGCTGGGCGGCTTGGGAGGAAAGGTCGAGGACGGTTGCGGAGAGGGACTCCGAGGCGAGGGGGCCACTGGCGTTGGCGGGGACGGGCGCGGGGGTGGCGACGGGGGGGCTGGGGGGCTCAGTGGGCCCGGGACACAGCTTGTGATTCGGACGTAGAGACCGGCGCAGGGCTGCCACTCGAAGTAGGGAGCGGCCACGGGGGCACTGACGCTGGAGAACATCCTGCGGGAGAGACGTGGCGGCGCGCAGGGGTGAAGTCAACTGGGTAATTACGAAGAATGAAGGCGGCGAAGGCCGATGATGAGGGGGACACCCGGTGGCATCCTGGCGGATGGCAAGGCCGACAGGAAACAAATTCCGCATCTGTCATGCGCCCCTCGGCTAATATGTGAGAAGATCAGTGTGATGTGATGTACGGTGATCAAATTAATCCCCCTAGCCGTATCTTCATTCGTTCCCCTCCCCACCCCTCTCAGCCAATCACCCCTTTTCCCCCCCTCCACTCCCCTCCTCTCAGCCAATCACCCCCTTTTCCCCCCCCCCGCCCCCGTCCGCCCCCCTCCACCCCCCTCCACCCCCCTCCACCCCCCTCCACCCCCCTCCACCCCCCTCCGCCTCCCTCCACCCCCCTCCGCCCCCCTCCACCCCCCTCCACCCCCCTCCACCCCCCTCCACCCCCCTCCACCCCCCCTCCACCCCCCTCCACCCCCCTCCACCCCCCTCCACCCCCCTCCACCCCCCTCCACCCCCCTCCACCCCCCTCCACTCCTCTGCGCTGCACTCCAGCATTGCACACCAGGCTTACTCTGCACGGGCGTAACATGGGGGTCGGGAGGTGTGACGGTAATCGTCAGGCTACGCAATTGAAGCCTGGGCCATGCATTACATGCATGCGGCCATAATCTGCCGTATGATCTAGGCCTCCCTTTACCCTCGCTGTGGCACACACGGATGTTGCCGCTCACCTGCTTCCGTGTTGAAGCCCCTGCAGCTGCAGTTGGCCAGGCACGCGTACACGCTGCCCGGGCCCAGCTCGTGCGCCGGCTGGCCGTCCTGCCACTTGAGGAACGTGAAGTCGGGGTGGCTGTAGCACACTGCGTAGGGTGTGGCGCCAAGGGGGCAGGACAACACACGACGGGCCTTGTCATGGCAAGTACGAATGTACCAGAATGGAACGGCCTGATAAAAAGTAATGAATGAGTAGATGCTGCCTACCCCCGCTACCTCTCATTCATTGAGAAGCCTTTAGCAGATGTCCATCTCACACCCCTCTCCAGCATGCCCCGTACGGCCCCACCCACCTGGCACCGCCTCGCCAAACACCTGCACCTCCGCCACATGCAGGTAGTAGGCCCCGCTGCCCGGCGGCTCGGGATTCAAGTTCTGCAGGCTGACCCAGCGCCCCTGCACGTCCCCCGCGTACACCGTGATGACCTGGCCGTCTGTCGCCGTGAAGTTCTGCTTCCACACCAGCGGGTTGGCCGCCACGTCCGCACCGGTGCGGTTGACGGGGCTGTCCCCGATGCGCAGCTCGGCGTTCCGCAGCCGGGAGCCGTACCCGTACGGCCTGCAAGGGGACGGGGGCAGAACCGCATGCACGTAGATCAGGACATGCTCGTGCGCGCGTCGGCCGTACTGCCGTACACTGCCGTGCGCATGCACTGTATTCATGTACGCGCCTGTTGTAGATGACCACACGCGCCACAGCGACACGCAGGCCCAGGTCCAGAGATACCCTGCAGGAAGCAAAGATGCAAGGGTGGCAAGCATGAGCACAGCAAATATGGCCATTCGTACCGAGCAATCACACATCCCACGAGGCGGGGCTGACAATGCACCACCGGCCAGCTGACCTCACCAGATCCAGCTGGCCGCATTGAGCATCTCCCCCTGCCCTTACCCCTGCCTGCCTGCCCTCCCGACCTCGCTCCCTGCTCACCAGGGCGTCAGGTCTCCTTCTGCCGAGTGTGTCCACCGCAGGGTGGTGTCTCCGTCCACCAGGTTGGAGGGGGCGCACACGTCGCCGCACCACTCGGGCACGGAGGCAAGCGATGACGCGTACACCGGTGCCCTGATCCACGCCCAGTTGGACATGCCTATGCAGCAGCAGGCAAGGAAGGGCGGCGAGCGGGTGCGGAAGCACGGGCCAGGTCAGCACGCCTCACAGCAGCCACCGCCTCACAGCACCACGCCTCATAGCTGCAGGAAATAAAATATGCTGCTTGCTCGCTGCACGCAACCCGCTGCCCAGCTCACTCGGGGGCCTCGGGGGGCTGGGGGGCCGGGGCGGGGGCCTTGGAGGGAAAGGCAGGAAGGGGGGCCTCGGCGGCGGCCTGGGCGGCCAGGGCACGAAGGGCGGCCGGGGCGGCGGGCCGGGCGGGGCGGGTGGACGAGGCGGCGGGCTGGGGGGCCGGGGCGACCAGGGCAGGTAGGGGGGTCGGGGCGGGGGCCGGGGGCTCGGAGGCTGGGGGCTTGGCGGCCGTGGCGGCGCGTTCAGCGAGGGCGAGGGCGGGCTGGGCGGCTTGGGAGGGGCCCCGTTATACGGTTTGGGACTGGGCGGTGCGGGGGGCACCGGCTGCGGCGGTGGTGGTCGTGGGGGCATGAAGAGGGGGACGGGGCTTGGCTTAGGAGGGGCTGGCGGGCGTGGCGGTGTTGCAAGGTATCCTGGTGTGGGCATGGAAATCGGCGGTGTCGGCGGCCGGGGTATGGGTGGCGTTGGCTGCTTTGGGGAGGGCGGAGGAGAGGCAGATTGCGGCTTTGGAGAAGGCGGAGGAGAGGGAGATGGCGGCTTTGGAGACGGCGGGGGAGAGGGAGATGGACGCTTTGGAGAGGGCGGAGGAGAGGGAGATGGCGGCTTTGGAGACGGCGGGGGAGAGGGAGATGGAGGCTTTGGAGAGGGCGGGGGAGAGGGAGATGGGGGCTTTGGAGAGGGCGGAGGAGAGGGAGATGGAGGCTTTGGAAAGGGCGGAGGAGAGGGAGATGGGGGCTTTGGAGAGGGCGGAGGAGAGGGAGATGGAGGCTTTGGAGAGGGCGGAGGAGAGGGAGATGGGGGCTTGGGAAGGAGCAGAGGAGCGGGCGATGGGGGCTTGGGGGAGGGCGTAGGCGGGATTGGCGGTTGAGGGGGCCGTGGCGGCGGGGCTGCATGCATCAGGCATCAGTTACTTATCGTTCTAGCGTTCACAAGGTTCTGCTGCGAGCAATGCACTAAATTGGAAGCCGGGGAGTCCTACCCGGTGGGTTGGGGAAACGTGGTGGCAGGGGACTTGGGGCTGGGGGGCTTGGCGGGATGGGCCCTGAGGATACGAGCATGGTGTTACAAGCATTGGATACTAGCTAACAGGTACCAAGCCCAATTCGCACGGAAGCCCGGGCACGTACACGGTTGAGGGGACGGTGGGGCGGGAGGACGACGACTTGGATACGGTAGGGGCGGTCTAGGCGGCCCAGGGGATGGCGGGGATGGCGGGAATGGCGGGAATGGGGGCTTGGGGGGCTTTGGTGCTGGACTGGGCGGTGCTGGGGAAGGTCTGGGGGGACGTGGGCTTGGAGGACTTGGGCGCGGGCTTGGGGGCCAAGGCGGTGGGAAGGGTGATGGGGGAGGCAGCGGTGGCGACGGCGGTCGCGGGGGAAACGGGGGGTTGGGCGGCGGCGGTGAGGGCGGCCGTGGGCTGGGCGGCGGCGGTGAGGGTGGCCGTGGGCTGGGCGGAGGGGGGCTGGGCGGACGGGGGCTGGGTGGTGGAGGGCGGGGGGGCCGTGGGCTGCGCGGGGGCGGTGTTGGTGGCCGTGGGCTGGGCGGAGGATCCGGGGGCGGCCGTGGCTGGGCGGCGGTGGGCTGGGCGGCCGTGGGCTAGGCGGTGGAGGGCGGGGGGGCCGGGGGGATGGGGGTGGAGGCAGTGGAGGGCGGGGCGAAGGAGGCTCAGGGGAGGGCGGGGCGGGCCTCGACGGCGGACCGGGCGCTGCATGCGGTTGTAGTGGGGCGCAGTGGCGTCGGGTAAAGTTAGATCGGCAAGTAGTATCTTTGCGCTTGGCTTCCTGCCCCAAGCAATCATCCCCTCTCTCTCACGCGGCGGCGGTTGAGGTGGCAAGGGTGGAGGTGCCGGAGGAGACCGCGGGGCAGGAGGACGTGGAGCTGAGGGAGGTTTGCCGAACGGTGGTTGCGGACAGCAGGGTGAGCATAATTGCAGCTCCTTTGGGAGAGTCGGCTGCAGGTGGTGCTAGCTAGCTGGTAGACCCTAGCTAGCCCAACCGTTGCAGTTCTTACGTGGCGCTGGCGGCGGCAGAGGCACCGGAGGAGGCGGAGGTGACGGCAACCCTAAGATACAAACGAATAAGGTAGTTGGTGGACCTTCGCTTGACAGAGAACTGCAGCCCCAATATGCAAACTCACCATTGAAAGCGACATCACCGGCAGCATTCTGGATGACAAAAGATCCACTGTCCAAGACGCTGAGGGAGAAAGGCCCGTTGGAGGTGTTGGCGTTGCTTGAATACGTGAGGGAGATCCCAACTGCAGGTCTCATTGTGGAGTCGAAGCGGGGACCGTATGTCAGGTTCGCACCCTCGCCGTACAGAGTCCATGTACCGTTGCTTTCCAGATTGAAGAAGTGGGATGCAGCGCCCTGGACATCCGATCCAGCCGACCAGACAGGCGGCTGCATGCGGTATGGCAGGAGGGAGAACCATACATGTGAGAAGCTTAACGTGATGTGAAAGAGCAACGCTCCTGCTGTGCATATACCAGCATGCCCTGACCTGAACAAGAACGGTCTTGTTGCGAATTGTGTAAAGGCCGAGGTTTCCAGTTGTCTGCAGCACCAGCGCATACGTTCTGTTCGGCGAATACCACCCTGTGCGCCGGCGGGGGACGTGCAAGTGCGCGCGAGTGAGCTTGGTCCCTTCTTGATTCAGGAACCGGGAAGCCGCCACCCTAGCCACCCCTTACTGTTGCAACGATCGTCCTCATTGTCATCCCCCACCACAATGCCTTGCCACAGGCCGCAGCGCAAACGGCAGCTTTGAAGGCGGTCGCGGTTACAGTCAGGATTGCTAACCATGGGCCGCCCGTCTGCATGGAGCAAGGTGCGTGGACATCATCACAAGCAGCCGTCATCATCAGTAGAAGGCATACGAGCGAGCTACCCGTGCAAGACTGCACCTACTGCACCTACCTGGGTGTAGAGTCGCCCATGTGGCAATGCTGTACTTGTTTAGAAGCTCAAAGCCACCCAGATCTGAGACCACCTGTAGGGCGGGGGTAACAAATAGACAAGCAAGATAGCCCATGTCGGTGATCTATCGTGGACAGTTCGGCCTTCCTGTCCACAGCGGCTGGATCTATCGTACCATGGTGAAGGGGCCCACTAGAACCTGCGTGTTGGCAAGGTATGATCGATAGGGTAAGGGAGAGGCATGCATGCAGGGGGCGGCGGCGGGAGACAGCAGGCACAAGTGGGGCTGTCATAGTGTGAAAGATTGAGAAAACCACTTACCGATACATTTTTTGCGTTAGTGGCGTAGACATTCATAGCAAAGTTGGATACCTCATGGCGGCCAGGTCCTTGCGTTCCCTTGTCTACCAATGAGTTGAACCGCATCCCCCAGGGAGCGGTACTGGATCCACCGTACAGTGCCCAGGAGCCATCCGAATTCAACATGACAGAGAAGTCAGAAGCATTGCGTAAGAACGTCCCGGTTACCCATTTCAGCACGGACGTGTTGGCTGACTGCTGTAGGAGCAGGTTACCGTCCGCCTGTACCGGTACAAAGAGGGATAAATTCTGGTAGGTCATGATCGGGCTTTAAAGCTTGGCTGTAGGCGGTGCGGCGTGCGTGCGAGGGGTATTGGTCCTATGCAAGTGCTCACCTGAAGAAGCAGACGCCATGCGCCGTTCGGAGAGTAGAGAGCTGCAGCAGTAGTGTACAAGCCCTCCGGGGTAACATGCTTGCTAAATGAATCCACATGAAGAGACTGAACCCAGCCAGCATCTTGTGCGCAACACTCACTGTTGCAGTAGCCGTCGGCCCCATTGGGTGGGGTGGGGTTCTGGAACAGCCCGCACCGCATGTAGCAGGTCGTGGTTCGGTCCTCCACGGGGCAAGCCGTGCCAACAGGCGGGCTGCGGAGCACACGGCTTGCTGCATGCGCACACGGGTACGCCACGCTCGGGTCATCATTGCTCAGCGCCTCCCGCTCTGCGTAACTTTTTAGTACTGGCTGGCTAGGTCAAATACACTTACGAACATCTGAGCTCCAAGCCTGCAGGGTCAGATAGATAGATAGATAGGAGGGAAATAGGTCATAAGGCTATGTAGCTGTCAAACGACTCCCCGCACTCAATACCCCACGTCTAATAATCTTACGGGTAGGCCATCCTTGTTTTTAAGGAGTATGACGCCTCCATCTGTAACAGCCATGGTATACGGCGCCTTTGAGGCACAAGACGAGGATGAAAGACAGGATTAGCGCAAGTCATGTGCCAGCACACAGCCGTGCATGCACCTCACCTGATCCGGACCCGCATTTGCAGCGTATGGGAGGGACTTCCCGCGCTCCAGAGTAAGATTTGTTGACATCACACGCTCCCTAGGCTCCCCGGAAGTAGTACTGGTGCCCCATACGCTGAAGAGGAAGGAGCATGTTTCCAAACTTCCATCTTCATGTGCGCAAAAAGAGCTGGCGGCACTGCCGGCAGGGGCCCTCAGCATGTTCTCACGCACCTCCAGGTGCCATCGTCATTGAGTCGCATCGATGCATCGGCCACGTCTCTTAGAGTCATCGCCCAGGGCGAAGACTGAAATGAACTGCTTAGTATCAAGCTACCATTGGACCAAACTTGTAGAGAGTACGTCCGGCTGGGAGATTGCAACACTGCAAACCCGATGCAATGAATATCTCAGCTCGTGTGATGCCAGCACTCGATAAGGGATGAGCCCTGAACGCACGCACACGCAGGCCCACGCACCATGGCAGTTGAACCTGCTGCTTGGACTTTTTGCAGCGTAGATATCCGGTATTGGGAACAACCCACAGCGCAGAAGGCACCCGGGGGGCGTCCCAACTGCCGGGTAGGCAAGGAGTGGGCATTCCTGCCCAGGTGATATGGTGAGTGGTGAATCTGCGCGGCATGGGCGTAATGGGCACGGCATGAACATGACTCTATGTGCGTCAGCAAGGGAACAGCTCCATGGGAGGCGCATTTCTAATAAGCATGCTTGCGGAATATGCGCATATTCCGGGCTTGCAGTCAATGCGCCACCACCAGCCTTACGCCAGGCAAACAATGAGGTTAGGGGACTTACATGGTGCAGCAGGTAAACCGGGACACCCGGGTGGATCTGCGGGACAAGGATGAGCTGGCTATCAGTTGGACATGCTAGGGTGCTGCAAGCCAATGCCAGGAAAGGTACGTCTCGGTACGTCGGTTCCTAACAAACATGTCGTCATCTCACAAGTTGTTCCAGCCATCCAGGCAACGTTGCCATTCTTGTTGACAAGATACGGCGCTTGACTGAGTGGCGGAATGTAGTAGAAGTCAGAATCCACAAACCCATGTACCTGCGTGCGGGTTAGCAGGTTTATGGCTAGCTATCTTCCATCATCACTGCTATAGCGTGCTGCACGTGACAAGCAAGCTTCACGCACCCACCAGTTTATATGGGGCATTCTCTGGTCCCAGGTTACCCCAGCAATGCCCGGATGCCGTATCCTGCTCAGACCTCCAAAGCGTCTGGGGATCATGCGTAGGGGGGCGTAGATGGACGTAGGGAGGCGGGAGAACAGCATGGATTAAGGAAGGTAAGTGTTTCAATTGATGAGAACCAGCCAAGCCCCGCCCGTTGATGTATGCCGCCAGAGGGGTGGCCATCCCTAGGGCTGCTGCGTTAGTTAGGTTCCGTATACATATATGTTCAGGGGTGCGGTGTTACGCTAGCGAGCTTTCAAGGCTACTGCTGTCTTCCACGTGTGCGTTGAATTACCTGCCACGTGCCCGGAGCCGCCTCTTCAGTGGCGTCAATGCGAAGAGACCCGTTAGACTCGAGCAGAAGTGCGGCCTGATTGACCGCCAGCGTGAAGGCATGTAGGCGGGTGATGAGCGAGGTGGAATAATAAAGGGTGGTCGGGGCGATGGAGGCCTCAGTATTCAAGCAGGCTTGCCTACTTAGCTCCCCCCCCTGTTAGCAACCATCCGCCCATCCACCTTGAGGAGTGGGGTGGTCGTCTGTTTGATCTGCCCGGGACCAACGGCCCCCGCCATAAAAAAGGTCTCGGTGGGGCCATAGCGGCTGTAATTATCAAACAAAACCAAGCGAAACCGCTGCAGGAAAGAAGAGCCGGTGATAGGTCGGACAATCTCAGCTTCAGCCTCAAGTGATCGCGCGCCCACCACATTTATTACCCCACCTTGAGACTGAGTATGCTATTGTTCCAACCGCTGCGCTCAAAGGCAAGCATATCTCTGGATTTGACAACGGAAAGGTTGGCTGTGCTCGCATGCATGCACGTGTGCAGCAGCCAGCCGCGCGGTGCGTGGAGCAAGATGGGAGTGGGCGGAAGGCAGGAGGGATGGACGGAGTGCAAAGAACGTACGTCAGGGCAGATGAGGCGGCGAGCATCCTGCCGAGAAGCCTAAACTCCTGTTACTCCTGTGATCCGTCCTTGCTCAATAAGCCCATGTGCTCCGACTACCAGTAGACACGTAACCAGAGGCAGGCTTGCTTACTGCTGGCCATCTGTCCGTGTGGCGGCCCAGTTATGTAGTTGTCCAGCTGTGCCGTCGCCAGAACTGCAAGCAGGAAAGGTCATGATAAGGTCATGCATCACTACTCTGCTGGTTGCCAACATTGCTTGGTCGTGCTACACTTTGAAACTGTGCAAGAGCCTACCCGCACATTCCAGCTCAGCAACCATCATTTGTTGGAACGTTTGGATGGGGCGCGTCAAGTCAGCCACCAGGCCGCAGCGGGGGTAGGAGTACGGCGTGCAGGCCGTCTCGGCTGTGCATGTCTGGTTTGGCTCGATCACCAAGCTCTGCAGGGCTGCACGCAGTAGATAGGTTGCGGCACATAGGTAGCAAATAGAGGAGTTATGGAAGGCAAACGCGAAAGCGGTGTACAGCAATACGCTGTCATCACCAAACTTGCGCTTACTGCTGCGACTGAGGTACACGCATGATCCTGGTTCAGCGACAAGGTTGAGCTTCCCGTTCCGAGTTCCATTCACCGTAAGCACCTGTTCGTGAGAAGAACACACGGCAGGAACGGAGGCAGGCATAAAAAATACTTGATGACTGGATTTTACTAGATTGTACTGGATTTCATCTGACCCTGGAATGAAGGAGAATCGTATCAGACCCAGGAAGGGAAGTTGTAACTGCTACAGGGTCGGGGTACGAGCCGTTACTAGAACTAGCTAGTAGTACCCACCGGAAATGGGTCAGGGGACATGTCGAACTGATAAAATCCGCTGCTGGCAGAGACTGCCACACAGTTGCTCTCCACGCTCTGGCGCCAGCATCTACTGCTTCCATACCAGATGTTCTCGCCAGATCTGTAGCGAGTTTCGCTTGCATTATATTCGCTTGTGACGAAGCCCGCCGTGAGGGTCAGATCCCACGCCCTGTCATACAGCACACCGTCCATGTGCTCGTAACAGTTGGTGACTGCACAGCAGGTGATGCTGAGTGTAATGATGAGTGTCAAACAACCACAATGCGCAGCCGCTAACCGAATATCGGCGGAAAGACTGCCAGTTGGATAGCTGGGTGCTTACATGCTTTTATTTGGATTGGTAGTGCTCCGTACCTGTGTCCTTGATGTATAGACACGCGTACGTATCCCAAAACCCCCGGAATGCGCCGTAGAAGCTTCCTCCACGTAGAAGGCGCCGGGAGAAGTTTCCGGTTCTGTTGTCCAGTGCACCGCCATTGACGGGTGCCAGCCACGCCAGCTGCATGCATGGGCATAAACAACAAGCAAGAAAGGCTGTACCGTTAGGCCAGATCCTGGGCTACGTTGAGCATCAACCGCAGCTCTGCTTTGCTGCCCAGCATAATGGCTGAATACTTACACACGTGGGTTCAGCATTGCATGCCGCCGCTGCCTCGATGTTGCCACCCTGAACTGTTGACTCGGTCAGCCCGGGTCCCATGATCCAGTCGTGGGTGCTAAGGGCGTGGTAGCCCTCCGGCAAGGGCCAACATCCTGTTGATATCGAGCACACGCACAGGGCTTAACATAGATAGGCGGACAGGTGGGGCGGCATGCACACCGCGCGCATCGCAGCTGCGGCATTTTACGTCATCGCATGCTTGGCTGATGAGCGTCAAAGTGAGGGGGTGGTAGGAGGCAGGGTTGATGCTGCATGCATGGGATGTGAAGTGTAAGGGACCTAGGCTTGACATTCATGGTTACGGGGGAGCGTTCAATGTGATGCTTCCCAGTGCAAAAAGCGGTGAGCTAGGTGGGCGCGCGGGCTGTTGGGCATATGCACGGGACTTCCACGGCAGAACTGGCTAGCCAGTAAAGGCAAGTAAGGGGGGAGCGAGAAGGCTGGAGGTCCAGCAGCCCCAAAGGGCGCGCGGCAAAGAGTCAGGACACAAGTGCCGCAGGGCTATGCAGGGTTATGCAAGTAAAGCGAACCCGAAGCCTGTGCGTGTGGGGGGGTGGGGTGTGTGTGTGTGTGGCTGGGTGGGTGCCGGTGTGGGTATGTGTGGGGGGTTGGAAGGCCGCACGCAAACACGGCCTGCCCCAACGCACACATATGCTCCCTTGACACACGCCTGTTCCTGACAAACAGGCAGCAGAACTTTGCACCGCCGGTTTTACGCCACGGGCCCTGCCTCCCGGCGATGACGAGGTGCGAAGACCACTGACGCGGACGCTCGCGCGGCAACCGGCATTCGCCTCAATGCTCATACCATGATGCCTGTACATACGCAGCGGCGGTGTGCGAGAGCGGCGGGTCGCCTTCGCCATACTTGCATCCATCCACGGCGCCTCAAGCGCACCCACTCTCACACACAAGCACTGGTCGGTTTGACGCCCTTGATAGACTTCCATCGTTTCCGAGCTGGGTACCGTCAGCCATGCATCCATGTGACCGGCACGCAATCAACAGACGGAAGCACGCAGGCACTTCCCAAGGACCACCTTCTGGCGCTACTTGCGGGCAAGAATATAGCTGGTTTGGGGGACCCTGGCAAAATCGCACGCTCGGCGGTCCGACTCGACAAAGCCGCGCCGAGACATTTTGGCCCACCTGATGCCATTGAAGACATGTAGGCCACAACAACAGCAACCAGGATCACTCCAGCGCAGCTGAGGGCCGCTGCAGGTTCGGCTCGCCGCGAGCGAACTCGCATGTCCTGCGCCCCCTTCCTCCCTGGGACGGCGCCACGCCACTTCGGCATGTTAAGATGAAGCTGCATCCTCCCAAATGATTGATAGGTGGGGTCAGGGACGCATTTTTGTGCAGGTCGTCAAAGTGGCGCGCGGTATGTAAGTCTGCGACTCGTATGCTCGCTACTGATGTGCGCTGTATGAAGGCGCAGACAGCCCATAAGCAAGGCGCTGGCTCGAAGGCCCGCCGGTCGAGTCAGCGCATCAAGCGTACGGTGTGGAACGTACCGCCGGTTGACGACGGAGAGAGAGGGATTGCAGCGCGCACCCTTGCAGTCCTGAGGTCTCCCCCCTGCCCCCCTCACTAAAGGCGAGCCGGAATCGCTCGGCCCTCCCCGGCTAGTATCTATCTCTCCCCAGCAGCGCGAGCGCTTCTGCGAGTCGCCTGTCCAAGAACGCAGTCCCGCCCGAAAGACTTGTGTGAAACCGTGCCCCCCCCCCTTCCCGCCCCTGCTCGGCCCCTCAACGCCGCGGTACCTGCCCCACTCGGCAGCACAGGGCTGAGCGAGGGCTCGAGCTGGCGAGGGTCATTGTTGGCCCCGTGCTTAGAAGGGAGAACGCGAGGGACATCATCATCACTCATAACGCCATGTATGCACGATGCTGACGCCTCTAGGTACTAGTCTACCATGCCCATGCAACGGCAGCCCCGATGCCCTTGGGCGAGGGCAGGCCCTACGTGATCCGCCTAGATAGCCCACCCATGAGCCGGGCACGTTAGCAGAACCCCGGCCCGCGCAGGGGCCATTCAAAAGCTGCATTCATTCCGCGGTGAGCGTGTCCACCCAGCAGCCCCCTGCCCGCCGTCTACAGACCTCCAACCAGCCTGCGGCCTGCCTCAAAGCCACCCAGGGGCCATACATGCAGCCCAAGAGCCACGCGCCCTACCGCGTGTGCTAGTGACGCGTGTTGCCGGTTGGTCAGTTTCAGCGAGCACGAATAGGCATCCCATCCATGCATAGGGATCGTGGTCTTGAATCCCGTCCATCCCCAAATCAAAACTTTGAGCTCTGTGCCCTGGCCCTCCGCCGGCCTGGGCTCTCCAACGCCCGTGCGTGACCGCCCCCGCCCCCGCCTGCGCCCCGCCGCGCTCCGGCCCCAGCGGGAAGGCGTTCTGGAAGTGCCGCGTGAAGGCGCCGTAGCGGCCAGCACTGGACACGTCCCAACCGGACGCCTGACGCGGCATCCGGGCCGCCACCGAGGGCTCCGCCGGCGGCGGTGAGGGAGGCCACGGGGCCCGGCGCCCCGCCCCGCACCTGCCGCCGGAGCCTGACCCGCTCCTGCCTGCCGTACGCCTCGTAATCCTGTGGGAAGGCGGCGAGCGCGGTGGCTAATGAACTCGCCATCCCTGCCCCTCGCTCCGGTGGCATTCCCTCCGCTGGCGGCCCGACCCCAACTCCCACGCCTCCTTTCGCCCTGCTGCACGTGCTTTTCCCCTCCCCTTCCCCAGCAACGGCTTCAAAACTGCTTGTCTCTGCCCCTCGCTACGGTGCCAGCCCCTCCGCTGACGGCCCGACCCCCAACGCCGCCTCCCGCCCCGCTGCATGAGCTTCCCCCCTGCCCTGCCTTCACTGGCCCCCTCCCAACAGCCGCAAGCCACGGCCCCCTCTTTGCCTCTCCTCCAACCCACCCCCTCTGTTGGAGTCCCCGTTGCCCACCTCCCAGGCCCGCCTCAGCCCCTGCCACCTGGCGGTGCGGGGGCAGCCGGTCAGGCAGCCGTACTCGCCAAAGTAGCCGCCGGGCTGAGAGAGGGGCAGGACGGTGGCAGGAGTAAAGCGCCGCAATCGAGGTGGGCATAAGGCGAGACCCGGCGAAGACCGGAGCCTTGGGAGGGGGGCGCGCGCTCTGACTTCCCGCACTCCTCCTGGCCCCTCCTAGTGAGCCCCCGCCCCACCTTGATGGTCCCCACCCGGCGCGAGGGCACGAGCGAGTCGTACGTCGTGCGCCACTTTACCCGGGCCCGGCCGGGCCCGCGCTCAGGGCTGGGCGTACGGCAGCCTCCGTCGCCGAAAAGGCTGTCACCTCACATGCCACCGCCTCCGCCCCCGTTTGCACCTGGGCTGCCCGCCGCCCCGCCACCGCCTTCCCCGTTCCTGACAGCGCTGTCCGTAACCATCTACGCTCCCGCCCCTGACCGCCCCGGCCGCCCCTTGGGCCGTGGTGCTGATCCCGGGCCCGCCCCTTGCTGACCCGGGCTCGCCTGGGCCCGCAGCACCTCCGCCTCCAGCGCCTCAGCGGCGAGGCCTTGCGCCAGGCGGGTGCCGGCCGCAGCCTGGAAGGGGTTGGGCCCGGTCTGGACCTGGGACGGGCTGGGCCTGGTCTGGACCTGGGAGGGGCTGGGCCCAGTCTGGGCCTTAGAGGGGCTGGGCACGGGCGGGCCCCGGTCCGGGCTGTGGCCCTGCGCGAGCGGGCTGGCGGGAGGCCGCTCTGGCCCCGCCAGGCAGGGGGCTCGGGCCGTGGCCGAGTGGGAGGCCGGGGCTGTGGGCAGGAAGGGGGCGGGGCTGCAGGGGGGCGCACGGGCGGCCTCCTGCACCCCGGGGCCTGAGGGTTGAGAAGGCGCGGCCCAGCTCTGCAGACGGCGTGTGAGGGGGAGCGAGCCCGCCCGCAGGCCCTGGGGCAGGAAGGCCCCGGGTGGCCGCACGGAGGGCGCCTCGAGGGGGCCGTTCTGGAGCTTCGGCTGCTCCCCCATCGCCGCCCTCCCCTCATCGCTGTGTGCGCTCCGGAGCCAGCGCCCCCCCTCATCCGGTGCCACCTCGGCCCCATTCCCTGTCTCCAGCCCACCCGCGTCGTCCCCCCCGAGCCCGCCCGCCCACGTGGTCCCCCACCGCAGCGCCTCGGCCACCACCGCCCGCCGCCAAGCCAGCCGCTCCCACTCGGCCGGCGCGGCGGCGGCGGCGGCGGCGGCGGCGGCGGCGGCGGCGGCGGCGGCAGCGGCGGCGGCGGCGGCGGCGGGCAGCGTGTGCGGCCCCTGCAGCGGCGGCGTGTCGGGCAGGGCGGCGAGGCCCGCGTAGACCGTCATCCAGGCGTCCAGGGGACAGACCGCCCAGGCTGAAGGGGGAGACCGACCGCTCCCGCAACCCCTCGCCGCCCTCGCCGCCGCCGTGTGTACCCGCTGCTGCCGCCGGGGACCCCATGCCGCCGGGGCCGCCCCCCGGCTCCCCCGCCTGCCGCCCGCTGCCGCCGCAGCGCCTGCACCCCAGCTCGCCCGAGGGCGGCGCGGGGCCCAGCCGGGGCTGCCAGGGCTGGGGCGGCCGCAGGGGTGCCGGCGCTGCGCTGTGCTGGCAGGAGTGCAGGGCGGCCCGGCGGGGGGTAAGCGGGGAGCCGCTGCCTCCGCCCGCAGAGGACCGCCGAGGACCCCCCTCACCGTCGCTCCCGCGGTGGCCCGGACGGCCCAGCGCCGCCGCCACCACCGCATGGGCGTCGGCCAGCGCTGCGCCCACGGCGCCGGCGGCGGTGGTGGCGGCGTGGGCGGCTGCGAAGGCGGCCGCGTGCTGCCCCAGGGGCGCGGCATCGATGAAGCGCCGAACCGCGAAGCGGCCATCTGGGGAAACGGGGCAGATGGATGGACAGCACCGTTTGTTGGCTACTGTTACCCTGATTGACACTACCTCGACTGCCTACATTCCCTCTTACCCCTGCCCCTGGCCCTGGCCCTGTGCCCACCTGCCCCCCTCGCCTGCCCCCCGCCCCCCCGCCCATGCCCACCCGTGACGAAGTACATGTCGGTGTCCCACCCCCCCTCCGCCACCACCGCCTCCCCCGCGCTGTAGAGCTCCAGCGCCGCGCCCACGTGCCCCGCCCCCTGCCAGGCCGCCAGCAGGGGCAGGTGCCGCAGCGGGGGGCCGTGCACGTCCCGCAGCACCTGCCGCCGCAGCTCGGTGGGCAGGCCTGGGGGAGGGTGGGGCGACAGTGGGGGCGAGTAGTGGAGGAAAAGACAAGTTAGTGGCACGCCGCTACATGATGAAGCCCGTCCTTGCCCCCAGCTCACCCTACCCCCCGCACCGTCCATGTTGGCCTTGTCGAAGGGGTCGTTGTACTGCTTCTTGGCCTGCGGTTGGGGTGTGTGGGGGGCGAGGGGGTGAACGGGTGTTTGTGGGGCCTCAGCCCGGGCTATCTGTCTCCTCCCGCTGTCTCCTCAATCGAGCCCCCTTGATCGCTCGCATCGACGGACAGGCAGTTGTCACGCGGGCAGGGGAGGTACGGACCAGTCATGAGGAACCGTGGGTCCCCTCTGCTGGCCTCTGGCCTCTGGCCTCTGGCCTCTGGCCTCTGGCCTCTGGCCTCTGGCCTCTGGCCTCTGGCCTCTGGCCTCTGGCCTCTGGCCTCTGGCCTCTGGCCTCTGGCCTCTGGCCTCTGGCCTCTGGCCTCTGGCCTCTGGCCTCTGGCCTCTGGCCTCTGGCCTCTGGCCTCTGGCCTCTGGCCTCTGGCCTCTGGCCTCTGGCCTCTGGCCTCTGGCCTCTGGCCTCTGGCCGAATGCGTAGTAGGTCTTTACGCGCGAGGCCAGGGCGGGGGGCAGTTGGCGGGAGGCCAGGACCTCCTCCACCGCCTCCTCCGTCTCGGCCTTGGCTATCTGTGCGCGTGGAGGTGGGGTGGGGGTGCGGTGGGGTGGGGGCGCGGAGAGGGGCTGGTCTCGGCCGGATAAGGCCAGAGCAAGGGGGAGCACGCCCATGCCACCCTCCCTCCCCCTCACCTCGTATTTGTTGGCGGCCCCCATGATGGTGCCGGCGGCGGACACAATGTAACCCAGCGTCACCACAGGGGGGGGGGGGAGTTGGGGGTTCGAAGTGCGAGGTGAGGTGAGGGGCCTGCCGGCGAGGCGGCTGGTGGGGCCCACCGCAGCCCCCGCTGTACCCCTCGCGTGCCAGCGCAGTACCCTCGTTTCCCCCCCGCAACCCCCGCTCGCACGATGCATATGAACACGCGCTCCAGTGTGGTGACGGGCACCACGTCCCCACAGACCACGGTGGTATACGTGACGACCACAAAGTAGAGCGAGGTGACGTACCTGCTTGGGGAGGGGGGGGGTTCGGGAGGCGGGGAAGTAGAGGGGTGGTGAGGGACGCCCTGCCCCGGGCCGTTCTTGGCAACCCCGCTCTGCCAGCCGCGCCCTCTCGGCCTTGCCCTTGGAGCCCCTCCCCTCCCCCCCCCTCACTGCGTGACCAAGTCCGCCCCCTGCAGCTCCACCGCCGCCACCCAGGTGCCGTACAGGTCGGGGTCCTCCAGGACGGCCACGAAGAACCAGGCGCCTGGGGGGGAGGGGGGGAGATAAAGGTGCGTTTGATGGCGTTTGATGGCGTTTAGGGCATCCTCAGGCCGACAGGTGCAGCACCAGCGCAGCCGTTGCGCCGTACAGCGCCACCCGCGCCGCCGCCGCCACCCCCTGGCGGTGCTCCACGTCCCGCAGCATGGACGAGCGCTGGGGGGGGGGAGGGGGGCAGGGGAGGTTTGGCGAAGTCAGTGTTTGGGGGAGGAGTGCTGCGGGGGGGGCGTGGTGGGGGGCAAGGATGGCGGGGATGGCGATCAGCGCTGGGGGGGGAGTGGGAGGGGAGCCAACGCCTCGTTAAACGCCCTTGGCCGGCCCCCATCCACCCTTTCCCCTCGCCCCTGAGCCTCCGAGCACTCCCGCCGGGCATTCCCCAGCACCCTCCCTCCCCCTCCCCCTCCTCCAGCCCCGCCCGGCCCCACGTGCACTGCCGTCCCCAGCCTCAGCAGGCGCAGCAGCCTCAGCAGGCGGCAGAGGCGCAGCAGGCGGTGCAGCTTGGCCAGCAGCATGCAGGAGCCCAGCGTGTCGGTCATCTGGAGGGGGGAAGGGGGGAGGGCGAAAGGGGGCATTGGAGGGGACTTGTGGCAGCCACGTCGTTCGCATGCCTTCCGAGAGGGGACCCCCAAGGGGGCTCCGCCCCCGACCCACCCCGTCCTGCCCCACCCACCAGGCCCCATCATGCCCTACCCCCCGCCCACCCTCCCCATGCCCCACCAGGCCCCAGGGCAGGGCCGCCAGCAGGTCCAGAACGAACCAGTGCTTCAGGTAGTGCTGGGGGGGGAGGGGGGGGGAGGGGAGGGGGCTGGGGAGGGCCGGGCAGCGAACGTGGTGACGTGAGGGCAAGGGACGGCGAGTGCCTGTGATGGTGCGACAGCATCCGCCTGCACCCCCGCCAGCGACGGGCGGCCCGCCCCCCGCGCCCCCTACTCTAGCTCCCCGCCCCCCCCCCCCCCCCCCGTAGATCCCTGCCCCCACCACCGCTATGGCACGGCGCTCCAGCACGTAGCTAGGCCGCACGCCCGCGCCCGCGCCCTCCAGGGGCGCCACCTGCACCCCCGTTCGGAAGTTGAGGGCGACATCGGCGATGAAGGCGGCGCTGATGGCGGCGTCCAGGATGCCTGTGTGGGTGGGGAGGGATGGGCAACCGTAAGGAAGGGGGTGGGGCCTAGCAGGAGGCGGGAAGGGCGCATGGAGGAGGGGGGGGACCCTTCCCAGGCTAGGGCGCCGCGCGGCCTCTACCGCACCCCCCTCCCCCCTCTTCCCCCCCACCCACCCAGCGGGCTGGCGGGGCGGTAGGCCAGGTTGAATCCCAGCACGAGGGGCGTCACCACCGCCACGTGGAGCAGCAGCAGCATGACGAAGCCGTCCCACCTGGGTGTGGGTGTGGGTGTGGGTGGGGTTAGGAAGGAGGGGCGCGGCGGTACGTACTGGCAGACACCTGGGACGCTCCCGTGGCACACCTCCGCACTGGTGTTTCCATCCTCCCCTCCACTCCTGCCGCCGAACCCCTTCCCCCTCAAAGAGCCCCACCAGGCGCGGAAGGTCGAGTCCGGGTGGATCACGGCCACCAGCGCCGCACCCCCCATGCGGCCCAGGCCCTGGCGCAGGCCCACGGGGGGGGCCGCGGGCCGAGGCGATGGTGGTGGCCGCCGCCGCCTCCGCCCCCGCGGCCCGCGGCTCCGTCACGGCCGCCGCCCAGCGCGCCACGAAGCGGCTCCAGGCCCCGGGGCCGCAGCAGGCGGCGGGGGGGATGCTGTCGTCCTGGGTTCAGGCGTGGGGGGGGGGGGGAGGGGGCGGGGGCGGGAGGAAGCGGGGGCGGAGAGGGTGCGTGGGGACTAAAGGGGGGGGAGACGTGGGGAAGAAAGGTGGATAGGCCCTAAAACCGCTGGTTGGTGGCCGTGGCTGGGGTCCGTGGGCGGTCGGGGCACATGGAATCCGGTAGAACCCGGACCCCATGATTTCGACGCGGGGGATTGCTGGCTCGAGCCGGCCCGAGCGAGCTGTCCGTGCCGTGCCGTGCCCGTTCGCGCCCCCTCCACGCCCGCCCCCGCTCGGACCCACGTCGCTCGAGTCCGTGTCGGGGTCCAGCTCCACCGCCTCCCCCAGCGGCCGGGCCAGCACCAGACCCGGGCGCCTCTCCTTCTGCCCAGCCCGGGGGACACGGGGGGGGCGGCGGGTGGTGCAGGGGGAGGAGCCCGTCACCCGCCGGCACCTCGCGCGGCGATGGCCCGGACGGGCGGGGCGTTTTCGGAGCGCCATAGCCGGCTTGGGTCGAGCTGTAAGCTGGACGAGGTGCGGGCCCGCATATGAGCAGGCTCAGCCGTCTGCCACCACGAGCTATCGGCGTCGGGCGCCATATCGGCGAGCGCAATTAAGGGACACACATGGCTTGCACACATGGCTTGCACATGGCTTGCAGGGCCACCGCCAGCCGGATGTGACGCCCCTCTGCTGTGTACTGTTCATTTAGACCCCAGCGCTCGTGAACAGCTGGGCTGGCGTCCAGTTTTAGCGGGTGCGATCGAATTATGCTGACAGTCAGTTTTGTGAGCGCTGATGCGTCGTGTTAAGCGGGGCGACGGGGTCGCGGGGGGGCGACATGCGCCAACAGCCCGCCGGGATTGGAATCGGCGTCGCCAGGGTTCTGAGCCAAGTGCACCATAAGTTGCAATGATACATAAGCAGTGATTCATATGCAGTGATTGTTTGCAAATACCCAGACCACTTCGTCTCTCTACCTGCATTGCGGCATCTTTACAATTTCACTCTCAGCACAGACATGCTTGAAATGAGCCGAGACTGCGCGGCAGGCCGAATGCGTGAGGCCAAACGTCAAGCGTGTTCAGGTGTCAAGCGTGTCCAGCCTCCACACCTAGCCGGCAGCGGCCGCGTCGTGCAGAGCCGCAGGCCGCAAACATGCCAGCCAAGGCCGAAGCCTTTGACTCGCAGCGCTCGGCCCGCGGCCAAGGGCCGGTGGCGGCGCCCCCGCCGGTCTTCGGCCCACCGCCCGACGACTTCTCCGGCTCGGCCTTCGCCGGGCCCTCTGGCGCTCTGGCCGCGGCGCTGGCTGCTGGGGCTGGGCGCAGCTCCCGGCCTCAAGGGCTACCCACAGCGCCCACCCATGGTGGTGGAGGGGGGGGCTGGGTCTCGGCACCAGCAGCGGGGCCCTCAGGACGTTGGGCTGCGGTCCGAACGGGCGCCCACCCTGCCGGCCCACCGCCGCAGCTTCTTCCCCTGCTGCCTCAGGGCCCCCCCCAGGCGGCCGGCACGGCGGGAGGGCCCGTGGGAGTCACTTCATCCCCGCACTGGCCGCGCCCTCCGCCTCCGTCCCTGCAGCCCGCGCCTGGCGCCCCCGCCCGCCCCGGCGGCGGCGGCGCAGGCGGCGGCACCGGCCCCTCCTCGGCGGCCTCCCTGGGGGCCCACACGGCCGGGGGGCCGCCCTCATCCTCGGCCCTGCCCACCCCCACGGCCTCCGGCCTGCTGGGGCCCGACCCCGCCCCCTCCTGCCTGGCCTCCGCCGCCAGCGCCGCCGCCCACCCACCGGGAGGGCCAGAGGGCGCCGGAGCGCCCGGTGCCGGCGCCGAGGGGTCGCGGCTCTCTGCAGGCGCCACCCTCGAGGGCCCGCACAGCGCTGGCGCGGTGGCGGCGTCCGGTCGGCCGGCACTGGGCTCAGGCGGTCCCAGCGGCCCCCTGCACGGCCCCGGCGGCCCCGGCGGCCCCGGCCCCGCTCTGAGCCACAAGCGGCTGCGCATGATCCGGTCGCTGGGCTTCCTGCAGCGCACGGCCCGGGCCAGGGGCTGCACAAGTGAGGCGGGGGCAGGGGTGGGATGGGTAAGGGAGGGGTGGGTTGAAGCAGTGGTCTGTTAAGTTGCTGAGGTCGTGGCCTCTAAAGGGTATGGCCCTATAGGTCTGGCTGCACGGACTGGTGCCCCCACTCGTTGCCATGCTTTGCTCACCAACCTACTGGTACTCGACACTCGACGCCACCCCCTTTCCCCTCGCCCCAGCTGGCTGCCCCAGCTGCCCATCTCCCGGCACCGCCCGGCGCCATCAGCGTCATCGCCGAGGCCGAGCCGGCGCTGCTGGAGGCGGTGCTGAGCGGCGAGGTGGCGTCCCTGGGCCTGCCGCCGCCGGGCGCCCCGCACCACCCCCACCACCCCCACCCCTCCCACCTCCCCCACCAGCCGCACACCTACCAACACGGCTGGGCACCCGGGCTGGCGCCCTGGCAGGACCCTGGCCCGGGCCCGGGCCAGGCCCAGGCCCAGGGCAACGGCTCTTGGTCGGACATGGGCGGGGGCCAGGGCAGCGGCAGCGGGGCCCACGGCCTGGGCCTGGGCCTGGCCCGGGCCCGGGCGGGGCCTGCTGGCGGGCGGTGGGGTGGTGGGGCCCGCCGCCGGGGGCCGCCTGCGCCCGGAGGCTCTGCTGGCGGGCGACAGCGTCAACGCCTTTTACCTGGGCACCCCCCTGGAGCTGCTGGCGGAGGGGGAGGGGGAGGGACAGGGGGCGGGCGGAGGGGCCGGGAGCGGACTCGCCCCGCTTGGCAACCGCCACGCCGGGGGCCGTGGCCGCAGAGCGGGGGCTGCGCAGCCCCCGGCACGGGCTCCATGCTCAGCCGCCGGACGGGAGCCGCGGCGGGTGCAGGGGGAGGGGCGGGGGAGGGACCCGGCAGACCGCGGGCGGCCGCGGCGCAGACGTGGGAGGGCGGGGAGGCGGAGGCGGGCAAGGCGGGGCTCGGGTACGGCGCCGCCGAGTGGCCCGAGCCGGTGGAGGGGGAGGACGGGGACGACGGCTCGCCCTGCTTCACCCCCCTGGCGCTGGCGGCGTGGAGGGTGGGGCCGGGTGGATGGGGGGAGAGCAAGAGCTTGGGCGGCAGGGGCCCCGTCACCCTGGTCCCCACCTGCTGGGCTCAGGGCGCTGCGCCGGTCCCGCCCCATGGCCAAACCCCTCTCGTTCACCCAACCGCATTTCACCTCCCCCCCCCCCCAGGGCGACCTGGACGTGCGCGCGCTGCTGCTCCGCGGGGCCGACCCCAACGCAGTGCCCGGCTCCCCAGCGGCGCGGGCGCGGGTCATCTCGCCCCTGGGGGCGGCGGCGGAGCGGGGTTTTTGGGGGTTTAGGGTTTAGGGGACGGCGCTGCTGCTAGGGGCGGGGGTGAGGCCGCTGGCCAAGGTGGGGTGGCGGGGGCGCGGGGGGGGGGGGGGGTGCTGGGTGGGGGGGGGTGCTGTGGGCGCGGGAGGGAGGAGCGGGGCCAGGGGGGCTTCCTAAGGCAGGGCACAGGGCAGCAGGACGGGCCTCTCCACGACCAACCCCTCCCAACTCCTAGCTCCTTTCTGCCCATCCCTGCCACCTCCCCCACCCCCTCCTCCGCACCCCAGGCCATCCGCGAGCGCTCTAAAAGGGTCTCCGCGCATGGCACAGGGCCGCGCCAGATTCTCTCCTCTCACTCTGCACCCCTCCCTTGCTGTCCCCACCCCAGGCCATCCGCGAGCGCCAGTCCCGCCGCAGCCGCCTGCCCCGCCCCCCGCCCCGCCCCACGGGCTGGCGCTCGCTCGTCTCCGACCTCGCCGCCACACTGCGGCGGGGGCGCGAGAAGGCAGGCCCGGGCGGGGCCCGGGGGGCCCTCATGCGCCGCACCGCCGCCTCGGCGCTGTCGTTGGGGCTCTCGCCCGCGCCCTCGCTGGGATCCGCGCTCACCCCCGCGCCCCAGGCCCCGGCCCACTTACTCCCGCAGCCGCCAGCTGCCAACTCCGCGGGCCCCGCTGGGCTTGTCGCGGGGGTTGTTGCTGGACTGGTTGCTGGGCCCGGCGTGTCTCGCCTGTCGCAGCGCTACGGCAGCTCCTCGGGCCCGGGCCCGGGGCCCGGCGCTGTTCTGACGGGGGCCCTGGAGGGCCTGAGGCCGCGGACGAGCGCCGACGTGGGGCCCAGGGCAGGGGCGGGGGTGGGGATGCCGCGTGTGACGGCGGACTCGGACACGGGGGCGTGACCGGGCAGCGACTTCAGCGGCACCTGGGCGGTGGAGGGCGGCGGTAGCGGGAGCGGGGGCGGAACCGGGGGCTCGGCGGCGTGCTTCGGTCGCTGGGCGCTGCGGCGCTGGGCTCTGCGCTGTGGCTGGCTGCGAGCCTGCTGGCGGTGGCGCTGCGGGCCATGTGGAGCGGGGTGGAGCGGATCAAGCCGCGGCTGACTCTAGCGACAGCCACTTCGTCATGGAGCTGGTGCAGGTGGGGGGGTGGGGGGATTGGGGGGGGGACTGGGAAGGGGAAGTATAGGGGTAAAGGGGGGGCTCAGGAGTGTGGGGGGCAGAGGAGGAAGCGGCTGCGTGCGGACAGTAGGCGAGACCAAGGCTCTGTTGGACCGCATGTGTGGTCCCCTCGTGCGGTGGGACCAGACCCGCATGTCTAGATGTGGTGGTGCAAACCAGGTGCAGGCGTACCTGGCAGTGGCGTGCGTTCACCAGGTCGAGCGAAGAAGGGAGGAATGCCTTAGGCAGAAGAGGTAGGGGTAAGGGTAGCTCGGTGTGATTGGACGAGGGACCGTCATCTATGCACATGCGCATGCATGCGGGAGAACGGCGGCGGAGGCGCAGCCCCGAGCTTATCCGGCGCCGCCCGGCGCTACTACCATTTGGGTCGGATACATTCAGGCAGAATGGGGACCTGTGCCGGGACCCCTGCGTGCACGGATGGATCTGGAGGTGGCGCTCCGCGCTCGCCGGGTTGAGGCAGACGGGCCCGATGGGTGGCGTTGACCTCTTCCAGATTGGCGTGGACTGAGTGGACCGAATGCATAGAACCTTGTGCAAGCAGTCGAGAATCCATCCCGGCCTGCTGCCTTCCCCCTACCTGCTGGAGGGAGGCGGGCATACCTTCTGGAGGGGCATGGTGAGCACGGCTCGTCTTACCCATGATGCCGGGGCCTCTCGTTGCGCAGCTGTGCAACGAACGGGGGGTACTAGGAGCCGGGGTTCAGTCGTACGTTACGGGGCACGGGCTGAAGGGGCGGCAGACAGACGTCTCACACAGCTGTCGACAGCTCACAGCAGGGGGGGCTATGGCGAAAGGCTGTGATGAGGCGGCGGCCCAATTAAAGGGTCCAGGGGCAGTCCTCGATCGATAGGGACCCCGGGACGGCCAGGAGGGGCAACTATGCGGGCGCGAGCGCACACGGCTGGGTCGTCGGGGCACGGCTGGGAACCCGGGTTCGTGCCAGCCACCCGCCGGTAACCAGCCCCCAATTGCGCGTGTGACGACGGCGGCATGGGCGTCCATGCACTGCATGTCTGGACGGGCATGCAGCAGGCGGGCGAGGGTCGAGGCGGGCAGGCAGGGTGGTGCATGGAATGCATGGGCGGGGCGGGGCGAGTCGGGCGGGGCGACCGCGACTGCTCGCGCGGTCGCCGGGTCGGCGGCAGGTAGTGGCAGGTCGGGGCGAGTCGGGGGCGCGTGTTCGTGCCGGTAGGAAAACGCCATGCCGCCGCCTGCAGCCTACGTGCATGATAACAAGTACTTGTTGCTCATACATCAGACTTGTATGCCGGTGGGCCGAGCTAGCTCGAAGGATTGTGCGCGCGATTGCGGCGTGTGTCGTCCGTGTCGTCGTTCGAGTACTAGCCGGCCTAGGCAACACAGGCCTACCCGCACACAAAAGCAACAACAACAATACGTACTACCTGACGGGCCAGACGGGCCCATCGATAACCTCCCGGCACAGACGCCAGCCAACTAGAGTGAAGTTCGTG
The DNA here is from genome assembly GCA_016858145.1 of Edaphochlamys debaryana. Lineage (NCBI taxonomy): Eukaryota > Viridiplantae > Chlorophyta > Chlorophyceae > Chlamydomonadales > Edaphochlamys > Edaphochlamys debaryana. The sequence continues at coordinate 75,186 of JAEHOE010000021.1, read as the reverse complement.
CCGTCTGGGCCAACAGGCCTCCGGTTGCAACCATGGGCGGCGCCTGCTGCAGGGCCATCGAGTTGAACCCGGATGGCACACCCAAGGTCGGTCTGAGCGGCGGGCGCATGGGGATTGAGCCGACCTGCTGCACTACGCAGGTCGCCATTGAATGACGCCCAACGCCCGGTTTACGGTCTTGTGTTATGTGTTTCCTCAGGATCCCCAGACGAAGGAGCAAAAGAAGGAGGCAAGTAGTCATGTTGCGGAGAAATGTGGTCGCCGCCACAAGGGCGAGCGCGCCCCTTCTGTGTAGCTCAATCGGTGCCGATTATTTATCTGTGTAGCTTCGTGGTCATTTTGATGGACGTGACCGTTATCTGCCAAAATTGGCTACCATCCGTGAAGACGCGCGGGACGTTGGCCCAGGACCGCGTTGTCCTCGAGACGATAAGAGAACCTATTCCTCTTGCTCGACGTGTAGCGTTTTGCTGTCACAACCCTCTATAGGCCCTACATGTCTGGACATGTACGCTCCTAGAAGCCAACTAACTATGCGAACTCGGCCGCGATTGCGCCTTTGCAACTGAACTTAATTAGCCACAGCGGCTGTAGTCTTTGTTTTACATTCACGAAGTTGTGAAGAACTGAGTCCGCCCCGGGATGGTGGCCACCAGGAGAGGGTGGTGCGGGCCATGCTGGACAAGGTGGGGGGCGGGGGGGCAGCGGGGGAGAGGGGAGGCGGGTTGGCGGCCGGCAGCCTGAGCCCTGCATGCACGCGCTGCATGTTGGCCTGCCCTCAAGCCCTGCGCTGCCACTTCCCCCGTGTCAACGGCTCCCCTCCCCCCCCTCCCTCTCCCCCCTCCCTCCCCCCCTCCCCCCCCCCCAGGGCTGCTCCCCCAATGAGGCCAACGCCAGCGGCGAGCTGCCCCTGGCCCGGGTGCTGGCCGCCGCCACCGCCCCCACGTACGACAACGACTCGGCCGTGTTCGATATGCTCATCGGGGCGGGGGCGGACATGGCGGCGGCGGGGGAGACGGCGAACCCGCTGCTGGCCATCTGCAAGGCAGGGAGGGGGGAAGGGGGAGGGGGGAGACGGGGCAGCATCAGGGGGGCCGGGTGAGAGGCCTGCAGGTATTGGGCACCAAACCCTCCCCCCCTTTCGACCCCCCTCCACCCCACCCACCCCCAGAACAACCTGTCCAAGTTCGCCGAGATGGCGGTGGGGGTGCTCCGCCACCGCTCGGGCGGCTCCCTGGACTGGGACCGGCGGGACGACAAGGGCTACACGCCCCTGGCGCTGGCGGCCTACTGGGACAACGCATGGCTCATCAGGTGTGTGTGTGGGCGGGGGAGGGGGAGGTTGGCCAGCAGGGAAGGGTGGTCCCCACACCTATCTCCCCGCCTCATGGCCCCCCTCGCCCATTACCATCCCCGTTACCTCGCGTCTCCCCTCCCTCCCCTCTTCCCTCTTCCCTCTTCCCTCTTCCCTCTTCCTGTCCCCCTCCTCCCCCCCCCCCCAAGGCACCTGGTGGACGAGGTGGGTGTGGACCCCAACGCCCCCGCTCAGCGCTCCCGCCCCACGGAGCCCGAGGTGGTGGGCACCACGGGGTTGCTGTGCATGGCCAAGCCCCTCACAGTGCCGGGCACCGTGGAGGGACAGGTGGGGGGGGGCAGGGGGCAGGGGGGGCTGGGGGCGGAGGGGAGGAGGGAGGAAATAGCGTGCAAGGCCGAGCTGGAGGGAGTGGGCAGGCGTCGCCCATGGGTGTCGCCTTCCTTGGTCTCAACGCCCTCACCCCCGCGGCCCCGTACCCCGTACTCCCGCCTGCCCCCTGCCCCCCAGACCCCGCTCATGTGCGCCTGCAAGGGAGGCTCCATCGGCGCCGTCATGGTGCGGAGGGGGGAGGGGGGGGGGCAGGGGAGCGCGTATAGGGCTGAGACGCACACACACAAGCCATCATGCAGCTCTTGAGCCCCCCCCTCTCGGGCTTCCCCTCCCATGAAAGAAACGAGCCTTACAACCCCCCCCCCCCCGCCTCTCCACCCCCCCCCCCCAGCTGCTGCTCAACCGCGGCGCCGACGTGCGGGCGGTGGACGCTCAGGGCCGCACCCCCCTGCAGCACGCCATGACGCTGGACAAGGGGGCGTCGCTCAAGGTGGGGGAGAGGGAGGGGGAGGGGGAGGAGAGGGGGGACATGGGGAGATGCCGTGGGGGTACTGGGGTATTGGAAAGGGGTGGGTGACAAAGAAAAAACCAGGTCTAAATTTGCTATCCACCTCACCCTGCCTTACCACCTACCCCCCACCCCCCGCCGCCCCCCTCCTCCTCCCCCAGATCGCCGCAGCCCTGCTCCAGCGCGGGGCGGTGCCGGGCCACGGCGTGCAGTCCCCCCCCGCGCAGGAGGGGGCGGGCGGGCAGCCCAGCTGGAAGCCGTGTGTGGACCTGGTGGGGGAGAGCTGGGCGCACAGGGCGGTGCGATACGGTAGGTGGGGGTACCCGGTAGGGTAGGAGGGCGAGGGCCAGTCGGGCGTCGGGCATCACCGCACAGCTAGCCCTGCCGCGCGCTGGAGATCGCGCGCTGCACCCTCTGGCTTCACGCCCTTGAGGCAGGCTCTGTCCTCCAACCCGGTCCCCCCCTCAGGCTCCTCCGCGTTCCTGGAGCTGTGGGCGGCCGCGGGCGGGTCCCTGGACTTCCTGGCCACCACCGCTGACGACGCCGACGACATGCCGGGGGCGGAGCTCAAGGTGCGGGCGGTAGATAGGAGGGGGGGGAAGGGGGTTGGTGGGCAGCTCACCTGGACTGTAAGGGTATGCACGCGGCTTCTGCTTGAGCCCAGCCCCCCCCTCATTACTCTCACCCCGGCCCCACCCCTGCTCCCCCTCCTCCCCCCATGCAGATCGAGGAGAAGGTGCGGCGGGGCGCCGGGGCGCATGCCGGGGAAGCGCCCACCGCGCACGGGGCCTCTGGCTGTGAACACGCTGGGCCGCGGGAGGGGGGTGGGGCTTGCCGTCGTGAGGGGTCTGCAAGAGGTACTGGGGGTGGGGTCCCAATGCCGCTGCTCGGGCCGGGGATGCCTGGGCTGAGTTTCCATGCTACCCCAGCGCCAACCCCACTCCCCCCTACGCCCCCCCCCCTGCCCAGGGCGACTTCCTGGACTACGTGCCCCCCCGCGTGGACAACCCCCTGGAGGAGGAGGACGAGGAGCTGGTGGGGGGGAGGGGGGTGGGGAGGGGGGGAAGGGAAAGCGAGTGGGGAGGGGGGAAGCGTGCCTAAGCGGTCGGGGGCCGTCAGTTGGGTACACAGGGTCGTGTGCATGGGCAAGGGGATAACAGTCTGGACATGCTTGGCCTCCAAGATCACGCCTTCTCCCTGCCTCCTCCACGCCTGCGCAGAAGGACGACTATGACGACAATAACGATTCCGAGTTGCGGGGGTGGGGAGGGGAATGAGGGCATGGCTGCTGGGTTGGATGGCTGTGGCTGAGGCTCCTAGCCATCACGGACACACAACCACCCGCACCCGCCCACCCGCCCCCCCCCCCCCCCCTTGCCCCCCCCTTGCCCTTCATCCGCACCGCAGAAGGCCCAGCCGCAGCCGGGGGAGGTGGACCCAGAGAGCGGCCAGCCCCGGGCGCAGAGCGGCGGCGGGGGCGGCGAGGGCGGGGCCGAGGGCGCGGGGGACGACACGGGCCCGGACCAGCAGCGGGGCAGCGGCAGCGGCAGCGGGCGGCCGCTGGGCGAGGGCGTGGAGGCGGGCGGCCCGGGGGTCGCTCAGGGCGCCGCCTCTGACGACGACGACTGCGGCAGCGACGTGGAGGCGGAGCTGGCGGCGCTGATCGCTGCGGGGGAGGTGGAGAGCCACTACGCGGGGCCCTCGCCGGCCATGCTGCTGAGGTGGAGGCGGCGGGGCGTGCAGTGGTGAGCTGTGTCTGTGTGCGTGGGGGGGAGGTGACGGGGGGGGGGGGGCACGGGGCGTGTGCACCGTGAAGTGCCGTACGACATCAATCAACGCCTGCCGTTGTGCCGTACCGCCGTACAGGTGGGAAGAGTTCTTCGTGGACGAGGGCTCCCTGCCCGACTCGGAGCTGGAGGACGAGCCGGGTTGGGCGGACAAGTACGAGCCGTGCGAGGAGGTGCGTGGAGGGGGGGGGGAGGGTGCAGGGGCTTGTGACTGCAGGTTGGGGTGAGGTTGGAGTGGATATCCCCATATCGACCCCCCTCCCCCCTCCGCCCCCTCACCGCCCCTCCCCCAGGGCGAGGAGGGCATTGACGAGGAGGACGTGGAGGACGAGATCTGGGAGTCCATACGGGAGGAGCAGCGCCAGGTGGGGGGGGGAGGGAGGGTGCCACCCTGTGTGGGGGGGAGAGGCGTACATGGGGGTACCAATAATGCTCAGTCCAAGTGACCGCGAACCCCTCTCCCCACCCCTCGTGCCCACCCCCTGCCCCTCCTCTAACGCCCCTCCAACCGCCCCAACCCCCCCCTCCCCCCAGGCCGCCATCGCGTACCGCCGCCACCAGCGCGATCAGTCCCAGCGCGAGGCGGCGGAGGCGGCGCGGGAGGCGGCGGCCGCCGTCACCCAGCGCCTGGGCGACCCCGGCTTCTCCCGCTCCCTCAGCCAGGGCCTGGCGCACCGCCTCTTCAAGCACCGCCTGCCGCACGCAGCCGTGCCGCCGCAGGACGACGGAGGTGGCGCCGCGGGGGAGCGGCGGGGCAGCGGCGGGGGCGCGGACGCGGGCTCGGGCTTTGCGTCCGGCAGCCCCAGCCGCTGGCTGCGGCAGCGCTCGGGCAGCCAGCCCTCCTCCCCCGCCGCGCCCGGCGGCAGCCGCTCGCCCTCCTGGAAGAACCCCTTTGCGGGCATGTTCTCCCGCGGGGGGGCTGGCGGCGGCGAGGGCCAGGCGGCGCCCGGCTCGCCCCTGGCCTCGCCCGCGCGCCCCCGCAAGGAGCGCTCGCCCGGCACCGCCCGGGCTGGGCCGGGCCCCGTGGCGGAGGCGCTGGAGGATGAGGACGATGACGACGACAAGGAGGAGGGGGAGAAGGAGGAGGAGGAGGGGGACAAGGTGCGGGGTTGGAGGGCAAAAGGGGCCGGCGGGGGGGAATTGACGGGCAAACCCTGCACGCGACCTGGGATGGAGCGCGGCAAGCGACCATGTCCTCATCCGGTCGCTCACCCCCCGCACCAGCGTGGAATACAACAAACATCATTCAATCGAGTGCATGCGTGGAGCATGTATCGCGCTTGTGCCGCGACCAACCCGTTTCTCCTCTCACCGCGACCAACTCGCAATCACAGCGCCCGAAACCCTTCTACTGCAACCATGAGCCTGAAAGAGCCTGTTGTAGCACGAGCTTCGGGGTGGCTGCAGCCGGCCCGGTCCCCGCCGGGACGGTCCGCTCTCGCCCCGCACATCGAGCCGCTCCCCCCCCCCCCCCCGCCCTCACCCCGCCATCTCCCCTCCCCCTCCCTTACCCCTCCCCCTCCCCCCCCCAGCTCGAGCTCGAGGACCTGGGCGCCGACGACGACGACCTCACGGACGCCCCCCGCCCCCCCGCCCCCGCCCCCGGCCCCGGCCTGGCGGGCGCCGCCTCCAAGCGCGTGAGCCTGGCCGCCACCCAGCAGCAGAGCGCCCCCGCGGCCCCCCGCCTCATCACCGTGGGCTCCCGCCCCTCGCGCGCCTCCAAGACCTCCGCCTCCGAGTGCGGGGGCAGCACCAGCAACGGCGGGGGCGGCAGCAGCGAGGGCGGCGGGGGCGGCAGCGAGGCGGGCGCGGGCGAGGGCGGCGAGCGGGGCGGCGCCGCGGTGATGCGCGGGGGCCCCTCCCGCTCCATGCGCGCCGCCTCGCGGGTGGCCTCCCGTGCCGCCTCAGAGCACCGCTCCAAGAGCTTTACCGCGGGGCTGCTGGGGGGGCTCACGTCCGGGACCAAGGGCGATCGGCTGTACGCCAACGAGCCGTACTACCAGGTGTGTGTGTATGGTGTGTGTGTTAGGAAACGAGGAAACCGTAAGCAAGCGGAAAGCCCGGCGAGACTCCGAAGGGGGGGGGGGGATGGCGCGGTGGGATCCAGCACGTGCCGACGTGTACGGCACGGTGTACGGCACATGAGCACTCCTAGTTCCCCCCCTGTCGTTGCCGGCCTTGCTTGCCCCTCCTCGCCTGCTCGTTCCTCTTCACTCTCCTCAACCCGCCCTCCCCTCCCCTCTCCCCCCCCCAGCCCGGCACCCGCTACAACGGGCTGCCCCGCTACATGGCGGTGGACGTGGAGGCGCACCCGGGGGCCAAGTACGAGGGCCACCTGGCGGCCTGGCGGGGGCGGCTGGAGGCGCTGGGGGGCGTGGGCGGGGGCCGCATCAAGGAGGAGCGCCGCCTCGAGGGGGCGGACCTGCGGGCGCGGTGAGGGGGGGGGGGGAAGGGGGCGCCGAAGGACGTTTGGAAGAAGGGGAGGGGGCGCGGAGGAGGGGGGGGGGGAAGGGGAAGGGGGCTCGGTGGACGTATCCTACATACATTTCGTGCAGGCCTGTCCAGTCTACTCCCCCCTGCAGTCAAGCTCGTCTTTAGCGCGTCTGACCCCTGTTGCCCCACACCTTACCTCTGGCTGCCGACAGAACTTAAGGCTTAAGGGCAGCTGTTACTCAGCTTGCGTTCTCACTCTTCACCACCCTGTACCGCCTGGCCTTACCTATCTCCTCGCTGTCTCTCTCCTCCCTCCCTTTCCCTCCCCCCCCACCCCCCCCACCCCCAGCAACATCGCCTGGTACAACAAGAGCATGAGCCCCGTGGAGTTTCCCCTCAAGCAGGTGTGTGGGGGGGGAGGGTAGGAAGGGGGGGAGGCAGGAGGGCAACAGGCCGGTGCGTGGGCCACACTTGCAGAGCCTGACCCTGCCTTTTGCCGCAATCTCCCAACCAGCAATTACCCTCACCGCCCCAACCTCAACGCACCCCCTCCTGATCGCCCCCAGGGCAAGTGGAAGAGCTTCCTCCGCCTCAGCGCCAAGGCCGTGGAGGCGGCCAAGAAGCGGCGGCCCTGCAAGCCGGGGCAGAAGCCCAAGCCCCGCAAGAAGACGGTGAGGAGCCGGGGGGGGGGGCGGGGCTTCATCATTCGGCGCCTTCCCTTTCCCCTCAACCCTCGCCCTCCCCCCGTGAGTTTCAGCCCCGTTGCCCGCCACCAACCTTGCCACCCCCCCTGCCGTCCCCTCCCCCCCCCCACCAGGCCTGGTTCGGCCTGCCCGACCTGCCCTCCCGCCCCGAGCTGGCGCAGACCTCCCCCCTGGTCTACGCCGTCCGCCTGTGGCGCCCCAAGTGCGTGGCCGTGCTGCTCAAGTACAGCGCCGCGGCGCCCAACCTGCCTGACGCACACGGCCTCACGCCCCTGGCCTACGCAATGTTCCTGCTGGCCAAGTGAGTGGGGGGGGGTGGGGAGGGGGGAGTAGGGGGAGGGGGAGGGAACGGCTGGGACGGGGCTTTAATTGCCTGCCTCGCTCGGCCCAGGATAGATGCGAGGCAGAGGCTACCGTACTGTCCGAGTGCTCGACCTGTAGTGAGGGCTGTCCTGCGGTGCTTCTTCTCGTCGTACTGCCGTACAACTCACGTGCCGTGCCGTACCCGCAGCTGGAGCGCACGCGGCTTGAGGAGACGGACGACAACCGGGAACTGATCCAGGAGGCGGTCAAGGAACAGGAGGTGGGGGTGGGGGTTGGGGGGGTGGGGGGGAGCTTGCTGTTGTACCAGCCTAGTGCTTGAGCTGTTAGAACACTAGTAAGAGCTAAGTGAGAACCCAGAGTCGTGTCCGTTTAGACGTGGCATTGAGCGAATGCCGGTTAGCGGCCAGAGGCCGGGTCTAAGTAGCTTCCGGAGTAACGGCAGGGGATTCCGAGGCGCACAGCTGGCGCGTGCCAGCTGTAGCTCTCGTAACTGCAGTCAGACGCTAACCGGTGACAGCACCACAGCTTCCAGGCGCTGTGGTGAAAGCACAGTGCAGCAGGGTGCTTAACCACGGGGCAGGTCCCAAGCAGTGCAGAGCGACGGAGGGTGTTGCGGACCCCCGCACAGGTGTCGCAGAAACAGTCAGACCAGAGTTCGGCCGCACTTGGCCGCACGACCGTAGACGTTCGCAGAATACGTCCGTTTCTACGGTCGGCGCACAACAAGTGTTCCCCCTCTAGGAGGCTGCGTCCTCGTAGCCTCACTGGCAGTTAACCAGCACGGGAAACCTGTCGGGCTTTCCAGCGGGCCCTAGCCTCATCAAGCGCAGGCTTGAGGTCAGGGGTAAAGTTAGAGGCAGGCTCCTAGGTGTTGTTCTCAGAGGAGTAACCAGCCCACTGCACAAGGTACTCACGTACGGTACGCTTGCGTTTACTTTTACCATGCACCAGCCGTTCACGGTAGTCCAGGATACGTTCCACAGTGAACATAGGCTCTCCATCTTCAAGCCATGCGATGGGGCCAGGCTCGGTAGCAGTGACGTCAGGGGCAGCACGGTAGGGCTTAACCAGGGAGACGTGAAACGTGGGATGAATGCGCATGTGGGAAGGCAGCTCCAACCGCACAGCAGCTTCACCCACCATCTCTTTAACACGGAAAGGACCAATGAAGCGCGGCAACAGTTTGCGCGGTCCTGTGGCCAAAGAACGGAGGTTAGTCGTGCTCAGCAAAACCATTTGCCCAGGCGCAAAGGTCGCAGGCCTCTTAGACTTGTTGTAGTAGGCGGCGGCACGTTGTTGAGCAGCCTCGATGCAAGTCCTGGCGTCCTTAATGCGTGTAGCAAAGTCGGCGATGAACTGTTTAGATGCCGGGACGACAGACTCGATCTCGCGCCACACAGGTAGCGCAGGATTAAAGCCATAATTGAGGTAGAACGGAGAACGACCAGTAGAACGGTTAACAGCGTTGTTGATGGCGAACTCTGCAGCGGTGAGGAAAGAATCCCAAGAGGTCTGCGCACGGGAGGCGAAGTTTCTTAGGGTTTCTCCAAGAACACGATTTACGCGCTCAGTCTGCCCATCCGACTGGGGATGATAAGAGGTCGACAGCTGAACCCGCAGATCACTCAAGCGACAGAGCTCTCGCCAGAAATGGCTACGCCACAGTGAGTCACGGTCACCAACTACTTTAGCGGGCATACCGTGCAGGCGTACCACGTTGTCCCAGAATAACTGCGCAGCTTCAGGTGCTGTACATTTAGACGTGGTTGGGGGCAGATGGAGCATTTTAGTCAGCCTGTCAACGAAGACAAGTACCGTGTCCCACCCCCTTTCAGTCTTGGGCAGTGCGCACACGAAGTCCATGGAAACGGACTCCCAAGGCATGCTAGGTATGGGCAAGGGTTGCAGCAGCCCGTGGCCCTTACCAGACAGGGACTTGTTGAATTGACAGGAGTCGCAGGAAGCGACGTAGCTCTCAACATCACTCGCCATGGAGCTCCACCAGAAATGTGAGCGGACCAGAGCCAGGGTGCGTTTGCCACCAGGGTGACCACCCACGGGCCCAGCATGGTAACGAGAGATAATCTGCCGGCGTAATTCAGCATAAGCAGGCACGACAATCAGGGGTCGTTGCCCAGGTTCGTCAGCAGTGAACCATAAGCCGTTTGCAGACTGGAGCTTACTGGTGTTGGCAGAGATTTTGAACCAGGGGTCCAAAGCATAGGTTTCGCGTATGCGAGCAACCAGATCACTCGGAGCAGAGGCTTCAGGCGGCATGCCCGGTGTTGCTTCAGGCAGACCGTCCAGGTCCATAGGCGTAGCAGCATCAGGGCTGTCGCCAGGAGCCTGTGGGTCCAAACTCAGGCCAACGTCAGGGACAGGGGACGCAGGGTCAGGCAGCATAGCAGCGTCCTGCGCTGAGGGAGAGGCACTCCCCGCAGGCGCAGAACCCACCTGTTGTGGTGACACGCCACCAGGGCGGCGCGCTGCCTGCCGTCGAGTAAGCACCTGAGCAAAGGCCACACCCATCAGCGTGATGCAAGCCAGCCGGGCTACCTTAAGCAACGGGTGCCGACTCAGCGCATCAGCCACGTTGAGTGACCCTTTCAGGTACTCCCAATGGAAGTTAAACCGTGCCAAATATTCCATCCAGCGGGCTTGGCGGCGGTTGAGGGTCGGCACACCCTGCAGATAGGTGTTGGGAGCGTGATCAGTTTTCACAACAACTTCAGCTCCCTCGACGTAACAGCGCCACTCGCGGAGCGCAATCAACACGGCTAAGAGCTCCTGCTCGCCAGTCGTGTAGTTGCGTTCGGCGGGGCTGAATTTCTTACTGGTGAAGGCAATCGGACGCCCACCTTGTAAAATCACAGCACCCATACCGTGGTTGGACGCGTCCGTCACAATTTCGATGCGGTAGGGCAGCTGTGGGTCTGGAAACGCCAACACCACATCCTCTGCAATGGCGCGCTTGATAGCCTCAAAGGCGGCTTGACACTCAGGGGTCCAGGAAGCCGGAGAGGTGAAAGCGCCTGCACGCGTGAGGTTGGTTAGAGGTGCAGCCAGGTTGCTGTAGCGCTCTACAAATTTGCGAAAATAATTGGTCAGGCCCAAAAATGAACGCAGCTCTTGCAGGTTGGTTGGCGTGGGCCAGTCACGTACGGCAGAAACCTTCTTGGGGTCCATACGTACACCATCAGCAGAGACGATGTGGCCCAGATACTCCACTTGCGGCTCAGCCCAATGACACTTTGACGCTTTCGCGTAAAGCTTTTGGTCACGCATGATCTGCAGCACTTGACGTTAATGAACCAGGTGTTCTTCAAGCGTCTTGCTGTAGACCAGACCGTCACTGAGGGCAGGAGGCCGAAGGGAAATTAAAAGAGGGGAGGGCGTTGTGTGTGAGGCGCTGATCAGGCGCAGCAAGGGACGGGGATCAAGCCGGCTTGCGTTCTACAGCACACACGCACTCACTCCAGGTAGAGGGTCATAAAGCCCGCAGAAATGCAGGGAGAAAATATCTCTCCGAGCGCTGACTGGAACGTGCTAGGGGCGTTGACTAGCCCAAAGGGTAGCACGGTGTACTCGAAATGCCCAAACGGGGTGCTGAAAGCTGTTTTAGGGATATCGGATTCGTGGATCCGGATCTGGTTATACCCCTGCAGGGAGGAAAGGAACCGGTTGCAGGCACCAGCCGTGCACAGCTGCAAACCAGCCCAAATCCCACCTGCTGGAGATCCAGAGAGCTAAAGTATTTAGCGCCACGCAGCTTGTCGAGCAGATCATCGACGCGCGGCAGTGGGTACCGGTTCTTGACGGTTTTGGCGTTGAGGCCTACACACGTCAGAGGAACCCGGGAAGGGGGTCAGCGCTCTAAGCTAGTACGCATGTGTTTGACCTAAATCTAAGCCTAAACGCGGGCCGAGCTAGAGGGGCGCTGACTGACAGAGGTAAACTAAAGGAGGGCAAAACGAGGAGGCGGGCAGGCAACAGATAACCCCACCGCACACCTCGATAGTCAATACACATTCTGGATAAGAGAGAAGCACGTGAGGCCGTTAGCAGGGGCAACACGTAGCAAGCTGCACCGCTAAAGGAGCATTCACACCTGAGAGCACCGTCCTTCTTGCCAACAAAGAGGATGGGGACGCTCCAGGGTGACGTCGACGGACGAATCATGCCCTTAGCCAGAAGGTCGGTGACTTGACGCTTGACTTCTTCTTGCTCCAGCGGACTGAGCCGGTATTGACGGCGGGCAATTGGTCGAGTACCAGGTTCCAGCTCAATTGTATGCGACACAGGGCGCCAGGGAGGGGTGTCAATAATCTCAGCAAACACCTCTTGGTATTCATCAAGCACAGCCTGAACGGCAGGCTCTGGGGAGGTGGCAACAGAGGCACCAGCGTTAACAGGTACACGAGGGCATAACAGAATGCCATGCGCACCCTTGCGGATGGCCCTAGTAGCCTCCTTTCTGCCTATGCGTCGCGGCTCGGCACCAGCACGCATAGCAGCCAGGGCTAGGTTCAGACTAGGTGCATCAGCATCAGGCTCAGATGCATCGGCTTCCTCCCCCCCGGCAGAGAGGTCAGGCAGGAAGGGGACGCGGCACCAAGCAGTGCCCTTGCGCAGGCGCAAGCAGCCGTCCCCCATGCATACCTCAGCGAAGAGAGAACGCATGGTCGATGCACCCAGGACGTAGGAGACAGGGTCCAGCAGTCCTGAGAGCACGAAGGGGCGAACGGTTAGGTGCAGGGACCCAAGGGCCAGGCGCAGCGATACACGGCCCATGATGGCTTGAGTGCCACCATCAGCCAACGTAACCTTTTGCTGGTACGAAGGATCGATGTGCAGGCCCAGACGCTTCGCCAAAGCGTAAGAAATGAAGTCATGGCTAGCGCCAGTGTCGACCAAAGCGGTGGTCAGCACACGGCCAGCACGGACCTCGATGACAGGAAGCCCAGAGTCTGTGGAAGCGGCATTGGCTCGCAAACAGGACACATGGGGCTTAGCAGTACAGGGCGCAGCAACACCATCAGCAGGGGCTGCGTACCAGACCTCAGCAGAGGACGTGATGGCAGGCAGGCGCGCAAACACGACCTTCTAGGGTAATCCCATTGAACAGCTGAGACCCCGCCTTAAAACGCATAACCCGCTCCATACCGTTGAAGAGTGAAGCGGACTTGGCTTGAGCGGCGATGTAGGAGGGCACCAGGACGGCGAGGCAAGTCAAAGGACGAGCAGCACGCCACGAGTTGAAGACACGAAGACCCTCCTTCAGCTGACCAAGTGAGATAGGGGTAAACCAGACGGTGTGACCACCAAGACGCGCAGAGGCCAAAGAAGCAGAACGAGGCCACTCTACGTTACACGTAGCAGAGAAGCCAGCACGCATAGCAGACAAGTCATACGAAAACTTGCGCTTAATTTTGCGCTCCACTTCCTTCAGCACAGAACCAGTCACCGCACGACACGCACGCCACACCATGCCAGATGCTTTAGTGTCAGAAGCGTCATGATTGTCAGAAGTCAGTGCGGAATGCGCTAGGTGAACGGCACCGCATTTGGCCACAGGCGGCCTATCCTTGCACCCAGGTGGGCTAACCCCTACAGCACACGCCTGGGCAGGCCCTCAGTTGTCGGGCTTGCTGGGGCACTCAGCGACCCGGTGGTCGGAGGCACCGCAGTTGAGGCACTGGCCCGAGCCCTTGCGCTCGTAGTAGGTGCGGCGGTTGCAGTTGAACGCGCGCATCTGCTCGGCCATGTCCTCGCCCCGGGCGCGGGCGTTCCGGATCAGGAAGGCCACGCGCTGGGGCCCCACCGGGGGCTGCGAGGGGCCAGCGCCCTCGTCACCACCGGACTGGGGCTTGCCGTTGCCGTTCTTGCCGTTGCCGTGGGACTTGTGGCCGCCGGGGCTCTTGTGCTTGTTGCCCTTGTTGCCCGGCGAGCCCTTGCCCTTGAACGCCGCAGCGGCCTTGATGGCGGAGCCGTCGGCACCCCGGGCCTTCTTGGAGGGGGCGTCGCCGTCGCCGTCGTCGGAGTCGGGCTTCTTGGGCAGCTGCGGACGGGAGGGGCGGCAGGCACGAACGGAAGCAAGACGGGCACGGGAGTCACGGATTGCGTCAGCTCGAGCTTTCATTTTGCGCTCTTCAGAGAGGGCGTGAGAGCAGAGCTCGGCATATGACGTGAACGGGTTGCCCTCCCGGGAGGAGGCGCAGGAAGCGGCAAGCTCAGTTTCAGCAGAGAGGCCGGCTTTGAACCAGAAGCACTTCTCCTCATCGGTCATGTTGGGAATGGCAGTGCACAGGGCGTTAAACCGGGATTGGTAAGCGGCTACAGTGTCACGGTTAGCAATCCAGGCATAGGACTGCCGTGCCAGCTCAGTGCGGGCCTCTTCTTGCCGTGTCATCAGTTGGGGGGCAAACCGCGCACGAACGGCATCGAGCATATCATCAGAGGTATATGACTCGTTGCCACGGGCTGCGGTCCAATCGTCAAGCCAGGTCTTGGCGATCCCCTTAAGTGCAGAGGACAGGAACAGGCGCCGCCCAGGGTCCGTTTCCCCCACGGTAACGCAGCTGAAATATTCAGTTACGTCCCTAATAAAGGCACGCACGCGGGCGGGGACACGGGGCCCCTTCAGGCCGTGCAGGTCCAGCTCAGGCGCTGGCAGCGAAGCCCGAATGACCCGACCCACCGGCGTGGAGACCTTGCAGGCCTCACCAGAGGCAGCGCCACCCTCGGGGTCGTGCTGGTTCTCTGGGGCGCGTTCAGGGATTGGGCCACGGAAGGCAGCGTTAGCAGAAACAGAAGCGGCAGCAGGAGCCGCAGGCGCAGCAGGCGCGACAGGGGCCTGGGCAGGCGCAGGCACCGCAGCAGGAGCGGGCTGGCCATACGGCATGCTGAACGGAGGGCCCCAGGGCCACGGCACAGGCATGTAACCGGGCGCCATAGCCCCAGCGGGCATTTGCGGCATGAAACCGGCCCAGGGCCCAGGCGCGACCGGAGCGCCAGGCATAGCAGGGAGCGCAACAGGGTGCGGAAGCGCGTTTGGTTGCAGCAGTGCAGGGTTATGGGCTGGCGGAGCAGGAGCGAGGGGCCGGTTGCCGTCATTGTCCATCGCGACGTCGGCCGCTACAGCACCCGCACCAGGAGCAGCCCCGGCCTGCCCAGCTGGCGGACCGTTATCTACAGCAGGACCCTGCCCGTTGGGCACCGGGTTAGGCGGAACGTAGCCCGGAGGGCGCCATCCCATCGCCCAGATATCCATCGCGACTCACCCGCGATACCGAGCTCGTGTTTGGCGCGGACGCAGTACGGGATGGCGGCGTCAAGGGTGTCAGCCGCGGCTGGGTTAATGCCACGGTGCACGCCAGCGAGGTCGGCCAGGGTGCCGATGGTGTCGTCCAGGCGACAGGCGGTTGATCTTGTCGGCACGGTCGATTGCAGCCGTCAGGCTCGGAGCGGCCGAGTCGCACTCGGGCCTGGCCTCCTCACCGTCGGGGTGATTCTCTACAGAACGGGCAGTAACGGCGAAACCGGTCAGACCGAAACGGAGACGCCGAAACCGGTCAGGAACAGGGCGACTAAAGTCGAGACGCAGCAGCAACGCAGCAGAGAGCGAGCGAGTAACGTGCAGCGTCTGACGCTAAACAGCTAAGCAGCTAAGCGGCACAGGCAGGAGCGAGCTCAAAGAGTACCCTTGCTGTTGTCGTCAATGGAGCCAGACATAAGGCTGTACTCGGCAGGCTCGCCCTGGCTACCCTCCACGGAGTTAGACTTCTCGTTGTCCGCGGCCATAGTTACTGGAGCGGCGAACGTGAGGGCAGGTCCCGCGTGCCACTTGTTGTACCAGCCTAGTGCTTGAGCTGTTAGAACACTAGTAAGAGCTAAGTGAGAACCCAGAGTCGTGTCCGTTTAGACGTGGCATTGAGCGAATGCCGGTTAGCGGCCAGAGGCCGGGTCTAAGTAGCTTCCGGAGTAACGGCAGGGGATTCCGAGGCGCACAGCTGGCGCGTGCCAGCTGTAGCTCTCGTAACTGCAGTCAGACGCTAACCGGTGACAGCACCACAGCTTCCAGGCGCTGTGGTGAAAGCACAGTGCAGCAGGGTGCTTAACCACGGGGCAGGTCCCAAGCAGTGCAGAGCGACGGAGGGTGTTGCGGACCCCCGCACAGGTGTCGCAGAAACAGTCAGACCAGAGTTCGGCCGCACTTGGCCGCACGACCGTAGACGTTCGCAGAATACGTCCGTTTCTACGGTCGGCGCACAACACTTGCGGACCGTGCACTGTGCATGGGTCCATGAGCCCTGCATCCTCTGCTTACGGACCCCCCTCTCTCCTTCCTACCCCTTCCCCTTCCCCATCCCTTCCCCCCCGCAGGAGAAGGTCACTGAGTTCCGCAAGGCGATCGAGGCCCGCGCCAAGGAGCTGTCGGACGCGGCCGGCATGGACGACGTGGGTGGCAGGGGCGGGGCGGGGTAGGGGCTGGGGTACCGTAGGGGTGGTGGGGCGGGCGGCCACAGCGCCGGCTGAGCGCCTCACCGGCTTGGGGCCCCGCTCCTTCCCCCCCCCTTGTGTTTACCCGTTACCCCGTGTCCGGACCCGGGCGCGTGCATCCTGCCGACAGCACCTAGAGCCAACACCCCCCAGGGTTCAACCAGAGTCGACTCCCCCCATCTGCGCTCCACACACACCCGCATGCCCTTCCCCTCCCTTTCACGGCCCCTCAGAACAACAAGCCCAAGAAGAAGCCCGAGGAGTTCTACTCCTTCAAGGCAATGGACATCACCACCGCGGGCAGCTCGCTGGCGGTGGGGCGGGGGGGGGGAAGGGGGGGGGTTGCGGGGGGGGGAAGGGGGGGACTGGGGGCCAGGACAGGGGGGGACTGGGGAGGGAGGCCGGGCGGGGGAGGAGCCGTGCCGGGACGCTCGGAAGGATACCGCGGTCCTCAGCGCTGCCCATGTTGGGTCAACACTGAGCCCTGCACCCCTCTCTCCCCTCCTCTGCCCCTCCCCCTCCCCCCCCCAGGATTTCGACCCCGTGGCGCTGCGGGATATCCCCATGCCCGGCATGAACGGTGGGGGGGAGGGGGGAGCGGAGGGGGGGAAGGGGGAAGGGGGGGATGGGCTTGTAGGGGTTGTAGGGGGCCACGGGGCTCAGGGCAGGGCTGGGTGCCAGCAGCCCAGGGGGCGCGAGCTCATTCGCTGGCAGGGACCGAGGGGGACAGGGCCGAACGACAGAGCTGAACCTCCCTCCCCCCCTCTCCCCCCGGACCCCCGGCTGGATCCCCCATGGGACGAGTGCTAAAGGAAGTGTTCACTCAAACACTTCCCCCCCCCCCCAGCGGCCGCCATCCAGTCCAAGGGCGCCGCCCTGCTCAAGGACGCCATGAAGATGTTCGACCCCGTGCAGGGGTCCATCAAGGCGGTGTGCATCGTGGGTCCCTGGGGGGGGGGGGTAGGGGGAGGGGGTACTCCAGCGCCCCGGGGGGGGAACCTAGCTGGGAGCAGCACCTTGCACACGAGCCCCAACAGATCCCGCCGGCTCCCCGCCCCTTCCTCTTAGCACCCCTTGCCCGCCGGTGTGTGCGCAGGCGGCCAAGATCATCATGAAGATTCTCATCGCCATGGTGGGTGAATTTCGGATCCGGATTTGCAATTTGGCCTGTCTGTCTCGCCGTGTGCGCACAGCGCCGCTCGCAGGCATGGTGGGCTCCCCGCCACCCGCAGACTGCGCCTCCCCCCCTTCCCCCGTTTCCCCCCTCCCCCCCCAGATGAAGCGCCCGATCGCCCACTACGACCCCGCCATGTACTGCGCACACGTCATGGTGGGGAGGGGGGGAGGAGACGAGGGGGGGGGGGGAAAGGGGGTGACTGCTGCGCTCGGCTCCGCACCAAACCACTTATCACGCCCGCCCCCACCAACACACAAGGACCTCCTCTCCCCCAACCCGCAACCCCTCGCCCCCCCCAGCTCTACTTCCGCGCGCCCCTCAACGTGTCTGAGAAGCAGACCTCCATCCTCATGCGGGACATCCTGGACAACGGCAACGGCCTGAGGCAGGCGGACGGCTTCCTGTCCTACTACCGCTGGTGGGGGGTTTGGGGGGTGGGGGGATGCAGGCGGGCGCAGGGGGGTTGGGTTTGAAAGGGATGGGGTTGCAAGGGTTGAGCGGGAGGCGTTCAAGGGGGTCAGGGTGTGCACTCGAGGCGTGCAGCCGGCGGCGACCGCCCCACACCGACCGCCCCACACCTACCGGACATCTTCCCTCCCCCCCCCAAGGCTGGGCATCGAGCCCGAGGACGTGAACGACTCTGCCTGGGTGGCCTCTGTGGTCAACAAGGTCCGGGTGCTCAAGGTGAGTGTGTGGGGGTGGGGGTGGGGGGGGGCAGGGAGTTGGGCGCCGCACTGGGCACTGCCAGTGGGGGGGCAACCCGGCCGCGGCCGAACCTCCCCCACCCGCCGCTCCATCCCCCCCCCTTCCCCCCTGTCAGGGCAACGTCAAGTACGGCTTCATGAACATCGACCTGGCCACTGACCACAAGGTGTACGACAAACTCAAGTGAGCGGCCGCACAGTGCTGTACGGCACCGCGCTGTTCTGCACTGCGACCTACCTGCCGTCCGGGGGGGGGGGTCTGGAGCTGGAGTGTGCGGGGTGCCGTGGCCCGGGACGCGCGCCACTGCCGGCATGCGCCACCCTTCAACCTGGTACCCCGCCCGCCTGCCCCAAACTATGTCCCCCCACCCACCCCTCCTCCACCCCCCAGGAAGAAGTTCCTGACCGCGGTGGAGACAACGGTGCTCGACACCGGAATGGCGGTGAGCCCCGCCGGGGCAGCACCGGGGGCGGAGGAGCAGCACCTCCTCCACGGACAGCCCCAGCATGCCGAGGTGCCTACCGCCCCCAACCGCCCCTTTCCCCCTCCCCCCCCCCCCCAGGCCCTGCTCCCCCAGTACTACAAGCTGGTGCTCAACGAGGGCGTCCCCATCGTCACCGCCCTGCCCTTCGACGCCCAGGACCAGGCCCTGCCGGCCCCCCCGGGGCTGGAGCGGGTGGAGGGCGTGGGCGTGGGGGGGGCGGCGGCGATGGGGCCCGGGCCGGGGAAGCCGGGGGCCGGGGAGGCGGCCTGGGGCCCCGGGGGGGTCATGACCACGGAGGAGAACCTGACCAAGCTGTGAGTCGGGGGGGGGAGGGGGGAGGGAGGGGGGATGCCTACCGTGGGTTGTCATACCCTCGTCCGCTCCTCGTCGGCACATGCCCGCCCTCCGCCCCACCCCGCCCCATTCCGCACCCCGCACCCCGCGCCCCGCAGCATCAACGGCTTCATCGATATTGGCGTCGGTGAGCCCCGGCACAGGGGGGGGGGCATGCGTGGGCCAGCGGGGGTGGGCCCGGCCTCGGCTGTGAGCGGTCCAGTGGAGGTCGGTAGAGGTCTGCGGCGCAGATGCCCGGCTCTCTGACCGCGCCCACACCTGCGCCCGCCCCCCCCCGCTCCCCCGCCCCCACCCCCAGAGCGCTACAAGCAGCGCCACGTGTCCTTCAAGGCCATCGACAAGCAGGTGGAGGGGCTGCTGGCGGACAAGGAGAGGAAGAGGGTGAGGAGGGGGGGAGGGGGGGAAAGCGGAAGGATCAGAGGCATGAAGGGGCAGACGGGGCCCCCATGTGTATGTACTGGACTCCACACCCGAAGTGCCCCGCACACATTCTCGACGCTTGACAACCCGACACCCCCAGGCCCAGGCCCCACCCTGCCCCCCCTTTCCCCCCCCCCCCCCATCTTCCGCCCTCCCAGGCCAAGTGCGGCCAGAAGCCGTGGACCGACAAGCAGCGCTCCAAGGCGCACTCCAGGCTGCTGGCCAAGAAGCGGGCGCAGTGGGAGGCGCAGCACCACTTCTCGACCCAGCTGCCGCCCATCACTGCAGACTTGGAGTGAGGCGGGGGCGGGGCGGGGGAGGGGCGGGGGAGGGGCGGGGGCGGGGCGGGGGAAGTGTTGTGACCATGAAGCCCAGGGGCCCGCCCCGCTATGGTCGCTCGCCGGCGCATGGGTGCCCACCGGCGGGCGGGTTGCCGCCATCTCCCCCCACCCCCGCGTGTAGGCTCTTGCTTCCTCACCCCCGCCCTCCCGCCACTGCGCAGGAACTCCATCGCCCGGCAGCTCCTGCCCGACTGGTGCGTGCGTGCGTGCGTGCCTACGTGCGAGCGTGCGTGTGTGCGTGCATTCATGCGCGTGTGTAGCCGTGGGGTGCCAGTCAGTCGGCTGCAAGCTGGGGGCGCCGAAGACCTACGTCCTGTGCATTCTTCACGGCATGGGTGCCAGCCTCTGACCCCCGGGCACCTCCCTCCACCCCCGCCACCTCGGCACCTCCCCCCCCCCCCTCTGCTCTTCCGCCCCTCGCAGGATGGTCGAGGCCCCCCCGCCCGCGACGGCGCCGACTTCAACGACCCCTTCGCGGAGGAGGGCGACGGCAGCGGCAGCGACGGAGAGGGCGGCGGCGGCGGCGGCAGCGGCGGCGGCGGCAGCGGCGGCGGCGGCAGCAAGCGCAGCAGCGGCAAGGGCTCGGAGGGCGGCGGCGATGACGAGAAGGAGGGCAGCGACGCCGGCGGGGATGGGGACGGGGAGGAGGGCGGCGGCACCGATGGCGGCAGCGACCGGGGCGGCCAGGCGGTGGGGGAGTCGAGGGAGGGGTACGACCCCGAGGGGGCCACCGAGGTGCCCAAGACGCGGGAGGAGATCGTGGCGTTCCTGGTGCACAGGTGGGGGGGGAGGGGGGAAGGACAGGGAGGGCAGCGGGCCGGCAATTGGGATGGTGAGGCGCAAGCAGGTCACGTGACTCACTGCCGTACGCACGTGCAGGTTCCTGCAGTACGACCCGCACACCGTACGGCCCAAGCGCTTCGAGGCGCCCAAGCTGGGGCCTTCCATCTGGTGAGCGGCCGGGCAGGGCGGGGCGTCACCGTAGCGAGGGAAGCGCTGGTGGCGGGCAGCGCCGCGGCTCTGCCCCCACTCTCCCCTGCCCCTCCGAACCTCCGACCATTTCCTGCCCTTGCTCCTCGCTCCCCTACCTAACCCCTCCTCCTGCGCCGCCCCTCCTCCCCCTCCCCCGCTCTCTCCAAACCCTTCCTGTGCTCCATTCCCCCCCCCAAACCCCACCCTCCCCCCAGGCTCCAGATGACTAACGAGTCGGGCGCCAGCAAGCGGGAGGACAAGATCGACTTCGACTGGCCGGGTGGGGGCGGGGGTGGGGGGCGGGGGCGGGGGTGGGGGGCGGGGGCGGGCCGATCCTCTAGCTACCGACCTCAACGCTACATCCCAGGTCTATCTTGCAATGAGTGGTGATGTCGAATATGCGCATCCCAGCTGATCCTTCCGCCCCTTCCTCCGCCCCTTCCCCCGCCCCCTCCCCCCCCCTGTCCTGCAGAGATCCCCCAGGGCGACATCGACCAGCGCAAGCCCACGGTGCGGGACATCACCGACGCAGACGTGTGCACGGCAGTGGTGAGGCCGGGGGGGGGGGGCAAGGAGGGGGGGGGTGCAGAGGTTCCGCAGGGGCTTCCTGACGCCACGCAGCCTGCGCCCCAAGTCCTCTCCCTCGACGCCGTCCTCACCCGGCGGCTCACCTTGACTCCCCCCTCTTCGCACCCGCTCCCCCCTCTCCCCTCCCCCCCCAACAGGTCCGTGCCTACAACGCCAACATGATCCGCCGCTCAGAGGCGCTCACCGCCGCCCGCTCCGCCCGCTCCGCCCGGCTGCTGGCGGCGCGGGCGCAGGCGCTGCGGCGGGAGGCGCTGCCGGGGCGGGCGGCGGCGCTGCAGCGGGCCATGGAGCAGGTGGGGGGTGGGGGGTGGGGGGGAGGCTGTGCGAGGCGCGTAAGGCAGGGAGATAGACAGCAGGGAAGGGGGGCACCATGGGTAAACCTCGTGACCCATGCCCCCCGTGGCCCCTTCCCTCCTTCATTCCCGCCCCCCCCCCCTCTTCTCCCCCCAGTTCCGCGAGCGGCTGCGGCGGCCCGCCGCCTACGACGAGGGCCCCGTGTTCCGTGCGGCGCTGGAGGACCCCATGTGGGAGGCGGCGGGGGTCAAGGTGGGGAGCGGGGAGGGGTGCTTGAAGGACAGTAGTGAGTGGCCCTTGTGGGAAAGCCTTCATTCCAGCGGACCTCAAGATCGGGTTGCGCCGGTGTGCGGCCTGTCCGCGGTCCCTCCTCCCGCTCCCACACGCCACCCCTACGGACACCTCTCCACCCCCACCCACCCCCCCCGCGCGCAGGTGGGCGGCGCCGCGGGCGTTGCGCTCATGACCCGGCTGCGTGCGGCGGTGGAGGAGGGGCGGCTGCCGGCGGTGGGGGACCCCCTGGCCCTGGCCAAGGCGCTGGGGGACAAGGTGCTGGAGCAGGTGGGGGGGGGGGGGGGGGAAAGGGGGGGGGCGCTTACCACGGTGGGTGAAGGGGGAGGGGTGAGGGCGGCTGGGCCCTGCGCTGCGCACTGAGACCGAGCGAGTCCGCCCTCTGTTGCCAATCCATTCACGTACCTCGTCCTCACCTCCCCCCCCTCCCCCCCCCCCAGCCCGGCGGTGTGTTCCTGTCCCACCTGGAGGCCCAGCTGGGGGTGCCCCTGCCGGCGGGGGTGCGGGAGGAGCTCAAGCAGGTGGGGGTGGGGTGGGGGGGTGGAGGGGGGGTGGGGGTGGGGGGCAAGAGGGGTCAGCAGGCAGCGGTAGGGCGACTGCCTGTGCGGCTGCGGCTGCACGGCTTTGCTGCTCATTCCCCTCCCCCCCCCCCACCGCTTTGCAGGCCATGCCCGAGGGGATGGACATGGGCGGGGGCGAGGGAGCGGCGGCCGGGGCGGACGGCAAGGGGGCGCTGGACGCGGCATCCTACCTGGTGGGGTGGGGTGGGGAGAGGAAGGGGAGGGGGGTGGGAGGGTTGGGGGCAGCAGGAGGGGAGTGTTGTTGGTAAGGGTGTGCTGTTTTTGGCTATCGTCACTCCACCTATCCACCGGCCTGACGCCCCACCCCGCGCGCCCCGCCCCCCGCTACCCCCGCCCCCTCCCCAGGGTCGCGCCGAGGAGGAGCTGGGGTCGGATGTGTCGGACATGCTGGCCACTCTGCAGCAGGTGGGGGGGTGGGGGGGGGGCGGCGGAGGCTAAGAAGCAGCGGTGCGAGGTGTGCCCTCCGCCTTCCGGGCAAGGGCTGTCAGCTCGCGCCTACCTCTGACGCTTCGCCCCATCTCCGCCCCTACCTTACCCCCCCTCCCCCCCAAGGCGGTCTCGGGCCTGGGCCTGGGCCCCCTGGATGCGGAGGCTCTGGCCGCCGACCTCCTGCAGCGGGTGCAGGACATGGTGGGGGGGTAGGGGGGAGGGGTAGGGGGTTTGGTTGCCGAGTGCACGCAGGGTCGGTGGAGGCCTGGGACTGAGGCCGGGAGGAGGGGTGGTCCTTAATTTGCCGCCATGCGCCTGAGCTCTTTGACCCTCCCTCCCCCCTCCCCCTCCCTCCCCCCCTCCTTGCAGGGCGCCCAGGGGGTGCTTGAGGCGGTGGAGGCGCGGCTGGGGGCGGCACTGCCCGAGTCGGTGCGGCGGGAGGTGGAGAAGGTGCGGCGCTTGGGGGAGGGGGAGGATGTGCGTCTGGGGTGAACTTCATGTCCGTTCAGCAAGGACAAATACGAGCTAGGCTAGGGCAACGACGAAAGGGTCAGCGACAATGCCAATCTTAGGGCTTCGAATGAGCCCCGGTTGCTTGTGGAGGGGCCACCCATGTCCACCGACATGAATCTCCTTAACTCCCCAACCCCGACTCCCTGCACTCCAACCCCGACTCCCTCCCCTCCAACCCCGCCTCCCTGCCCCCCCAGGGCGCCTCCGAGTTCGCCTCCCGCGTGGCCCGGGCCTACGAGGAGGGGGGGTGGGGGCGGCCATGGGCTGCTGCAGCCTGGTGGCGGGGGGGTGGGCGGTGGCGGTGGCGGCGGGGGCGGTGGACGCGCTGCAGGTGTGTGGGGGGGGGGGGAGGGGGTTGGAAGGGAAGTAGGGTGTGACAGGTCATGCTGGTGAGGGGGACTAAGAAACGCAGGGTGTGGCAGGCGCCCCCGGCGGGACCCATGTAGGCTTTGCTCCCTCACTTCCTCACCCACCCACCCCCAGGCTGCGGTGGCTGAGCGGCTCGAGGCGGCGGAGGCGGCGGCGGATGCGCTGGCGGCGGGGGACGTCGTGGCGGCGGCGGGGGCGGCGGGGGCGGTGGGGGAGGTGGCGGCGGCGGCGCTGTCGGGGGACGCCGCGGGGGCGCTGGAGGCGGCACTGGAGGGGGACATGTGAGCAGGCGGGGAGGTGGTGGGGGTGCTGGGGGCCCCGGGTGGCAAGGCAGGGCTGGACCGCCCCTCCAACGCGGTGAACCTGCGCCGGTCTGTGAGCGTGCTCCGCGCGCGTACCCTCCCTGGCGGCCTCCCTATTGCCCCCCCCCCTCCCCTTCCTCCCGCTTCACCCACCCGCCCCCCAGGCTGCCCATGCCCCGGGCCGTGCGCGAGGCTGCGGGGCAGGTGGCGGCGGTGCAGGAGCAGCTGGCGGCGGCGGAGCAGCTGCTGGGGGCGGCGGCGGACGTGAGAGGGAGAGAAGGGGGTTGGGGGTGGATTGCTATGGCGGGGGGAGAGGGGTTGATCGCGAACCCAGTCAGGAAAAGAACGGAAAAGTTACATGCGGCCTGACCACGCGGGCTCTCCCCACCCATCATCTCTCCCCTTCACATCCCCCCCTCCCCTCCCCCCAGCCCGCCAAGCTGGTTGAGGCGCAGGCCGCGGCGCTGACGGGCAGTGCCGAGGGCGCCCTGGACGCCCTGGAGGGGGGCCTGGCGGGGGGCCTGGGCGAGGCCCTGGACACCGCAGCCACCGCCATCGAGGACGCGACAGACCTCTTCGCGGTGAGCGGTTCTACGGGGGCTGCTGCAGCGCGGGGCTCCAGCGGAGGCGTTCAGCGCAGGGGTCCCCGGGCTGGGGCTGGAGAGCGAGGCCGGTTACGGAGCCAGGCCGCCTCAACCTGCTGGCTCGCCCCCCACCCCCTGGCCCCCTCCCCCCCCCCCAGGCCGGCATGGAGATTGCGCTGTCCGTGGACGCCCAGGCGCTGACGTCAGCCCTGGAGGACGCCAACGAGATGTTCATGGCCATCCTGGAGATCCTGTCCATTGATGACGTAAGCAGGCGGACGTGGGCCTCGTGCATTAGCTAGATAGGGCGGGGAGCACATGCGCTGACGGGAGGGGCCGGATACTGCGTCTGGCCCTTCCCGTCTCTTCATCTCGGCCTTTCGACAGCTTGCCCCAGCCAGCATCCCTGCGTTTTTTCCCTTCCCGTTCTTTGCCCTATCGCCCTGACCCCCACCCCTCTATCTCCACGCCCTCCTCAGTTCATGTAAGGTCCTGCCATGCGGACAGCGCGCACACGTCCCTGTGGGGAGGAGGAGGGTGGTGGCTGCTGCCTAGGCGTGCAAGCACGGCCGTGCAATGCTGAGCTTCCGCTTAGTATGGTTATTCTTCTTACAACCTTTTCTTTTGGCACAACCGGCCCGCGTGGCTGTAGCAGTGTGGGCCGTCGGCCATTGCTCTGGGCCGAATACGGTAGACGGTAGACGGTAACGGTAGGTCCCTCCTCGAAGCACTCTGCCTGCCTGAGGGAGCGCTTCCCTGACAGTATGTGTGCTTGATATCTCTAGATCACGTGGTTCCATGTGGACAGCAGGGGGCTATCTGCTTATCTCTGTGCGGGCTATGTCCATCCCTTACCCCAGCGGATCCATGGCTTCCTTGTTCGTTTTACTGCTGGTTGTTTGACCCAGTCTGACGGGCTCTCCACTTAGTCATTGCATGTACCGTGCGAGGTACGTTCCCTCCTACTCTGCCTTCGAACGCAAGTTCCATCGCCTCCGTGCCCATGGCTTCCTCGTTCACTGCGCCGACTGTTGGTCCCAGTGTGGTGCACGGAAGGCCTTTCCTTTCTGCCCGTCTTCTCCTCGACCACGATCTTTCTGTGCGGCGTACGTCGGCTGCCTTGTTCGTTGTACTGATTGATTGCCCCGATGTGCTGCCCAGAAGACCTTGCGCAGCAATGTGGACCTGCCCGCGCCAAGCGACCTGCGCCCCGTGTGGAGGGTGTGGAGGGTGGGGAATTGGTTATCAAAGTTGGTGTGCCACCACTGGGTGGCACTTCACCTAAGGGTTATCTTGACAGCTTGGAGCCCCCAACCTTTGCTTGAGGGCGGCCCGTTATACTCTTCGTGAATCCCAAGTGTCTTGCTTGCCTGTCGAGGCTGTCGTGGATCACCTATATCCGCATCATGAGCTGTGTAACATATTCTCCCGTCAAGAAGCTGTTGTGGAGCTGTGCACTAGATGAGCCTGTAGGTGCACGTGCCCTCCATGCGCCAGCACTGATCCTAGCGCTGCGGACACCATGCCTTACAGACACAGCACTGAAACCGACAGGCGGATAGACAGGGCTGACTGCGAAGTTCACCGGGACCGGGACCCGGGGAAGTCACCCTGGGACGGCACTTGCAAGAGGGGTCGCGCGCCCTCCCGGCAACCGCACCCAAACCTTCCCCGATGCGTCCCTGTCCACGCGTCCCCGGGAGCCCGGATCACACTCCCTGATCCCAGGCGAGGTCCCAAGTAAGCAGTCAGGATGTGCATGAAGGAGGGAATGGCCGTGTGTGTTGGTTGGAGCACAGGGCGGGTGGAGGCCGCGGGGGGGTCAAGCAACGGTTGAAGGGTGTCGGGGACCTGCGACCCAGGATGCGATGGTTACAGCAGGTACCGCCTCCAGAAGGGGAGGGGTTGAGCGAGAGCGCCACCTACTGGGTGTTTACTGGGTGTCTGTCCCATGACAGGGGAACGGGCTGAGGGGCATCCAAGGCGGCGGGACACTGGGGCCGCCCCACCCTTGCAGTGCAATGCAGTGTAGTGCATCAGGGGTAGTGCACCCCTGAAGTGCATCAGAGCACGCAGAGTCGGACCCAGGACCTGACCCAGAGGCCAGGGTTAGGTTGGGTTGGGCGCACAACGCATTTGGCGGCGCCCTCCACCTCGAATACCATCATCACACGTTGCAACGGGGCCTGAGCACGGCACGGCATCACACGTTGTCACGTGTCACGACGGCACACCGCCTGGTGTGCTTGGGGTCGCTTGGCATCAACGAACGAAGAGGGGAGGGGGGTGGGGTGGGGGCTGCAAAGAGCGACGCAGGGGCCGGGATGGCACGGCGGGATGTCCGTGCCCGTGGGCCAGCGCGAGAAACATGCCGCGCCCAGTGCTGCAGGTGCGCCACTGCTACTGCTCAATAGCTCAAGCACGACGCGGCTGTACTCGCCGAGTTTGGCATGCGGTGCCTAAACCCTTCTGCATCGCGGCGCCGCGACAGAGCTGGGGTAAGTGTACTCCGTAGTGTACAAGTTGCAACTCTCGTTATATACAGCTTAGTTGCTTTGCAGTGGGCCGCGAGACACACTTGCGCAACATATCGGGCCGCCGCTTGACCAAGTGCGCTGACCAGCACGCCGCAAGCCAAACGACAAACGTTAGGCTAGCAAGATATTATTCTCCTGCCTGCAAAGCTGCTATTATTTGCAACGCGACGAGACGAGAGCCCCACCATCCATCCGGGACGGAGACGAGTGGGGCTTGGTGACAGCGCGAGCATATTGGAGTCGCGATAACGTGAGAGGTGGCGTAGGTGGCTGTCGGATAGGGGTGGGTAGCCCGGTTCTGTATGACGCCCCCGCCCCTCCCCCCACCCCCCTCCGCCTTCCCGACCAGAGTGTGAGAATGCGTGTGCCAGGTGGAGCCCCGACGCCTGCCGGCTGCTGAGACCCAGGGCGCCAGCGGGGGCTGGGCTCCCATGGCGTCGGAGTGGGGCGCCTACGCCGCGGCCGCTGACGGGTACTCCGCCGCTGCGGTGGACCCCGCGCACCCGGGCTTCCGCGCACGCCTGCGCCGGCTGCTGCTGTGGCATGCGCCCGAGGGGCTGCCGCTGGCCTCTCTGCCGGCCACGTGGGCGCAGGTCTACGGCCGCCCGCTGCCGGGGCGCCTGCTGCAGTGGCTGCACTCGGGGGAGGCGGGGGCGCTGGTGCGGCTGGGGCCGGGCCCGGAGCACCGGTGCTGGGCGGTGCTGACGGGGTCGGGCGCGGAGGAGCTGCTGGGCTGGGTGCGGTGGGAGCTGGCGCAGCCCGAGGGCGCGCCGGGGCCGTGCTGGGCGGACGCGGGCCCTCGGCGGCAGGGGGGGCACGTGAGCTACGAGGGCGTGGTGGCAGCCCTGGAGCACTACCTGGCGGGGAGGTGGGGTGGGGGGCGTGGGGCTGGAGGGGGAAAGGGTTGGAAGGGGAAAGGGTTGGTTTGGGGGTCGGGGTGCTGGGGCTCGGCCTTGTCGTGCTTGGGCCCGGGCGCGGTGCGGTGGAGCTCAGCCGTGCAGTGCTGGCCCCAAGGCGTGCGTCCTTTCCGCCCGCGTCCGCAGGTCCCTTCAGTCCCTCGGCGTGGCCCCGCCCTTCCGCCTGTCGGAGCTGCGGCTGCTGCAGCGGCGGGTGGGGGCGGCGGTGGAGGCCTTCTGCGCGGCCAGGTGGGGTGGGGTGGGGGACAGGGGTGTGAAAGCGCAGGTGGCACTTTCCATGCGGGGCCTTCCCAGCACGTGCGCGGGTGGCAAGCACCTCTGCCCCTCCCTTCCCCCCCCCCCAGGTCCGTGGTGACGCTGTGGGAGCTGGAGCAGCACCTGTGCTCCGCCGAGGTGGTCCCCGCCTTTGAGGCGCTGGGGCTGGGGCCGCTGGGGGCGCACCCGGGCGTGCGGCAGGTCTTCTTCCCGGGGGGGCAGCCCCCGCCCCCCGGGCCCCCGCCCCGCCTCACCGCATACGACCTGGCGGCGGCGGTGCGGCGGCAGCTGGCGGCTCGGGGCGTGGAGGGCTGCCGGGGGGCGGCGGCCGCGGGGCTGGGGTCGGAGGCGGGGGTGGGGCTGCTGGCGGCGGTGCTGCGGGACGTAGCGGAGGCGGCGGGGCTGGGGGCGGGGCTGGAGGAGGGGCACCACCCGGGCCCGGCCCCGGGCCCCGGCCAGGGCCCCGCCCGCGCCCTCGCCGCCCGCCTGTCCGCCCGGCTGTGCGTCTGTGTGTCTGATCTGCTGCCGCACGTCAACATCGCTGCGGCCGCCCTCGCGGAGGAGCAGGCGGCGGCGCTGCGGGGGGCGGCGGGGGCGCCCCGGGCGGAGGCAGGGGGCGGGGGGGCAGGCGGGGCTGCAGCCGGCGGCCGCGTGGGGGCGGCGGGGGCCGCGGCAGCCGCCCAGCCGCCCCTGGGCGTGCCGGGGGAGTGGTACGGCTACCTCACTCCCCAGCAGCAGGCGGCCTCGGGCAGGCGGGCCGTCAAGGTGCGCCAGGGAGGGGGGAGGGCGGCTCCGGATGACAACAGGTCTTGATGCAGGGCATGAGTGTGACCGCCTGCCCCGGCACCCCAGGTTGTTATCCGCCCCTCACGGTTGCTGCCCCCCTCCCCTCCCCTCCTCCGCAGCAAGCCTTCCTGCCGCCCTCCCACGCGGGTGCCGCCCCCAAGGGCCCCGGCCCCGGCGCCCCCCCCGAGGCCCGGCGGCTGGCGGCACGCATGGCGGCGGCGCTGGGGCAGCTGCGCCGGGAGCGGGAGGCGGCGGAGGAGGGGGCGGCGGGGGGTGCAGCGGACCCCTCGCTCGGCCCCGGCAGCGGCGGGGCGCTGGCTGCGGGGCTGGCGGGGCGGCTGCCGCGGGCGCCCGTGTGCCGCAGCGAGGAGCTGGCGCAGGTGGGGAGAGGGGGTGGGGGGTAGGGGCGGGTGGGGGCCCTTGACTTGAAAGGGTTCGGGGTGGCGGGATTCGCAGCGGCGTGGGGTGCCGGGGGTCAAGGGCCGAGTGGCCGATCCCGGGTTTGGAAGTTTCGCTGTCCTCTTGAGACCGCCTCCTCACGTACCCACCGTCGCCCACTGCCCTCCCTGCCCCCCACCCCGTCCCAACTGCAGATGCACCGGCTGCCCCCCAACTTCAGTGAGGCACAGCTGCAGGTGGGGCCCGGGGCCCGGGGCCTGGGGAGGGAAGCGAGAGCGGGCGGGCGCCAGCAGGCGTAACAGATAGGAGTCCTTCGGTCTACATACCAAAGCGTTGCAGGGACACTCCTACGTCCCCCCCCCCCCCCCCTTCCCTTCCCACGACTGCCCCCCGCCCCCCCCCAGGCCGCCTTCCAGCGCAGCGTCCGGGCGCTGCTGGGCGGCCCCCGCGTGCCGCCCCGCCCCGGCCCCGCCTTCTTCGCTGCGGTGGCGGGGGAGCTGGGGGAGCAGTTCGTGGGTGAGAGGGGCGGAGGGGGACGAAGGTTGTGTGTGTATTGGGGAGGGGGCGGGTGTAAACCCTGCGGCCTGCTCAACGGTGTCCGTGCAGCCTTGCCAGAACCCCCTGGCTTCTGTTTCCCTGCGCCCCCGCAGCCCCCGCCGTCCGCGGGCACCCCCGCTACGGCCCCCGCCGCGCCGCCTCCCGGCTGGAGGGCCTCCTGCCCCGGCTGCGCTCCCACCCGCTGCTGCGGCTGCTGCTGGGGGCGCTGCTGGCGGCCATGCGGGGGCGGCTGCCGGTGCACCCGGAGCAGGAGACGGGGGCCGAGGGGGCCGAGGGGGAGGAGGGGGAGGAGGGGGAGGAGCCCTATGACGAGCCCGCGGGGCCGCAGCCGGCGGGCGGCAAGGGCGGATCCCGTGACAGCGGCAGCAGCAGTAGCAGCAGCAGCAGCAGCTCGGATGAAAGCTCCAGCTCCAGTAGCAGCAGCAGCAGCTCGAGCAGTAGCAGCAGCAGCAGCGACGCGGACCGGCCCTACGTGCGGGGCGCTGCGGACCGGGCCCGGCTCAAGGCCGGCGGGAAGCGGCCGCGGCCGCGGCAGCGCCCCAGCGCCGCCAAGCGCCGGGCGGTCAGGGGCGGGGACGCCCCGCCGCCTGCGCCTGCGCTCGGGGTCGTCACTCAGGAGGGTGCGTGGCGGGGGGCGGGGATACGGGGGCAGTCGTGGAAAGGTCCGGAGCAGGGGTAGCGACGGCCACGGCTTCAGTGCGTCCAGGCAAGTGCCAAGGTCCCCCTGGCCTCACCCGTCCTCTGCCCGCCCTCGCCTGCACCCTTTTCCCCCCCCCCACCCGCCTCCCCCTCCCACAGCCCTCCGCGGCCTCAGCGCCGCCTTCCGCGGGCTGGAGCGGGCGCTGGCGGCTGCGCGGCCCCCCAGCGGCTGGAGCACCCCGGCCCTGTGCGCCCTGCGGGAGGGGCTGTTCGGGCCGGGGCCGGGGGAGCAGCAGCCCGCCGCACCCCCTGGCAAGGGCGCCGCCGGCAAAGCCGCGGAGGCGCCTCCCCCGGCTGCCTTCGGCATCGCCAAGTGGGTGGCGGGACCTGGCGTCGTCGCGGTCTGTGCTCGGTCTGCCCCTCTCATGCCATGGCTGGCATGCTGTCCTTCCAGCTTCCGTTCACCCCATCACCCGTCCCCGCAGGCTGCGGGCCCTGGCCACGCTGATGGACTTCCTGCTGCAGCGCACCCCCCAGCAGCAGGGGCAGCAGGGGCAGCAGGGGCAGCAGGGGCAGGGGCAATCCTCAGACGCCACGGCGACAGCCAAGGACCCGGGCGCTCCTGCCGCCGCCCCCAGCCAGAGCACGGAGGGGGCGCTGGGGGCGGGGGCGGGGGCCGCCGAGGAGGGGCACAGGGGCGAGCAGGAGCCCCCGGAGCGAAGCAGAGGTGGGGCCGAGGGGGCGCTGGAGGGCCTGCACGCATCGGCCTACCACTGTGCCGCTCCATGCGGCTGCATGCCCCCCTGCATCCCGCCCAACCAGTGGCTCTCCCCCCCTTCACCCACCCCCCACCCCTTCCCACCCCCTCCGCAGAGGCCGCCCTGGCCGCCTTCCGCTCCGCCGTGCTGTCCCTCCGCGGGGGCTGCTCGCTGCCCGCCCTGGCGGCTCTGGAGCGGGCCGTGGGGGAGCGCCTGGCGCCCGCATGGGGCCACCCGGGGGGCGCAGGGGCAGGGGCGGGGGGCTGGGCCGCGCTGCCCCCCGCCCTGGGCCTGGGCCCCTCGCTGCTGAGCGCGCTGGAGGCGGCGGGTGACCCGGGGCTGCTGGCGGCGCTGGCGGGGGACCCCGAGGGACCCGCACGGGCGCCCCTGGGGCAGGTAAGCGCGGGGCCTGGGGTTGAGAGGAAACAGGGCGGAGTGGGGGTGAGTGAGCCCCCCAAGTGGGCGACATGGGATTACCCAGGCTCCAGCCCGAATTCAGCCCGTGCTTCTGCCCCTTCCCCCATGCCCCCCCCCCCCAAACTGCCCTCAGGTGCTGGAGCTGGTTGCGGAGGTGCTGCGGGGCTGCCGCCTGGGGGGCCTGGGGGGCGCCGAGCCGGCAGCGGCGGAGGCGGCGGACGGGCAGACGGGCGGAGGCGGGGCGGACCGGGCGGGCGGCAGCCTGGACCACGGCCCGGCGGCGGCGGTGGTGTCTCGGGCGCTGTGCGCCCACTTCGGTGTGGGGGCGGTGGAGGCGCTGGGGCACGGGCCCGTGGGCCGCCTGCTGGCGCTGGCCAGGGAGGGAGGCGCCGCGCCCCCGCCCGGCTGGCACACGGCCGTGGGGCTGGCGCCCCCGGGGCTGAGCGGGCGCTGGGGGGGCGGCGGCGAGGGCCTGGATGCGGGGGGCCCCGCGGGTGCGGCCGTGGGCGCCCTGGGCTGCCTGGGGCGCTCCGCGGCTCTGGCTGCGCTGCGGTCCGCGCCCCCCCTCAGCGACCTGCGCCTGGCCTCTGCCTGGGGGGCGGCCTTCGAGGCGGAGCTGGGGCCGCTGGAGGACTTCCTGCGGGCGGAGGGGGCGGGCGCGGGTGAGGGGGGTGGGAGGGGGAAGGGAGGGCCTGGGCGGTTGGGGCCGCTGAGGTCGGGTAGGAGTCGGAAGCTGGGTGCCTAAGGTGTTGAGCGTGGCGGCAGGTGGATAGCTAAGCTGACCTCCGCATCCTGCGCCCCTCAGGCCTCTCCACGCTGGAGCTGCCCGCCGCCCCCGCGGGCGGTCCCTCCCTGGAGCTGGCGGCGGGGGGGCGGCTGGTGAAGCTGCCGCAGGGGGCCACCCCCGCGCAGCTGGTGGCCTGCGCCGCCGCGGAGGACGCCCGGGGCGCTGCGGGGGCGCTGCTGGCGCTGGTGGCTGCGGGCGGGGGCGTGGGGGGGTGCGCGTGCGGGGCGCTGGCGGGGCAGCTGGGGGAGGGCATGGCGGAGCTGGCGCGGCAGGCAGACGAGAGGTGCGGCGGAGGGGGTGATGGGGGGGGGGCGGGTCCTGGGGTTTGCACTTTGGTTCCCCCTGCGCTTTGTCCTGCTGCCTCGTAGGACAGACCTACTGCCTCTTGAGCTGCCTCCTCCGTCCGCCCCACCGCAGGTGCCGCCTGCACGCGGACTCTGGCCCATCCTCCGCCCCCTCCGCGCCCTCCGCCCCCGGCCGCTCCGCCGCCGCCCGCTTCGCCCTGCTGCTGCTGCCCCACCTGCCCCCGCCCCTCCTGGCGCCACTGGCCGAGGCACTGCTGCTGCCCGCACTGGCGGCGGCACTGGGCGGGGGCAGAGGGGCGGAGGGCGGGGCCGCGGCGGCGGTGGGTCCGGAGCTGTACCGGCTGATGCTGCGGGAGCTGCCGCGGCCGGGGTCGGCGGCGGCGGGGGCCTGGGCGGGCCTGGGCGGGGCCTCTGCGGACCCGGGGTCCGTGGTGCGGTCCTGCCTGCATCACCTGGGCCTGGCCCTGGGGGTGGAGGAGTGGCGGGCGGACTGGCGGGCGGCGTGCGGGCTGGAGGCAGAGGGGGCCGGGGAGGGGGCCGGGGAGGTGACGGCAGGGGCGGGGGCGCCGCAGGGGCAGGCCCGGGCGACGGCGCAAACGTCAGCCGCGGAGGTCGCTGGCGCCGAGGGTGTGGGCTCCGAGGCCACTGCTGCTGCTGTCAAGCGGGCGCCTGAGCCCGGCGCTCCCGCAGCGGCCCAGGCGCCGGCGCACCCCCCCTCCCTCCCTGGGGCGCCCTCGGAGGCGGCCGGGGGCGCAGGCGCTGCGGGCGGCGGCGCGGGGCCGCCCCTGGCCGGTGCCTCGCCTGCTGCGGCCGCCGAGGCGGCCGAGGGCGAGGAGGAGGGGGCCACGAGCGAGGAGCAGTGCAGGTGGGCCACCAGGGGGGCGGCGGGCACTGGGGGCAGGGCGTGGGCTGGATGGCTGGGTGGCTGGCTCCGTGCTGCAAAAGGTCCGTCTTCAGCTGCCAGGGTTACCCTTGCCCCTTCCCCCTTTCCTGCCCCCACCCCCCCCCCTTTCCTGCCCCCCCCCCTTCCGCCCCTCCGCTCCCCCCCCCCCCAGGCAGCTGGTGGAGTCCATCCGTCGCGAGGAGTTCGGGGTGGGCTGCGGGCTGCAGGGCGAGGCGGCGGCGCTGAGCGGGCGGCTGGCCGCTCGCATGGGCCGCGCGCTGCAGCGGCTGGCGGCCGAGCTGTACTCGAGCGACAGCCACTTCGTCATGGAGCTGGTGCAGGTGGGGGGGGGGGGGGAGGGAGAGGGGGTGGGGGGGGGGGTGGTAGGGAGAGCTGGTGAAGGTGGGGAGCTGTTGAGGAACGCGTTACCGAGCGGGGGGGGGAGGGGACCTCTGGCCTTGCCATGCGTCAATCGAGGCCTCGCACCCCACCCCTTGGCCCCGCCCCCTCCGCCCCAGAACGCCGACGACAACGCCTACCCCCCCGGCGTGGTCCCCTGCCTGGAGTTCACTCTGCAGCGGGGCGCAGTCACGGCCGCCTGCAACGAGCGGGGCTTCAGCGGCCGACAGCTGCGGGCGCTGTGCGACGTGGGCGCATCCACCAAGGCGCGGACCAGCGGTGCGGCAGTGGGCCGGGGGCCCGGGGTGTAGGGGTGCGCGAGGCCGTGGCGTGGGCTGCAGGTGTTGAGTGGACGAGTGCTGCCTCTGCCGTCCTATTCTTGCGGCGGGTTGTTGTCAAGAATGCTGTGCGGCCTGTTTCGCCTGCCCCCCATCTTCGCAGGCTACATCGGCCAAAAGGGCATTGGCTTCAAGGTGGGGCGCGGGGCTGGGCTGAGCGATGGGCTTGAGGTGTCCGCCGCGTGGGAGCCACGCCACGATCTCCCGCGTCCTGGTTTTGATGGATTCCTACCACCACCCCTCTCCTCCCCCGCCCCGCCTCCCCAGAGTGTCTTCCGAGTCAGCTCGGCGCCGCAGGTGGGCCCCGGGGGCAGCGGGGAGGCCTGAGGGAGGGCAGGGGCTGCAGGGGGCGGGGGCGCGCGGCTACTGCTGCTGCTCACGCTACACCTCTTCAACACCTCTCCGCTGCCCTTGAGAGAAGTGTCGTTGCCCTGCATCCCCTCTACCGTCCCCCCCAGGTCCACTCCCGCCACTTCCACGTGGCCTTCGACCTCACCGCCCACGGCTCCCTGGGTTACTGCCTGCCCGACTGGTGCCCCCTGGACCCCACTTCGCCAGCAGCGGCCGCACTGGCGCGGCTGGGCTGCGGCCCCTCCCCCTCCGCCCCCTCCGCCTCCCCCGGCGGCACCGCCATCGTGCTGCCGCTGCGGGCCGACATGGGCCCCGAGGGGGCGGGGGAAGGGGCCGGTGTGGACAGCGCTGGCTCCGCCCCCGAGCGCGGCTCCGTGCTGCTGCGGCGCTTCGGCGACCTCAGCCCCAGCCTGCTGCTGTTCCTGCAGCGGCTGCGGCGGCTGGTGGTGCGGGACGAGGCGGGGGCCTGGGCGGAGGCGGAGGAGGGGGCAGCAGCGGAGGCGGCAGGGGCGGGTGCGGCGCCCGTGCGTGTGGTGTCCATGGAGCGGGAGGGGGTGGCGGGGCAGCCGGCGCTGGTGCGGCTGGCGGTGCGGCGCAGCGTGGCGGGGGCGGCCGGAGGGGCCGAGGGGGCGGAGAGCTGCAGCGCCAGCACGTGAGGCGGCGAGGGGGGGGAGGGGGCGGGGCAGGGACACGGGAGGCAGGAAGCAACAAACCGTGGGCTGGGGTGGGGGTGAGTTGGCCTGCAAGAACCTGAAAGCAAGCCACCACCACCACCCTCTCCCTCCATGCCCCCCCCCCCCCTCCCCGTATGCAGCTGGGCGGTGGTGGCCGAGGCTGTGGCCCCCCGGGTGCCCCGCCTGGGGCTGCATGTGGCGGAGACGCGGGTGGCGCTGGCCTTCGCACTGGGGCCCGCGGGGGAGGGGGGGCAGGAGGCCCCGCCCGTGCGCCTGCCCGCCCCCGAGTGGCGCGGCGGGCGGCCCCCGCAGCAGCACGTGTTTGCGTTCCTGCCGCTGCGCAGCTACGGACTGCGCTTCGTGGTACAGGTGGGGGATTAAGGGGGTGGTGGTGGTAGGCAAAATGGTATGAAAGAAAGGGCTATGTTTCCCACCCTTCACGATATGCCGTGGGTTGCCACCGCTTTGCCTCCCCTAAGGGACCTCCGCCACACCACCGTTCAAACCTCCCACGCCCCTGTGCCCTGCCCCCTGCCCTGCCCCCCCCCCCCCACACACACACACACTCACGCCCTACTCCCCCGCCCCTCCTAACTTCTTAAGCCCCTGCCCCCCCCCCCCCAGGCCGACTGGGTGGTCCCCTCCAGCCGCGAGGCGCTGGACGTGGACTCCCCCTGGAACACGGCACTGAGGGCGCACGTGCCGGGGCTCTTCCTGAGGTGTGTGTGGGGGGGAGGGAGGGAGGGAGGGGGGGGGGGAGGGTAAGGGGAGAGAGGGAGGGAGGGGGGAGAGGTCGGGGCAACACGCGGCTGTGCTGAGGGGCAGCCTGCGTGCCATCCTTGCCGCCCTGTCACAACCATACCGCAGACTGTGGCTTACCAATCCCCGCACCCCCCCCCCCGACCGCCAGGGCGCTGGACGTCTTCCGCGGCCTGCCGCCGCCCCTCGACGCAGCAGGCGGGGAGGGCGGGGCCGGGGACCCCCCCTCCGCCCCCTCCTGCCCCCCGCCCCCCTGCCGCTCCTCCCGCGTGTTCTGGGCGGACCAGTGGCTGCGCTGTGTGCCGCTGGAGGGGGAGGCGCAGGGCTTCTTCTCGGGCATGCCGCACAGGTGGGGCCGGGGCGGGGTGGGGCGTGGGGCGGGGGAGGGGGGGCAAGGGCGGATGCCGCGAGCTTAGGCCCTGGGCCCGCTCGCTGCGGGGAGGTAGGGCCCACCCTGGTTCAACCCCTGACTCCTTGTAAACGCGACCACACACAACCCCCTCCCCCTCCCGTCCCCCTACCCCCCGCCAGCATTGCCACGCTGCTCCGCGCCGCGCCCTGCATCCCCACAGCCGGGGGCGGCTGGGCGGCCCCCGCCCGCACCGCCGTGTGCCTCGACCCCTGCGTCCCCCCGCACCTGCTGGAGCCGGGGGGCAGGGGGCAGGGCCCAGGGGCCGGGCCGGGCCCGGGTGGGCCCCGGTCGCTGCTGGCAGCTCTGGGCCTGGAGGTGGTGGACCCCGGGGCCAGGTGCGCAGGGGGGGGGGGTGGAGTGGAGTCGGCTGAGGGAGAGCAGCTGGAGGTTGGGACTGCGGAAGGAGGGGAGGGAGTGTTGGAGGTAGCTCCTCTCGGGCCTTACATGGGCTATGGACTGTGGCTAAGCAATAGGGAGCGCCCTAGGTTAGGGCTGCGGATAAGTAGGTATGTCCATGCCGTACGCCGTGTCCATGCGTCCTGTCGTGTGTTTTGGCCGTAACCTCAACAGGGAGGGGCGGAGGGCTGGATTGGAGGAATGCAAGCCGAGTAGCCTAGGTGTAGTTTACCCTCAACAAGCGCCCGCCCCCCCCCCCCCTCCCTCCCTCCCCCAGGATTCTGTACGAGAGCCGGCCCCTGCGTGCGCTTCTGGGGGTGCGGGAAGTGGGCCCCGCTCAGCTGCTGGAGCTCGTCAGGGTGAGGGGAGGGGGGGGAAAGGCGGAGGGGGGGAGGAGCGGGGGAGGATGGAGGCGATTGAAGGATGAAGGCTCGGGAGCTTGGGTACAAGGGCACAGTGATGCCCTCAGGAGGGCACGTACAAGGGAGGGCAGTCCGCAAGGGTGTGCCAGCAAGTGCGCTAGTTAGCACCAGTCAGTGCTAATGGTCATTACGTTACTGGGTGACCCTCTCCATCTTCTATGGCCCCTTCTCCCCCTCAGTCCGCCTGCCGCAGCGGCGCCCTTGGCCGGGGCGAGGTGGGCCTCCCCTGGCTGCGCCGGGCCCTGGCGGCGCTCTTTGCGGCCACCGCCGCCGGCCCCGGCCCCGGAGACAGCGGCCCCCACGCCCGGCCCCCGCGGGTGGACGGCGGCGGCCCCGGCCTGTCCCGCTCCGCGCTGGTGCGGGAGCTGCGGGGCCTGGCCCTGCTGCCGCTGCAGGGCGGGGGGTGGGCCGCGGCGGGGGAGGGCGGCGGCGGCGGCTGGGGCCCGGCCTGGGGCTGGGCGCAGGAGGCCCCACCGGGCTCCGGCCCCAGCCCCGGGTCGGAGGGCTGCGGCATCTTCTTCCCTCTGGAGGGGGAGGGGGACCGCACCGCCGGCCCCGAGCCCGGCCCGGGGGCGGCTGCTGGGCCCAGCGCTGGAGGGGGCAGCGCTGAGGCGGCGGCGGCTCTGCTGCGGCGCTGCGGCCTGACCCCGGCCGCCCTGCTGCGCCCGCCCCTGGCGCAGAGGGGCCTGCGCTTTGTTGACCCTGCGCTGTTGGGGGAAGGCGCCATGGCAGCAGACGGGGCGGAGGATGGGGCGGAGGGCGTGGGGCTGCTGAGCAGCCGGGAGCGCCAGGCGCTGCTGAGGGGGCTCGAGGTGCGTGTGCGTGTGACGAGGGGCAGAGGGGAGGGGTGGTGTGCGGGTGTGTGCTTCACCATTGAGGCGTTGTGATGCCCTCTCCGCTACAGCGACACACCACGTGGCATTACCTTTCCCTTGACGACCCCCACCCCCCTCCCTGCCCCCTCCAGGAGCTGGGCGTGCGGCGGCTGAGCCCCGCGGACCTGGTGTGGCGCCTGGCGCTGCCCACCCTCACCGCCGCCCCCGGCCCCGGAGGCACAGCCGGGGGCCTGCTGGAGCCCGGTCCCTCCGCCGGCCCCCAGGGCCCCGAGCGCTGGCGGCCGCTGGTGGCGTGCCTGGCCCTGCCCCTGCTGGCGGGGGCGCTGGGGCCGCGGGAGGGGGCGGGGCCGGGGGCGGGGGTGGGTACCGAGGGGCACGACGCGGGCGGCCGCGGTTCCCTCCTGCAGGCGCTGAGGCGGGGCTGCGCGGTGCTGACCAGCTGCGGCCCTCGCCTGCTGTGCGGGGGGGAGCTGCGGCAGCCGGGCCCTGGCCACGACCCGGCTCCGTTGCCCCCAGCCGCCTCAGGGCAGGCCCCCGCTGCCCCTATGGATGGCGGCGGCGGGGGCTCAGCCGCGCGGTCCTGGGCGGATGCGGTGCGTGAGGCCGAGGAGATGGCCTCCCGCCCCGGGGGAGGGGCAGCGGCGCTGTACCTGCCCGCCGCCCTGCAGCCTGCGGCGGGGGGCCCAGGGGCGGGGGCGGCGGAGGGCGCTCCCAGCCTTGAGGGCCTGCTGCGGGGGCTGCCGGGGCGCAGGGGCAGGGCCGAGGCCGAGGGGCAGGGCTGGGCCTTCGTGCACGGAGCGTACGCCAGCCTCTTCCCAGGTGGGGGGGCGGGGCATGGAAGCGGGAAGCTGGGAGGGAGAAATGTAATGAAGATGCGCATAGAGGGGATTGAGCAACCTAAGGGCGCGGGGCAGGGGTTGGCGAAAAGGGGATGCTGAGGAAGGGTTTGGCTCCATAGCGTGCGGGGCTTTGTGATGGGAGACACACACGTGCATGCGGCCTTGTGCTGACGTGCGTGCTGCGGCCGCCCTTCCCCTTTCCACCCTCCCCCTCCAGAGCTGCTGCCCGATTGGGCCTGGCTGTTCGGGCAGCTGGGCGCAGTGGCCTTCCCCCCGCCCTCCCGCACCAGCACCCGCCTGGACCGGGCGGAGCTGGCCGCGGGGCCGTGGGCGGACGCCCTGGGCCCAGGGTCTCCCGCGGTGGGGACCGGCCCATCGACCTCCGGCGAGCCAGCTCCTCAGCAGTCGACGCCCAGCTCCCTGCCCGGCCCCGGGCCCTGGGCGGTGGAGGACTGGGCGTGCCCCCCGCTGCTGCGCCTGGTGCACCTGGCGGCGGGGGGCGGGCGGAAGCAGCAGGCAGCCAGCGTGGGGAGCTGCAGAGAGTGAGCGGTGTTGGGGGGGGGGGGGGGGCTAACGCAGATGCGCCGTAGGTACTCCTCCGGCTCCCCACCCACTGCCTGCCTGCAGCCCATATCCTGCCCTTCCCCGTCCTCAACCCCCCTCCCAGGCTCCTGAGGCTGCTGGCGGTCCATTGGGGGGCCTTTGCCCCCGCCCTCACGGCCCGGGCGCTGCCGGGGGCCGTGCAGGGGGCCTCGCGGGGCGCCCCTGCGCCCCTCGTCCTGGGGCCCTCCTCCCTCGCCAGGGCCCTGAGGGAGGCCGCCTGGGTCCCCGCCACCCCGCCGCAGCTCGCCCCGGGGGCGGCAGGGGCCCCGGCGGCGCCCGCCCCAGTGCTGGTGCGCCCCGGGGCTGTGTTCGCCCCCCTGCCCCCCCTGCAGGCGCTGCTGGGGCGCAGCGTGGCGTGGGCGGACCTGGGGCCCGGGGCCTGGGAGGCGGCGGGGGGCGGGGGCGGAGGAGGGGGCCGTCAGGGGGGGACCAGGGCGGGGGCCGGCGAGGGCTGGGCCCACTGCGTGGCTGCGGCGCTGGGGGTGCGCACGCGGCTGTGCCCCGCCACCGCTTTGGGACTCCTGCGGCAGTGGTCGCGCGGGGGCGCGGGGCCGGGCGCTGCGGCGGCCCCCCTTCCCCCCCACCAGCAGCCGCCCTTCCACGCCTCCCCGGCCTCCATGGCGGGACTGTACGGCGTACTGCAGGGGGCGCTGGGGGCCGCGGCCGGGGAGGGGCAGCCCCACCAGCGGGGGGCCGAGGGGGCGGAGGCGGGGGAGGCCCTGGGCCGCGAGGCGGTGGTGGCGGCGTTCGCCTCCGAGGCGCTGCTGTGGCTCCCGGACGACCCCGCACTGGCACCGGGGGCGGAGGGGCTGGGGCGCTTCTACGGGTGAGCGGGGGTGGAAGGCGGGGCATGTGTTGGCTTGGGGGCGGGGTTGGGTGTGGGGTCACTGCGGGGCTCATGTTGTGCTGAGCGGTCTTTGCGGCGAAGACTCCCACCCACTGCGTGACTACAGCTCCCCGACCTTCACCAATCCTTATCCCCCACCACCCCCCAGGTGCGGCCAGGTGGTGGCGACCGACCCCGCCCGGGCGCTGGACGAGGCGCTGCGCCTGGGCCCCACCCCGGGAGCAGCGGTGGCGGGGGCAGCAGCGGAGGAGCCTCCGCCGCCCCGCCTGCTGCCTGCCGCCTACGCCG
Source organism: Edaphochlamys debaryana (assembly GCA_016858145.1). Lineage (NCBI taxonomy): Eukaryota > Viridiplantae > Chlorophyta > Chlorophyceae > Chlamydomonadales > Edaphochlamys > Edaphochlamys debaryana. The sequence goes on along the minus strand of JAEHOE010000021.1, from coordinate 34,477 downwards.
CCGGGGGCCCTCCGGGCAGCTCCCTGTGCGCCAGTCTGGCAGCCGCCAGCGGGCCGGCAGGGGGGGCAGCGGGCGGCACGCAGCGCCCTCGCCCGCCGTCCGCCGCCCCCCCTCCTCCCCGGCCGCCTCGCCGCCCCGCCCCTGGCCCCGAGGACGCCAACGCCATCGACCTGGACCTCAGCGACGGGGAGGGGGAGGAGGCCGGGGGCAGCGGCGGTGGGGAAGGGGCGGAGGAGGATGGGGGCGAACAGCCGGACGCCTCAGCAGGGGGCCAGGCGGTGGCCGTTCCCCCCGGTCCCCTGCTGCCCCGGGCCCCCTCCGTGGAGGCCTACCTGCGCTGCCTCCGCACCTGCGCCCGAGCGGCCCGCAACCCCGCCCCGGGGCAGCGGCGGGGCGCAGCCGCCGCTGCTGCGCCCTCCGCCGCCGCCGCCGCTCAGCGCATCTGGGCGCACTGGGCCGCACTGCACTCCCGGGGGCGGCTGGGGCCGGGGGAGCGGGCGGCGCTGCGGCGGGGGGCGGCGGCGGAGGCGCTGCTGCCGTGCGCCTCGGGGCGCTGGCGGGCGCTGGGGCCGGGGCTGTGCCTGGGGGACGACCCCCGGGCGGAGGCGGCCCTGGCGGCAGGAGGGATGGGGGCGGGGGGCGCAGGGGGGGTGGAGCTGGTGCAGCTGCCGCCCCCCGCCCTCCTGCAGGAGGCGCTGGAGGCGGCGGGGCAGGGGGAGGCGGGAGGGGCTCGGGGCGACGGCTGGCGGAGCCCCCTGGGCGGCAGCGGTACGGCGGACGGCGCCGAGGGCCCCGCCGCTGCGCTGCTGGAGGCGCTGGGGGTGCCGCCGCTGTCGACATGCGTCACGTGCAGGTGGGGCCGGTGGGGGGTGGGGAATTGGGCAAGTGGCGTTTGTGGACGCAGGTACTCGTGTGCCCCCCATACCCCTTGACACCTCCCCTCACCTCCCCTCACCTCCCCTGCAGGGTGGAGCCGCTCGGCCCTCCCCTGCCCCGCGGCGGCCCCCTGGAGGCGGCGGTGCGGGAGGCGCTGCTGGCGGCGGAGGCGTACGCGGGGGCACTGCTGCAGCGGGGAGAGGACTTCGAGGCGATGCAGGGTGCGGGGGCAGGGGGATAACTAGGGGGCAGCCATGGGGCTCATTCAGTCTGTGAAGTTCCTCTCTTGTCTTTACCCACTGCTCCCAGCTCTGAACCCTGCCTCCTCTTTGTCGCCCTCTACCCCCACCCACCCCGTGTGCACTCCCCGTGTCCCGCCTCCGCCCGCAGCTGAGGTCGCAAAGGCCCTGCCGCGCTTCGAGTGAGTGGGATGGCTCCCGTGACTGTGACCGTGATCGTGTTCTGTGTCGGGTGGGCGATGACACCCATCGGCCCCGGTCAATGCGCCTTGCCTGCTAGTGACTTCACCCCCGCTTGACTTACCCCGGCCCTTCCCTTCCCCCCAGGGTGCTGGTGGTCCCGGGCTTCGCGGTGCGGCTGGAGGTGGCGGCGGGCGGGGGGGCGCGGGTGGGGGTGGACGTACCCCAGCCCCCCGCGCTGCAGGCCGGGCCCCGGCTGTGGGTGCAGGCCTCCGCCGCCGCCAACTTCGCCGCCATCGCCCGGGAGCTCAGCAGGTGACCGCCGGGGCCCGGGGCTGAGACGGAGGGCTGGGGCCGCAAGCCAAACGCACAGTGGCCTGCCGTACCCAAACCCCCAAGCCCCCTGCAACCCCCCTCAAGCACCACCACCACCACCCCACTCCACCCTTCGGCTCGCTTTCTCCTCATGCTCTCCCCCACAGGTTCCTCCGCGGCGGCCGGCCCTGGCCCGCGCTGGCCGAGCGGCTGCTGGGGGCTCTGCTGGCGGCGGCCGCGGGGGGCGCGGGGGCGGTGGGGCAGCTGCTGGAGGCGCAGGGGGTGCCCCGCCTGGTCCCCCCGGGGGCGGAGGGAGGGGGCGGAGGGCGGCGGCAGCGCTGGGTGCTGCCGCCCCTCCGGGCGCCGCCGCCGGCGGCAGATGTGCAGCAGCCCCCCTTCACCGCCCCCACCCAGCACCTCCAGGACCCCCAGCCGCCGCCCCCCTGGGCCCAGACGCAGCCCTCAGCGCCCAAGCGGGAGGCGGAGGAGGCCCCCGGTGGCGCCGGCCCCGGCCCCGGCAAGCGGAGCCGGGTGGCCGAGGAGCCCGGGGGCGAGCCCGCCGCCGGCCCCCACTCCCCCGCCCAGGGTCTGCCCCCGGACGCCTCCCCTCCGCCCGGCACCGCCCTGGCGCTGCGCCCCGCGCACACCCCGCCCCCTCAGCCCCCGCCCGAAGACACCGGGGGGCAGGGGGGCCAGGTACAGGAGGTCGCGGAGGGTGACGCCCAGCGAGGAGGGGACCGGGTGAGGGCGCGAGAGCGCGGGGTGACTGGGATGCGCCCAGGGTGCCCAAGGCCACTGCACTGCAGCGGCTGCTGCGCCCTCGCCCCCTGCGCCCAGGCTTCAAGCCTTGCGCCCCCAATGCCCTTTTGCCCTCCCCCCCCCTCCCCTCCCCTCCCCCCCCAGATGCGGGCCGCCTCCGAGTGGTGGGCGCGCAGCCAGCGCAACTTGGAGCGGGGGGGCGGGGCGGACGCGGGGGAGCGGCAGACCCAGATACAGGTGGGGATAGGGGAGTGCGGTGGTGAGAGGGCGGGGAGGGTATATGGGCGGGAGTCTGGCGAGGGGCTACGAGATGCTTGGCACGGCTGCGTCTGGGCGCCCAAACCCGTGCCCCCCGCCTTAACCGCCCCCACCCTCTCCCCCCCCCCCAGGCCGTGGGCCGGTCTGGCGAGGAGGCCGTGTTCCGACTGCTGGTGGCGCAGGCGGCGGAGCGGGGGGCGGAGCGGCAGCGCCAGGAGGGGGGGGCGCAGGGGGCCGGGGCGCCCGGGCGGGCGGGGGCGGGGGCGCGGGCGGGCAGCTGCGCGGGCGAGCGGGTGGTGTGGGTGAACCGCGAGCGCGAGTCGTACCTGCCGTACGACATCTACATACAGCACCCGGACGACAGCGTCACGTACGTGGAGGTCAAGGTGGGGTGGGGCCGGGTGGCGATGTGGGTCGGGACGGTATAGGCCGCGTGCTCATGCAGCAGCGCGGCAGGCTCGCTGGGTGCCTCGGATGCCCCTAACCTTTGGCTTCACCCAGCGTCCCACCTGCTCAACCCCCTTCCACTCTCTCCCCCTCTCCCCCTGCCGTACCGCCCAGTCGAGCGCCAGCCACGTGAAGGACCTGTTTGAGATCTCCCTGGCGGAGCTTGCCTTTGCGCAGGAGCAGGGGCCCCGCTACGAGCTGTACCGGGTGCGGGGCGCGGGCGGCCCCAGCCCCTCCATCTCGCGCCTGCCCGACCCCGCGCAGCTGCTGCGGAGGCACGCCATCACGCTGTGCCTGGCGGTGTAGGGGGATGGGAGGGGGGGCAGGGGGAGGGGGTAGGCGCGATGGACTGCACGGGGTGTGCAGAAAGGCGGCACAGGCTGCCATGGAATAGACGCAGGGGGTGCGGACCGGCGACGTGCAAGGTGGGTGTGGGGTGGCGGGCGAGACAGTGGGCGCTGTGTGCTTGCGGACGCTGTGCGTGGGGGAGGATGCATTTGCTGTTGAAGGGAGCTCATGCGGCTAGGACAATAGCAGGGATGCCTGACTAAGACGGCTATGTGGGGCATGCCGCACGCCCAGATGAGGCTTACCTCTGCCCCTGAGGAAGGTAGCTAATACGATTGAGCTGAATTTCCATTTGCCTTCCTACAGCCCCTGTGCCATGACTGGTTGGTGCCTTGGAAGGGTGAGGGCAGTCCTTGCCCCATCCCGCAATCGTTGGCTGATGAGGGGCTGGGTGGCGTGTGTGCAAGTGCCGCCTGAGCATCCCCCGCGGGACATGATGGTGCATTATTGCCCCACCGGCCACCGGTCAGCAGCTCAGCACACAAGCAACGGCACTCTCCCTCCCTCCCCTACCAAGGGCTCACCGTGTCAAGGCTTGCCGGTCCATGCCTGCTAAAGAAGCGGCGATGAGGGGCGGCCCTTGCATTGTGCAAAAACGACAGACTGCTCCGGGTTCCGGGCGTTCTGTGCTCGCAGGGGCCATGCAGCGTAGTCAGGACGTTGACGGGGAATGCGGGTTCCGGGGGTGCCGGCACTCAAGCACCCCCTGCACCGCCTAGCCCATTCTGGCCGCCGCCTCTGGGACCTTCCGTAGGCTGCAGACTTTGGGACCAACCCGCTTCTCTGCAGCGCGGGTACTTCTGGCGCCTCTGCCCGTAGCGGAGCTGATGACGTTATCAGCTGCCAACGTTGCGCGCGCTACAAGCTGTCGCCGCTGGGAGCTTGTCGTTACCATACGCCAAAGTTGCGCTCGCTGCCAGTGCGCGGGAGGCGTCCGTTTCGCCCGAACTGGGGTCCGGCGTGGGCCGCGTGGCGCCGTTGGTGCGACCCCGAGCGGCAAAGGGTAGGCTGCCTGGCCCCTTTTTTCCCCGCAGTGTACCATCTGTTCCTGATCTACACGCCTCGCATGCACGCTTTAGTATACCTGGTGATCGCTGCCAGTGCGTTCGGCGTTTCCAAGTACTCGGAGGCCACCGATTTTCGGCCGCGCCGTCATTAGAATCTCAAGAGCACAATACCACCACTCGAGGCAATTAAAAGACGACACTTATAGCCATTTGGCGAGGCGCACGTGGGATTAACAGAGTGCGTTCGCGAACAACTCCGTTTCCGTTTTCCCAAACACCACTGATCGCCACTTAGCCACGAACACTGGCCTATTGTGCGCATCGCGTGGGGTGGCAAGTTGTGCCGCCCAACCGCCCACAAAGCATTCAGGTGGCCCAACGTGGGCTCACGCCGAGCAACGAAGCCTACGGCGATCTGTGGACGCCCTGCAGTCCGTTGATACGGTGCGCAGCGCGGCTTGGCTGCTGGACTCAGCCGCAACAATGCACATGCACGGGCAGGCCTGGCCTGGGCCTGCTTCGAGAGGCGAGAAGGCGTCTGGGCCGTTAACCGGGCGCCACTTACCCCTGTGGATGCGCCGGGCGTCGAGAACTGTCGTTGCGCTCGACGCGACCCGCCGAGGCTTACTTTCGCAGTCACGGCGGAAGCGCCACCGCTCGACCCTGCGCAATTCACTGCAGCCCACAAGTTGCTGCTCCACGCGAGGCAGCCGCGGGCCACGGAGTGCACGCGAGGGCACCCCCCACTACGATAAAACGCCTTAGGCGCTACGGGCTTGCCAGACCCTCTAAGCCCTGAGCCAGCCGTCACGCTGAGGGCGCGCAGGCATGCCTCCGCGCTTCTTGTCGGTTCACCTGTGGCCAGTCGCTTTTCTTGCTCCCAGAAACCACATGAGGTTAACCCCCTCCCCCTGCCCCGCCGCCCCCAGCAGGCGGCATGGGCCAGTCCGCCAGCCTGCTCCTGTGCTCCGCCGCCGGAGCGGTGCCCGCGTGGCGTCCCCCTGGGCCCTGCGAGCCCCGGTGGCCCCGCGTGTGGACACCTGACGAGATGGATTCATGGGCGCCCCTCCTCGCCGCCGCCGCGGCCCTCGCCGGGCTTGTGGCGGGCGCTGTGGTGTGTGTGGCGGCTCACGAGGCGGCGCACGTGGCGGCGGCGGCGGCGCTGGGGCTGGTGCCGCTGAGGGGGCCGCGGGGAGCGGCGGAGGCGGCGCGGGGTGAGCAGTGATCGGGGGAAGGGAGGCTGGGTGGCGCTGCCTCAAGGGGGGGGTGCAGATGCACTACTTGGTCTGTTGCTTTGAAGTCTTGGGGGGCAGCCAATCCACACCTTACGCCAAATGCTCCCTTCCCCTTTCCCCCGCAGGCGCTGTCCACCGCACCCTGGCCGACGCTGCGTGGCTGCCGCTCTACCTCCTGACCGGCGCCCCCGCCCCCGCCGCCGCCCCGGCCCCTGCGCCCCACGTGGAGCTGCGGCTGAGCCCCGGCGCCCCCCCTGGACTGCGCCTGGCCCTGGCCCGGCACGCGGGCTGGCTGGCCTCCGCCCTGCTGGCCGCCGCCGCCTGCCGCCTGGCAGCGCTGGCGGCCTCCGCGGGGCCCGTGATGTGGGGCGGCGCGGCGGGGGTGGCGGCGGCTGCGGTGCTCGTGCTGCTGGGGGCGCTGGCCTCCGACCTCCTCCGCCTGGAGCCCGCCCCCTCCGCCCCCCCCTCCTCCCGCCCGGCTGCCCCCTCCGGTGTGCGGCTGCCGGTGCTGTTCTGCGGCAACGTGGGGTTGCTGGTGGCGGCCGCGGGGCAGAGCGGGGTGGACATCATGGCGGTGCTCAAGGCGCAGGTGGGGGAGGGGGGGCTGGAAGGGGGGGATGAAACTGAAGGGGGCGACTTGCCTCGAGCGGCGCCTCACCTACCACCTGCCCCATCCCCCGCGTCCCCAGGTCGCCATCTCCTCCCAGCGCGGCGCCCAGTCCGGGGGGCTGGTGGCTCTGGTGGATTCGGGCAGGGAGGCGCCCGCCACCATGCCCCTGCCGCTGCCTGACGCCGCCGCCGCCAAGGCCCCGCACAGCCAGGACGCCGGCCCCCGGCCCCTGCTCAACGGCATCCGATCACGCGTGGCGCCAGGCAAGAGACACAGGGAGCGCAGGCTTGCAGGGTGCGGCTGAAATTAACTCGCTGTCATGCCTAATCCCAAGCGAACGTGACCCACACTATTACGCTCGGCCCCCCAACCCCGCCTTCACCCTCAGGAAAGCGCGACCACCTGTCCCTTGCGCTCAGCCGCCGCTTCGGCGCCGCCCTGGGCCGCCGCCCCCTGCTGGCGGGCGGTCACGGCATCTTCGTGGGCCACACGCGCTTCGCCACCAGCAGCCAGCCCAGCGAGGGGGAGTCGCACCCGCACCAGTGGAGCCCACCCGCACCCGCACGCGTGTGGAGGGCAAACGGCCCAGGCGGCAGGCTCACGGTGAGGGGCCGCGGGGGGGCGGAGCCAGTCCCAGCGGTTAGCGGGGGGCTGAGGCTCCCTCGCCCTCAATCGCATCTCCATGGCGCGGCGCTCCTCTCCTGCCCTGCAGGTGGGCGAGGAGCACTTCGGCGTGTGGATCACACACAACGGTGGGTCCGGGGCTGCGGGGGACCTGCGAACGTATGGCACCTTGCCCCCTCTCCGTCCCCCTCACCCATCACCTCATCCCTTCACCCCATCCCATTGCCTTTCCCCATGTGCCCCCAGGCGACTTTGACTTCTGGCGGCTGATGGGTCAGGACCGCACACACTCCGAGGTCGCCGCCTTCTTGACCTCCGTCTTGGGCACGCCCGCCCCCGCCAAGTGCGACAGTGTGCGGGTGGCGGGCATGATCGAGCTCCTGCGCACACAGGTGGGCGGGGCGGGGGGAGGGGTTGACATGCTCGGAGGGCTGGGGATCGGCAGGGGCCACAGGCCACACCCCTGACACGCGCCCTGCCTGTTTTGTCTCCCCCCCGCCCCCATCTTCCCCCCCTCCAGGGCCTGTGGCTTCCCTCCCTGCGCCTGGCCTACTTTGACTCACTGGCGCACGCCTCCTTCGCCGACGTACTGGGGGGGGAGGGGCAGCAGGAGGGTGAGCGAAGGGGGGAGCGGGGCGGGGCAGGCTCGGGCAGAGGCCAAGGGCCTAGGCGCGAGCACGAGGGTGTGAGGTGGCAACTGAGTTCAGGGCCCAGCATCATACAGCATGATGCCGCTTTGCCAGTATCCCTGAGCCCACCTTCCTCCTGCCCATATCCGTCCAGGTGCCTCGAGCAAGGGCGGCAAGGGTGGGGCCGAAGACGCTGAGACCGGCCGCCGCCCCCGCATGGCCTCCCGTGCTGAGCTGGCTGCGCTGGCCTCCGCCCTGGAGGCTGCCTTCGCCTCCGCCGCCTCCGCCTGCGACCCGGACGACCCCACCGACCTGCTGCTGCTGGCCATGGGCCTGGGGGACCTCACGGGCCTGGGGCACACAGCCGGGGCGATGTCGGGAGCGTTCTCGGGCGCACTCGCGGGGGCCTACCTGTCCAACGACGGCCCCCCGCCGCTAGGGCACTCGGTGGGCCCGCAGCTGGCCACACGCCCCTCCGCCGGGGCCTCCGCGGGTGCAGCGGCGGACGGCTCCCGCGACAACACAGCCCACGGGGCGCAGAACTTCGCCGCCCTGTTTGGCGTGGGCGCTGGGAGGCCCAGCATTGCTCCAGCGGACGCTGTGTCCGGTGCGGCTGGTGCCGGACCGGCAGCTGGCACGGGAGCGGGGGCGGGTCCCGAGGCGGGCCTGGACTTTCTGCTGGAGCGGCGGCCGTCCTTCTCGGGGCTGGCGGGCGACCCCCTGACGTCGGCGGTGCTGGCGGCCCGCGCCCAGGCCGCCATCACGCAGATCAAGGGGGGGCAGGGGGGCGCGCGCACCAGCACCGCTGCCGCCCGCGCCTCACTCGACGCGCCCTTTGTGCCCCTGGGCCACGGTCTACCCACCACCGGCCCCGGCAGCCACCAGCCGCAGCCGCACGCAGAGGGATGCACGTCCGGGAGCCTGGAGGTGCGCACAAGGCCCCGGCGCGGCCCGTACGCAGCCGCAGCCATGGCTGCCTTACACGCATCACTGCACGGCGAGCCGGCTGGCGTCACCTCCTGGGGAAGCCACGCCCTGCAACCACGCGTGAGGTCAACGACCACCAGTCAGCACACAACCATCAGCCTCAGTGTCTCGCCGGTGAGGAAGTTAGCGGTACTTTGGTCAAGACTGCTACTTTGGTCGAGACGGCTTGCAGACATAGCTATTGGGAGGAGCCAAAACCACTGCTTCCACTGGTTCCACTGCTTCCGCTGGTGTACCGGTACCTCAATAAACGCTTTCCCCGCTGCTGGCCCCGCCCTGCAGGCTCCCAACTTTGGCAGGACTTCAACACCCCAGGCGCCTCCTGCCCCCCGTTCCTCCAACTCTGGGGCGGCCTCCAGGCCCGCGCCTGCGCCAGCTCCACCCAACCCCTTCGGCCAGAAGGTGGCTGGGGTCCACCTCCCCGAGGCGGCTCCTGCCAAGGCCCCGACGCAGGCTACGGTCAGCCCTGCCGGTGGCGCCGCACCTAACATCAACGGCAAGGGAAACGGTGTGCACACCTCCGCCGCTGCCACGGCCAGTGGCGAGAAAGCTCAGGGCGTCACTGACATCCCAGGTGATTGAATGCTACGCTATGCGGATGGGGTCAGGGGGCAACCAGCCCTGGCATCGGTTCAACCACTGGAACGTGCTGCCGCTCGCTTGCATCATGCGGCTCTGTCTGTACCTACCACGTACGACCTCCCAATGGCCGCCTGTCGTACAGTGTCGTACGGCCAGGAGGCTCTGCGCCTGGCCTGTGCGCTGGGGCTGGGCCGTGCGGGCGCCCAGGACGCTCTGGTGCGGACCCTGGCAGCGGCGGCACGCAAGCACCTTGAGGTGGGTTGGTGGGGAGCGTGGGCCGTGGGGGACATGCGCGCGGGAGACTCCACGGACGACGCATCTTGTCAGAAGCAGCAGGCGTATTCTCTGCACCCGTCATTGGCTCACCAGCTGCCTCCCTGCCTCCATACCTTCCGCAGAGCACGCCCGGCTGGCCTGCCTGGTCCAAGACGGTGCTGTCCCTTGAGGTAAGGCAACTAGCAGCGGGACACTACACCAACAGGGCGGTTCCTGGCGCTCAATCACCGCGCTGCACTCTTTGCCCACCTCCCCCTACCTCTCGCCCCTCCCGCCCTGCAGGCGCTCGTCTCCACGGCGCTGTCGTACTTTGTGGCCAACGACCTCTACACCGCCTCCTGCCGCTTCCTCAAGGCGGCCAAGGGCTCGTTCGGCCTCGCCATCCTCTGCTCCCTGGAGCCGGACAGGTGGGGGCAGGCGGGGCCGGGGCGGGGTCACGAAAGGGAGAAGGAGGCTTAGCGAGCTGTCATTATGGGCGCATAATCCTCCTGCTGTCAATGCCCCCTCTCGCTACCTCCTTTCCTCCCCCCTCCAGGCTGTGCATGGGCGCCTGGGGCCAGCCCATGTCCATGTCCTTCTCCCAGCAGCACAAGGCGGTGCTGTACGGCAGCGAGACCAACTGCGCCATGATCCCCATCCCCACGCGGGACACGGGCACGTCCGCGCCCGCAGCGGGGGTGGCTGGGGATGCCGATGCCAGCGCCCACAGCGAGGCCTCGGGCAAGGCACCGGCGGCGGGTGATGGGCCCTCGGTGCGCGGCCGCCCGGATGACAACATTGTTGCGCACGCCCGCAAGCGGCCTGTGCGGGTGAGGCGGGAGCCTGCGTGCCGAGCCTGCACGGGGGGTGATAAAGAGGCGTTGGAAAACGCAAGCTGCCCTCCCTTGACACGCGTCATCTTCCAGCGGCCCTTTCCCACCTTGTCCCTTCCCCCTCCCCTCCCTTCAGGTGACCCACGACCTTCTGCAGCAGACCTCGGTGCTGCGGGTGCAGCTGCGGGGCGACGCACCGGCGACAGGCAAGCCCCGCGCGTCTGGTGCCTTCCCCCGGCAGCAGGTGGAGGTGGAGGTGCTGCGGGACGTGTCACGCTACTCGGCTGCCTCGGCCAGCCCCAGCGCCTACAACGGCCTCGACCCCAGCAGCGGCAGGGCGCTGGACGCCCTCGACCCCAGCGGCGCCGGCAGGCTCGCCGCGGCCCACGCCCAGCAGAGCGGCGAGGGCCCGGCCTCGGGGCGCGGCAGCGGCTTGGGGGCGGGAGGGGCGCGGCTGCTGCAGCAGTCAGCGGGAGCCGTGATGCCCCCACCCCCACCTGCACCCCTTGCCCCCCCGCCCGCACCTCCGCCCGATGGCGGTTACGTAAATGGGGTGGACTGGGCCCCCGCTGCGAGCTACAGGGCCGCAGCCAGCCTCGCGGCCGAGGGTGGCGTGTGCGCGGTTCCACTGCCCGCTGACTGCACCATTCCGCCCCTGGCCCCCGCGGTGGCGCGCCCCCGCGGTGTGAGCTTCGACCTGGTGACGGACGAGATGCACGACAAGGTGCAGGTGAGCGAGCCGCGCTTGCTCATGGAGGCTTCGCAAGCCCGACACCGACCTGCAGGGCTGTCAGGGCGCGCGGAATCTCGGGCCGTGTTGTGGATGGGTTCTGGCGCGGACTGTCACTGAGAGGTCTAGACGGGCTATAGAGGAGTGACACACATTATACACCCTCCGCTTGGAACTTGTGCCATCCTTGCTCAATTAGCTCAATCGCGATCGCCAACGGCCTGAGCTCTCGCCTGCCACTTCTTTGCCATCCCTTCTCGCCTCCACAAGGGCTACGATGCGGACGGCACGGCCGTGCTGGACGGGGCGGGCCTGCCTCTGCCCCTGCGGAAGCCCTTCCCGCGCCGCTCGCAGCCCGGCCTGGGTGACGGTGGCAACCCCGAGGTGGGCGTGTGGGTGGAGGACCCCGTTGCGGAGGAGGAGTGCGCCCACGGGGCGTATGCGTTCGAGGAGACGGAGGAGCTCGTGGACAACGGCTGGGGCCCGGCCTTCGCCACTCACCGCATTGACATCGATGAGGGGGGCGGCGAGATGATGCAGCTCGTCCTCACAGACCCCTCAGACCCCGGTGAGCGCAAGGGGCAGAGCCGTGCCAGGGGCAGGGCTGTTGTGCGGCCGAATGCTAGGCAGGCAGGAGGGATCAGGTAGACGAGGAGAGTTGAAGGGCTCGGTCCAAGGGTGGCCGGACAGTTCCTCTTGAGCCATGTCCTGAGCACTCGTGCCTCCCTGCGTCCCTGCCCTGTCCCCTCACTCCCCCAGACTCTGCCGCCGACAACGCGGACGGCTGGGCGCTGTTCCGCCGCGTGCCCTTCGTGCGGCTGCGCGTGTTCCAGATCCGGGGCGGGGTGGAGGTGGACAGCCGTGAGGACTTCGAGGACCAGGGTGAGGGGGGGGGGGGCGGTGTGCCAGCGAGAGGGCGTGCACGTAAGGCTAAACCCCCCTCCCCCTCCTGCCCTCCCCCAGAGCGCATCGTGCAGCTGGTTGGCAACCCCTACGTGTCCTTCTCTCCCGCGCTGGCCGACCTGGCGCCCGGGCGGGACTACGTGGCGGACGACCTGGCGGACGTGCCCCGGGTGCTGGCGCGCATCAGGGAGAGCTGGTGGGGAGGGGTTGTGGGGAAAGGGGAAGGGGTAGGGGGTTGGGGGTCAAGGGAAGGCTACATGGCGACTTGCGAAATGCGAAATGCTGAGCACCTGCAAGAGTGATGGGGAGCCTAGGGCTCTGACTCCCGAGCCCCCTCCCCTCCCCTCCCCGCCAGGACCGACCCGCTGTCGCTCAACCGTCAGACAGCTGAGGAGCTGTACGGCATGATCGACAAGCTGGCCGAGGTGGGCGGGGCTGGGGGGTGGGGTGGACGGGGCGGTGAGTGTAGAAGATGGCAGGGGGATGACACGATACGTGGGGCTTCCTGCATCCCTCGTCCTCAGCCGCTGTCTCCATCCCTTCCCCTCACGCGCCACCCCCCTCCGTTCAGTTCGCCCTCCGCAAGGGCGGCTCCTGCGCCGCCGAGGAGCGCCCGGGTGTGGACCTGCTGGTCACGGGCGTGGAGGCCAGTCTGTGGCTGGCGGAGCAGTGGGCGGGCGACCTCAAGCTGGTCTTCCCGCAGCTCAACGTGCAGGCGGTCAGCGCGAACAAGGTGGGGGGTGGGGGCGGAAGGGGATGGAGGGGCATGGGTGGACGCTTCACTCTCGCCGCCCTTGATCTCACGTCTTCTCACAATGCCGTACCTCTCTGCCCGCCCAGATCATCTCCACTCTGGGCAACGCGCGCGGCCGCATCCCCCCCACCGGCTCCACCTTCTGCCGCAACAGTGAGCAGGGGGCGGGGAGGGAGAGACGCGATGCCGCGTGTGGGAGGGGCTAACCCTCCATCTTGTCCCCCCTCCCCCCAGGCTCCCGCTTCCTCGCCGAGCACCACACGCTGTGCATTGCCGTCAGCCAGAGCGGCCAGACCTTCCCCACCATCCACGCAGCGCGGTGAGAGGGGGGAAAGGGGCAGGGGCAGGGGCACGGCACGGGTCGTCTCCACACGCTTCAGAGTTCTGACACTCCTCCCTCCCTCCCCCCCAGCATCCTGCACCAGCTCCTCCCCGGCCGCGTGTTCGCTCTGTGCGGCTCCGTGGACACCAAGATGGCCCTGGCGCTGGGGCAGCGCCTGGCGCTGAGCTCGCCCTGGGGCCGCAGGGTGCTCACCAGCTGCGCGGGGGGGCGCTGCGCCGAGCCGCCCTCCGTGGTGGCGGTGGCGCTGCATCAGACACTCAGCGAGCTGCTGGCGTTCCTGGTGGTGAGGGGGGGGCAGGCTCGTCACCTCCCCACTCCGTACCGCTGCCTAAGCTCCTGACGCCCTCGTCACCCCTCCCAGGTGCGCATGCGTCAGACGTCCGTGGTGGCCAGCGGGCGGCCCCTGGGCATGATCCTGAGCAAGGACGACATGGTGGACCTCAGGTGGGGAGTTGGGGAGGGGGGGGGGCTGGTTGTGCATGCGTGCTGTCACGCAGGCCCCCCGGTAGGTCCCTGCCTGCCGGTTCTCAGTTGTAACCCCTTCCTTACCTCCCCCTCCCCCCTGCTGCACCCCCCCCCGCCAGGTCCGTCCGCGACCGCTTCATCGACCACACCGCCCCCCAGCTCACGGGCCGGGACGCCCAGGGCCAGCCCCTGCTCTCGGCCGCACACGACATGCTCGTGCGCCAGGGGAGGAGGTGGGCAAGGGGGCAGGGGAGGGGGAGGGATGGAGGGAAGGGAGGAAGAGGAGCGGAGCGCCCGCTCACCGCCTTGCCCAGCCCCTGAACCCGTCTCGCTCCATGCCGCCCCCCGCCCCCCCAGCTGGGCCCTGCACGTGATCGAGAGCCCCACCGCCTGGGTGCTGTCGCTGGTGCACATCCTGGCCACCGTGGTGTCGGGCTGGCCCCTGGTGTACGCGGCGGTGCACGGAGTATGCCTGGGGTGAGGGGGGTGGGGGGCTGGGTGGGGGCGGGGGCGGGGAGGGGGACCGTGTCAGGGAGGGCTGGCAGCCTCGCCACTCTTCACCGCAGAAGCCCGCAAAGGGGCCTTCCCCGCTTGACTCCTCCCCCTCGGCTGCCCCCCCCCTGCTCGTCCGCAGGGCGGGTGCCAGCCATGCTCTGGACACGGCCCTGTCCAAGTGAGTGACCTGGGGGGGAGGTAGAGGGGGGATGGCGACGTCTTGCTTACTGCCCTCCATCCTGCTCCGCGCCACCCCCTTTTCCAGGGTGGCCCTAGCCGTGGACAGCGTCATCTACATGTTCCTGCCCATCATCTACGCAGTGCTGCTGAGGGCGCTGCAGGGCAGGCCCCTGTGGCACCGCATGGGAAAGAGAACCATCGTGGTCGCGGACGTGCCGTACGTGCACCAGGTGGGAGAGGGGAGGGGGAAGGTGGAGGCAGGGAGGCGAAGGCATGGACACTAAGCCAACTTTCCTGCGCTTGGCACACACCAGTTAGCGTTCTGCCTCCGTCTGTGTCCAACCACCACGTCTGCGCGCCTTTCCTCCCTCAGATCCTGGAGACCTTTGTCAGCAAGATGTACGCGCTGTCGTACGGCATCGCATCCGTGGGTGAGCGAGGGAGCGGGCGGCGGGCCGTGTGCCGCGAGGGGCCAGAGCAGTCCTTGTCAGCCCACTGAGCGCTTCCCCCTTCCCGCCCCCCCTCTCCAGAGGTGCACGGCGCCAACCCCTTGGACCACTTCGTGCACCGGTGAGCCCCGAGGGAGGGTGGGGGAATGAGAGGGGGCTTGCCCCTGAACCCTATTTACCCCACCCTCGCTTCACGTCAACCCCCCTCGCTCCCCTCCCCCTCCCCCCAGCTTCACGCACCGTGTGGTCCGCGGCCTGCTCATCGCCCTGGGCCGCCCCGACGGCCGGCTGTACTCCCAGACCAAGTCGGAGAGCTGGGTGCTGCTGGGGCTGCTGCAGGCCAAGGTGGGAGGGGGAAGGGGGCGAGGGAGCCTAGCATGCGTTCCCACTAGCCCCATACCCCCTTCTGCCACTGCCCCCCCTCCCCAGGTGATCACCAGCTGGGGCCACCAGCCCGAGGTGGTGTCGGTGGGCCACAACCCCTACCACCCCCCCGTGGTGGACACGCACCTCTGCCTGCCGACCAACAGGCCGTGAGTGGCGGGGACGGGGGGAGGGGGGTGCACCGAGGTGCAGGTAGGGGCCGCGCGCTGCTCGCCGCCTGTTCTTTCGCTCCTTCCCGCTTACCGCCCCCCCCCCTCCCCCCAGTCGGCTGCTGGTGGAGGCCCTGGAGCACGGCAGCGGAGAGGCGGTGGACCCCAACCAGCTCTGGGCGAGGAGGAGGTGGGGGGTGGGGGGAGGGGGGGGGAAGGGGCGCCGGCTACCATGGGCCGTCCTAAGCAGCGGTGGTCTTTGTGGTCTGGGTCCCAGATGGGGCGGGGCGCAAGCTGCCTTTCCAACCAGCGATGGACCGGGACACGGAAGCAACGCGTCTGAACCTCTGTCCAGGGCTCATATTGGAGCCTCTGCATCCATCCGCCGGGTGCCTCAAGCCCTCTGTACATACCTTCCCCACCCTAGGCACATGGTGACCAGCAAGTTCCCTCTGCACGACCGCGCCCGGGAGCTGCTGACGGAGATGGAGGACGGAGCGGCGGAGGGGGCGCAGGCGGTGGCGAGGGGGGCCTCGAGGGCGCTGGTGCGGGGGCGCTCGGGGGCGCTGGCCTCAGCAGAGCCCAGCGCACGAGGAACGCCCAAGGGTGAGGCGAGGAGGGGCGTTGTGCGGCCATCGCGGTTGCTGGTCAGATGAGGTTGAATGATAGGAGAATGTGGGAAGGGTCAGGGTTTAGGTTTCGGACTCGCCCGTGCACTGCCGGCCCGACAAAGCCCCTACGCCTTCCCCTGTGCCCCCTCCAGTCCGGTCTGAGGCGTCCGTCCGCGGCGGCAGCGCCTTTGGGGGCGTGGGCGGCAGCACGCACGGACCGGCGGGGACCGGTGGCAGCGCGTACGGCGGCGTGGGCGGCAGCATGCACGGAGCCCCTCGCGGCGTGGGCCTCATGCGCGCCTCTGGCAACGGTGATACGTCTGTGCGGTCGGGGCGGGCGCTGCAGGCCTTCGGTCGGTCCTCCACCCGGCGCCTGGTGCGGGCCAGCACCTGGGCCCGTCTGCAGGGCGGCGCCTGCTCTGCCTACAGCCTGCTCAGCGGCCAGGACGTGCTGGACATGTGAGGAGGGGGAGGGGCTGAGGCGGGGGCGGGTCGCAAGGTTGATTGGGACCTCCTTCTACCGGTACTGATTACGCCCCCCCCCCCCCTCCCGCTCTCAGGTCCCCCGAGGCCACCTCGGCGCTGCTGGGCCCCGCGTCCAAGCACCTGGTGGGGGGGCACCTGCTCTACACGATCTTCAAGAAGGCGGAGCTGAGGCGCATGTGGGACAAGGTGAGCGGGGGGAGGCAGCGGCTTGTGTGGTGGGGAAAGCTGCGCCCGGCACTTGCTCTGCCTGCCAACACTTCCTTGCTTCACTCCTCCCCCTACCCCTGCCCCCCCTGCACCCCGCAGCTGAGGGTGGTGCGGCAGCTGGCCTCGCGCCTCTCCACAAAGCAGGTGGGGCCACGCACATGGGGACGGCCGGGCAGCACCTACGTACCGGCCAGGGTTTGACGTGGGGGCAGAAGCTAATCGTGTATCACTCCCCTTCCTCATGCCCCTTCTTAATTCCATCATCCTTCGCCTCCCCCTGCCTCCTACCCGCCCCCAGATCAGCGAGCCGGTCGCCCGCGAGGCGGTTGCGGCGGTTGGTTCCACTCTGGAGGACGTGCTGACTAAGCAGTCGGTCATGGAGCAGCTGCTGGAGAGCAGGTGGGGCCGAGGGGGAGAGGCAGGCTAGGGCTCTGAGGGACAGTACGTAGCGCCGGGCCCCCAGCAGTGCCAGGTCCCCGTGACTGCCCCCCGCGTGATGAAGCTCCATCCTCTCTCCCGTGGCGCCCCCCTCCCCCTTCCCCCAGGTACCTGTCCCTGGAGCGGCTGCTGTCCTTCATGGTCATGTTCCACGCAATGGCCCGCCGGTGGGGGGGGAAGGGGGGGGGTCGATACAGGATATGTCTTTTAAAGGAAGTCAGGTTGGGACAACACATGACACCCCATGGGGATGGGGACTAGGCAGGCATGGGCAGACATCCCCGCTCCCAACGTCCTCCCCTCCACTCCCTCCCCGCCCGTTCGCCCACTACCACCTGCCTTCAGCACCGCCGACTGGTGGCCGCTCACATTCGACATCTCCCGCTCCCAGAGCGGCCTGCGGGTGGCCACCACTGCGGCGCCCGTCACGGTGCGGGGGAGGGTCCCAGGGGCGCGAGAGGGGAGGACCGGCAGCGAGCTGAGGCCGTTCTTGGATGCCAGAACGCCACCCCTTTGTTGCTTGATCATGTGGCGTGTCCTGACGCTGCCGTCCCCCGTGGCTCCAGGCCTCGGAGCTGGAGCAGAGCCTCGCGGAGACCCTGGCGGGAGACGTGGTGGAGGAGGCGGCGCAGCGGGGCGAGCGGGAGCGGAGGGTGAGCGGGGCGGGCGGGGCGGGGCAGTAAGCCATGCAAGGTGGCTGGGTGCATGTGCATGGCAGCAAGCAGTCTGCATATCTTTCCAGAGCTCATGCACTGCGTCCCCTTGCCCTCCCTCCCCGCCCCCCCAGGACCGGCTGCAGGCCATCATGGCTTCACACCTGCGCCGCCGCAGGCCAGTAGTGGGCTCGGCACCCGTCATGGAGTGACGGGGTGGTGCCCCGGCGCCCTGGCCTCTATGCTCTCTGGCCTTTGGAGCTAACTGAGGAGCGGGGTTCAGACGTACAAGGCATGGCTGCTCAGTTGGCCCGGATGACGTGTCTCGTACGACGAGAAGGCCTGTGGCAAGCAACCAAGGGCCTAGACCAAAGTGGAGCCCGACACAAGCTGCGTGGTCACCGCCCGTCGCCTATGGTAGCTAGCTGGGCAAGGCCGGGCGAGGGTGGGCACAAGGAGTTACCCCACGCACGGGGTGGCGGACAGGGGAGCAACGGTTTATGGGGTCCAGACAAGGGCGTTCAGTAGAACTCAAGAGGGCGGGTAGAACGGGACGGCACAGAACCGCCCTCGCTTCATTACGGGTGAAGGCATTTTAAGGTTACGCCGAGAGAGTGGAAGTCGTCGTGCATAATGATAGGGATCGGAGGACCCTTGAAGGGACAGCCACTGTTGTAGACTCAGGCTAGGGCCAGGGACAAGCAGAGAAGAGAAGAGGCAAGCATACAAGAGCACCGGCATGCAGCTCAACACAGGGGTGGTCACCCCTCGCTCAATACGCCGGTCTTAATGGGTCGTATCTTCACGGAGAAGCTTAGCTAGAGTGTGCGTGTGCTAGGGGCATGCAGTGCGAGGGTTTGCCGTTGAGTAGTGCTACAGCCGGGAATCATTGTTTGATAACAGGCATGCACAGCAATGTGTACGCGGTTGCAATTGGCATGCTTAAGAGTGGGCGCACACAGGGCAACTGTCATCTGGCTCGGTGTCCAGGTTTTGGTGTGTGGTAAGCTCATACCGCAGCAGCGCATGCATGCCATGATAAGAGTGATTGCCATCGTGCAGTGCTCGCTGATAATTGCTGTTCAAGAAGCGTGCGACTTGGCGGAGTTGTCGTGCCGCGCTTGCCTTTGCATACGAAGGGGGGGTCTGGGGCCATCGGACCCTGGTGGCCGCTCGGTGGGCTGCGCAGGTGTCCGTCCGGTTATGCAGGAGAGGTGTCGGTTGTGAGGTGTGCGTGCGTGCCGGGTGGTGTGTGCTGTGGGGATTGATTCATTGCTTCCGGGTTCCTTCTTGCAGCGCTTTTTGCAAACATCAAGCAGCTCGACGACGAGCTGGGGCACTAGGCGGCGGGGGCACAGAGCCCCGAGATGTGCAAGGAGCTGGCAATGGTCTCGGGATCCTCACCGTAAAGGTCAGGCCAAAAACGAGGTAGACAGAGTGGTTGCCATTGTGAGCTGGTAATGTCGGAGTGGCGAGGCCAGGGTAGGCAGGGCCATACCGCTTTGACGGGGGAGGGGGGCGATGGGGTGGGGTACGACCGGTGGGCGTCGTGGGTGGGCCAGGGTGTGGCCGCCTGCAGCAGGCCGTGCTTAACTTGAGGGGTTTGAAGAAAAAATAACGTTGCAGGAAGCCGCATACTTGTCAGGGGGCCATGGGCTGTCGCCGTGGTCACGCACGCAGGGACCTGGGACGTGGGAGAGCCCCCGCCTGGGCTAGCTTGTATCCAAACCGGGCACGGCACCTCCTCAGCGCTCGGGCCACGTCCTCATGATGGACCATGCGCCATGAATGCTGAGCCACAACACCCGCGTTGGAGTGTGGGCGATCGCTGGAAAGACGGGAAGACGAAGGAGGGAAGTCGGTGGGCCGTCGCTCCCGCAGGATGGCGCCAGAATCCTCGGGCATTGTGAACAACTTCCAGCGTGTACGCCCAGCTCGCCTCTCCTGTGCGTTGCATTGCACGCAGAGAGCATCATTGTTATAGTCGATGCAGCAGCTTGCGAGCCGTGTGCGTGTTTGCCCGTACCGAGCCCAGATCGATGCGCCGTCGTCAGCACACGGGCGCAACAAGAAGGCCCCGCGCCTCGAGTTCTTCCCAGTTTCAGCAGCGCGCTGAACACATACAGTTAACTCCCAACCACCGGAGCACAAGCCGCGCTGAGTCGCGCACAGTGAGGCCCCGACCGCCGAAGCGTCGTCGTTTGTTCGGCCCAACAACTCGTGCGCCTGCTCGCAGGTAAGCTCACTCTTATCGTCTGAGCGATGCAACGTGAAGGCTTGGAAACTGCAACTCGCCAACCGCGTCCTGTGCATCCTGTGCATTCAGGCTACCCCGTGGGCTCACGCCGATCAACGCACCAAGCCGATCTATCAACCAATCTGAAACTAGACTTCAAAGCAACAGGGGTTTTTTACCCTAAACCCTAAGCCCCCCAAGACTTCAAAGCAACAGACCAAGTAGTGCATCTGCACCCCCCCCTTGAGGCAGCGCCACCCAGCCTCCCTTCCCCCGATCACTGCTCACCCCGCGCCGCCTCCGCCGCTCCCCGCGGCCCCCTCAGCGGCACCAGCCCCAGCGCCGCCGCCGCCGCCACGTGCGCCGCCTCGTGAGCCGCCACACACACCACAGCGCCCGCCACAAGCCCGGCGAGGGCGGCGGCGACGGCGAGGAGGGGCGCCCATGAATCCATCTCGTCAGGTGTCCACACGCGGGGCCACCGGGGCTCGCAGGGCCCAGGGGGACGCCACGCGGGCTCCGCTCCGGCGGCGGGGCACAGGAGCAGGCTGGCGGACTGGCCCATCTTACTGTAGGGGTGGGTCAGGTGCGGTAGGCGTGGACCGAGGCAGGGCAAGTTCAGGGGTAAAGAGAAGCAATGAACTGAGCTGCAGCCAAGCAAATATTGCAGCCATACATTCTAGGACTGACGTGGGTGCCTACAGGAGACTGATGGCGCGATACTTGTGCGCGCAGGTAGGGGCGGGAGCACGGCAACTAAGCGGGTTCCACTCCCGGCCCACCCCTGCCGTGGTCCCCACATGCTCAGGCCCCCCTGAGCGGAGGGTCAACATGGGGTCGGAAGTTCAGGAAAGCCCCTGTCAACGTTTCGACATAGGATCCGTCCAAGGGCGGGCGGGCTTGGCACGTTTGAATTGGGCGGACACCGAGTAGGTGCGTCCGGCCACCGAGTCGGGTTAAGAACAGGAGTGCCAGGCAAGCGAGCGCACAAGGGCACGGCCCGGCGAACCAGTCGCCAGCTAACCAGGGCATGGCAACAATTGAAGCAGGTATACGGAAGCGAGTAGGAAAGCTCGTTCGCGTATTACCGAGTCGGGTAGATGCGTCAGGGTGCGTCTCGACACCCGTGAACGCTTCTGCGCCGAGCTACTTGCATCCCGCTTGTTTCCAACTTAGGGCAACTACATGGTAAGTTCTTGCGAGTTCCTCAGTGCGCTCAGTGGTCGCCCGCCCGAGCATGTCGGCCGACATGTACCCGCGACCGACCACCTCTAAGCCCCTCTAAGCCCCGTACAGGCCTCCGTGCGCATCACAAGTATATCCAGGTCAGGCGGGCGCTGGGGAGGCGGAGGGAGTGGAATCCGCCCGGGCGGGATTCGGGGAGTCGGCGAGGGTTGGCGGCCGCAAAACGAACCGGCGCAGAGAGCGAGGGCGTTTTCAGCGCGACATCGCGCTGTGCATACACAACTGATTGCCGCGACCCAGATGGCAGCCTCTGCGGCAAGCAATGCCGGCCGACGCCTGCCATGTGCCCGTGCATGCGCGGCTGAGCAAGCGCACTCAGCCCGCGTTACCCGCCAGATCAGACGCACCGTGTTGACTAGTTTCAGATTGGTTGATAGATCGGCTTGGTGCGTTGATCGGCGTGAGCCCACGGGGTAGCCTGAATGCACAGGATGCACAGGACGCGGTTGGCGAGTTGCAGTTTCCAAGCCTTCACGTTGCATCGCTCAGACGATAAGAGTGAGCTTACCTGCGAGCAGGCGCACGAGTTGTTGGGCCGAACAAACGACGACGCTTCGGCGGTCGGGGCCTCACTGTGCGCGACTCAGCGCGGCTTGTGCTCCGGTGGTTGGGAGTTAACTGTATGTGTTCAGCGCGCTGCTGAAACTGGGAAGAACTCGAGGCGCGGGGCCTTCTTGTGGCGCCCGTGTGCTGACGACGGCGCATCGATCTGGGCTCGGTACGGGCAAACACGCACACGGCTCGCAAGCTGCTGCATCGACTATAACAATGATGCTCTCTGCGTGCAATGCAACGCACAGGAGAGGCGAGCTGGGCGTACACGCTGGAAGTTGTTCACAATGCCCGAGGATTCTGGCGCCATCCTGCGGGAGCGACGGCCCACCGACTTCCCTCCTTCGTCTTCCCGTCTTTCCAGCGATCGCCCACACTCCAACGCGGGTGTTGTGGCTCAGCATTCATGGCGCATGGTCCATCATGAGGACGTGGCCCGAGCGCTGAGGAGGTGCCGTGCCCGGTTTGGATACAAGCTAGCCCAGGCGGGGGCTCTCCCACGTCCCAGGTCCCTGCGTGCGTGACCACGGCGACAGCCCATGGCCCCCTGACAAGTATGCGGCTTCCTGCAACGTTATTTTTTCTTCAAACCCCTCAAGTTAAGCACGGCCTGCTGCAGGCGGCCACACCCTGGCCCACCCACGACGCCCACCGGTCGTACCCCACCCCATCGCCCCCCTCCCCCGTCAAAGCGGTATGGCCCTGCCTACCCTGGCCTCGCCACTCCGACATTACCAGCTCACAATGGCAACCACTCTGTCTACCTCGTTTTTGGCCTGACCTTTACGGTGAGGATCCCGAGACCATTGCCAGCTCCTTGCACATCTCGGGGCTCTGTGCCCCCGCCGCCTAGTGCCCCAGCTCGTCGTCGAGCTGCTTGATGTTTGCAAAAAGCGCTGCAAGAAGGAACCCGGAAGCAATGAATCAATCCCCACAGCACACACCACCCGGCACGCACGCACACCTCACAACCGACACCTCTCCTGCATAACCGGACGGACACCTGCGCAGCCCACCGAGCGGCCACCAGGGTCCGATGGCCCCAGACCCCCCCTTCGTATGCAAAGGCAAGCGCGGCACGACAACTCCGCCAAGTCGCACGCTTCTTGAACAGCAATTATCAGCGAGCACTGCACGATGGCAATCACTCTTATCATGGCATGCATGCGCTGCTGCGGTATGAGCTTACCACACACCAAAACCTGGACACCGAGCCAGATGACAGTTGCCCTGTGTGCGCCCACTCTTAAGCATGCCAATTGCAACCGCGTACACATTGCTGTGCATGCCTGTTATCAAACAATGATTCCCGGCTGTAGCACTACTCAACGGCAAACCCTCGCACTGCATGCCCCTAGCACACGCACACTCTAGCTAAGCTTCTCCGTGAAGATACGACCCATTAAGACCGGCGTATTGAGCGAGGGGTGACCACCCCTGTGTTGAGCTGCATGCCGGTGCTCTTGTATGCTTGCCTCTTCTCTTCTCTGCTTGTCCCTGGCCCTAGCCTGAGTCTACAACAGTGGCTGTCCCTTCAAGGGTCCTCCGATCCCTATCATTATGCACGACGACTTCCACTCTCTCGGCGTAACCTTAAAATGCCTTCACCCGTAATGAAGCGAGGGCGGTTCTGTGCCGTCCCGTTCTACCCGCCCTCTTGAGTTCTACTGAACGCCCTTGTCTGGACCCCATAAACCGTTGCTCCCCTGTCCGCCACCCCGTGCGTGGGGTAACTCCTTGTGCCCACCCTCGCCCGGCCTTGCCCAGCTAGCTACCATAGGCGACGGGCGGTGACCACGCAGCTTGTGTCGGGCTCCACTTTGGTCTAGGCCCTTGGTTGCTTGGCACAGGCCTTCTCGTCGTACGAGACACGTCATCCGGGCCAACTGAGCAGCCATGCCTTGTACGTCTGAACCCCGCTCCTCAGTTAGCTCCAAAGGCCAGAGAGCATAGAGGCCAGGGCGCCGGGGCACCACCCCGTCACTCCATGACGGGTGCCGAGCCCACTACTGGCCTGCGGCGGCGCAGGTGTGAAGCCATGATGGCCTGCAGCCGGTCCTGGGGGGGCGGGGAGGGAGGGCAAGGGGACGCAGTGCATGAGCTCTGGAAAGATATGCAGACTGCTTGCTGCCATGCACATGCACCCAGCCACCTTGCATGGCTTACTGCCCCGCCCCGCCCGCCCCGCTCACCCTCCGCTCCCGCTCGCCCCGCTGCGCCGCCTCCTCCACCACGTCTCCCGCCAGGGTCTCCGCGAGGCTCTGCTCCAGCTCCGAGGCCTGGAGCCACGGGGGACGGCAGCGTCAGGACACGCCACATGATCAAGCAACAAAGGGGTGGCGTTCTGGCATCCAAGAACGGCCTCAGCTCGCTGCCGGTCCTCCCCTCTCGCGCCCCTGGGACCCTCCCCCGCACCGTGACGGGCGCCGCAGTGGTGGCCACCCGCAGGCCGCTCTGGGAGCGGGAGATGTCGAATGTGAGCGGCCACCAGTCGGCGGTGCTGAAGGCAGGTGGTAGTGGGCGAACGGGCGGGGAGGGAGTGGAGGGGAAGACGTTGGGAGCGGGGATGTCTGCCCATGCCTGCCTAGTCCCCATCCCCATGGGGTGTCATGTGTTGTCCCAACCTGACTTCCTTTAAAAGACATATCCTGTATCGACCCCCCCCCTTCCCCCCCCACCGGCGGGCCATTGCGTGGAACATGACCATGAAGGACAGCAGCCGCTCCAGGGACAGGTACCTGGGGGAAGGGGGAGGGGGGCGCCACGGGAGAGAGGATGGAGCTTCATCACGCGGGGGGCAGTCACGGGGACCTGGCACTGCTGGGGGCCCGGCGCTACGTACTGTCCCTCAGAGCCCTAGCCTGCCTCTCCCCCTCGGCCCCACCTGCTCTCCAGCAGCTGCTCCATGACCGACTGCTTAGTCAGCACGTCCTCCAGAGTGGAACCAACCGCCGCAACCGCCTCGCGGGCGACCGGCTCGCTGATCTGGGGGCGGGTAGGAGGCAGGGGGAGGCGAAGGATGATGGAATTAAGAAGGGGCATGAGGAAGGGGAGTGATACACGATTAGCTTCTGCCCCCACGTCAAACCCTGGCCGGTATGTAGGTGCTGCCCGGCCGTCCCCATGTGCGTGGCCCCACCTGCTTTGTGGAGAGGCGCGAGGCCAGCTGCCGCACCACCCTCAGCTGCGGGGTGCAGGGGGGGCAGGGGTAGGGGGAGGAGTGAAGCAAGGAAGTGTTGGCAGGCAGAGCAAGTGCCGGGCGCAGCTTTCCCCACCACACAAGCCGCTGCCTCCCCCCGCTCACCTTGTCCCACATGCGCCTCAGCTCCGCCTTCTTGAAGATCGTGTAGAGCAGGTGCCCCCCCACCAGGTGCTTGGACGCGGGGCCCAGCAGCGCCGAGGTGGCCTCGGGGGACCTGAGAGCGGGAGGGGGGGGGGGCGTAATCAGTACCGGTAGAAGGAGGTCCCAATCAACCTTGCGACCTGCCCCCGCCTCAGCCCCTCCCCCTCCTCACATGTCCAGCACGTCCTGGCCGCTGAGCAGGCTGTAGGCAGAGCAGGCGCCGCCCTGCAGACGGGCCCAGGTGCTGGCCCGCACCAGGCGCCGGGTGGAGGACCGACCGAAGGCCTGCAGCGCCCGCCCCGACCGCACAGACGTATCACCGTTGCCAGAGGCGCGCATGAGGCCCACGCCGCGAGGGGCTCCGTGCATGCTGCCGCCCACGCCGCCGTACGCGCTGCCACCGGTCCCCGCCGGTCCGTGCGTGCTGCCGCCCACGCCCCCAAAGGCGCTGCCGCCGCGGACGGACGCCTCAGACCGGACTGGAGGGGGCACAGGGGAAGGCGTAGGGGCTTTGTCGGGCCGGCAGTGCACGGGCGAGTCCGAAACCTAAACCCTGACCCTTCCCACATTCTCCTATCATTCAACCTCATCTGACCAGCAACCGCGATGGCCGCACAACGCCCCTCCTCGCCTCACCCTTGGGCGTTCCTCGTGCGCTGGGCTCTGCTGAGGCCAGCGCCCCCGAGCGCCCCCGCACCAGCGCCCTCGAGGCCCCCCTCGCCACCGCCTGCGCCCCCTCCGCCGCTCCGTCCTCCATCTCCGTCAGCAGCTCCCGGGCGCGGTCGTGCAGAGGGAACTTGCTGGTCACCATGTGCCTAGGGTGGGGAAGGTATGTACAGAGGGCTTGAGGCACCCGGCGGATGGATGCAGAGGCTCCAATATGAGCCCTGGACAGAGGTTCAGACGCGTTGCTTCCGTGTCCCGGTCCATCGCTGGTTGGAAAGGCAGCTTGCGCCCCGCCCCATCTGGGCCCCAGACCACAAAGACCACCGCTGCTTAGGACGGCCCATGGTAGCCGGCGCCCCTTCCCCCCCCCTCCCCCCACCCCCCACCTCCTCCTCGCCCAGAGCTGGTTGGGGTCCACCGCCTCTCCGCTGCCGTGCTCCAGGGCCTCCACCAGCAGCCGACTGGGGGGAGGGGGGGGGGGCGGTAAGCGGGAAGGAGCGAAAGAACAGGCGGCGAGCAGCGCGCGGCCCCTACCTGCACCTCGGTGCACCCCCCTCCCCCCGTCCCCGCCACTCACGGCCTGTTGGTCGGCAGGCAGAGGTGCGTGTCCACCACGGGGGGGTGGTAGGGGTTGTGGCCCACCGACACCACCTCGGGCTGGTGGCCCCAGCTGGTGATCACCTGGGGAGGGGGGGCAGTGGCAGAAGGGGGTATGGGGCTAGTGGGAACGCATGCTAGGCTCCCTCGCCCCCTTCCCCCTCCCACCTTGGCCTGCAGCAGCCCCAGCAGCACCCAGCTCTCCGACTTGGTCTGGGAGTACAGCCGGCCGTCGGGGCGGCCCAGGGCGATGAGCAGGCCGCGGACCACACGGTGCGTGAAGCTGGGGGGAGGGGGAGGGGAGCGAGGGGGGTTGACGTGAAGCGAGGGTGGGGTAAATAGGGTTCAGGGGCAAGCCCCCTCTCGGGGTTAGGGTTTAGGGTTTAGGGTTTAGGGTTTAGGGACGCACAGACCAGGTACCCCTTCCAACGCGTTTTTGGGCCACACAGCTCTTGATTCGTTGTTTCTCAGGGCCCCACAAGGCACACACCTTGGTTAACGACCTGCCCATTAGATCCAGGCAGGGGGATGGCAAAACCATGCCTGGGGCAGCTAATAATGGTCATTCAAGCTGAGGGGGGTGGGGGCCAGGGCACCTAGCCCGGCTCAGAGCCCCTGCACGCGGGCGCTGCCTGGTGCCCCATTGTGCCTTGAATTTGGGTGTCTCCTGGCTCACAACCAGTTGTGTATGTATGGCCAAGTAAGAGGAGACAGCAGGGCACGCAGGAGCACGGTTTCCTGGTGTTCCGGGCCTCGCGAGCGCCTTGCACGCTGCCGGGCTATGCGGGGGGCACCGAGCCTGTCAATGTACCACCTTCCAGCCTGGCCTGCATGACAATTGACATATTACATCAATCTCATTCATATGAACAGCTGTGGGGACAAGAGCATAGCCATTTGGAGGGCTCGACCCCTGCGCGGTGAGGGCAACGAGCCCTCTAAAGCTAGCTCTTTCACGCACAAATGTGTCTGAACAAATACGTATGAATGCATTGAGTAAGAAAGCTTGCAAGGTGGTGCAGAAGGGCGTTGTTTCAGCAACTCGCGCACACTTCTGTTGGCCGACCGCGTACTCGAGGTGTACACCTGGCCTTTGAGAGTTTGCCTTCCATTGTTAACAACTGCATCACCGCTTTCGAATGAGCAAAGATAGAGCTGATGGCGTGCGCTGGAGCAGAAGCTGACGGCATCGCCGTACAGCGAGACCCATAGGGTAAAAATGGTCTCTTAGCGCCTGCACAGCCAGGTTTGCTCAGGCAATAGCGTTTGCCAGCCGCTTTCCAGAGAACCAAGGCTTAGCCCGCCGCAAGCCCACACGACAGAGATCCTGAGCTGCTCGTCCACCCGAGGCATTGGGTCAGAATGGCCGTGGGCCGCTGGCGCAGGGCCTCCCCAGGCTGCCTGCCGCCTGCCTTCCCCCCCTCCCCCACTCCCCCCCCAATGCCTTGCGCCCGCCCAGCCCCTCACCCCTTGCCGTTTGGCTGCTTCTTCGTCTATCTGGGCCGCTTGAGGGGGCGTCGCACGTGTGGGACGCACCGTCGGGCCCCACCGAAGTGTGCCGCCTTGGGAGAGCTGGCCACTTTGAGGCACCGGTTGCTCGTAGCTGGGAAGTTGATGCCTGGTAAGACTGCTGATAGCATAGACATGAAGCTCAGCCGCGCGGGTGCGGTGTGTGGGGGGGGTGCGCGGGAGTTCCGAAAGCTCATGGCGCGAGGCGTGGAGCTGGGCTCGGCCGGGGCCGGCTGCCGTGGAAGGGCGAAGTGCAAGTCGCACTCCAAGCCAGTTACTCGCATTGCCATTCTATACTTGCACACTTGTACATAGTCCCTTACTAGCGCAAAGCAGCGAACGTGCTTGCGAAAGAGGCCGCATCCCTCGGCGCGCCAAGAAATTTCCGGGCCTTCTGCGCCTTCTCAACTCGGCCATTAGGCTAGAAGCCTTTCCTCCTAGCCGCTTGCATGCGTGTCGCGCTTCCGGGCAAGGGCTTTTTTGCTCGCATTGCCCGCTAAAGCCACAAGCGCCGTCACCACGCGGTTGAACTACGAAGGGAGGGATCGCGGGTCTGCGTCGCCAGCCAGGTGCGCCGAGCTCTGGGGAGGCTGTCGACCGCGACTGGTTGACCCGGCCCCCCGTCCTTACCCCCGCCTGCAACATCCGTCGCCCGATGTCTCCCCGATGTGTCGATGTGGGGGACGGGCGGGGAATCCCCAACCCCCCGGGCCCCCAACCCGTTCAGCCGTTAGCATAGGGGTGTGGGTCGTGTTCCGGGGAAGAGGGGGCCGGCGGTGAGCGTGGCAGCCTGGCGGCAGCGATGGGATGCCAGCTTTGCGAACATGCTGGAATACATCCTCGGCCCGCGCGCGCCGGTACGGCTTCAGATGAGCGCAGAATCCGAACTGCCCATCAGTATATAGCATATACACCATATTGAGCCGGGCCTCTGCTCGCCCTGCCCTTCCCGGCTCTCAATTCCACCCCCACTGCCCCTCCCCCCCTGTCAGGTGGCACCCTTCGCCCCCCACGCCACCCCCCGCCCTCAAACCGAAGGTGCGCGTGGTGGAGCATGAAGGGGGGGATGCGGCAACGCATATGGGAGACTTAGCAACCGGCTAATCGAAGTGGGTGGAGAGGAGATCAGAGATCTGCTCACTTTCCGCTTGGTAAGCTACCGGTAGCAAGGGGCTTGGTGGGTCGAGGCAGCCTGCAAGCGCCCATCTGCGGGAGGGGAGGGGGAGGCGCCTCTGGAGGCCTGGCTCTGCCGTAGTACACTGCTGAATCAAGCGGCGTTGGAACCGCAATGCTTTGCAGAAGCACGGCGGCGCGGTCGCAGATAGGTGCCCATACCAGTGGCCTTTGCTGGGCGCCGCGGAACGTTGCTCTGGAGCTGCGGCTGGGCTTCTGCGTGACCGCGAAAGGTGGGGAGGGCGGGTGTGGAGTGGGGGACCGGGGGGGGGGGGAGGAGGGTGTTGGTGTTGGTCGGCGGCACGCGGGGTTGCTGAGCGGCCCTTGCTGGCTTTGAGTGCCTGGCGCAGTCTAGTGGAATAGAGTATCCTGCCGAACTCAGCGGCGTTGGGACCGTGATGCTGTCCTGCAGCACGGGCTCGCGGTATGAGGCGTGGAGGGACTTGGGAAAGCGACAACAGATTTGAGCAGAGTTTGGGGGCGGCATGCTGCACGGGTGCAGGGGAGCCCTTGGGAGGGGTGGAGTGGTATGGAAATTCGACTTGAGGGCTGGGGGGGGTCATGGGGGGTCCGTGGGCCCACCTGGGCTTGCCGCCCTCCCTTCCCCCTCACCCATTGACTGCATCCTACCTAACAGACACCCAGCTGCTGACCCCACGCCCCCCTCCACGGAAATCGTCCCCTTTGCAGATGCTGGAGGTGGATGGAAGCAGCTGGAGCTGGCCCACATCCACTGGCTCTGAGGACTTGTGCTCCTGGCAGCCGGGTTGCACCCAGGTGCCTCCAGGTGGGGTTGGGGGCACTGCCAGGGAGGTTCGGAATCGAGGGGACAACAGATTTGAGCAGAGTTTGGGGGCGGCATGCTGCACGGGTGCAGGGGAGCCCTTGGGAGGGGTGGAGTGGTATGGAAATTCGACTTGAGGGCTGGGGGGGTCATGGGGGGTCCGTGGGCCCACCTGGGCTTGCCGCCCTCCCTTCCCCCTCACCCATTGACTGCATCCTACCTAACAGACACCCAGCTGCTGACCCCACGCCCCCCTCCACGGAAATCGTCCCCTTTGCAGATGCTGGAGGTGGATGGAAGCAGCTGGAGCTGGCCCACATCCACTGGCTCTGAGGACTTGTGCTCCTGGCAGCCGGGTTGCACCCAGGTGCCTCCAGGTGGGGTTGGGGGCACTGCCAGGGAGGTTCGGAATCGAGGGGACAACAGATTTGAGCAGAGTTTGGGGGCGGCATGCTGCACGGGTGCAGGGGAGCCCTTGGGAGGGGTGGAGTGGTATGGAAATTCGACTTGAGGGCTGGGGGGGTCATGGGGGGTCCGTGGGCCCACCTGGGCTTGCCGCCCTCCCTTCCCCCTCACCCATTGACTGCATCCTACCTAACAGACACCCAGCTGCTGACCCCACGCCCCCCTCCACGGAAATCGTCCCCTTTGCAGATGCTGGAGGTGGATGGAAGCAGCTGGAGCTGGCCCACATCCACTGGCTCTGAGGACTTGTGCTCCTGGCAGCCGGGTTGCACCCAGGTGCCTCCAGGTGGGGTTGGGGGCACTGCCAGGGAGGTTCGGAATCGAGGGGACAACAGATTTGAGCAGAGTTTGGGGGCGGCATGCTGCACGGGTGCAGGGGAGCCCTTGGGAGGGGTGGAGTGGTATGGAAATTCGACTTGAGGGCTGGGGGGGTCATGGGGGGTCCGTGGGCCCACCTGGGCTTGCCGCCCTCCCTTCCCCCTCACCCATTGACTGCATCCTACCTAACAGACACCCAGCTGCTGACCCCACGCCCCCCTCCACGGAAATCGTCCCCTTTGCAGATGCTGGAGGTGGATGGAAGCAGCTGGAGCTGGCCCACATCCACTGGCTCTGAGGACTTGTGCTCCTGGCAGCCGGGTTGCACCCAGGTGCCTCCAGGTGGGGTTGGGGGCACTGCCAGGGAGGTTCGGAATCGAGGGGACAACAGATTTGAGCAGAGTTTGGGGGCGGCATGCTGCACGGGTGCAGGGGAGCCCTTGGGAGGGGTGGAGTGGTATGGAAATTCGACTTGAGGGCTGGGGGGGTCATGGGGGGTCCGTGGGCCCACCTGGGCTTGCCGCCCTCCCTTCCCCCTCACCCATTGACTGCATCCTACCTAACAGACACCCAGCTGCTGACCCCACGCCCCCCTCCACGGAAATCGTCCCCTTTGCAGATGCTGGAGGTGGATGGAAGCAGCTGGAGCTGGCCCACATCCACTGGCTCTGAGGACTTGTGCTCCTGGCAGCCGGGTTGCACCCAGGTGCCTCCAGGTGGGGTTGGGGGCACTGCCAGGGAGGTTCGGAATCGAGGGGACAACAGATTTGAGCAGAGTTTGGGGGCGGCATGCTGCACGGGTGCAGGGGAGCCCTTGGGAGGGGTGGAGTGGTATGGAAATTCGACTTGAGGGCTGGGGGGGTCATGGGGGGTCCGTGGGCCCACCTGGGCTTGCCGCCCTCCCTTCCCCCTCACCCATTGACTGCATCCTACCTAACAGACACCCAGCTGCTGACCCCACGCCCCCCTCCACGGAAATCGTCCCCTTTGCAGATGCTGGAGGTGGATGGAAGCAGCTGGAGCTGGCCCACATCCACTGGCTCTGAGGACTTGTGCTCCTGGCAGCCGGGTTGCACCCAGGTGCCTCCAGGTGGGGTTGGGGGCACTGCCAGGGAGGTTCGGAATCGAGGGGACAACAGATTTGAGCAGAGTTTGGGGGCGGCATGCTGCACGGGTGCAGGGGAGCCCTTGGGAGGGGTGGAGTGGTATGGAAATTCGACTTGAGGGCTGGGGGGGTCATGGGGGGTCCGTGGGCCCACCTGGGCTTGCCGCCCTCCCTTCCCCCTCACCCATTGACTGCATCCTACCTAACAGACACCCAGCTGCTGACCCCACGCCCCCCTCCACGGAAATCGTCCCCTTTGCAGATGCTGGAGGTGGATGGAAGCAGCTGGAGCTGGCCCACATCCACTGGCTCTGAGGACTTGTGCTCCTGGCAGCCGGGTTGCACCCAGGTGCCTCCAGGTGGGGTTGGGGGCACTGCCAGGGAGGTTCGGAATCGAGGGGACAACAGATTTGAGCAGAGTTTGGGGGCGGCATGCTGCACGGGTGCAGGGGAGCCCTTGGGAGGGGTGGAGTGGTATGGAAATTCGACTTGAGGGCTGGGGGGGTCATGGGGGGTCCGTGGGCCCACCTGGGCTTGCCGCCCTCCCTTCCCCCTCACCCATTGACTGCATCCTACCTAACAGACACCCAGCTGCTGACCCCACGCCCCCCTCCACGGAAATCGTCCCCTTTGCAGATGCTGGAGGTGGATGGAAGCAGCTGGAGCTGGCCCACAGCTCCTGGGGCTGAGGACTTGTGCCCCTGGATTTGCATGCTTCGTTTTCAAGTGTTCAGACAGCATGTGTGCATGTTTGTAATACTGTGTATGCTTTGCAGCAGATGTATGATGCAGCTGGTTGACTCTGGCTGTTGGAACGGAGCAGGTGTGCCAGACATCAGCAGGTCATGGACTTGTAAAACGGTCTTGCCCACTGAGTCTTCCCAGTAATGGAACAATCCACTGCAGCAAACACACACCAAGGGGCAGCTTTGCCAGCTAAGGACTGGTGGGCCAGGGACATAACCCCTGTGGGTGGGTGGGGATGGCAAAGTCAGGCTGGCCAGTGGAGAGCAGCACCTGGGGAGTTATGGGCCAGGAAGGGGCTGGACTCAAGGGGACAGAACATTCAAGCAGATCCTGGGGGCCAGCTGCTGTGTGGCAGGAAGGGTTCGGAATTGAGTGGACAGCAAACTCAAGCAAATCCTGGGGGCTTGATGGTGTACGGGTGCAGGGGAGCCCTTGGAGGTGGTGGGGTAGCATGGAAACCTGCTTTGTGGGGAGGGGGGGTCGTGTGGGGTCCGTGGGCCCACCTGGGCTTGCCGGCCCCCCTCCCCCCTCAACCATTGACCTAGCTACTGATCCCATGCCACCCTTCACGCAAGTGGGTCACATCGCAGATGCTGGAGGTGGCTGGAGCTGGCTCACAGCTCCTGGGGCTTAGAACTTGTGCCCCTGGCAGCCGGGTTGCACCCTGCCTGCAGGCGGGGCTGGGGGGCGCTCTCAGAGGGGGTTCGGAATTGAGTGGACAGCAAACTCAAGCAAATCCTGGGGGCTTGATGGTGTACGGGTGCAGGGGAGCCCTTGGAGGTGGTGGGGTAGCATGGAAACCTGACTTGTGGGGAGGGGGGGTCGTGGGGGGTCCGTGGGCCCACCCGGGCTTGCCGGCCCCCCTCCCCCCTCAACCATTGACTGCATCCTACCTAGTACACACCTAGCTACTGATCCCATGCCACCCTTCACGCAAGTGGGTCACATCGCAGATGCTGGAGGTGGCTGGAGCTGGCTCACAGCTCCTGGGGCTTAGAACTTGTGCCCCTGGCAGCCGGGATGCACCCTGCCTGCAGGCGGGGCTGGGGGGCGCTCTCAGAGGGGGTTCGGAATTGAGTGGACAGCAAACTCAAGCAAATCCTGGGGGCTTGATGGTGTACGGGTGCAGGGGAGCCCTTGGAGGTGGTGGGGTAGCATGGAAACCTGACTTGTGGGGAGGGGGGGTCGTGGGGATCCGTGGGCCCACCCGGGCTTGCCGGCCCCCCTCCCCCCTCAACCATTGACTGCATCCTACCTAGTACACACCTAGCTACTGATCCCATGCCACCCTTCACGCAAGTGGGTCACATCGCAGATGCTGGAGGTGGCTGGAGCTGGCTCACAGCTCCTGGGGCTTAGAACTTGTGCCCCTGGCAGCCGGGTTGCACCCTGCCTGCAGGCGGGGCTGGGGGGGCGCTCTCAGAGGGGGTTCGGAATTGAGTGGACAGCAAACTCAAGCAAATCCTGGGGGCTTGATGGTGTACGGGTGCAGGGGAGCCCTTGGAGGTGGTGGGGTAGCATGGAAACCTGACTTGTGGGGAGGGGGGGTCGTGGGGGGTCCGTGGGCCCACCCGGGCTTGCCGGCCCCCCTCCCCCCTCAACCATTGACTGCATCCTACCTAGTACACACCTAGCTACTGATCCCATGCCACCCTTCACGCAAGTGGGTCACATCGCAGATGCTGGAGGTGGCTGGAGCTGGCTCACAGCTCCTGGGGCTTAGAACTTGTGCCCCTGGCAGCCGGGATGCACCCTGCCTGCAGGCGGGGCTGGGGGGCGCTCTCAGAGGGGGTTCGGAATTGAGTGGACAGCAAACTCAAGCAAATCCTGGGGGCTTGATGGTGTACGGGTGCAGGGGAGCCCTTGGAGGTGGTGGGGTAGCATGGAAACCTGACTTGTGGGGAGGGGGGGTCGTGGGGGATCCGTGGGCCCACCCGGGCTTGCCGGCCCCCCTCCCCCCTCAACCATTGACTGCATCCTACCTAGTACACACCTAGCTACTGATCCCATGCCACCCTTCACGCAAGTGGGTCACATCGCAGATGCTGGAGGTGGCTGGAGCTGGCTCACAGCTCCTGGGGCTTAGAACTTGTGCCCCTGGCAGCCGGGTTGCACCCTGCCTGCAGGCGGGGCTGGGGGGCGCTCTCAGAGGGGGTTCGGAATTGAGTGGACAGCAAAACTCAAGCAAATCCTGGGGGCTTGATGGTGTACGGGTGCAGGGGAGCCCTTGGAGGTGGTGGGGTAGCATGGAAACCTGACTTGTGGGGGGAGGGGGGGTCGTGGGGGGGTCCGTGGGCCCACCGGGG